>OZ010673.1:20946822-22146822 GCA_963932185.1 Troglohyphantes excavatus
CTTAGTAAAGATAAAGTAAAAAAGGCTTTTGCTTTTTCAAGAGAAATATTGAGTTAAAAAATCACAATAACCTATGGCAAGTGTAATATTTTCTAAACAAATAAAAAGCCTAGAACTGTATTTGTGTGTGTGTGTGTGGGGGGGGGGGGGGGGTTAGAACAAGAATTATTCAAGGAATTGTTTGATTTGAAGGCGTTGTCGGCGACATTGATTTCTATTTCATTTAGAAGTTTAAAATTTATATAGTTTTATTCTTTCTTGTTCAAAGTTACAGATATCATGCCATAGAAACAGATAGATATCTTTAGTTTTAAATATCTAAAGGTGTTAATTTAGATGAAAATATTTTATGTTCAAAATGTATAATTTAGTATTATTGTTATTAAAATGGGGGAAAGTATTCTTACACATTACATTTGAACTTTTGTTTTACTTTTTAAAAATATAAAGATTTTTTTGTATATTAGCTATTATTAGAAATGCATAAATATTTAACACTAGCTTTAAATGTAGTTGAAGTTTCTTTATTGTAATATTAATAAACAAATATTATATATTCGAATAAAGGAAACTCGGTGCGCCATAAACGTTTTAACAAACCGTATGTTCCTGTACAATGTTTTTGAAAACTTCTCAACTTATATGTTTGAAATGTTTTATTCACTTTAAATAAGTTTTGTATATTGAATTAATATTTACATTTTTAAGACAAAACGGTTTTTAATTAACTAATTGAAAACAAATTAAAATGCCAATTTTCTCGGAAAATACTCAACTTAAATGTTTGGAGCCTTTAATAGTTCTTGTATACTAAACGGTAATTATAATTTAGAAAAAAAGTTTGAAAGTTTTACCAGTTACCAAAAACAATACTTAAAAACCTGATTTGTTATATAGTATTTGCATTATAAAAAAAAAGGCAAACTTAAAATAAAGTGTTAATCTAGGATTAATCTGTAGGTTCTGTGCTTCACTTTACGAAAAACAATATGTTTAAATATAGAGTAGTTTTGTAGAAAAGGTACATCAAAGTTTAAAATTTATACTGATAAATCTGTTTAAAGATTACAATAAGATCAAATCGTTTGTTTACATTTAAAAAAAAAAAATTAAATATAATTCTAATACAACTAGAAAAAAAAGAATACATCAATGGAAAGATAAGAAATTGAAGTTTAATGTAAAATAAAAAATCTCAAAATCGAATTTTTCTCGGTTGCGAGTTGAGATGCTTATAATTGTAGATGCGGTTTGAAGTTCCGAAAATTTTGTTTCATATCTTTAAAAGTTGTTTTTATTAGCATATTAAATAATTAATTCAAATAAACTGGGAAGTTCATCTTCCTAACATATGTATTAAAAATCCTACTACCTTCTATGCGTTGTGTTTTATTAAATTAGTATACGCTTATCAGATAATCACGAAACTATTTTTATAACAAATATTAGCTGTACGCCTGGGGCTTAGGGTGGCCCTCTGCAGTCGAGATGACGAGGTCGAATGTAGCCGCGGGGTCCTTTTAGTTAAGTGTTGAAAGGTGCTATGTCCCTCCCACAAACTCAATTTGGGGAAATGTAACCCCTCCACATCCCTTAAAATATGGCAACTTCAGCTTTTTATCTGTAATAGAGCTAATTTTTTACTGCACAATCTTTTTTTTATTTATGGACAAACATATCATCCGTATTTTTGTTCATCAATCATAAGTTATCTAGTGTTAGTTAACATCAGATAACTTATGATCGACCTTAATAGTTAAAAATAAAATCTTTGATTTAATTGCAAAGTTCTTCGTTTATATTTTAAGTTATCAAAATTTTTTTTTAAAAAACAATCTATAAAAGCCATCCAAAAGTGCTGAGCTTTGTGCGGTGATACGTGTCACACACCTCGGGTTACTGTGAGCTAATAGTGCACATAGATATTCTTCTATATTTAAGTAAATCAGGAATTATGTGTATTCTTTGATAAAATCAGTATTTGTACGTATATTAAATTATGTCCGGTAATACCCTAAACATATTTTTATGACAAATAAAAATATACACAGAATAAGAAATCAAATAATTAAGTTTTTGTTCTACACATATTCATTTTTAAAGGTTTCGTATATAAAGAGTCATCAAAATCCTTCTGTTAGAAATTCGTAACTTTTTAGGAAATAAAAAGGTTTACTTTTAAAATTTAGATCAATAGGAATAAAAACACTTATAAATTCTGACCAAAATAAATTTAAATACCATATTTTGTTTACATTTCACACACCCACAGCTCTTCTTTGGTAAAACTAAGAATTAAAAATCGGCCCAGAAGAAGATTTTTTTTTGTATACATATGTTTGAATTAATTGTTTATTTATTCGTATATTCCATCGGCAATAGCCCAATTGCGGCCGAAGGGAGCCAGGTTTACCATATAGTCAAAGAAGAAAATAATTTTTTTATCGCCAAACAAAAGGTTGCCATGGGCCGCAATTGGAACTTTCCGATTCCATCTGGTTAAAGACTAATCCACCAATATTCCAATGTCTTTCCCATCTACAATTTCTAAGAGAGATTACCTATCTTCTTCCTTTCCTATGGGGGAAATATTTAAACTAAGATGCATATCCTAGTGGAGACGATGTCATTTTGTTTTCGTATGATTTAACAAGAAAAAGACTGAGAAAAAACATAACTTTTGAAGGGTTAAAAAATATTTCCAATATCCGAGGGGGTCATGCAAGAGATGGCATCATCTTGCGTCCGTTTGGGAACTGTCAAAAGCAGGAAGCACGTCAACAGAAAATGGAAATGTTGTGATGTGCCTTTTTACATATGAGCAGAGTATTTTGATGTTTTTTTGTATAGAGGGTTTAAATAAATGATTTATTGAGTGAACAGTTATTTAAATTAGTTAGGTATAACGCTTATTATGTTATAGATGAACATGATGTATTATAATTGTACACATTGCAAAAACCTTTAATTTTAAAGCATTGAAATTATTAAAGGAAAAATGCAGATTTTTTTAGAATTTTATGAAAAAAAAATTAAATACTTAAAAAATGCAGATTTTTTTTTTTAATTCTATTATAAAACCTTCAAAAAGCCTTTAATTTCACAATTGAATCGTTTATTTCACAAACCTGTCGACTGATATTAAGTTAACATTACACTAAGTGGGTTTCTAATATAAACGATTTAATTTTGAGGAATTTTTATATCGGAAAGTTCCAATTGCGGCCCATGGCAATCTTTTTCTGGGCGATAAACAATTGTTTTCTTCTTTGAGAATATGTCAAACCTGGCTTCCTTCGGCCGCAATTGGGCTATTGCCGTTTATATGTTGCTATTATATGTCTACTTATATGTTTACTTTTTTTGCTGAGTAAATTTTTTTAAAAATTGTTTGGCTTCGGCCGGGTCTTGAACTCACAACATAATGTTCTGATCTCCCGCGCGATACTGGCTAATCTGCAAGGGGCATCCTATCTAGATCTTGGAAATATTTCTTTAAAAAAATATTTCCTGATGCATAATTTCTAAAATTAATAAAATCATTTAAAAAAAATTAACGGAATATTATAAGTCTGATTTTTAAATGCTCATTTTGAGGATGAATAGTATTTGAATAAATGTTCAGATTTTCATATACAGAGGAAATAGATGTTTTGAGACACACACACTTTCTCTTGTTTTCATATATAGAGATAGTGTGATAAAAGATCCTAATTTTTTTCGGAAATAAATAACTTATTAATATGTATGTGTATATTATTCAATTGTAATCGCATACATTTCATATAACACGTCTGACTCCCCTGTAAGCAAACCATTTCCAAACACGACATGCTCAAGATACCAGAACCCAAATCCCCTGCTAGCACCTCCCTTCTTACACCCGCATGAAAATAAACGATCTCCGAACTGTGAAAACATCCCTTTAAGAGGATGGAGAGCAAAACGGACGACGATCCCTTCAATCGAACACCCCCCACCCCTAAGCCGGATTAAGTGCTCGGCTGGGGCTCAGGCGTTTGCACGATTCGATTCGCAGAATCCCTTCCTTGAGAAATCGTCTGAAATACATATCTCTCTCTGTCACCACTGGAACCCGAGGGGGAAGTGGAGGGGAAATATTTGTAGGGGGTTTGGTTACTGAGGGGTGAAAGGGGGGTTCGTTTTTTTCAGAAGGGGATTTTAAGAGTTTAAAGTGTCGTCTTGTTCTGGAAATTTTCCACTTAACGGATAGTTGGATTCAACTGTAATATCTTTGGTTGGTCGAATTATTTCGTACTAGAGCTGCACAATGGGCTATATGCAACTGTTCGGGGTTCATCTCAAAAGACAGACCCAGGAATACTGCCTCGTATTTTTTAAAGGGTCCACAGACTCGAGATACCATCATTGGCCAGCAACCAGATTATTGCGAGTTTGAATACGGCTTATACAAGAGACCCGACAAAAATGTTAACATGTAGTGAACTTGTGATGGGAAGGATGCCAGATTCTCTGCGAAGTAACAAAATGTCCTCTAAACTGACCTTCAATTTCTGCAGAGTGTAGGGTACAATGTTCTGACACCTATTGAGCATGCGTCTGGTGCCAGCTCAGGTGTTGTCCTCGTCCTCTGACCATGGTTCAAAAATGCGATGCATTATTCCCGAGTCTTTCCTTTGAGATTGGCTCCAAACGGTCGCCAATAGCCCAATGTACAGCTCTAGCGTGACGTTAATTAATTAACCAAACCATACCAAGTCTTGTATGTTTAAATCATGGTCAGATAACAATGAAAACACCTTTGAGCAGATACTTAACGCAACTTTAATAGGCGTTAGAACATTGGTCAGCGATCAGATTTAATGTGCAACAGTCTCTTATATACGGCGGATGAAATTATTGATAATTTATACGACTTTTTTAGGAACGAATCTGGCAATCTTCCAATCAGGAGCTTGCCACAAATTGTCAAATCCACGTAGATATTCGAACTCGCAATCCTCCGATTACGAGCCGGATACTTTACCACAGAGCAATGTAATAACTTTAGCTGGATGGGTTGGGTTTGGTTAAACTAGCATCACACTTGAGCCCAATGGGTATTTAGCGACGTATTTAGCTGGGACTTGTTGAAATATCTAGATTTTCAACTAGTACCAGCTAAATATTTAGATTTTTAACTAGTCCCAACTATATATCTAGATTTACAACAAGTCCCAGCTAAATATCTAGATTTTCAACTAGTCTCTGCTAAATATCTAGATTTTCACCTAGTCCCTGCTAAATTTCTAAATTTTCAACTAGTCCCAGCTAAATATCTAGATTTTCTACTAGTCCCTGCTAAATATCTATATTTCAACAAGTCCCAGCTACATATCTAGATTTTCAACTAGTCCCAGCTAAATATTAAGATTTTTAACTAGTTTTAAATTTGCTCTTATTGCATAATAGTTTAATTTATATTTCATCAAATTTATTTAAAAATAAATAAAAATAATTAATTAACTAGTAATGAGTTTTAAAAGTCATTCAAATGCTTTAAATAAAAAATAATCCTAGCCTATATTTCAGATTTAATAAGTAATTGATGGTAAATCTGGGGATAAGCGGACGAATAGATACCTAAATATTATCCAGGGGATGTGAAATATTTTATTATATGCGGTTAGAAATATTGAGGTTTATCTTAAAGCTAGAAGTAAATTAAAAAAATCGCAAAAAATATACCGTGAGTATTTTTTAAAAATCTTTATCCTTTTGTCAACAAAGATTTTAGTTTATAAAAATAAGAACAAGAGTCAATTGTTTGGTGTGTATTAACTTTTTTTAGAGTATATAAAAATGCATTTGCTTTCCCAGAAAAAAATCCATAAAATCTTTATAAAACTTTCGTGAAAACCTTCATTATTATTATTCCAAATATCTTCTTATAACTTGACAATTTAATTTGCATGCATAAAATCTTTGAAATACCTGCAATTACTTCAATGCTGAATTTTTCAGCATAAAACCTTCATTTTCACAACTTTCTTGAGGTTTTAATGCCTTTTTTTTAATTAAGATAACGCTTTGTAATCTGACGTAGCAAATGTAGTTGTTTAAAACATCGAGATTAACGTGCTAATTACATGTCTCTGTACTGCCCTAAATCTTTTGAAGTGTGTAAGTAATTTCATATAGAGTTATGCGATTGTATTCTTTTACGGTTTAAAAATAAGAAAATAAGTTACTAGTGCTCAAAATAAAGTAAAATTCGTATAGGGTTTAAAACATTACTAGAATATTTTTTAAAAAAAGTATTCAAAATTTATTCGGGTTTTCTTTTTATTAAATTTCGAATTTTTAACGGCTGGTTGAAATCAATTAAGGAGAAATTGTGAAGTAATATTCTGTTAATTCACGTTATTGATTGAATTGTTTACTGTCATATTTAATTTTATTTTGAGTATGTCTGGAAGGTACAATTTTTATCTACCTTAATCCAAAAATATATGGCCTTAAACCTGTATTTCTAACATCCTGTAAATATACCAGAACGTTAAAAAATAATGACATTTTTATTTGTAGACAAATTTTGGGGCCTATCATTGTATTTATTTTCTTTGATATTCAATTCTCAGATTTGGCCATCGTTTTCCTTGTTTTCAATCGTTTTGAAGCTAAACTCCTTTACGGAGAAAGAAAATTTTCAAACGTTTTATATGTGTAATTCAGACGAAATTCCGGTACGAATAATAAAACCAACGTGTTTTTATTTTCGTACATATAAAAAAAAACATTAGTTCTTAACTCTAAATGTTTTGTTAGAAATATATAACATAAACAATTTAAAGTTAAATATAAAATAACTCAAACTCTTAAGAAGATTCAATGTGCAACCACACGGT
The DNA here is from genome assembly GCA_963932185.1 of Troglohyphantes excavatus. NCBI lineage: Eukaryota > Metazoa > Arthropoda > Arachnida > Araneae > Linyphiidae > Troglohyphantes > Troglohyphantes excavatus. The sequence continues at coordinate 20,953,692 of OZ010673.1, forward strand.
ATATTTATCTACATCTTATTTCGATATCCAGGATGGAATATTCCGAGTTCTATACCAAAACAGAAATAATAGAAAGAGAAAATGGTAAATGAGTGCTTTGAAATAGTAAGAAAGATATTCCTGTTAGCGCGGACAATTGCAGTGCATTTATCTTTTTTTACCAGAACATATTAGGAAGCGGTGTTCCTTCCGCGCTCAAACGATTTATTGAATTGGTAACAATAACAGCCCTCATTATTTTGCAGTGAATGGTGAAGATAATTCAAAATCTGAAACGGGGCTTTTCTGCCAATAGACACTTAAGATGGATCCCGATATAAAGAGAAATTATTAAACTCTCTAACTTAACGATGAAAACACAATCCTTTGTCACCAACTAGACATACCCCTTCTTCACTTTCAACTATTACATATTTAATAAAAGTAGTTCGAGTTGCTGTGGATGACCTGTATTAGTGCATTATTTCAGGAAAGGTAATGGGAAAAGGCATTGAACTGTTCCCCCCTATGCCTTTATTGCTCGAGGTAATGGGCAACTTATCACTTTAGTTTCCTTTTTATTTCACCCCATTGGCCGCTAAACTCATTATTTCTCGCAACGGTTTTTGTTGCTTTTCCGAGTCGGGTTCTTCATAGCAGATATATGGATACTTTAAACACTTAATGAAAAGAGGCGTGGTTTATGTGTTGCATCACGGGTAACTCCAGCTGTCGTTGTGGAAGGGTAATGGAATTGGTATTCTTTTAAAAAGTTGTTCAGTGGTTCAGTTACAAAAAATAATAAAAACATATATAAAATAGATTGCTTAAAAGAATGAGGACATTATATATGAGAATTGGTTAGACTCGTAACTTATAGTCGTCAATGTTAGGGTTTTATTAATTGTTAAGAGGAGGGGATGGGGTATGTGTGACATTTGACAATTTTTCTTAATTTTTCAGATTTCATTATAATTTTTTTTCATGTATGTGTGCAAAGCATATTAACATAATAGGGTATTCAATCGTTTAAAATATTTATAATTGAAAAAATTACAAAAAAGGTGACATTTTTTTTTATTTTTGATATGTCAAGAACATATTTTCCACAAAACCATAATTTCACATTTTTATAAATACAAAAATGTGCTTAACAAACTGTTTTCATGGATTTTTGTTATTTGTAAAAGAAATTAAAAAAAATATATATTTGGAAAAAGTATTCCTATTTTCACTTGTAAAATTATTTTTCAAAAAATACTAAAACATATATAATATATATATTATAAATCCCTACAGACAAATTAAAGTACCAGCCTGAAAATACATTGAGGCAAGTATGGTGGTGCAGTTTTCTCAAATAGATCTGAACTTATATCAATATTAAGTTGATCAAACATGATAAAAGACATCACTAGGGAAAATGAGTTCAAAGTTTTGTTTTGCATTCAGGCAATCTTGTACCGAAGCTCAATATTAATTCGCTGAAAATAATGAGTTGTTTTTACCGTAGAAATAAAAGTTTCGTGTCGGAAGATTAAAAATAAAAGGAACTATTCTTTTTACAGCAATACAATATATATGGATATTTTTGAAGATTTTGTGTCCTGTACTCCCTTTGTCTAAAACTTTTTGGGATGGTAAATTTAAAATGACGATAATTATAATACGCCAATGGCGATCGTTTTGATCTAACAGTCGTAGAAATCGGGTATCATATAAAAGTTCCAGAGCCCAGATGGCATCGTTTCAAACTGATTGCGATACGTGACATTAGCCGGAGTACAAAACTTTCTAAACTCAACACCACATCCCCATGAAATAATTGTGCTCGAACAATCCATCCAAGCACTTGAATTACTTAATTCAATATATTTTGATTATTTTTATGTGTAGAAGTTTAGTTTTGTTATCAAAGACAAATAGACACATCAAAATAAACATTCATATTTTATTCGCAATATGGATCTAATTCATAACGTTGGGAGAAAAAATAAAAGTTATTTTTAGTATATTTAACGTATTTTTTTGTATTATTTAGAATTATTTTTAAAAACGTTTACGATTACAAAATTACAAAGCAATTTATTGAATTTTAAATTACATGTACATTTGAAATTTATATAAAAAGACGAAATCGTGTGTAAATAAATAAATTTAAAGAATACTCTTCTTTAGTCATTTATACTTGCTAATAATAAAATGCGTCTTTAATAAAAAGTCCTCCAAGTCCATGAAGATTGGCTTGAAAAGACAAAATATTTTTACTCCTAAATCCACCATAAACAGCCAATAAAGAATAATCATTTCAGGAAACATTATCAACTCCGGCAAAACACTTGTCACAAGCAACTTCTGGAAGACCCAATCAAACCCATTTAGTTCGCACATTGACAAATGGCTTGGATCACGCTACCGGAGACACCATTTTGTCTTATTTTTATTTGTACACTCATAACTTCTCTTTTACCGTTGTGGCAACTTCATAGAAGAAGAACGGAGATCGTACCTCCCCCTAGTGACACTTATGAAAAATGGTTCTGGAAGAACGTTGTAATTGCAATGGATGGATCGTGTTTCGATAACCAATCGTGAGATCTGTTGTCTGGGACCGTTGTATGTATTAGCAAAATATGTTTGCTTTGTAGTTTTTCCGTCCTGTAGGCTAGTTGTGTTTCAGAATTGCATGATTTTATCGGAGTATTTAACACAGACAATGTAAACACGTTTTGTAGATTATTGGAACTCGAATTGCATTAGGTTATAAATCGGAGACTGGATCTGTCGATAATAAAACATGCATGTAATATGTGTGAAGTAATTTTTCATTATTATAATAACTTAAAGAAATTATACAATTACAGCTAATTATTTTATGTGTCCTGAAAATGTTTTTAAATTGTGATGTTTCTAAATTAAATTTTTTAAATTGTAAGTATTGTCTTTGCATATTTATCAATTGCAAAATCATCATTTCGCAAAATTATCATTGGTTTACATCCATAAACTATAAAAGTTTACAACAAAAATATTTTTATTGTACATGCATGCATTTGTCTTATAAAAGCAATATAAGACTTACCATGTTTAGGAGCTAGTGCTTGTTAAAGTTGCTGTTAATGTCCTCAAGTTGGTGGTGATAAGGAAATTCGGAGATGGTGATGTCAGATCAAGTGTTGTTCTCGTCATATATTCGTAATTCTAAATAACGAATCTATGTTTTCTTGACTTCGCAATAAACCCGAACCGTTGCAAAAACCCAATCTGTAGCTTTAGTACGCCGTTAACACAACCAATAATATTAAACATAACTAAACATAATAATACTAAACATAAGTAAACATAATAATACTAAACATAAGTAAACATAATAATACTAAACATAACTAAACATAATAATACTAAACATAACTAAACATAATAATAAACATAACTAAACATAATAATACTAAACATAACTAAACATAATAATACTAAACATAACTAAACATAATAATACTAAACATAACTAAACATAATAATACTAAACATAACTAAACATAATAATACTAAACATAACTAAACATAATAATACTAAACATAACTAAACTTAATAATACTAAACATAACTTCTATTTTTTTAATCATAAATATGCATATATTTTAATCACAACAAGTAAATTTCTATATGCAATATCACAATCTGTTGCATTGTTGGTTAAAGTAAGTACTAGGAAAACATGATCTAGGCGGTGAAATATCGTACTAGAAATAGATTATTGTAATTCGAAAATAAGCAGCATAGGGATCTTGGAATTTGAGGGATGTCAGATTTGTTCCCGTTACCCGCCAAAAAAAATCTATCCGCGTGTAGAGGAAATTTACGTTAAATATGTCATTGTCCAAACGCCGTTATGCCTTCACACAGCGAAAGGAGTCATCTTACAAGTTGTCTTATGTCATCTGATCAAAATTCAGCATTACGAATCTCAGTTCCCGGGTCTTTCCTTCCGGGTACATCCCTGATATCCCATTGTTCAGCTGTAAAGCAACATTAATTAAATTAACCAACCAAATTGAATATTAAATGTTTCATTTTTGTTAAAAACATTTTAAGAAAGTACATCCTCAGAATATTTGGATTTTTCTTACCCCTAGATTAAACTCAAACATAAATATAGTTTCCTGTTGGTGACTAAATCACTTATAAATATGGTCGATGACTCAAATGTATTTCTCGGAATACTATTTGCTCTCTAAACCTGACTGGAACCACCGCAGGAAATGAAAGAAATCCAAAATGAAATGGAAAAAAAATCGCCTTCTAGGGCTTCACAGTTCGAACAGACGATATTAGTTTACGCATGTTTGATGATCTCTAACCCTGTAGGATATCTCTTCCCACTCAATTTCCCGAATTTTTTTTCTTTTTCCCCAATTTTTGTGATTCGAAAAGGAAATGTGAGTTTCTTGTGTTTTAGAATGGCATTGATTTGGAGCGGGGTATTTGATACTGGCATTGCAAACACGTTTGTAGGTTATTGATTTTTATAAAATAAGATTTGCAGTTGTGGGAATTTTTCATATATGTTAGATGTTTCAGATATCTCATAGTGACGCTTTGAATGAACAATGATTTTCATGAAAATATAAATATCACATTTTTAATTCGTGTGCAAAGCTTGTGCTTGAAGCAAAAAAATGCAAAAACGTTTTTAGTTAATTGTATTTAAATGCAAAATAAATTTGACTGCTTGTTCCAACACTTTTTATCCACATTTGGATATGTGGCAGATTTAAACAGTGTTCTTTTTTGTTTTATACTGAAAAGACTACATGATTATACATTAAGGGAACACGGTACCAACTAAACTTAAAAAAAAAAATCTTTTTGAATCAAAATTTTAATGTATATATATTATTTGAATTTAGATCAGATAACAGTATTTCATACAAAAGTTTTTTTTTAAAAAATATTTATATGTGTTGACCATTTTTTCCATTTTTCCTTTAAACTATAATGCATAGGAATTTGTGTTAAAATATTATATACTACATATATATAATTTTTTATAAAAAGTTATTCTTAATAACATAAAAAAAGTTCTTAAAATTCAATTATTTTTTTTTTACTTTAGTGAATTAAAAATAAAACTACTATTAATAGAGATAATTTGCTTGCCAATTTATAATATACATATATTTTACAAAATGCTTTAAAATTATACATCTCTCCATTAATAATAGCGCCTTAGCGTTTTGAAAATATTAATAACAAGGAAAACCCAACATTGAAAATGAAATATTTATATTTTCATTCTTTGACCTTCTCTCCCGTCGTCAAGCAAAAAATCTTAAATACCTTATTAAAAATTTTGCAAGCATATTTAGAAGATTCCAAACTATAATTTTAGAAAATGAAAAAAAATATATATAATTTTACTAATTTTTTGTACTGTGTACCCTTAAAAATATTTCATAAATATCAAAGAGGATAAGGGTAAAAACTTTCTACAGTACATTTTTCATATTTTTAAACATAATTTTTTAAGGGTAAAAATTGTGTATATTGTCATTTTAATTTTATACTTTTACTTCTTAAAATTTTTTTGGGATGTGTTCAGCCTACTTCATTTTAATAACAAGAACACACCACTATATTATTTCAAATAAAATTTTATGATATATTATTTTAGCGTTTCAATTCCCCAACGTTTTTTTAAGTGAATCCTTTTTTTAAATATGTCCGGGTACAATGGTCATTGGTGAGACTTGCTTTAGCGTTGATATTTCAAAGCTTCGTAAGGTCTGTGGGAATCAGCTTATGGGAATAAATGACCTACTATCACGCATACGATGATAGGCCACGTCGGCTAGATTATCTATTAATCCACTTCCCTCTCTGACTTTTGTTGCGTTAAAGTTTTCGTTCCTTGATCATATCGCAAAATAAATCCCGAAATCCTGCATAAAATCCTAAATAACTCATTAAAATTATAGATACTGTTCTAGAATTTTGCTGTTTGGGATAATGGAAAGAGTAAGATTTCTGACATACACTGACCTATTTAACCACTGTAACTACAGTTCACAGCAAGTGCATGCTTTAATTGAAGTGAACGACGTGTTCTATAATTCCATTTGACTGGCTGACAATTTAAACCATTTGTGTGGAAATTATGTAGAGTGGAAAGTGACAATTTGTAGAAGATTTCAATTACAAAAAACCACCAAAGTTCAATTGCGGCATAGATAATTTAATCAGGTTGAACAAACAATTCAGGAAAAACAAAATTATAAGTAGAACTGTTTTTTTTTCTGTAAAAGGGGGTAAATTGTAACATTATTTAGGAATCATTATCAGAAATAATTCAATTTAACTATGAAATTAAATGAACTATATTTGAATGTAAACAAACCTTCGTCTAAGTAATACAGTACAAAGCTAACCGAAGTGACGTTATTTTCTGGTAGTTACTTATCAACCGTTTAAATAATTATAATATTAGTTGGTATATGTATCCGAATCATAAATTGTAATTTTTGTTTCTCTCTCCACCATGTTTTCGCCAACTTATATGCCAAGTTATCGCCAATCTTTTTTTTATTTTATGGCTATTTAGAGAAACAATGAGCAAAAGTCTATTTTGCTTTTGGTGAAAATAATTTAACTTCGTTTAAAAGGCATATTTAATAAAACAGTGCTCAAATCACGAAGAAAAATAATAACATATATGCTTTGTATTTTTTTAAAAAGTTTTTGTGAAATTTTATATATATTTTTAATTATTATTTTTTTACATGCACCAAAACTTGTTTGTAAGAGACATCATATACCACGATAGCCACTAATATGCCTAACTAAATTTTGAATCCTTTGATAATTTTCTACCTCAAAACCATAAAGTAACTTAAGATAAATATAAATAGGGGTTTAGATATAAATAGGGTTTTAGATTCACAGAAAGTAATGGTGCAACGAAAGTTCGATAATGGAGACAACACATGCTTGCAACTTGTAAATAAGATTTTTTAAATTAAGTATTAAGCATGGTGAAATAAGAAAAATTATAAAACATCAAGATTATTCAATTTAATAAAATTACATTTTTGCAAATTATAGCACACCGATAATCAATATATTACAACGTATCTATGTTATTTAAAATGATATTCGTAGAATACAATAAATTCGAGATACAAAAAATTACCTTGCTGTAAAAAGTTTGCGAGCATTTTTTTAAATGTGTCACATTTTCCTTAGAAACTGTATTTTATTTCTAACATAATGTATCTTCTTTGGACACGAAATTTTCATGAGCTGCGAAATATGAAATGTGAATGCCTATGAAATTCTTTGAAGCGTGAAAACGTATCCCATGATGTATGGATCGAATATTATAAAGAGAACAGTGGCGAGAATTTATGTGTAAGGTATTATTTTGTTAAGTTTTTTTTTCTCTTTGGTATTGTCCTAAAATAGGATTGCACCAATTTTCGTGTCAAATAAAGATTCGACGAAATAAATGAAGCAATACTCCCTAGCATTCAGAAGTTCCATATATAAAATATAACCTGGATTGAACAAAATTCCCGTACTTGTTTTATTATTTAATATAAAATCAAGTAATTGACGTGGTTTGGTTTGGTTTTGTTGATTAACGTCGCACTAGAGCTGCACAGTGGGCTATTGGCGACGGTTCGGGGTCAATCTCGAAGGAAAGACCCGGGAACACATACACATTCACACACACATTCATACATGCACCTCGTTATTTTAGAACCATGGTCAGATGACGAGGAAACACCTTTTATTGACGTGAAGGAGAGAGTGGTTTGAACTTAAAAAGTTTTACGAAGAAAAGTTTTGTTTAAGTAATTAAAAATTTTAGTTCCGAATTTCATCATGGCCGATGTTGTACCTTAAACACATTAAAAACTTGACGCGATCGGTTTCTGGTATATTTATTTGTCACAAGCAGTTTCAGAAATGTACCTACTGTAGCTCAAAACGTATCCAAACTGTACTCCAATTCAATCCTCGTGTTCTGAATATTTTAAGATACAGCTCCATCTATGGGGGAAGTTTATAGTTAAACTTTGTAATGGCTTAAAATAAATTTTTAATCGTAAGAAATATTATAGTGCAAACTCTTCACCGTCCATATTTCTTCACCGTGGCGACATCTGACGGTTTAAGAAAAAAGTCACTTCTGCTTTAAGGGGTGCGATGGGTGTGTTTTTTCGAAATGTCATGTAAACAGTGACCTTCCTCTTCGTTTGATGAATATATATATATATATATATATATATATATATATAGAGAGAGAGAGAGAGAGAGAGAGAGAGAGAGAGAGAGAGAGGTAGAGAGATACATACATACATATATAGATATAGATGATATAAATATAGATATATAAAAATGTCTCAAGTATCTTTGGCCCGCCATTGTTAAAACTATTAAAAGAATAATTTTTGCTGCATTATAAACTTCAGTATGCATATATTTCAGTCAATCCATTGAATATAAACTTAATAGGGAAAAAAAACTATCCAAAGAAGTTTATGCTAACTTTTTATGACAAAAATTATTTTTAAATAAGGCTCAAATATACGAACTTAACACCTTCAGGCATTTAAAACTTGAATGCAAGTTTACTTTCAAACTTAGAAAAAGTCCCCTCAGAAGAATAAATCATATTTTAATGCGTAAAAAAGTGAGATTCTTTTGAGACTGGCTCTTAAGCCTCTCAATGGATTCCTTTCGCGATGCTACCTTTCACTACGAATCAACAAAGCAAAAGTGAAAGTAGCAACTTACAAGGGGCTTTAATCACCTTAATGCTTCGTGGGTGGGATTTGGAAATTCTCGGGTTTCTTTTCTTCTCAAACTCTGGAAGAAAGAAATTGAATTCAATAGCCACTGAAATGGATACACCCTTTTTGATACTTAGGAATTTATCCGCTAGAAGAAAAATAGTGTTTCATTTTAAGTTCGCCAAGAGAGGGAGGTAGATAAACTATATTCATTGTTAGAATATTGTAATTTTGTAACCTAATTTTATTTTTATTTGTACTGCTGCCATGTTTTCGCCAACTTATATGCCAAGTTATCGCCAATCTTTTTTTTTTATTGCTATTTAGAGAAACAATGAGCAAAAGTCTATTTTGCTTTTGGTGAAAATAATTTAACTTCGTTTAAAAGGCATATTTAATAAAACAGTGCTCAAATCACGAAGAAAAATAATAACATATATGCTTTGTATTTTTTAAAAAAGTTTTTGTGAAATTTTATATATATTTTTAATTATTATTTTTTTACATGCACCAAAACTTGTTTGTAAGAGACATCATATACCACGATAGCCACTTATATGCCTAACTAAATTTTCTTATGGGATAATTAGATTTTCGGACATATTTTTTAAGTTAAATGTTTAGTGGGAATATTAATTTTAGATAAATAATCTTCAAGAATTTAGATACAAAAAAATATTAGTTGCATCTTTACAAATGTGGTTTTGTTGTTACTTTATATTAATGACTAGCAATATGGCCCGGCGTTGCTCGTGGTTAATTTGCGAAGTAAGAGCTGCGCGATGCTTTTATTTGTTACCATACCATATTATCTGTGCACTGAGAAAAAAATACTTTATCAAAATCTAGATTTATTTAATTACCTTGAGTAGTTTTTGAGACACCTGAACTTAGTACTTTTTATTTTTTCGACTTTACGTGATATTGTGACTACTAATAAAACTGAAATTTACGAATATTAGCCTTGCAATATAATGTCGATAAAAATAATGTATTGTGCAAAAATAAAAGTAAAACACTTGGCGATGTTACTTCATCGCCAAGTGTACTTGGAAAAAAAAAGTACGCCAAAGTACACTTGGAAGTACAGATGAATATATATATATATATATATATATATATATATATATATATATATATATATATATATATATATATATATATATATATATATATATATATATATATATATATATATATATATATATATATATATTCTTCTGTACTTCCAAGTGTACTTTTGACTAATCGTCAAATTGAAAAGGCAAAGTTTAAGTTTATGTAAAGTTTTGTGTAATGATCAAGTTGTAATTTGACGATTTGTTCTTAAAACTCATTGGTTGTTGGTTGAACCCCATAAAGTATTCGTAAAATAAGCAATAAAATTTTCTTATTATTTATTATACGTTGCTAATTGAAATATAATTTTTACTATTTTCCTAGTAATTCGAGTGTTTTACTATTGTTTTACTGTATTTTGTCCATGTTCACATTAATTTTAAAATGTTGCCACTAATTTCCTCCATTGACATTAATTTTATTATTTGGACACTAATTCCCCCATTTTTAAATATTAAGGTATATTTTAGCTCATATGGCAACATTTTTTTCACTTGGCGATATTTTTAATTGTTTGGCAACATTTTTATTTTTTGGCGATATTTTTTTTTTTGGCGATATTTTAATTTTTCTTGGCGATATTTTAATTTTTCTTTGCGATATTTTAATTTTTCTTGGCGATATTTTAATTTTTCTTGGCGACATCTTGGCGAGATTTTCATTCATTTGGCGACATTTTAAATTCAGTTGGCAACATTTGGCGATATTCACTCATCAGCCAATCAAAATGCATCGTTTATCCGTATCGTCGAAAAATATATTTGGTAGCCAAGGTGATTTTTAAAAATCATGTTATGAAGGGAAGATAGATCTACAGTTAAATTTCCAATAGGAATAACGTATAGGAAAATGGAAAAAAGTTCTATAACTTTTGAACGGTTATAGGTATCGACATGAAACAAAGTGCAGATTTTAAATGGAGGAAATATTGTTAAAATGGCGCAAGTTTCATAAAAATCCGTTCAGTCGTTTTTGAGTTAAATCCGGACAAACAGACAGATAGATAGACAGACAAAAAAAATTTTAAGGCGATTTTCCGAATCAGCGTATTCTAATTCGTGGAGAAAACTCAAAATGAGGGGTTTTGTTCGATTCCACAGACAGACACTCCATTCTTATATATAAGTATAGATATTTATAAAATATAATAAATAAACACACACGTCACACATACTTAATAAACTCATTCTTTTGGTTCATTAATCCATTGTAATAAGAAAAGGATTGATTAGTGCATATATTGAGGCACGAAGATGTATTGTCAATATTTGTAATCAATGCTGAATAAAAACAAATTTAAAATTTCAACAGTAATTTTAAACAACTATCAGTTGTTTGGTTAAATTTACGTCGCACTGGACCCCGAACAACTTTCACATAACGAAAGCAATATTCAAGAAGCACCCTACTTTATAATCTTCCATACTGCAACCAACTTTAGAACATTTGAGCTCCTATTGATTTGACGTGCATCATCCCCATTAACACCATTTGTCTTCGATCGGACTTATCTGTGATCAAACTCGGACTTATGTCCGACGCCTCGCCAACCAGGCCATCACAATAAAAATTTCAGTATCCACTCTTTACCATGTTTACGTCATAAATTAAATCTCACAAATATTATAAATTTCCCAAATATAATCGCTCCATAACTGTTCCGGTAAATATTAATCACGCGATTTTTTATATAAATGTTCTTAAAGCATATAAGTAACAATGGCGATAAAAATGTTTTAACTTGATGTGGCAGTCCACATAGGTTTTGAGTATCTGGGAGGGCAATCTTCTCTTCAAAATTGACAAAATGGGTGAAATTGAAGAACGTATCTTGGCATATATTATTACTTCGTTTCAAATTTCTTGAGTAATAAAATATCTTCAATTAACACGCGGAAAATTTCTTTCGGAAGTTATTTTACTACCTCTTTGCGAATTATTTGAATACTTTATTAAGTTAGTATCGAAAATTGGAATAAGCTATAACTGCAATTGCTGTAGTGTAATTCCTCTAGATTACCATAAAATGTAATAACTGTAATTGCAGTAAATATAAACCTAGAATTTTCACACATTTGCTGAGCAGTTTCATTCTGTTCTAACTTTGAAACTGTTACGATTTATAATTGAGGGATTTGCTGTAAAAAGAAGGTAGCTCCAATTATTCAAGGTTGCAGAAAACCGTAAATTTTTTTTGAAAATTCAAAATTTCAAGTTGTGTGAAGATATTCTTTTTGATCAATCTTCTTAATTGTTCCTACATATTATGACAATATTTTCACTCAAAAATATATCTTCCAGATGACGTGGTACATGTTGGATTGTTGGAGCTACCGCTTTCTTGTAACCACATAGATGCTCTGTCTATCTCTATGAAAAATATTTCACAAAAAAACACATTTACTATAATATTATTTTATCTAAAGAAACTTCAATTGAAATATAGCATAATAACATGGCTTTAAAAACAGAAAATTAAATTTTTAATTAACACACTCCCCCTCTGTAACGTCCGGCTCATCTGCTGCGTTGTCTGGTTGTAGTCCATCGTATAACCATAAACCGTAAAAAAACCAAAAGCTCTACTGTTTATAAGTGCTGTATAACCTTCCTGTGAGGAAAGCACATCAGTCGTTTGGGAAAAAATGGCGGTAGCTCCAGGAGCCATCTCTATATTGCAACAAACTAATGAGACAGACAGCTCCATTTCTTGAGTAACGCGAGAACTAACGTTTGAAGCTACATCTTTCTGGTACCAAACGAACAAGTTTTTTTTACCACAAGATAGTACATGTAACTCCAAATTCCCTTAGGTTGGAGCTACATCCTTTTTGCAGCAAACCCTTCAATTCTTTTTTATTAAATCTGACCATGTCAATTGTTGAGAAATTAGAAACATTCTGCACATTCATTGGTCTATAAACCACAATGGGTCCTCGCAACGCAGGGCCAGTCAGCTAGTCAATATATATAAAACACTAAGCTTTTTGTTAGAGTCAAAAGTTACTAACTTCTACTGGACCGATTTTGATAAGTATTTTTTAAAGTGAGATCTTTAAATATGCATTTTTGCACAAAAATCTAAAAAGTTGCAATTTTAGGTTCTACATTTTAAATATTTGCCCTAAAAGATTCTGTCACTCTCTATTGCTCAGATTTTGACCTTCTTTTACGATAAATTATCTCAAACTCATTAAACAGTTCGTAATTTTTAACGAAATATTTAATCAAAGGATTTTTAGATAAATGTTTTTTAATTTGAGTAATCGATTGAAACGAGGACTAAGGTTTTAAAATATAATAATTCCAATGACTAAAACGTCAGTCAGGTTCTTCTCAACAAAAATATAACATCAATGGTTGCTTCATGCATACCCTGTTAAAAATAGGTACTCAAAAATAATTAAAATGTACTCATTTTTGAGTACATTCGATGCTTCGAATACATAAGTTTCAATTTTGAAAAAGACATGCACTCATAACGGAGTAAAATGAATAAAAAGAGCAGATTCTATCCTACATAGGCTGACTTCATAAATCACTTTCAATAAATGTCGACAATTACAACCAAGACTTACCGGGGATCGAACTCAAATCCTTAGGCACATCTGTCCAGAGCCTTATTCGTTAAACTACCGGGATGATGTAAATAAGTTACAAACAAAAGTAACGTTTGTAAGGTGTGCCAAAAGAATATGGAAAGCAAGATAATTAATTTGAATTAACTCAGTTTTCATTTTAGGAATCGACATCAAATGATGTGGAAAATCATCTTCTGAACAACTATTTTAAATTTGGCTGGTCGCTTTGTTAAGATGGTCGAAGCAGAACCTGAGATTAGCAATATTATATCACATTGCTAATTTTTGAGAAAGTACAGTTACTTAAATTTAAATACGCCATCGCTCATTTACGATGCAATTGTACTGTGTAAAGAAAAACGAGTAGGTTCCGGTACATATTTTTAAGTACCTTTTTTTACAGTGTATTTAATATCAAAATTAAATGATGTTACTTACGTTCGAATAAGCAGCTCTCGCAAATTGGACGTCCCAAAGAGTGCTGTCATTGCGAAACTTCCAAGTATCCAAGAATCCTTTTTGAATAGTTCTATTAATAGACAGTGTTGCAAAATTGAATTCTGCACGAAAGCAGGAAAATTGACCATTTGTTATTGAGTAAATTCCAGTCTTCTGTGTTCACATTTGTTAGGCATATGTTACCTAAAAGCTGTTGCGAAGACACAACATAAAATCATTAGAAAAGGGTGTTCTTTCGTTAAAACAAATGTATAATTAGCATACTCTTAAGCTGTATGTAGTGCATTTGCGTACAAGGGGCTTGAACTGAGTGCGTGTTTATTACAATTAAGTAACATTGTGTTGTTTTTTCTACTTAAATGAGTTATGTTACAAAGTGGAACAAGCGTTTTAAAGATAAATGATATATCAACTACTAATAGCTACTGTGAAGTCATTTCTTTTGAGGTGAAATATCTTTAAAATCTGCTACATGGGGTATCTGAATTGAAACACTGTGTTACATTTTTAAGGTGATTTATTCCGACACTATCATTCACTGTTAAATAGCAGCACAATTGACATAAACTTGACTTCTTCAATATGAAATTATGGCTTGATACCTTGTATAAAGCAAAGAACGCCAGGAATGTGAATGGTGGATCCATAGCGTCAGCTTATTTTTCTTCCTTATGTTGGTGACATTCCATGTCTATAATCTGTTACATAATGTTCCTCTATTTCTCATTTACACAGGAAGATGAAATTTGGCATAAATGTTCTTTATACCTTAAGAAGTGTCGGCTGGTCATACCTCAAACCTTTCGAACCTTGAAACAGCAGACCACCTCTGCCCACCGCAGGCTACATCTGCACATAGCCCACGTCACTTTTGTTCACCGCAGGCCACATCTGCACATAGCCCACGTCACTTTTGTTCACCGCAGGCCCCCTCTAGGCGAGGCAAATTCAAATACGGCTAATTCAAGATACTTGACAAAATTGTTAAAAATGCAGTGAACACTTGTGATCGGAGGATTGCCAGATTCTCACTGAAATAACAATACGTCGTCTGAATTTATCTCCAGGCACCCGGTGGACCCGTGGATAAAGGCGTTCAGCTGGTAATCAGAGGATTGCTAGTTCAAGCCCGTGTGGTGGACTTGACAAAAAAAAGAAGTGATCTTGCGATAAAGGGTTGCCTGCTTCGCTACAAAAATACTAGAAAGTCGTCTAGAAAATCCGACAAATTATACAGGCGTGCATATGGGACTGGTGCACGATAAATCTGATCGTTGTCCAAAGTCCTGACACCTATTGAAGTCGTGTGTGCCAGCTCAGGTTTTGTCCTCGTCATCTGACGAGCCCCAGTTGCTCAGTTGGTAAGGCGTTCAGCTACTAATCCGAGGATTGGTGGTTCGAATCCGGGAAATGGACTTGACATAGAAAAGTAAAAAGTAGTGATCTTGCGAACGGAGGGTTGCCAGCTTCGCTACAAAAATACTAGAAAGTCGTCCAGAATATCCAACACATTATACTGGCGTGTATACGGGACTGGTGAACGATAAATCTGATCGGGGTCCAAAGTCCCGACGTCTATTGAAGGCGTTGGGTGCCAGTTCAGGTGTTTCCTCGTCATCTGACCATGCTTCTAAAATAACGAGATGAATGTATGAATGTGTGTGTGAATGTGTATGTGTTCCCGTTTCTTTCTTCGAGATAGGTCCCGAACCTTCTCCAATAACCCACTGTGCAGCTCTAGTGTAACTTTAATTTACCAAAACCAATCGAATTTACCTCCAATTTACATCCGAAAAAAATTATACCGGCTTGCATTTGAGATTGGTTCACGGTAAATCTGATCGAGGTCCAATGTCCTGACTCCTATTGAGGTTGGGTCGGGTGCCAGCTCAGGTGTTGTCCTCGTCATCTGAACACGGTTAAAAAATACGAAGTATTTCCTTCAAGATTGGTCCCGAACCGTCGCCAATAGTCCAATGTCTCTAGTGCGAAGTTAATTAACCAAAATTTTGGTTTGGTTTGGTTTGGTTAATTAACGTCGCACTAGAGCTGCACAGTGAGCTATTGGCGACGGTTCGGGGCCTATCTCGAAGGAAAGGCCCGGGAACGATGCCTCGTATTTTTGAACCATGGTCAGGTGACGAGGACAACACCTGAGCTGGCACCCAACGCCTTCAATAGATGTTGGGACTTTGGACCCCAATCAGATTTTTCATGCACCAGTTCCGTATACACGCCGTTAATTTTTTGTGGATGTTCTGAGCGACATTCTAGTTTTTTGGTTGCGAAGTTGGCAACGCTCCGATCGCAATATCACTACTTTTTACTATTCTTTAGTCTAGTCCATCGCAAGGTTTTGAACCGGGGACCCTTGGATTCCCAGCTGACGCCTTAATCCACTCTTCCACGGAGGCCTAAAAAATACGAGGTATTTCCTTGGAGATTGTCCTCGAACCGTCGCCAATAGCCCAATGTATCTAGTGCAAAGTTAATTAACCAAAACCAAACCATATCGCCGAGCGACATGGAACTGGTTCGTGCTCCAGAACTGAACTGATGCCCTGCCGCGGCAGCAAAGCTTTACCCGGTTTGGTTTGGTTTTGTTAATTAACGTCGCACTAGAGCTGCACAGTGGGCTATTGGCGACGGTTCGGGGTCAATCTCGAAGGAAAGACCCGGGAACACATTCACACACACATTCATACACGCACCTCATTATTTTAGAACCATGGTCAGATGACGAGGAAACACCTGAACTGGCACCCAACGTCTTCAATAGACGTCGGGACTTTGGACCCCGATCAGATTTAGCGTGCACCAGTGTCATATACACGCCGTTAATTTTTGCGTATGTTATGGACGACTTTTCTAGTATTTTTGTAGCGAAGCTGGCAACCCACCGATCACAAGATCACTACTTTTTACTATTCTTTGTCAAGTCCATCGCCTGGCATCGAACCACGAATCTTCGTATTCCCAGCTGACGCCTTTAACCGCTCGGCCACGAAGGCCTCTCACCGAGCCACATGGAACTGGTTCGTGCTCCAGAACTGAACTGATGCCCTGCCGCGGCAGCAAAGCTTTACCCGGTTTGGTTTGGTTTTGTTAATTAACGTCGCACTAGAGCTGCACAGTGGGCTATTGGCGACGGTTCGGGGTCAATCTCGAAGGAAAGACCCGGGAACACATTCACACACACATTCATACACGCACCTCATTATTTTAGAACCATGGTCAGATGACGAGGAAACACCTGAACTGGCACCCAACGTCTTCAATAGACGTCGGGACTTTGGACCCCGATCAGATTTAGCGTGCACCAGTGTCATATACACGCCGTTAATTTTTGCGTATGTTATGGACGACTTTTCTAGTATTTTTGTAGCGAAGCTGGCAACCCACCGATCACAAGATCACTACTTTTTACTATTCTTTGTCAAGTCCATCGCCTGGCATCGAACCACGAATCTTCGTATTCCCAGCTGACGCCTTTAACCGCTCGGCCACGAAGGCCTCTCACCGAGCCACATGGAACTGGTTCGTGCTCCAGAACTGAACTGATGTCCTGGCGCGGCAACAAAGCTTTACACGGAAGCCAGCAGTATACAGAAAGCCGTGTGTACATTGTAATCGCTAAGCTTCTGCTGTTTTCGACTGTAGTCATTTTTGTTAAGCCATGTGTTAAGTTTCTAAATACTTGGATTTCTTTCCTCATGGATTAATTTACGCAAGCATACATCTCTTGGAGTTCGAAGATTGCCGATAGCACAGAAGTATTTTGATGTCTGGCTCTACCCTTTCAAGTAAGCTTTTTGTGTACTTCTAGCTGGAATACTTACTTAATACATGGATTTAAATAACTCTCTTCTCATTAATTATAATGCTTCTCAAATACCCGGGAATATGAAATTTGGCAGAGTTCTTGGTAAATTCCTAGTGTAAGGTGCCCCGTTGTCGCCAAGTCCAAAAATTGGCGCCAAGGCCAAAAATGACGAGTTTTTTTTGTCGCCAAATCAAAATGGCGGACATTGCGTTGGTCGCACTTGAGCTCCACAATGGGCTAATGGAAAAAGTGTAGGGTTGTCAAAATATACACTTTATCGTTCAATTATTTGTCGCCAAATCCCATTTGGCGAGGGCACCGGACACTAGGAATTAACCGAGTTCTTTTTACCTAAAAGAAGAAAGTAACTGCGTTCTTTTCCATAAAATACTCGTTCTGCGCACTGGATTTAAATAACCCACCCATCAATCATATAATATTTTTGTAAACTTTTAGAGAAAAAGTTACAAATCTCATAAATAAGAATATATTTTCTATTGCTTTTATAAACATTGTATTTGTATCTATATTGTGTATTAATTTCTTTCCGTACATTTCTTCCGTATGTGTATTTTAATTAGTGATTGATAAATGTTTACATTGCTTTTTATAAAATATGGAATATTTAAAATATTGTTTCCGAGAAGAAAAGTTAGTTTTGGTATGATAATAATGAGCGGTAAATTAATATTAATCCTTAAACATAGTGCATCAAACAATCTTGATTGCTAGTTTCATTTTAAATTTGAAATAAGGTATTTATTTTAGCACTATTAATGTTATTAAAGAATTACGGAACTAATGTACTATCACGGGGCACCGAATTTTCAACAAAATTAAGTCGCCATTTCGCCAATTCTGTGACGCGTTTGTTAATCCCGCCAAACGAGACGGTAACCCTCGATTATGCAGTCGTAGTACAATGGAACGATGCTAAATATTATATTTATAAATGTTATAATTTACTGATTTAATATCGGAATGTTATTTTTTCGTAATTTCTGATATTTTAGTAACAAATTAATGTAATGAGAGCAAACTATCGCCGTTTTAAAAGTATAAACAAACTTTCGAACACGAAATAAATTTGTATCGTTGCCAGTACACTTTGATAAGAGTAATACTTTTATTTACATTTGTATTAAATAGCCCAATGTGCAGTTCTAGATCATGTTTATCCAAACCAAACATTTTGCTTTAAAATGGATGATCGGCGATTGCCTTGTTGGTTGCTTTCGCGATTGATTGGTTAGCGCACACTAGAACTGCACTTTGGGCTATTGTAAACGGTTCGCATATATCTTGAAAGAAGGACCCGGGAAAGCTGTCTCGTATTTTTGAACCATGGTTAAAGGACGGATGTTGCTATTTCTAATGGAAAGTTAATGTTCGAGATCTATATAGAAGGAAAGACCCGGGAATACTGCCTCGTAATTTAGCACCCTGGTCAGATGATATTTTACAGATCGACGAATATCGGAAATATACAAATAACTGGCATTAAGTTAATGTGTTTAAAAGCGAATGTTGCGATTAGCACTCGCGATCTGTTGATCCGCTGTTGGTTAGTCGTTTCAGGTAGTGTGGACATCACGAATGCCATACACGGTTCTAAGCGCACGTACGTACCGTGGCACTAACGTCACTGACTCCTAACGTCGATTTATGTTTCCGGGTATTTGTGGTCTTCGGCTTCGGCCTCCGACTACTCAGGATTACATCCAAGACACCCTCCGAGTTGTCGATCATGGTGCTTACAGGCAATCCTTCGGGCAGTCGTTTGGGGCATTTCGACGGCACTCTTAAGCGCATTTAAACCGCCCCGATTTTAAACCGAAGAAACTGGCATCATGCTCATTAACCTATCGCCGTTGCCTATCGTTGGCCGGTAATCGTCATATTAGCGACTTCTATGCATTTCTAAATTTCAATTTTTCGGTGCCCCGTGATAATACATTTGTACCAGAATTACTAGTGGTAAAAATAACTATAACACACGGATTTATTTCAAACGCTCATTTAAAAATTTTAAAACAAATGCTTATTTAATAGTATTTACAATTGATTTGCTTAATCAAAAAATTAAAAACATTTTGGCAGATCAATTTACCGAAATTTTTAAAAGTTATTAATCTTAATAACATTTGCATAAAAGGCCGCTGATTGGTTTATTTTTTATAAAGAAATCTTATTTGTATTATGCTTCTATATAAATATACCAGGAAATAAACGTTTTTACAATTTTGATGCATCTACTAACTGTCGATATACAGAGATAAATTTTCCGTGCAGTTTATACGAATATTCAGATCGCAGGTCGAAAAAAATTTAAATATTTTAAATTAACCATTTACGAACCATTACGTTTTGGAGATTAACTCTATAAATAAGATTAAAATATATCGTATGCTAAACTATATATCGATGTATCGTAAACTAATTGTTTAGTTATTGCTGAAGGACACGAAAGAGTAGACAATTTGGGGAAAACTTCAGTTAACCTTCCGTTAGATTTTCTAAACATAATTTTTCTTCAGTCTTATAAAAACAACTCTTGAAGCCTAGTACTTTTAGTTCAATTAAAAAGACCTACTAGATATTTCAATTTTGAAGAAAATTAAATCTTGGATTTTTTATTTTTTTTTAGATTTTATATTCCTTCAATTTTGGAACATCAGGAATACACCATTTTAAAGCTATCCGTGTTTTGCATATGACTGACCTTATACCTACAAGTAACCTCCCCCCCCTTAAAAAACTTAGTATTTCACCTTCAAATATTTTTTTATTGAAGATTAAAACTCAGTTTTTGAAGAAACTTTGTGTCAACTTCAGTAACATGTCAGGGGAGGTCTGCCGAAAATATCTGCATTTATATTACATCATTTCATGCAAATATGAAATGTCTCCGACTGCTAAAAAGAAAAATACAAAGCAAACGTAAAACTACCTTTCCGAACTTCGAAGAAATCTCAATATTGAAAAATAGCGAATAGTGATCATATATAAATTATAAATTAAACTATCCTCAAATGATAGTTTAATTTATAATTTCGAGACTAAATTTTACAGAGATAAATTCATTTCCTAGTTCTATAAACTTAGCACATTTTTTCAACGTGAAATAATTTTAAAATGTATAAGTATTTCTGGAAAAAATGGCAATTCAGACATATATATGTAAGGCAATATAAGAAAATATTCACGTTTGAGATCAGACTTGTATTCTTCTGAGTATTAGCGACTGTGTCCGTAGATCTCCAGTTTTCGTAGATTTGCTTTCCTATAGTTTTTTTAAGTTCAAAAAAATATTCTATGCTAAAACATTTTTTAATTATTTTAAATTGCGCTGTAATGTAGGTTTGAGAATACCTCTATTTATCGCAATTTCGAACTATGGATTAAGATCTTTTAAACTGAAAACAACAATACAATTTCAATATTTCCGTTGCAGCTGAGTAGAATTTTACACATTTACTCATTTAGTGCATTTAGAACATAACTAATATTAATAGTTAATATATATTTATAAGAGACCGGTGCCCTAGATATTAATTTATTCATTAATGAATTCAGAAATACCTTTATTTTGTATTATTAGAAAATATTTTTCTGAACAATAATTAAAATCAAAAATAATATTTAAAATATAGTTTTTTTTTTATTTTTTAGCGTTTTTTATGCTTAAGTAGACTTTTTTTTAAAAAAAAACTACTCTTCGTACAATTTTTAATAATTTAAAAAAAAAAATTAAATAGATTAAATAACGTCAAAGTATATAACTACAGACGTATGAATAGACTTTTGTAGATTTGGGTTTTAATTGTTTTCAAAAACTTATTTTAAGTTCACAACCTAAAAAAATATTCATTTTTATTTTTAATTAATTTGTGAAAAAATATTTATAAATTAATTTTAAAATGTTATTCGTACGTTTCTAAAAAAAATATGAACAGTTTAGTTTTAAGTTATTTTTATTTTACAAAACCTTAACCTTTTAAGCGTGACCAAATAATAAAAAACAATTGAGTAAATGACGAATGTTGCAGACGAAAAGTATGTAAAAAGATGATATTATATGGTATATAAACATCTAAAAAAAATGTGTTCTCTTTCTTTTACTGTTTTGAAGTTTTGTGCACACCTTAAGCATGTAATAGCATTGTTTTATGAAAAAAAAATTAGCATTTTTTTCGGAATTTGGTACTCGGGTCTTCCTTAAAGGGGTCCGATACCCGAAATTCGCAAAAAAAGTCATTTTTTTTTATATTTAAAAAATAATATTCAAACTTATCTTAATAACTCACAAAAAACTGCTTCAAAAAATTCCTATTGCTTTTTTAGTTATGAATATTTTAAAGAGACACTATATTAATGATGTGTTCCTATAACATAGTTGTATCACTATATGTAAACTTTAAAAGCAAATATCTCTGTTTGTGGTTTTGAAATTTAATGAACACTAAAAATGCTAAGGCTTTTTTACTATTATACTTAAAATCATAATGTTTGTGTGTATAGCAAGATAAATATATTTTATATAGATGTATGCATTCAGATTTCCTATTTTTACCATAATTTGTTTTTTAAAACCACTTAAAATGGAATTTTATTTTTTTTCGTCAATTTTTTTTCCAAAATTTCTAATATATTTTATTTTTTTAAAGTGATGTATCTGAATCAAAATTTGAATGCATACATCTATTTACATATTATTCAAGATCTTAAATAAAAAAATTGCTTCAAAATATTGAAAAACCAAAAAGGAGTAGGAATTTTAAAATTGTTAAAAAATTTACTAAAATGTTAATTTAAAAATAAATGTGCAATTTAAAAAAAAATTGAGCGTCTTAAAATGGTTTTTTATGCATATTTAGAAAGAAAAAAAATAGGATTGTACAAGTATAAAAATAAAAAAAAAATGTCGTAGGTATCGGACCCCCTTAAACAAAATTAAATAAGTAAAAATAACCTACGGAGAGCGGATTTATTTTATTTCGCATAGGTTTGATTAAAATATCGATAATTTGTTCTGAAGAGATTAAATGAGCCGCCAAGTTTCAAAACCAGATATATTCACATTTTTCATTATTATTTAGATGTGCAGTCGTTATAGTTATTGACAGGTTCAGTTAGGATGGTATCAAACAAAGGCCGAAGTATTATGTTCACAACTTTTATTGTTTAGGACATCAGAGCTAGACCTCTTTCAGCTTCGATTTTACATCGGGAATCTGTTTTCAAGATGGAGATTGTGAGCAGGAGAATACACCATGGACACCTCTGATTGGCTCCTCTAGTTTTACTTCGCACTTTCTAGTTAGTTTGAGTTCGGGATTTTGAAGTGGCTTGGAAGGAAAAGTAGTCACGTGTGTAATGGTGACTCATCCGAAATCTAAGAGTGGGATATTGCCTCTTGAGATTAAATAATTTTGGTGCTTTGGTACTGGGAAAAGGGGCGATATACAAAGTTAAAAGAAATAGTTAAAGTAATGGTATAATTTTATAGTGGGGAGACTAGTTATAATATATATATATATATATATATATATATATATATATATATATATATATATTCAAAACACTACATCACCTTGAACAACTGTGTTGACCAAATCTTTCTGAATTCAGTTTAAACTGCATTCGAAGTCTTGGGGGCTTAGATACAAAAGTACGTGACCGTCTATCTTTTTGGCGTCTCTCGTAAAATTTATGAAAATGGATCTGTCTTCACTGTAAAAAAAGTACTTATAAATGAGTACCTGTACATACTGTATTTTCTTTGAGTACAATTGCGTCATAAATGAGCGATGACGTACTCAAATTTCAGTAATTGTATTTTCTCAAAAATGATCAATGCGATTTATTTTTGCTAATTGCAGCTTATGTTTAAGCCATCTTAACAAAGCGACCTGTTTTGTTCTTCAGAAGATGTTTTCCACATGATTTGATGTCGATTGTTTAAGTGGAAACTGAGTTACTGCAACTCAATTATTTTACTTCTCATTATTTTGGCACACCTTCTTTAACATTTCTTCTAAACATTTCTACTTAACGTCGCCTGGGTAGTGCAACAAATAAGGCACTGTGATGCCTGAAGACCTTTGATTCTCGGTAATTTTTCGTTGTAATTTTTTAGATTTATTGAAAGGAATTTATGAAGGTATCCTATGAAGGAAAACAGCTGCTCTTTTTATTCATATTTACTCATTGTACTCATTTTTGAGTACTTGTTTTTTTCATAAATGAAACTAATATATTAAGAGAAATAATAAGCATCGAATGTACTAAAAATGAGTACATTTTACTTACTTTTGAGTACCTACTTTTAACAGTGTTATTTTGAAAGTAGACGGTCTCGCCTATAATAATAACGGCATGATACGATATTGATGCACAATCCAATTTTATAATACTGATTTTAGCAATTATTAATGAAAACATAACATTGCTATACTTCATATAAACGTCATAAAATATGTTCTTCACTACCATACCCTTTATACCATCAATACATGTATGCCTAACACAGAAATAATTATTTTTTCTTTGGTCGTGACGATGATAATAAATTATATTTGAGTTAATGTCAATAAGTCTTCATCATACGTACACATGCATCTTTCCTGCACATAAAGTGATCGGTGCATTGGGAGTAGACAAAAGAATAAGTGTTATTTCTTATTCGAAGAAAAGTAATCTACGAGTCTGCTAACTCGCTACCGGCGTCGTCTCCCCTGGTTCTACAACAGCTAAAAGCTAATGTTATTGTTACGTGAAATGTTCAGTATTAGTTAGGATAGATAGAAGCGTTCCAGATACTCTTTCACTGTATTTTTGTATTTTAAGCTGCCATCGGGCATGAATTATGTTAAGGGAATTGAAGGGAAATGGAAATCAATGTCGATATGGAAAGAAAATATTGCTTTCTTATCTGCAGCCTATCCATATGTGGAAAGTGGATTTATGTACTTTTCAATCGAAAGCGTCTGTAGTATATAGCTGAGGAAGTAAAAATAAAATATGAGGAATGACACTGGGCAGATGTATCTTTGTATCTTGTGAATAAATGTACATAGTTTTAATTATTTATTTATTATAAAATGACTCTTCTAACTTATCAAAATATGCACCTAACTAATAAATAACTAGTAAAATAAGTAGTTTATTTCTTTCATTTAATAGAAAATATCGATTGACAAAAACTGCCTGGCTATAGATTGATATGCCTATTCGTTGAAGGTTTTTAAATAAGTATTATCTGTTTCTAAAGGATATTTTATTGTTTTCCTTTTAACGGCCTGTTTTTCCCAAATTTCACTTCTCAAGTTTTCTCCAAGATATGACATAATTTTTAGATTAATAAAAAGTACTTTATTTGATTAATTTCTTAGATTAAAAAAAAATTGACATTTTTTATAGCCATCTCGGTTTTAAATGTAATTTTTTAATAGAATGTATAGTAAATATAAATTTAACTGTTTTATAGTGTAAAATACACAAATTTATTATTTTGCCCGTTCCTTATGATTAAAACTAATTAAACAGTCAAGAGGTATATTGCACATGTTTGTTAAATATAAAGACAAGTAGTTTAGACTATTTAGAAACTCAAAATATATTTTAGACATCATTGTATGTTATCTATAACATCAGTCAATTGATTTCTAATAAGTATTCTTTATTTATATTGTGCAAGTAATAAAAACCTATTTTTTTTATAAATTATATGAAAATAATTTGAATAGTGATAAATTAATCAATTTTAAAAGCATCTTAAACAGTACTTAATATACCATATTTATAAAAACTTGGTTATGTACTACAGCATTTCTAGTTCTTAATTTAGTTAGGAAAATTGTATATTAAATATCTAACATATTAAAAAATTTGTACTAATATTAAATCGTAAAATACGTAAATCTATTTCTAATTTATTTACAAATTGTAATTTTTTTGTAAAAAAATAAAGACTTAAATAAGAAGTCAACTTGTTATTTTATAGTTTCAAATACGTAAAAGAAAGGAAAGTAACAGTACAGAAAATATTCCGATGGTAATTTATCTTGAAGTAAATGAGTGATATACATAATTAATATTATCACAAATTTCCTTATATGCTTTAATTTTTACACATCAAAAAAGTTAATTGCAAGTTTTAAAGAGAAATTTAATCGAATAATTAGTCAATGTTAAAATAAAGAATCACAGCGTTGCTATGAATTTAAATGAGAAAATAATGTAAAAATTACGAAAAATAGTCTTATGTTAATTTTTTTTCTCATTTTTTTTTTGTTCATCTTTTTACAGATACAAATAACTTTTGTTCTTTTCCATTGCTAACGGTTGAATGGTTTTCATAAGTAATATAAAAATAGTGTAATAAAGGGTCGATGTTTGTTTGAACTTATGTTTGCTGTTTTGTCAATGATTTATTTCATCTATTTTTTTATAAAAAAATATTTTTATTTTGTGTTATTTTATCCCTTCTCTAAAGCCCATATTAAAAGCGCATTTTTTATGCTTCCTTTTTTCAGCAATTATTGATTGAACTTTTCTAAAATTCTATTTGGCGAATATTCAAACTTTTTTATGTATTTTATTATGTCATTTGCAAATTATGTTTAAATATACAAAACTTTGATTTTTTCTAATAAAATTTTCCGAAAAAATCATGTTTTAATTAAAATATATTTAATCTAATATGTCTATTTCTGTAAGTCTTATTACAAAAAAAAAAATTAGTAGATTGTGAGAAAAATATTTTTTTCTCATTTTTAGCTGTATGATCTTAAAATAATTTCCCCTAAAGAATCTATAGCTAAACCTAATTAACCGAATTACATTAAGGGTATTAAAAGCAGGTGGGGATGTAGTACAAAAAAATCACCGATAGGTGGAATTTTAGTGCTGTACAGGCTGAAAACAGTATAATATTAAAAAAAGTTGCGATAAACATACAAATTAATAACGTGATTAAAATCAAATAAATAATCCTTTATTCAACAGAAGTTAGCTTGAGTTTTCTCTCCTTTCATATAGACTATTTTCAATCCGTTTACTTTTCTTTTGCACAATTAGTGTTAAATATCAGTACTAAAAAATAAGTAAAATGTACTCAGTTGTCAGCACATTCGATGTTTATCATAGCTCCGAATACATAAGTTTCATGTATGAAAAAGACATCTACTCAAAAATGAGTTCAATTGAGTAAAATGAATAAAAAGAGCCTTTGCTTGCTTACGTAGGCTGCCTTCATAAATCACTTTCAATAAATATCAACAATTAATTACAATCAAGACTTATCATCACACATCACAGTCCAGTGCCCTATCTGTTGTACTACCAGGGCAACGTGACGAATTTATAAATACAAGTTATGTTAAAAAGGTGTGCCCAAAGAATGGGAAGTGAGATTGTAATATCTCGATTTCTTTTTAAACAATTGACATCAAATAATGTGGAGACATCCGTGGCCGAGCGGTAAAAGGCGCCAGCTGGGAATTTGAAGATTCCTTATTCGGTCGTAGGCGATGGACTTGACAAAGAAAAGTAAAAAAAAGTAGTGATCTTGTGATCGGAAGGTTGCCAGCTTCGCTACAAACTACTAGAAAAGTCGTGCAGAACATCCGCAAAAATTAACTGCGTGTATACAGACTGGTGCACGATAAATCTGATCGAGTCCAAAGTCCCGACGTCTATTGAAGGCGTTGGGTGCCATTTCAGGTGTTTCCTCGTCATCTAACCATGGTTCGAAAATAACGAGGTGCATGTAAGAATGTGTGTGTGAATGTGTCGCCAATAGCCCCCTGTGCAGCTCTAGTGCGACGTTAATTAACCAAACTAATCAAATAATGTGAAAAACCATCTTCTGAACACCAATTTTAAATTTGCCATGTCTCTTTGTTAAGATGGCTTGAACAGAAGCTGGGATTTACAATATTAAATATCGCTGTTTATTTTTGAGAAAGTACGCTTACTTAAATTGGAGTACGTAATCGCTCAACTACGACGCAATTATATACTCAAAGAAAAACGAGTATGTTCAGATACTCATCTTTAGTGATTTCTTTTGGATAAATTCACACATCTGTTGTGCGTTCGGATTCTGATGAATAAAATATTATATTTTTTTAGTTTAATCACTAAATTAATTTGTGTGCCAATCGCGACTTCTTTTATATACAATACATATATTACAACTCTTTTTCGCTCGGCCATCTCCAAAATTCACACGATCGGTGATTTATGGTAATATTGTTTTTTTACGGAAATATTTTTCTTTCCCAAGGCTTCAATATTCTTAAATTAAAATTTACTGTAACTACTTTCAGTATTTTGAGCTACAAATGTCTTTAAACCGAGGAAGTTATTTTATAGAAACCATGTACTTTAGTATGCAAAATCGCATTAGGAAAACACATTTCTAAGTATAATAACACTTTGATTTATTTGCTAACACATAATTTAAAATACATATACTAAAAATTATTTTTATGCGCTCATTAGAATTATCTTGAATTATGTATTATTTTAAGAAAATTGTTTTATAAGTTTTGATAAATAAAAAAAATCAATTTTTCTTGACGTCATTAGTAGCTTTAATTAATTTAGCCCTTCAATTACTATATTCTAAATATCTTCATAATGGAGTTAACCTCATTTAAAATGCATGCTTCAATATATTCCAATTTTAGTTAACGTATCGACTAGATAAATAATTATTCAGATAATTAGAAGGAAATCTGAGAATTATTTTGGTGGAAAAGAATAATATATTCTGACAAAGACATAACGAAACAAAATTAGTGGAGCAAATCCGTCTACAACATTCCTACAAATATCATTAGTTTCAAAAAAGAAAGATTTTTGAATGGCAAGACATTGTAAAATTAATCTTGTTAATATTCTTGTTAGGCAACTACAATACGCTTAAGTAAATTCTTACGTAATAAATGCCTGAATTGTTTGCAATTTCATAATACAAATTAACTAGTTCCCTAAAATCCCTTATAGTTTTCATGCTAACAACTCGATAATTATTTACGAAAAATTAAGGAAAATATGTCTTGCATAATGCGTAATTGGACGATACCATTGTTCTATCTAGTTATTTCTTGTTAAGTTAAAGGACTTAATTATTTATTATTTGAAAAAATTTTGGATAACGTTTGGAGGGGTTAATTTAAACAGCACAAGAATACGAGGTGTGGCTAGAAAAAAACCGAACTGATGCTATAAAAAAATTTTATTTTCCATTATTTACAATTTGATGTTATCTCCTTCAATGTACTCTCCTCCTCGGTCTACACACCGCTCCATACGAATTTTCCACTGTTCATAGCAATGCTGCAGATCATTTTACAGGCAAGTCCATACATTACTTCCGTCGCTTTTTCTTTTACTGCTTCAACACTCTCAAATCTAGTTCCTTTCAAAGCTGACTTGACTTTAGGGAAAAGAAAAAAATCACAGGGGGCCAAATCAGGTGAGTAGGGTGGATGGTCTAAGATGGGAATGTTGTGATTGGCTAAAAACGTCTTCACTAACAACGCATTGTGAGCTGGGGCATTGTCTTGGTGCAGGATCCATGTCTTTTTTTTCCACAAATCGTTCCGTTTTCTCCGTACTCGCTCACGTAGGGTAGTCAGGACGCTAATGTAGTAATGCTGATTCACTGTTTGTCCCTCTGGTACCCAATCAATGTGTACAATCCCTTTGACATCAAAAAAAACAATCATCATTGCCTTGAATTTCGATTTTGACATTCGTGCTTTTTTTTGTCATGGAGAATCAGGAGATTTCCAATGCATCGATTGGCGTTTGGTTTCGGGATCGTAAGTAAAAAACCACGATTCATCACAAGTAATAACATTTTGTAAAAAGGTGGGATCACGTTCAATGTTTCCTAGGATGTCAGAACAAATCATTCTTCGGCGTTCCTTCTGTTCAATTGTGAGACACTTTGGAACCATTTTTGCACACACTTTGTGCATGTTGAAACTTTCATGAAGAATCTGCCTAACACTTTCCTTGTCAATTCCTGTCAACTCAGACATTGCTCTGATTGTTAAACGGCGATCTTCTCGAACAAGTTTACCGATTTTTTCAATGTTTGCATCAGTTTTTGCTGACAATGGTCTGCCAGTGCGAGCGTCATCACTTGTGTCTTCGCGGCCATCTTTAAATCGTTTAAACCACTCAAACACTTGTGTTCGCGATAAACAATCATCGCCGTACACTTGTTGCAACATTACAAACGTTTCACTTGCAGATTTTCCAAGTTTGAAAAGAAATTTGATGTTAACACGCTGTTCTTTCTGTACACTCAACATTTTTCCGACGCACAGACAAAACGTCAACTACTTAGAACAGACGCCACGGGCAGACTGAGTGCAGGAGGCAGATAAAACTCGAGCAGTAGGCGGAGCAAGAGTCACGTGACAGGCCAGGCGACTTTCAGCCTTATTGCATTCGTTTTATTGTTTCACCTGTGCTAGTTCGGTTTTTTCCTAGCCACACCTCGTATATACAAACTGTGCTATTCAAGCGATAAATAACAAACTTAATGATTGCTTCAATTATCGGATTATTATAAATTTTGAATTTTTGGAATTTTATTGATTAAAATGCTGTTAGTCAATATATTTAAAATTTAATCATAACGTTTAAAACTATGAAATTTTATGTTACGTAATAAAATAAGTTATAAGATGAAGTCATTTATTTATAAAATATAATAATCCAAATATATTATATATATTCTCTAATATTTTGTTTGGGTTCTTTAGTTGCCCAGTGGATAAAGACGTTCAGGTAGTAACCAGAGGATTGCGAGTTCGAGCCCGACTGACGGACTTGACAAAGAAAAGTAAAAATGTAGTGATCTTGCAATCGGAGGGTTGCCAGCTTCGATACTAAAATACCAGAAAGTCGTCTAAAAATATCCAACAAATTATACTGACGTGTATACGGGACTGGTACGCGATAAATCTGATCTAGGCCCGATGTCTCGACACCTATTGAGGTTGCGTTGGGTGCCAGCTCATGTCTTAACATCGTCATCTAACCGTGGTTAAAAAATACGAGGTAGTATTCCCGGGTCTATCTTTCGGGACAGGCCCCGAACCGTAGCCAACAGCCCAATTTACATCTCTAGTGCGAGGTTAATTAATCTAAACCAAACCTAATAGTTTGTTTATTATTTAAGAGTAAAATTATATTTGTGTCAGTGAATTCACATTTTTTCATGAATTAATTAAAATGATTTTAAATCTTCTGAGGAAAAAAAATCGATATTATTATGAACTGAACATTTTCCCTTTCTATATATGTAATTACAGCGCAACATTTTTATCCAATTAAAAAATTGGACAAGACAAAATATAATTATGTTCATTCCATTGTAAGAAGCAAAATTAAAGCTTTTTTTTAATGTATGTTTATTTAATTACATTTCTACCGAATTCAATCAATCAGTTCAGTCAATCAGTCATATTGTCAAGTTATCCATTGATGTATTGTATTCATGATAAATTTGTATTTGTTTATTGTTTTATTCATAAATTATTTTATGCAATACATATTTTTCTTTTCAAATTTATTTCAAATGTGTAGTTATTTAAACTAACATACACAATGATCAATGACCACTAAAATATAACAACTGCTGCTGTGGCTACATCCAATGAATCGATGGCTGCATAGTCAATGAAATCCCAAGGAAAGAACAAAATTTTTTAGCATTCGGTGATCGTCAAGGATATTTTCGTCAATTTTGACAACCGTTTCGTCATTGAATCAGCGTGACTTTTGACGAAATCAGAATCCAGAATATTTTTTTTATCGAAAGTAATTCCCTTCGATCCCTTTCCGGTTCATTCGGTTCTAATTTCAGTGTTTAAATGTATATTACCAAAAAATTAAAAAGGAGCGTGTCTGTATCAATCGACAGCGCTCACGACTGCGGACCGAGATTCCCTGGTTCCCGGGTGACATATGAATATTTGAAATCGTTCTCATTTTTGACGAAATTAATGTAGGGGAAAAAAACGACGTTCCTTTTGTTTGCCGAAATAATTAATCGGAACATTTCCCTGACAGTTTCGTCAGAAATGACTAATATTTCTTCAAAAGCGTCAATGTATGTCTTTGAAATGCGAAACTTTGTTTTTGAGATTTCCTATAGACAAGTGGTTTCCAATCTGCGGACCACTAGTGGTCTGCGAGAGGGTTCTAATTGGTCCGTGCAGCCAATGTTCAATTCCTCAGCTGTTTTATCTATTCAAAAACAAATGTTGCCTAATGTACTCCTGTTCGTGCTCGATAGCTTAAAATAGATTACTGGAGACGCAGGTACACTAAAAAATAAACTTTATTAACTATTTATAAAAAAGAGCATCGTTTAATCTAACAAAAAGACAAATCATGAATGCACAACTTTTTGTGCTGGTCAGACAGCGTACCACGGCTTTGGTGGTTTAAGAAAATGAGAAAGAACAAAATATCGATGAACAGGAAGGCATTTATAGCTGGCGGAAAATGCAGGCCTATTCAGATGCTGCGGACCTGGCTTCCGGTTGGTGCGGTTCTTTATTGGTGCTCGAACAACTCCTTAAAACTAAACATATACATTGAAAATCAAACTTTATGAATTATAAATTCATGTGTTATAAAGTAAACAAAAAATGTATTCTCATTTTAGCTCTTTCATCTGCTTTCTTTAATTATTATAGCATTTAACATGAAAGGGGTTCAATATTATTACCTTCATATAAGGCATTACGTTAAAAACTGTAGTATTTTTTTATTAATTTTTTTTTACAAAACGTACGTATGTACTTTACAAAACAAGAACGTTTTTAATGAACAAGATACATTAAAATCCAAAATTATAATTAATACGCAAGTTATTTTTTTTGTTATTAAAAGTGGTGGTCCGCGACTTGCCAAATTTTTAAAATGGTGTTCCGCGATTTGCCAAAATTTTGATTTGGTGGTCTGCGCCAAATTTTTAAAGTGGTGGTCCGCGACTTGCCAAATTTTTAAAGTGGTGGTCCGCGACTTGCCAAATTTTTAAAGTGGCGGTCCGTGACTTGCCAAATTTTTAAAGTGGTGGTCGGTGGCTATTAAAAGGTTAGGAACTAATGCTTTAAACCACTGTGTGTAGACCATCAACATCATTTAGTCCTTTCATATATGTTACTCGCAGAGTGTAATATAGACAAATGTGTTTTGTTATAAAAAAGATTAAATTAAAAGTTAAAAATCCTTTGAAAATCAAACAGCTAAGAAATCGCGCATTTTACAATTATACTGGATTATTCACATAACTAAAATGAATCGTCTTGTAAATTTTAACATTAGAACTCTCTTATTTTCTTCAGAGAATTGAGAGAAATACAATCATGCTTAAGGATTAAAATTGCTTTCAAAAGGCGGGTTTTAATTCGAGGTTTTCGGTAGCATCCCAAGAGTATTGTATTTTGCTGAAGGCCGAATCTCGGAGCTTTCCAGTGAATGTTTGGTAAATTAGTGCAATCACAGTTGAAATCCCTTGATAATAGACTTTCAGAAAGTTTAAACGAGAGGAGATGGAACTTCAAATCAGCGTCCATGAAATTAACATGCAATGGAGTTTTGTTAAAATGCATAAAACTTCAACAACGAATTAGTCATTCGAGCCCTATTGTTTAAAAGATAACCATGTTCTATCATAACCGTAAAATGTAATGTTTTTATTATAACAATTTTTTTTAAGTATTGCCGTAATGTGGTGTTGATATCCAAAACCTTCCATATGAAATAAGTATAATATTTACGAAATGTATTTAAAAATAGAGATAAAAGTACTGAGCGGAGACTGGGAACCGATAGCACTTTTAATAACGTATATTTGCTAACGTTAATATTTTTTAACGTATATTAGATAGTGTTCATTTATTACGTTGCGTTATTTTTCATCCTTATTAACTTCTTCTATCATGTCACGTTCTGTTAGCTTAATTTTCCACCTCCGCTCCCTTCCCCATGTTACGTCACGATTAGTTATTTCATAATTGAAAACAGTCGTTGTAACTTCCACTCTTTGCATTTTATTAAATCCAGTTAGAAGATTATAAATACTATAAAGTCGCCTCGAAGTGTGTAAAAAAAATTAAACAATACTATTTTGTGAAGATTTGCTAAGTCACACAACCATTGCATCCCCTTTCCGTCCATTTTATGGCCACAGTCACGCATTAAAAATACTTTTCCCCCAAGACAATGTATACTTAATTAAATATGCATAGTTTAATATATAAGTAGACAATTTATAGTTTAATATATTTTTACTTTCTGCATCCACTATTCATAGAATATTATTACTATCGAACAGCCGCCTATGTCTATGTTAAATAGTAGTAGCATAATATTTAGCACGTGTGATTGAATGAACAATTTTACTTTGTTTCAAAGGATAAGAGGTACCAAAATTTAAGTTGTTTTTGCTTAAAAAAATTATTTGAACTGACCTTGCTTTTAAATGAATTATTATTTCCAAAGATAAGTTTACAGATTTTATTTAAAGATACCTTATAGACTCTTACACAGACGTTACAAAGTTTAAATAGCATTTAATATTAATTTGAACTATTAATAAAATTACGAATTCTAACCCTTAAAATATTTTCCATTACCCAACACAAAACAAATGACACTCTAAAATTATTACTGAGTAAATTAAAAGCACTCAGCGAAAATTCAACTACAAGAAACTTTTCCAATTCCAAATGACCGATAAAACTTCCCTTCACAACCACTATTAAAGAACTAAACTAAACCATAACTCGATTACTAGTACATCTATTCCGAAAAGAAAGATGTCATAATTTTTACACATTCTACAATCAAATATAAATTCCCAAAGAAAGTCCTCAGTGGGAAAAGCAATACGAACTTCACTCAATTCTATTTATCACTTAATTCTTCGTAAGCATGAGGTCTTAAGTAGAAAAAAAACGGAAAAGCTGTCTTGGATATGTCACAGTGGTGGCAATTTCTGCGGAGAGTAAATATAATACTTTGGCGCGATTTTCTTTCTACCGCGGTAGGTACTTAGTTGCTTGGCGGGATTGTTTGGGAACTAATTTACGAGAAGAAGTGATCAATCTTTTGAGTGTCCGAGACAATGGGAAAGTCCTGCTGTAAAGAAGTAGCGGATTTCTGCATAATTGTACAGAAAGCCTCAATGAGTGTGAATGAAAGTAGGGTGAAGGGAGATTGGGTCTGTAAAGGTGTAATGCGCATTAATAATACTTTAACTTATTTCTGAAATAGGAAAGATGCACGTTCTTCTGAAGGTGATTATTTTTTAAATATGAATCATTGAACTAAATGAATGTATGCCAATATTAAATGATAATTTTAATTGTTCTTTTAATTTTAGTTTTCATAAAGCCCACTGTTAAATTAAAAACTTTAAAAAAAAGCATCTTAAAAAAAAAAAATTAAAGAAAATACGTAAAAAGTGAAAAATATTTTTTTAATTTTACGAACGAGTTGAAAAAATTGCTTATTTAATACCTTTTAAGTTAGTACCAATTTACAAAAATCGTATCTAAATTTTGGCGAAGTATTCAATAAGTTTTTGTAAGTATAAAATTAATATTAAATAATTAAATTATTTCAACTCGTTCGTAAAATTAAAAATTACTTTTTTACTTTTTAGAGCATTTCCCTTAAATCGGTTTTCCTTTTTTTTTAAAGTTTTTTTAATAGAAAAAAGTCATAATAAATGCAAACACACATAAAACATGTTTGCACTAACGTAGAAAAAGGTTTAACAAAGAATTAAAAGTAAGAGGGGTACGTATGGTAAGTAATAATATAAGTTTGTAATAACTCGGCTCTTTTTTAAGTTTTCGAAACAAAGTAAAATGAAACGTTTTCCTTTGAACTACCATCATTGCTATAAGCAGTATTTATCAAATATTTTAACATCAGTCCAATTGATGCTGAAGTGACCGTGCATAAAATTTGAGAATTACTTAAGTTTAAAAAAAATACGAAAAAACAATTTTATACGTAAAACAATAAAATCTTTATTTTTCATAAAGTTTTTTACTTAAGATAAAAACACTCGACGTTAAAAGCATTTTCGATTACAAATTATGATTTTACAAAGTTTTATTGTAATTGGCCCTTTAGTTTCATAGAGGTTAAAACACAAAAACGCAAAACCTGTTATAGTTTTTTAATGTAAGTTTTGTATTTTGTACCTATTCTTGTAGTCGCTAGAGCCAACTATTTAACTATTCAAATGCAAATTAGTAATTAGAAAAGTTTAAATGTATTTTTCCCGAAAACATAGTTTGCTAAGTTCTATTTTTGCATCCCGAGCGCCCATGGTATAATTATTAAATGTATTTCAATTATTTTAAGAGCTTTATGAAATTGAACTACTAAAGTAGTATACAAAAGTTTATAAAAACATATGCTTAATTTTTTTTTACAAAAACTGCCAATAATTTAAAATATAGTAAACAACTTAACTGTTTGGTAACTAATTGAATTTGAGCCAAATCCCTTGAAGACGAAATGTTAATGTAAGCGTTTTTTTTTATTAGTTTGTATTAAAACCACAGCTCGAAATTATCCCCCTCCCCCTTTGCCAATAGCCCACTGTGCAGCTCTAGTGCGACGTTAATTAACCAACCCCCCCCCCCTACCACCCCCAAAGGAGGAATTACATTTATGTTGAAAATATTATAAACAAGATTATGAAATAGTTAACACTCTTTATTTAATTCTGTAAATATCAAAAAAAAAATTTCGCGTTTGTGTTGAATAAAGGAAAATTTAACAACCATAATTATCTATTTAAAATATTGTAACGATTATGATTACCAATAAAAATAAATTTCGAAATATATTTTTGAGATATTTTTCGAATGTTTGAAAATTCTTCAAAATTTTTAAAAAAAATTTCATTCTGAAATCACAATCCGTTTTAATTTGTTAAAAATATTATTCAAATCATTTAGCATTACTAATTTTATTCAGTTATACAAAGTAGTAATTTTTACTTTCTAATTCGAATAGCTTGATAAACTCATTCTTCCTAATCTACCATGCACCAATAACTATTTTATTTATCTGGCAACTGGTCTCGTGGCAACCTTTTAATGATCTTAAAAAACAATAAATGCCAACAGGTTCCTTATCTCAAACACCCTATTGTTACAAAACTCCCCTTTTTACTTTTCTTTTTTTCTCATTGAAGATTCTCAGCCGTGTTAAAACTGGGAAGCAACGAGTCATTTAAAACAAATAAAAAAAAGTAACTGGAAGAAAAACCAAAACATGAAAAAGTTCGGGAGAAACAAAACTCACGTGACACGGAAAACGTCACCGGTGGGCGGGGACAGAGTCGGCGAATCGCGCGTCTCCGGCACTCTGACAACATTGAGCGTTGTCATGGTTACCGCATCTCCCATCCGAAAGCATCCGGAGAGTCATTTCAGTTCCATTCAGAACCGAATTCCGGAGAGTTTGTTTTCCCGCTGCTTGTTTGGAAGAAAAGTTTTTGAAAGTGTGAAACTTTTGACTGTGGTGTTTGTTTGTGCGCGTTAAAGTTTGTCCTTTTTAATATTTAATATGTTGTAGATATGGAAGAACTGTTTTAGTGGAGTTTTTAGATGGTGGAAATAAATAAAACATTCGTTAGTGACAATTTGTGAAATCGCTTTAGGTACAGTTAGTTTAGTAAACAAATTTGTGAATATGAACGTTGATATCTACTATGTAATTTCCTAACTGTCATCGAGAATTTATTCAGTTTATAACACTGAAATATTCTGATAAATCGGGCTTGAAATATATTACTTTAGTACCATTTTCGATATTATACTATATCTTTGTAGTTTAATCCCTGAAATGCATTCCATGTATATAAAGACAGTTAAAACGATTAAGTTATGATTAGTAAATCAATACAATGTTTTCCTGTTTTTTAGTCTACTAGTTACTGTCTAACGTTGAGATATAGACATATTTACTAAAAACTATTAACTTTGTTGAACACTGCAAAGAAAAACAACTCTTTATTTTTAGGTTATAAGATCAAACTTTTAAGAACAATTTGATAAAAGTCCGAAATGCACAAGCTATTTCAAATCTATGTAACATTATCCGTTTTAACGTTGTAGTATAAAATGGCTGAGACTTCAGTGTCTAGGAACCAACATTGAAAGAAGACATACAGAGACTATCCCACAAACTTTCATCGACGATTAAAAGTTTGTCAAACTTGGTATTGTATATATACATGTAATTTTGCAAGAGTAAACATATCGCATAAACATGGATAACTTTTTGGACG
Source organism: Troglohyphantes excavatus (assembly GCA_963932185.1). Lineage (NCBI taxonomy): Eukaryota > Metazoa > Arthropoda > Arachnida > Araneae > Linyphiidae > Troglohyphantes > Troglohyphantes excavatus. The sequence continues at coordinate 20,991,811 of OZ010673.1, forward strand.
AAGCGTATGAATTTGTAGTAGACAACAACACCGGTGTACTGAACCTTTCTGCCGTCAACGACACCGGTTATGATGACGGGATTCAGATGTACTACTTCTATCAGGTAAGTAAAAAACACCAAAGTTTATTTTGAAACTTGAATGCTTTTTGTTTTTATCTTTTATAATAATCGGTAAATTGTTGTATTGTAGTTATTGATTCGCCAACGGTAGATATAAATGCGTAATACATTTTCTTTGCAATAGTTTTGTGTCTAACACAACTTTTTCCTCAAATTTTTAGTTACATGTGTTCAGTATTTTGTGTGTATTGTTCAAGTGATTCAATTTCAAAAATCATTTTACACAGTTTATAAAAAAATTATAGTTGTAGTATTTTCCCTTCAAATTATTAGTAGCTAAAAATATGATGCAATGCTGAATATATAGTCATATATTGCATTTTTGTTTTGAAATATGTTTCAGCATATTACGATAGTTTCATCTTGGTAGTTTCATTACTGAAAAATACGATATGTTTTAAATATGTTTCAGCATATTTCAAATATAAATTTTCATATATATTTTAAATAACTTTCACTACTCAGGGTTATATAAGAAAGTTACTGAAACCAAATATTTTATGATAGATGATTGGATAGTATATATTTTGTTTTTTAAAACTATTTTATTTTACATTTCTGATACATAAATTCAAATTTTTTATTTAATTCTTAAAATAGTTTTCACTGCACTCAGTGTTATACAAAAGCATTGATTGAAACCAAATATTTTATTATATATAATGCTTATATACCGGTATACAAACGGTATATTGTATATACAGTTTTTATGTTTAAAATCATTTTAAACATAAAAATTAACTAACTTAACATAATTTATTTAAGCATTCTTATTAATTTTAAAAAAAAAAATCATATATTTTTAGATAATAATAAATATTTTCAGTGAAACAAATGATTCCTAAAATATTATTTATATACGGGCATTCTATTTTTTTTTAAATTTTATTTTACTTTAAAATTATATTTTTATAATTGAATCGTATATTTAATTAAACCTTTTAATTAAACCATACATTTATATACTCTTGTATTGACAATATTGGTCCATACATACATTACAAATAATGTTATTTAATACACAATGCCATCTGCTTGAATACATTAAGAATGTAATAAAAACAATGTCATTCTAAATCAACGGAAGCGACTAACATGTTGAAAGATTTGACAGACTCGCCGCTGTAACTTATTGTGTAACTTTTCTCCGAAAAGTATTAAAATCTGCAATTGCATTTCTGTTTATTTAATTTAAAACAGCTTTCAGAAGAATGAGCCATTGTGAATATTTAAAAAGATTTTACAGAAACAATTTTTAAATATTTCGTCACATCCCGGCCGCCTTAACCTAATTTCGAAATTGTAAAGTAGTTTTTGCCTCCAATTAAAATAATGACATTTAAAAAAATAAATCATCTTAAAAATAAAAACATTTTCAGTGTTAATTTATTTGAATTTTATTTTTTGAAATATAGCCGAGGTATTAGGTTACCGGACTTATAACCGGAGGGTTGTAGTTCGAATCTCGAAGCCAAACGGTGGCTTAGAAGATAGAGAAGGTAGATTCTAATCTCTACATGAGAGTTTTGCGAATTCGTGATAGTAGAGTTACCAGATTTGTTCTTAGTTATCCACTAAAATATATCCGTCGTGTATAGAAAACTCGGGCATGTTAAATCTTTAGTGGTCCAAACGTCCTCACGCGAATATTAAGTGCGTGGGGTGCAAACTATCCTCGTCCATTGACGACCTTAATAACTGGGGCATATATAGTATGTCATGTCAATGTGGCATGTCATATATCCGTCAAACAAATAAAGCATTAATTATTCGTATCAAGGAGTACCAAGCACATACTGTCAAACAAGGAATAAAGAAGTCTTCCATGGCCAAGCACTCTTGGGAACATAATCATATATTTAATTTTTCTAACCCCCATTTAATTTGCAAACCCTAATCTCTAGTTGAACTTGAGTTCCTGGAGATGTTTCATATTTTTAGCAATATCGATTCGATTGTCAATGAAACATTTGCGGCTCTAGTATTTCCCGCTTGTTGGCACAGAATAGTTAACTCCAACCAATTGAGATATTTTTTGTTTTTTTGACAACACTTTTAATTCTGGGTTTATTTTCATTTTATTGTACACACACACACTTTTCATTTCTGTTGATGAAGGGAAATGTATATCCCAAAATATGTCCAGATTTTTAGGGATTTTTATTGTATATTTTAACGTTGCATTTGTATTTTAATATTCTTAACGCAATGTTCTATAAAACGAGTTTTTATCTTATCTTCGTCGTCTGATTCTAGTTTATTATTAAGTTTTTGGAGGGTCTAGTTTTCTGTATAAATGTTGAATTGTCACGAATAGCTAATTCTGTAACGAAGTTAATTCAACTAATTACTTGAAAGTCAACTAGTTTTTTTTAAAATTTTTGAAAGCTATCGTTTTACGTGTCTCTATTATTATATTACCATTAACACAAGGCTGCGTAATAATCACCCTTTACAGTTGAGTTTGCAATTTTACCTGAATAGAAGGTATAAAACTTAAGCATATTCACACATGGATATTAGAAATACAACATATCCTTATACAAAATAATGCGTCAATCTCTTTTTAATTATTTTTAATTAAAAATATTTTTTTTTCTTTCTTAAAAAAACAATTTAATAAAACGAGAATGTTAACAGTGTGTTATTTTAGAAACTACATGTCAATTTTTACTTGAATATAAACCAAAAATTTCTTTAAAAAAATAAGGTTAGTGAAACACGGGGATTTCCGTCAGAAAATTCTGAAAGATGTGCTGTAAAAAGATATGTTTTTTAACAACGAAATTTAAGTTGTCTGGTTTTCGAAACCAGGTAGATCCATTTTCGTACATTTTTCAGAAGATTAAAAGATATTGAGTGGCACTTACTTTTGTGTGTCAATGCATGACTTTTAATGAATTTTCAGTCTGGATCCAGACCCTTTTGTGGATATTTACCGCTTTGCATGAAGATGTAGTGGATTTAAAACTTGCGAAAACTATTTTTAATAAAACAAACGATTTTGCGAAAATGTAGATATATCTGGGATTTAAGCTAGACGACTCCTTTAACCTTTGCGCTCCAGTAATGAAAAAAACATTGTTTTTTTTTCTTTTATTTGCAATTTTATTTGCGATCCCATATCATTGCAGAAATTGTCTATATTAAATCTATTTATTTTATACTATAGCATTACAACTTTAGTAGGATTTTCAATTTTCAAAACTGATTACAATAACTATTGAGACCAATTACAATGATTTTCCAGGTTTTTTTTTATAAAATAGTTTGACTTACGCCATTGCAAATACTTTTAAAAAAATTATATGATTTTTGTTACAAAATATTGACAAAATTTATTTTCTATTTTTTTAGTGTTATTATGAGCTGGAGGTTTTGATGGAATTCAAATTGTATATTTTAAAATTTCCTTGAATAACTAAAATTCTGTTTGTTTATTCGGTAATTTTCCGGAATTTCTGCAATTTCAGTTGTTTGTTTATCAAAAATAATAAATAATTGAGTTATAAACAAAATGCTTGCGTTGGATCACACCGTATTTTAAAAGTTTCAAATCCTGTAGAATAATAAAACAAAACTTCAAACAATAACTTTACAACATAATTACTACATCGTTTGCTATTTACTGAAATGTATAAAAGGTGTTTTGGTTATAATATATTAATTTAGTTTATTTTTGTTAAGTGTTTTGAACTGGAGCTAATAATCTTGTATAGGTTGGTTGAGTTAACGTCGCACTAGACATGCGCAATGGGATATTAGGGAGAGTTTAGGATCTATCTCGAAGGAAAGTCCCGGGAACGATGCCTCGTAATTTTTAACCATGGTCAGATGACGGGGACGCCACCTGAGCTGGCATCCAACGCAAGCCCAATAGGCGTCATGACATTGGACCCCTATCAGATTTATCATGTTCCAGTCCCGTATGCGCGCCTGTATAATTTGTTGAATATTTTTAGACGACTTCCTAGTATTTTAGTAGCGAAGCTGTCAACTCTCCGATCGCAAGATCACTACATTTTAAATTTTCGTTGTCAAGCTCATCAGTCAAGTTCGAACTCGCAGCCCTCTGATTACTATCCGAAAGCCATTATCCACTGGAGCAACTGGGGGCCCTCTCTCGAAGGAAAGACCAGGAGTGTTTGCCTCGTAATTTTCAACGACGGTCAGATGATTAGGACAACACCTAAGCTGGCACCCCACGCAAGCATAAATGAATGCAAAATCCAGATTAGGAAATATCAAAATTTATAATAGTCAAAGTTGCAACTCCAATACACACCACTCCCACAATATTAAGAGCCCCAGTTGCTCAGTTGATAAGGCGTTCATCTACTAATCAGAAGATTGGTGGTTCGAATCCGTGCGATGGACTTGACATAGAAAAGTAAAAAAGTAATGATCTTGCGATCGGGGGTTGCCAGCTTCGCTACAAAAATACTAGAAAATCGTCCAGAATATCCAACAAATTATACTGGCGTGTATACGGGATTGGTGCACGATACATCTGATCGGGGTCCAAAGTCCCGACGTCTATTGAAGGTGTTGGGTGCCAGTTCAGGTATTTCCTCGTCATCTGACCATGGTTCTAAAATAACGAGGTGTATGTATGAATGTGTGTGTGAATGTGTATGTGTTCCCGGGTCTTTCCTTCGAGATTGACCCCGAACCGTCGCCAATAGCCCACTATGCAGCTCTAGTGCGACGTTAATTAACAAAACCAAACCCACAATATTAAAAAAAAAACGGATAAATATCTGCAGTTTCGGTTTCGTACGAATACAAAGCCCACCTCTCTACTCAAAGAAATACCTCGAATCGTACCCTCTCACTCTCTCTCCTGATGAATCACTTGTTTTCTCCGTACGAGCCACAGGCACGCTCCAGTTGGGAACGGGGGCTCTTGATTCATTATCCTGCTGTTGTTCAACCTGAAACCACAAGGGTGTCTCTTTCTTTCTCTCTCTGTATGAAAAGGCATATTGAAGCGATGCCTCTTTTTAACACTTCCACTTTAAAGAGACTTCGGGGCTGATTTCTAGAAAGGGTTTCCTTCCGGATTGTTAGCATCGATGGGCATGTGCCAAATTGCGTTGCGTGTGAAAACAATCTAGTGGCGCAGCCAGTCAATGATTCTCTTTTGAAACGCCTTCGTTATTATCATCAGGCACGTAGGTACAGGGGGGGGGGGGGGGCGGTGATGGAGCGACTGATTTTTTCAGGTATCTTATTTACCAGTCACCTTGGTGGAGGTAAAATAATAAAATGCTTTTCTAATAATCTAACTTACATATTTTCTAACACATAGCAGCTATGTAGTGGTGGTTCAAAAAATAAATTTAAAGGGAAATTTAATATTTTATTAAATATATAAAATCGAGTTGAGTCTTTCCTGAAAGAAGCGAGTTTTATAAATTATTTCCGTTGAAGAAATTGTGTCATTAAGATTTTTTTAAAAAAAATTGTTTATATTTTTAATTTAATTTATTTTGTTTTTCATTTTTTTACTAGACTTTCTTAACTTTAGCCACTACATGGCCATGTATAATAGGAGGGGTTATAATCCATTGAACCCCTTCCCTTATCTACGTGCATGGTTATCAGGGCCTTATAAAGTTTTGGTTATAGGGAAGAAATGTAGGCATCACTTCGACGAAAAAATTTATTTATAAGTATTTATTTTACTTACTAGTTGTTCAATTCCCATGTCTTATGCAAATCTAACGAACAAGTTGCATGTATACAAAAAAATAGCATGCAGGCTTTATTTCCTCATATTTTTTATATATTAAACTTTTTTTTCTACGTCTTAAATTCCGATGGAACAGCTGTTCGTTTAAAGTGCGCTCTATCCCAAACTTGACATCCGTTATTCAACGTAACTACCGCTCATCGAAAATCAAACTATATCAATTTGTTTTGTTAATTACTAGACATGGCCGCTTTGAATTGGTTTTAAATTAAAGGGTAGGGTAGTATTGGAACTCTCTTGCAAAATTATTAGCCTAAATTAAGGTTTACCATTTTATAAAACGGAAGAAGATGATGTCTTTCTAAGACCACAAATATAGCGTTTGTTATTCATTTTTGGTCCAATATTCTTACCACTGTCGAGTCTGACTAATGATAATCACATTGAGCAGATATACTCGGGGACAACCTAAGTTGAGCCTAAATAATACTTATCATAGCTTCCGCTTCAGGTTCAAACTTATGTTGTTCCCGAGTATAGCTGATACTCGATTATAGATATTTTAGAGATATTTTTTACAACAAATCTGGCTCGACGTTGTAGGCGAGAGGATTAAAAATCATTATAAATACTGAATTGTATCGTGTTCTAAATAAAGTTACTCTACTTTTATTACACAAAATTTTAAAAAAAATTGGAGACTGTATAAAATGTTAATTTATATTGCACGATAATACCCAAGTTTTTTATTAAAAAGAAACAATTTCTATATAACCTATTTTTAAATATCTATATTGAAAATAGCAAAAAAAATACAAAATATCAAGGAAAAATTTCTTATTCTTATTCTTATCGTATCGTCCGAAATTATAACAGATGTTGCGCGATTTGAGCGCAGAATATTAAACATTAAACGTGATCACCAACCGAAACACAGCTTTTAAAAATAAAGTACCAAACATTGTTGCATTGTTGCTTGATGAAATTCCTCTGCCCCTGCTTTTCATAAAACCACGACCGAAAAACACAATAAACGGAAAAAATCACTTAATTTGCATAAAAAATAAATAAAAACCAATTTCCCGAAAACCACATTATTCGATTTGTTCTAGCCTTGAATATGCATATCGTTTCCGGTAATGTTTTCCCCACTCCTATAAATAGAGAAGAAAAAAAAATGTTTTTTACTTTAATTTCATTTTCTGAATGCTACACGCCCTTTTATTAAGATAAGAAGGGAAGAGGGACGGAAAAAAGATGTTTTCTTTTTGCAATAACACAAATGCAAGCACTCTTTCAGATCACATATAAAAAAAACGTGTCTATGCTGCGTGTATTGGAAGCATACTTGGAATTTCGAAACACAATGCGTAAATCAATTATCAAAACAAAGATGTGGATTGATTGTTCGTTGCATATTCATTTTTAAACGGACAGCAATGGAATAGTGGTCTTATACATATAATAATTTCAGAAACGTTTCCTATTGTTATTAAGATGTCACATCGTATATGTCACGGACATCAAATTGTAAAGTGATGCATGACTGGCCATGCTAATTAATTATATAGAAGGACATGCTGAATAATGTTTGCAAAACAAAAAAAAAGGAAATGAAACTATTGTTTTATGATGTTAAAATTAAAAAACAAAGACAAACGACATGTGTCTTTGATGAATGGTATACGTTATAATTGAAAAAAAAATTATATTGTGATCTAAATGATATGATCCATTTGAAGGTTTAAATGAATTTTTAGTGAATGGCTACTTGTATGAACCAACATTTCTGGATACTAAATTAAAGCTGGATTGATGTTGATTAAAGTATAAAATTACATTAATAAGATAATATTCTTTTGAAAATTATAATTTTAAAAAAAATTATGAGAGGTTATATCTTTAACATAAAATTATTAAAAGTAGTCGGAGGTTTGAGTTTGTGTGACCTCACTTGTTGTATCTCAGGAATATTTTTTAACAGGTTTAGATACAACTTTGTAATTACATATATTTTTTACTCAAAATGAATTTTTAAATGTGTATTTTTCCTATTTTATATATTTATTAGCAGAAAACTTATAGCTAAAATTTTCTTTCCTATGTATTTTTCCTTTTGTAGCCGTAAAAATCAAATTTTGATTCTGCTATGTTCGACTTTGTTCGACCGATTGTGAGAAACCCAACAAGTATAAAATAGTAATTTAGACGAAGGTGTTTCCGTTTTATATGATATGTAATAAAGGAACTGAGTTATTGCAACTTCTCTTACTTTCAATTATTTGACATATCTTTTGTATGTTATTTTAAACAAATTTTTATAGTTTGCATATATGTTGAAGTATTTTTTTTTAAATTATAGAGAATCAGTGAATTGCAATCCAATTGGGTAGAATTTTATTGAACCTATAATAATTTTTTTTATGAAAATTGAATCTCTACAATTGTTACGATTGATGATTATTTTTATTTAATTAAAGTATACACTTAAATATTCTATGTTAAGTATAGAATGCATATTTATGACAATATTAAATATAAAAAATGTTTTTTTTTTAAATTCTGTAAAAAAAAAATTAAAATTCATAATTATAAATTTAGATGATATGAGAGGGGGATTGGTGCTTTTATATTTTATAGATTACTTAGATTCGACTGATGAAAATTTCTTATACTGACTGATTAATTTTCTAAAATAAATTGGGTATTTTATCTCTTTTGGATTATTTTATTGTTTTACTAATGAAACACTACAAAAACATAAACAAATGCATTAGTTTTGAATAAAAATCAAAGCAAATAGACAATAATTTTGATTTATAGCTTTTCGTGCATATAACATTTCGAATTATATAAACCAGGAAAAATGTACAATATAAAGATTTATATATATATAAATACAACATTACCATAAAATATACTTATACTGTTTTTTTAATGTGATCTCCATTTTGCGTTCGTACAACAAAAATTTGCACAAATTATATACTTATTTTTTATAATATACAGTACACGCCTGTAAATAGTTTACCAAACATTATAACAAGTAAATACATTTAAATGCGTAGTTACATACAGGTTCACGTAACTGCGATTCTCTCCAAGCTTATTGCATGTGACATTAAGATCATTTATCCATTTACCCACATGCATTAAAGGTTAGTATACAGTGTAACTGAGATTACAATCAATCCATTTAGACAATTGTAACTGCCATAGTGATGGGATCGAGTTCGTGCATATTTCCATTATATTATAATAGGATTGGGCATAATTAGTCAAAACTAGTTTGTACATTTGGTAGTTGGAAAGCATTGGCTAGCATGTGGATATATGAAGTTTCCATATCGTATAGGTAATACTGACTTTTTGTATTAACATTCTGACATCTACAAACGTATTTTAGCGTCCTTGCAATCTCTCGTTTTTCCAGCAATACACACTATTTTTAAATTTATAAAAAATACTTTACTTTATAATATTTTCAAACTTTTTTGTATTGGGGTATAAATTCAAAGTTTTTTAGATAACTTTGAATTGTGTTGTTTTCCGATACATAAAATATAAAATTTAAAACTATTATTTAAACTCAATTTCAGAGCCCCAGTTGCTCAGTGGATAAGGCGTTCAGCTACTAATCAGAGGATTGTTGGTTCGAATCCGTGCGATGGACTTGACAAAGAAAAGTAAAAAAGTAGTGATCTTGCGATCGGAGTGTTGACAAAATATATCGCTACAAAAATACTAGAAAGTCTACCAGAACATCCAACAAATTATACTGACGTGTGTACGGGACTGGTGCACGATAAATCTGACCGAGGTTCAATGTCCTGACGCCTATTGAGGTTGCGTCGGGTGCCAGCTCAGGTGTTGTCCTTGTCATCTGACCATGGTTAAAAAATACGAGGCATAGTTTCTGGGCCTTTACTTCCAGATAGGACCCGAAACGTCGCCAATAGCCCACTGTGAAGCTCTAGTGCGACGTTAATTAACCAAACCAAACTCAAGTTATAAAAGATTCTGTCTTTGGATCGCAAAAAACGTACTTCCTCTGTGTATAAAAGGATGAACATGTATGTATAAGTACTTTTCATCCTCAAGATGATAATTGTAAAATTCCATTAATTTTTTTTAAATTATTTTAACAATTTTAGAAATATTACATGAAGAAACATCTTTAAAAAATATTTCCGAGAACATTTATTTGTAGCTTATTTGGTAGCGAGTAGGACTTCGAAATAATAGGTCAAGGGTTCAAATCCCGACAAAGAGCACTGTCTTTAACGTATATGCTTTAACTGGTTACCCTGCAACGCAGGACCTCACAGCTAGTACATACTATACATGAACCATAACAATCAACTTTTAGAATGCAAACTGCACAATTCTATAATTGAAATTAAAGCTATATAACGGATAAAAAACACTTTCACTAACAATCAGATTTTAACACCAGACAACAATTCGGAACTAATGCAATACCGAAAATATATAATTTCGTGTGTTCATCATATTATTCGAAATGCATAGAGACGCGTCTGAATACAGAAATAGGATATTTCGCACATTTAAAGCTCTATTGTAATGGACGAAACATTAGTGGAACGTTTTCTGTCACCATATTAGAAAGTGAATAATATTAAACTGGGTTTCTGTGAGATTGCTATCAATCGGGTTTCTTTCAGACACATTTTAATAGAAGTAATATCTTAGGAAAGTCATTAACGATATCTTGAAGCATCTAAGAGAAAAATATCGAAGTTGGGGTATAGGTGATTTGGCGACAAAAAGTTTAATTTATATTACTAAAATATGCCTTTTTAAAATTATTTTAATAAAATGGATTTCAAGAGTACTTTAAATTTGAAAAATATTTCATTGAAAGGTAATTTTATGAATTAAAAAAAAGTTTATCGTTAGAGAAAGTGATTATATATGGACAAATAAATACGATGTTATAGCTCAAAAGTTTAAAATATCTTTACATGAAAATTAGTATAGATATCCACAATTTGTTGCTTATGTCCGAGTACTGTTTTTGTCTCAGACAATTAAATTGTTTAACTCGCAGAAAAATATTCAAGAGTGTCGGGTGTTAGTTTTTTTTAATAAATTTGTAACGTTAAAGGCTGAACATATCTTCACTGCTTATTTTAATTTCAATACTAAGTTCGAAAACGTACACTCTGACCGTTCAGAAAAATAACTATATTGTAATGTTGTTTTCTCTGTTAGAGTTTAAATAATATTTTAATAAATTTACGTCATTTTTTTAAGAAAAAAACTTGTTTATTATTAAAAGATGGCTTTGAATTTATACCCCAATAAAAAAAGTTGAGGACATATTACAAAATAAAGTTTTTTTTTTAATTTAAAAATTGTGTGTATTGCTGAGAAAACTAGAGATACAAAGACGCAAAAATACGTTTGTAAACGTGAGAAGGTTAATTTTCCTAAATTTTTCAGTGATTCCTATAATAAAAATGAGAAATTTTGTATACAATATCAACATTGTAAAAAATTGTAAAAAAAAATACGAAATATGTCTTAAAATAAATCAGACATAATTTCATATTTTCTATATGGACATAAACGTATGAATTAGTTTAAAATTTATACCAGCCAAATCATTATTTTGATTATTAAATTCCGTATTACTGTGGAAAGAAATATTTAATGCAAAACCGGAATATAGACTATTTCAACATGGATTCTAAGGATAAATTCCATCCCAATAATAACACTCTTTAATAACTAAATTGGTAATATCCACTCTTAAAAAAATCATACACAGAAAAATTATAAATCAATAAAAAAAATATAATAATAATAAACATCATAAATCATATATATTTCAATAATAGGCATAAATTCACACAAATTCTCAATTATTTAAAATTTATTATAAATCTGCAACAATTCCCAAAATATTTATTTCTCATTTCACAATCTTTCCCCTGTCAAAATCAGAAATACTGCGAGACATAAAACGATCCGATTGTGGCCACTTTAAAGCAATTCCAAGGCAATTTTCCACGCCCATGACTCCACTCTCGACCTATTACGAGGCAACTCCAAAAGACTCCAAAACCATTACTCACAGGCATCCATGAAAAGCATCCCTGACAGTAACGGGGTCAGCGCATGATAGAAGAGTTCAGAAGCCAGAAAAATTGTCATTTGGCGCAACCGAAACCTGCCAGGGAAGGGATCTCTGCCAATTCACAAATTCACAACATCAACAGATGAAAACATTTCCATCCTGTCAATCACAACGTTCTTGGCGCGGCTTGGCCCTTTAAGTGGCGACGGGTTTCTTTCTTTAAAGTCGTAAATTAAGGTGGGAAGGTTTGGTTGTTGTTTTTTTGTGGTAGAAAAAGTTGAGGACTCGTATGCTAAACGAGGGTATTAGCCACCGTGTAGGTATGGAGTTGGAACACCATTTGAGTTTACAGAAGTCGCTGTGAGCTGATAGGTTGTTTCTGTTAAGTGACATCCGTGTCTTAAAGGGAAAGCGTATAAATTGACGTGTGTGGGGATTATAAATTTGTATGTTTTTATTACATTTGTCACTCAAAATCATGGCTTATTTATGAGGCAGATATTTTTTAGGTTTTTTTAAATTAATTCTCTAAATTCTATTTTAAATAGTTATATATATTAAAAGCTGTTCTGTTTGTTGATACGAACCCTAATCCCCGCCCCATAGGTACTTTTTTTTATTTCAAAATTTTACTTTTATTGAGCTTTTAATATCCTATCGGCCAATACAAAATTTATGCCAAACGTCCGATTTGTCACGGAGTAATATGAAATTGATCTCGTAACATGTTGTTTCTGTCTTGATACATGTCAGTAATTTTTAATTCAGCAGATTAAAGAAATATGAATTGGTCATCAAACAAACCTTGTCAACAAGAAGGGGTTGGCGGGATGTTTTTATGAAATGACATTCCCGTGTTTCAGGGAAAGTGTGTAAACTGATGTTTGTGGTGTTTACAGTTCGGTGTGGTTTATTTTTTATGTTTATCACTCGGTCATAGTTGATTTATGAGTCAGAATTTCTTTAAATTAATTATCGGAAGTTCTATTTTGAATAGTATAGTTTTTACAGAACGTGAGCTTTAAAATAACACATTTAAACGAGTTTAAAAACTATTTTTTACTTATTTTTGAAGTTAACCCTTTTCACTCGTATGTCCCCGTATGGGGGACATCACTCGTTTTACCATCGCGCTCGTATGTCCCCGTACAGGGGACATCGCATCTGTAACTTTCGTTCGTATGTCGCCATAGAAATAGAAATAGGAATAGGAAAAACACAGAATTATAAAATGTAATTGTTTCTTTATGTTGTGCTTTTCATTTTGTTTCTTGTTTGTAGTTTCTTTGTTGTTTTTATTGTCTTTTAGTAAGTTTTGTTACAGTTACTTACTTCTTAGTAGTTATAGAAAACAGAAATTCTTTGGGCAAACTGTGATAACTTAACCAAAACATTTCTGTTCGAAGTATTTCTAAGTTGATTTGCTATGGTGGAGGTGCCGGCGTTACGTTCTGCTCCTAAATATTGTTTATATAGTTTGTTTATATTATTACATTTCTTAGACTTTTTAATGCGGTGTAGTATAATATACTTAAGTATTCTTAGTAATTTCAATAAATTATTTTGACACGTTGAAAAATAAAATATTATGTGGCTACATTTCCATCCTAAGTCAAGAAATGTATTCAGGGGTTATATTTTTAAATTTTTGATTTAAGGATGGTAAACCTTCTAGTTAAATTGGAACACATTTCCATCAAAAAAATTCATCTTGATCGAACATGAAAAAAAATTCCGAGTTATTTGCTAATTTTCTAAAGCGAGTGCAAAAGGTTAAATATCTGTCGATTTATTTGTTTCTGAGATGTTATCATATTTTACAGGGTGCGTTGTATAAATTAATGATTCCTGAATGGAAATTATTTCGTGTACAGTAACGCAACACTTAACGGGATTTGATATCGGTTCAATTATTCGAAAACTTAACGTGGATAAGAGGCTAGTGCTCGTTAAATAGATTAAATGTCCTCACGTCGGTCACGAAAGAGAAGTTTTTATAGTAGTGTGAACTTACTGTACTTCAAAATATTACGAGGCAGTGTATCCAGTGTTTTCATTTCTGAATATACAGTAGAACAGATCAATTGGAACCATGTCACATCCAGTTAACCGAATATCTGGATAATCGAATATATGTATAATCGAATATATGTATAATCGAATATATGTATAATCGAATATATGTATAACCGAATATCTGGATAACCGAATATCTGGATAACCAAATATCTTGATAACCGAATATTTGGATAACGGAATATTTGGATAGTCGAATATTTGGATAGTCGAATATCTGGATAGTCGAATATCTGGATAGTCGAATAAGCCGCTAAAAGGTTTAGCGGCTTGTTTAAAATATAAGAGAAATAGTTGGGAAAAGAAATCTTTCATTATGGCAATACAGCTAAATGTGACACAACGAAACAATGTCACACACTTTGCGACCACTATGCTTATTTTATATTGAAAACTTGGGCGACAGTTTATATTAATAAAATGTATTTAAATGTTATTGAGTGGTTATAGTCAATATTTTTGGCTGTTTAACTAAACATAATAAACCATATTTGTTGCCGTGTAGCTTATATACGAGGTGTGGCTAGGAAAAAACCGAACTAGCACAGGTGAAACAATAAAACGAATGCAATAAGGCTGAAAGTCGCCTGGCCTGTCACGTGACTCTTGCTCCGCCTACTGCTCGAGTTTTATCTGCCTCCTGCACTCAGTCTGCCCGTGGCGTCTGTTCTAAGTAGTTGACGTTTTGTCTGTGCGTCGGAAAAATGTTGAGTGTACAGAAAGAACAGCGTGTTAACATCAAATTTCTTTTCAAACTTGGAAAATCTGCAAGTGAAACGTTTGTAATGTTGCAACAAGTGTACGGCGATGATTGTTTATCGCGAACACAAGTGTTTGAGTGGTTTAAACGATTTAAAGATGGCCGCGAAGACACAAGTGATGACGCTCGCACTGGCAGACCATTGTCAGCAAAAACTGATGCAAACATTGAAAAAATCGGTAAACTTGTTCGAGAAGATCGCCGTTTAACAATCAGAGCAATGTCTGAGTTGACAGGAATTGACAAGGAAAGTGTTAGGCAGATTCTTCATGAAAGTTTCAACATGCACAAAGTGTGTGCAAAAATGGTTCCAAAGTGTCTCACAATTGAACAGAAGGAACGCCGAAGAATGATTTGTTCTGACATCCTAGGAAACATTGAACGTGATCCCACCTTTTTACAAAATGTTATTACTTGTGATGAATCGTGGTTTTTTACTTACGATCCCGAAACCAAACGCCAATCGATGCATTGGAAATCTCCTGATTCTCCATGACAAAAAAAAGCACGAATGTCAAAATCGAAATTCAAGGCAATGATGATTGTTTTTTTTGATGTCAAAGGGATTGTACACATTGATTGGGTACCAGAGGGACAAACAGTGAATCAGCATTACTACATTAGCGTCCTGACTACCCTACGTGAGCGAGTACGGAGAAAACGGAACGATTTGTGGAAAAAAAAGACATGGATCCTGCACCAAGACAATGCCCCAGCTCACAATGCGTTGTTAGTGAAGACGTTTTTAGCCAATCACAACATTCCCATCTTAGACCATCCACCCTACTCACCTGATTTGGCCCCCTGTGATTTTTTTCTTTTCCCTAAAGTCAAGTCAGCTTTGAAAGGAACTAGATTTGAGAGTGTTGAAGCAGTAAAAGAAAAAGCGACGGAAGTAATGTATGGACTTGCCTGTAAAATGATCTGCAGCATTGCTATGAACAGTGGAAAATTCGTATGGAGCGGTGTGTAGACCGAGGAGGAGAGTACATTGAAGGAGATAACATCAAATTGTAAATAATGGAAAATAAAATTTTTTTATAGCATCAGTTCGGTTTTTTTCTAGCCACACCTCGTACACCTGAAATTTTCAGGGTGGAAATTGTTTGGGCACATATATTCTTTGATACGTTTAACATTTTTAGCAATATTGATTCGTTAGATAATGATACTTTTTCCGTTCCAACTATACCCACACAAAAGTTAATCCCAACTCATTGAAATACATGTGTTCTTTAGCAACACTTCAATTTAATTTTTTATCATATTCCATTCGGTTTTGCACATAGACTATTTGTTTTTCCATGTATACTAACGAAAAGAGATGTATCTCCTAAAATATATCCAGATTTTATGTAGTATTTTTGTGTTGTATTTATATTTCATAGAGTTATATGGTTAACTGAATTTGAAAAGTAGGGGGGGGGATGATTTGCGCCATTTTTTTTTGGGGGGGGGGAGCACCTCTGCTCACATAACTATACTATATCATTTGTCATTCTGTCATAGATAACTAACAAAAATTGTCTCAAAGTAATGCGACAAAATCAATGGATGTAATTCAGAAAGCTGTTCTTTCGATCTAACTTCAATCAATTTCAATAAATATACCGTCCATCTAACCCAATTCTGGTATGATGGGGACCATGAATTGCATCGTTCGTTACGCAAATTTCTTCACTCTTCCGAAATCTTCATTGTGCGGAAGAACTTGAACGGGCGCCAAGATATTTCTGCAAAGAAGATAGTCTCTGGGATGGACTATTATGCTCGGCGTTGGGGGAGAATACAGAAAAATAGATCCTTTGAATAATAGGGAAAAGAATTAGAGGAGGATTTTTTTTTCATTCTTTAGGATATGTTCTTTCGTTAAGAAATTTCTGAATGACAAATGTGTTTCGGTTATCAAAGTATTACTATTGGTTGATTCGTCAAATTTAAAGTGACAAGTAAATGGCTTCCATTTGTAAGTTTTATTTCTTTGGGGTTTTCTGGTCTTAAATTGTGGTTTGTTGATGAAATACTGGGGTTTTTTGCATGCGATTTCGAATATTTTCTTAAATGAAATTCGAAATCTAAATGAGATTTTTTTCGATATGAAGCGAAATGCAAAATAAAGATATTTAATTTAACCCTCCGGGACCAAGCTATATCCGAAAATAGATTTTTCTGTACAGACTTAATTATTAAAAAAAAATGTAATGGGGTATATTTTACATTGTATCACAAAACAAATTAGATCAATATTGTAAATTGGATTATTTTTATTAATTTAAAAACCAGGTGCACTGCTAGAAAAACTGAAGATCCCTGGACGTGCGCCCCTTAATTCCCTTAATTGCGTATTTAAATTCGTCAATTAAAAAAAAGTTTCAAAATGTGTTTTTTTTTCAAAAAGATTTATGTCCATCCAATCGCCTGTACCGGAATTTTCCGCTATGTGATCACCAGTTTTTTTGACAATACACTTTATTTTAAATTTATATAAATGCTTTATTTTTAATATTGACACGAAACTTCTTTCAGTTTGGTTAAAATAGAATGTGGCTTTGTAAAACCGCATATAGCGGAAGTATGTAGTGCGCTTGCGCAGATGTTATCTACCAGTACAGCAATCCTATGCGCTCTGTTTACGTAACGACATTGATGATTAAAGCCTGAAAACCTCCTCTTTCGCGATTGGGTTGTGTTGGAAAGGAGATATACGAATATCATAATGAGCGTGAATGCTAAAATTCGCCGATGCA
Organism: Troglohyphantes excavatus; assembly: GCA_963932185.1. Lineage (NCBI taxonomy): Eukaryota > Metazoa > Arthropoda > Arachnida > Araneae > Linyphiidae > Troglohyphantes > Troglohyphantes excavatus. The sequence goes on from OZ010673.1 coordinate 21,009,314, forward strand.
TGGAATAGAACTCGCATTGCGTCCGTCCTGATATGCTGTCGCTTACGACTATTGGTCTTGATGACTTATGTAAGTTAACATTCCTCTTTCACATAACAAAATTAGAATTTATTCTTTATGATGATATATTGATATTATGATGATCTTGCAGGTAGTGGCATTTTTATAGAGACTCCTCCAGGTAATTTGACTCATAGTCATCGTAACCCAAACTTCTGTTCAGTATTCAGAAGCGAATTGATAGCAATTGACCTGGGACTCGAGGCTATTCTCTCTGAGAAGGACTACGGAGACTTATGGATTTTATCAGACAGATGTAGTTCTCTCCATCATCTTGATAACTGGCTGCTTGCTGGTGACAAGACCAGTACATCTATCTTAATTAAACTAAAATTGATTTCTTTGGATCATGATATCCATTTTCAGTGGATTCCTTCTCATGTAGACTTACACGCCAATGAATTGGCGGATAAACTTGCCAAGGAGGGTTAAAGACTCTCCACCCCCTCCTGTTGCGCCTTGACTTTCCTAGAACTTTATTCAGGGGAAAAATCTAAATCTTCGGCTGAGTGGAGAAAGCCCCCTACCCATCATTGATATATGGGTAAAAAGCCAGGCCTGACTCTAGACCTCCCGTGTGACAAAGGTTCCCGGTCTACTCTTTCTAGGCTTGCTAGCGGACACATCAAGTGCCTCTCTTTTTTTGAGGGCAGGAATGTCTTCACCACCTGCACTAAGTGCCTCGACCATCAGGCTTCTGCGATCCTCTCCTTGTGCTCGACTACCTGAGAGTCACTGGTCTCGTGGATCTTATCTGACTCCGTTAGACTATGGAGGATAAGCAACAACAGCAACAGAATTAATTCAAGTGAAATGCTTTGTTGTTTTTTTAATTTTGGTTTTTCGAATCCATTTGATTTGGGATTAAAAGCTATATACCTTAAAAAAAAAAATATTTTAAATAAAATTTTATAAATTTTCTTGAAAATGTTATTTTAAACTTCTTTGCAACTTCAATAATTTTCTGGCCACTCAAGAGGTATAGAAAAGAACAAAGCAAGTTCAGAATATGTTCTTCTCAAAAGGCCAGAAACAATATTACCTTACTGAACATCCCCAGGGCATTCAAGAGCAAAAACACATTTCTCAACACCACGCACTTTCTCTGTTCCTCGCAAGGTGTAATTTACAACTCCAGAAACACAAAAGCAAATTGCCACAATAGTTCTAGTTAACCAGGAAAAGTGGCGCGATAAATCAACACATCTCGCACAAAGTCGACCACCTGTGGTTCTTTTTAGGGGTCCGATGTTGTGAAGGTCAAACAAGGGTCACGGGGACGGAAGTCGGCTCTTCTTTATTATCTTTATACTGTTCGGATGGCAGCATAAAGAAGCACTTAGCGGCTGTGGTTAACTCCCCTTTCAAGATGGCGCGTTATCCTTCTCTGCTTTGATAAATATTTGGTCTAGTATGTGGAGCTTCCTTATTATACCCGGTCCTATTCTTTGAGGGTGGTTTTCAGGTTAGGATGTAATTGTTTCGAAACAGGTGTTTAAAGTTTGAATGGGTTCGAAAAGATTCTTTGTGTTAATTTGTGTGTGGATTTCGTGAAGGCGCGTAAGTCAGACGTAAGTGATTATGTAATAATATGTTTAATTTAATTTATTATCAAATACGAAAAGGAAGAAGCACAATGGATATTTTTCAGAACTTAATATAGGTTGGTAGAGCGATGTGTTTATTTTTTTATTTTCCCCCCTTATATATGGGTTATGCTCCACTTGCAATGGTTGGAATGGAGCTGTGCTTGTAATAAGATGCTTTCAAATTCGATCATTGTTGTCCAACTGAAGATATAAATGTAGAAGTGGCTGCATTGTTAAAAATAGTTACTCAAAAATTAGAGTACAATCGCTGCATATGAAGGCTCCGAATATACAAGTTTCAATTTTGAAAAAGACATATACTCAATGCTGAGTACAGTGAGTAAAAAGAGAAGTTGCTTTCCTACATAGGCTGCCTTCATAAATCACTTTAATTAAATATCAACAAATACACCCAAGACTTACCAGGAATCGAACCCAGGTCTTCATCACAGCAGTCTTCAACCTTATCCGTTGTACTACCAGGGCGTTGTAGAAGAAGTTATAAACAGAAGACATGTTAGAAAGGTGTTCCAAAAGAATAGGAAGAAAGATAATTGAGTTGTAATAACTCAATTTCCATTTGAACAATCAACATCAAATAATGTAGAACACCATCTTCTGTACAATTATTTTAAGTTTGTCAGCTCGCTTTGTTAAGATGGCTTACACAGAAGCTGAAATTAACAATGTTAAACCATACTACTCGTTATTGAGAAAGTACGGTTATTTAAATTTGAGTACGTTATCAATCTGTTACAATGCAATTTTACTTAAAGGAAAACCAGTAGGTTTAGTTACTTTTTCTAAGTATTTTTTTTTACAGTGTGGTGTATGTCAAATTTGACTTTATGCAATTGTAATCGTAGTGGTCATGCTTTATGAAATTTTAATTGGGAGTGAAATGCCAGGCCAGATTAAGGTCCTAGACATTCCACCAGGCTGTATCCTCTGGTTCAGGCTGTATCCTCTGGTCCAGGCTGTATCCTCTGGTCCAGGCTGTATCCTCTGGTCCAGGCTGTATCCTCTGGTCCAGGCTGTATCCTCTGGTCCAGGCTGTATGATCTGGCCGTCTAGGTCCTTCTCGATGTATCCAGAACCGTCGCAAATAGCGCATTGTGTACTTCTTCTGCTGTAGTATTTCCTAATGCAATAATATTTTTTTCAAACTAAAAGTGAAAAAATAAGTATAGTATCAAATTAGTAATTATTCTTAAAAACTATAATTTTTTGTCGATTTTGAATTTAAATGAAAAAAACTTTCTGAACGCGTTTTAGATATAAGATACAAACTCGTCTTATAGAACATTGCGTATTATATAACAAATATAAAAAATGTATCAATAATCAATATTAGATTCAACTATTGTCTCTATACTGCAGAATGGATCGTACATTGCTTGGTAAGAACTAAATGAGTTCACGTGCCGAAAAATCTTATTAACTAAATATAATTTTTTGTTTAATTCAATACGTCCTATGTCATATAAGCTATAGTTTTGTTAATTTAAAAGTGCTAATGTAGTTCGTTTTTTTTAGGTTTAAGCTAATTAGATTTTTTTACGATAAAGCACACTTCTGAAACAAGCGCTTTTTATAACATTTAATTGAATATTGATTTAATTTATTTTTTTGTCTCTCCATTTCTGTCTCGCAATTTAGTTTCAGAAACTGGTAATATGCATACTCTGAAAACAATGCATTTTTCTTATTATGATTTGCAGGAAACATTATAATGAAATTATAAGAGAAAAGGCATAGCTTCTTTTCAGCTTATTATTTTTTAAGTAAAGGAACGTAAAACAAAATCGTTATTATGTGAGTTTTCTATTAAGGAATAAAATTTACTTTTTACACTGTTACAACTATTGGGGTTTATTTTTGTCACATTATTCTGGAATTGGTGTAGTTGAACATTTTAATACACATTAAATATTAAAATGACTTATTTTCTTGATATACTAAAATATGTTATTTGAAAGCGCCACAAAAAGAAATACAAAAGTACACAACCCCATAATTGCTTTTGTTCATTTAGTAGTTATTTAGATCAAAGTTTGCAATATCATTTGCTATAGTTACTCAATCCGCTACGTCGGTAAGCGATGTTTTAAAAATGGCAAATAAGGCAGCAATTATAACAATTGAAATTTAAAATATGGATCACGTAGCTGCAGTTTATCCGCAAAAACCTAAAGTTGAACAGAAATTAAAAAATTCTATTCATTTAATTTTTCTAATTTATAAAAAAAAAATGCCATACATTTGTCCAGATCTAACGTGATTGTATATTAACTGAAACTATGGCTATTGTTTTTAAACCATCGTCATCTTTTTTTAATACAAAACAAATAAACTTTATTCTAGGTAAAAGAAGAATATTTTCCTCTATACTTTTTATTTTGTAAAAGTTACGCATATACAATGAGAGAGAAATTTGTATTTTATAAATTGTGTAATATTGGAATACATGGGAATTTATAATATATAAATGTGAAAAAAATTACAAAAAAATATTAAAAATATATATGAAATTATAAATTAATATAAATTTGTATTTTTCCGAATAAAATTGAGTTTTAGTAGTTGTATTCTCCGAGTGTCGCCCAACTAAAACAACGGAATAAGTATTATCAAAACAAAGAATTTTATAATGAAAAAAAGTTCCTAATTTGATTTTTACAATATACATTGAAATATTATTTTAACATGTTTAAGCATTAGTCATTTACTGACTTGTGATAATAATATATTAATTTTTTTTCATACTAGAAAACATAATTTCTACTTCTGTTATGCATGGACAGGAAACATATGACTTGTTAACCCTAATATATTTTTTTTCAATTGATAAAATTTTTGTATTTGTAGCAGGCACGTAGGTATAGATTTTTCAAGGGAGGTGTTCAGTGACTGTGCAACGGATTTCTTTAGATATCTTATCCCCATACCCCCCCCCCCCCCTCAACCAGATTTTGGGGGTAAATCTCCCCCAAAATCGACAAACTCCACCCCCCCCCCCAAAAAAAAAAAAACCTTCCCCCCACTTTGTTTTAAAAATGTTTATAAATTTTTATTTAAGTAAACAGAAATACGTTGGTAGATAAATATCGTAACACCAACAGTTATCATTTATTTTTCATGAAATCGTCACCAATATCATTCGATACCTATTTTAAAATAGTAAATACCACTCCCTAATTATGAAATAAATTTGGAGAACAATTTTAAAATTTTGAGAATCCTTGTTTAGAATAATATATGGTTTTGGAGCACCTTGTTTACACGGCCCCGTTTGACGATCTGTTTCCCTTATAGCCGAAATCCTAATGCTGGATAATGGAACACCATGATGTCGTGTTAGGCTTCGTTTGAGATAAAAATGGCCTCAAAGCATGTTTTTTAAGCCTTTTGAAAACTAATTTCCGAGGCAGGACTCCCAGAAAATATCAGATTTTCCCCTCATGTAACTTAACAAGAAGTATTATACTCAAAATTTTATAAAATTTCCAGTTTTTTAAAGTAATTTTACACTAATTCGATTTTTATTTTATTTTCTTGACTTTCAATGGGAGGGGTTTAAACCCCCTGAACCACCCCTTTACCTACGTGCCTGATTTGTGGGCAATTTGATTAATTGTAAATTATCAGTATGCCCTACATTCTATTTCTATTGAAACAATACAGCTAGTCAAAATCCTTGATTTATTTCAAACAACTTTAGATTAATATAAAACTTTCAGATAATTAGTAATTCCAATAAGTAATTCTCGAGCAACTTTTTGCGATACGAGGACAACAACAATGGTCGAATTTAAAACGTGCACTGTCCGACATTTAGACGAAAAAATTTGAACCCCCTGAACCTCCCCCTTACCTGTACGTGCCTGATTTGTGGGGAATTTGATTGATTGTAAATTATCAGTATGTCCTACATTCTATTTCTACTGAAACTACTATTCAAAATCCTTGATTTATTTCAAACAATTTTAGAAAAAAAAACCTTTCAGATAATTAGTAATTCCAATAAGTAAATTCTCTAGAAACTTTTTGCGATGCGAGAACAACAACAATGGTCGAATTTAAAACGTGCACTGTCCGACATTTAGACGAAAAAATGCCTGCCCAATTAGAATACACTACCAAGTTGGTCAACAGATCCTTTCGTGTCCCGCCTCCGACTAATCTAAATGAATGAAAGTTCAATGTTACGTTGCTGCAGTAACGGAATGGCATTCCTTCCACGTACATCCCGCTAGTTAAGAAAGAAAAACAGGAAAGTTCCGGTTCGAGAACCTTTTAATGGTTCCGAGAATATTCGATACCAGACAGGACGTCTGTGAAGCGAACCCGGTGCCATCTTGAGACCAGAATTAGATTAGCACCCACCAAATGATAATTGATGCAAGGGAGTACTTATTGTTTTATAAGATACAAAGGAATGTTCCGTAATATGTTCGGAATAGTTGTCCTTGGTTCATGCCTTGTTTGAGTAATCTGTGCTTTGTAGTGGATTATGTTCATTGTTTTTGTTGCGAAAGATCTTCAGGTGGTTTTCATCTACTCCACTGTTGTAACTTTAGTCGTTATTTATTTTAATGAAATAACTAATAATCAATGGATATAATTTAAAATTTATAACATCAATTTGCTTTGAGATTGAGTAACCATTATTGAGCCCAATTATTAGCAATATAATAAATTTTAGTTCAATATATTTTAGTGGACAAGGTATTACGATATTTACTCTTGCATTGTTATATAATTTATCTAAAAAAAATCAGAACAAAAGATGTAATGGTAATAAAGTTTAAATAGTAACCAGATGTGGCTATGCCGGAGCATGACGGCTAATAGTAGTAACGTGAAACTTTTAATCCTTTTCAAGATTGATCTTTGTATGCCTTTTAGCTTCTATTATATATATATATCTTTTTTTTATAAACGGTAATATTCCAATTATATTTTTTCATTCAAAAAATTCATGCATACTGTGTTAGTACAATTTAAATTTATTTACATACAAAAATATATAATTGTTGAGATTGCATATTTATTCTTCAGTTTAAGAGTATGTATAAGATCTTTATAAACTCATAGACATTTAACATAAGTCTTTGTTCAACCCACTCCACTTGGTCCACTCCACTATTTGTAAACAGACAAAGCCCAAAGTTACAACTAAATTTATTTAATATATTTAAATTAATGTATATATTTGACGCAATTTTTATACAACTTCTTTCTAAACGGAAAAATCCTTAATTTGTAAATGTTTTATTTTGAATTAAATCTTCCGAATTAAACTATATTATAAATATATATATATCTTAGTAATCGAACATTTGCAATGATTATTATTTAATTAAAATATGAATTTAAAAAAAAGATTGCCCTTAAATGAACTCGCTTTCACTAGCATTTCATTTTATTTTTCACTTACAACTCTCTTTTTTAAACGAAAATAAATTTCTAGTGTATTAGAAAAAACAACATATATATTTTTAAAAATAAATATAGCTTTTGTAAAAAATGGTTTAAATATTTTCCCCTAAAAATAAACTAAAATATTATTCAAAATGTGAACATAAATACATATATTGGAATACGAAAAATGAATACATTTAAAGGACGACTTTTAATTACAAGAAAAATAGTCGCCATATATATCATTTTGATACAACTGAAAATAATAAAGAGAAATTCAAATTTGAAAACTTTCAGTTGCGTTTGGCATGAAAAGAAACTAGTTATCGAAATCCGAATTAAGTCCCTTCACTTTTAAATTACTTTTCTACGATTTTCCGAAATAGTATCCTGTATTCTCACAAAATAATCAAAGTTCTGCGGATTTAAATCTTGGTTCCGCAGATTTTTACTTTTTTTTTTTTTACAATTTTCTTAAAACATGTGTCTTTGCTTTTTGTTTTGTTAAATACACAAATATGGCTTAAAGTTAAATTTATGTACAACTTCATAGAAATAAACGAAGACAGAATATGAGCTCTATTTAATTAAATATGTTCCTTATAAGGAATCTAAACTTAAATTCCTAAGTTAATTAACTTAAACTATAAAAACGTAAATGTTAGACGGGGAAGTTACTGCTAATTGTAAAACAAGTTAATTAATTGGCCTTCAAATCTGTGCAGCGAACTTTCAGAAATTTTCAAACTTTCCAGTGACAGTGTTCCGTTGATTAATTGCCTCATTTTCTCTGTAATCGACTCTCGTTTCATGACTGCAAACACAATGATTCAATCCGAAAACTTTCAGTTGTAATCTGTACTGGTCTAAATAACAGCTATAAGGCGTATTGACTAAATAACTGTTCAAGGATAGAACATAAACATCTTTAATCACATATGCCTAACATACAATAATCTCGGGGAGGAACGAAACCTTACATACGCATCACCGTAAGAGGCAGTTACATGACTGAAGCTTTCCTGCGCAGCGGGAAAGACATAACATATGTAGAGGGCGTTACAATCGTAATAACGGGAACAATATATAGACACGTAACGGGAACATGAAAATATATACAGGTGACGGGGACATGATAATAGGACAAACATATAAGATAATAACATAAATGAATAACGCTGGTTACATCCTCCCCCTCTGGCTCCGACGTAGTCCCGACGAGGGGCCAGCACCAGTTCTTTTGGGTAAGTTTGGTGGCCGTCCTCGCTTTCGAAACGGATTGCAAGGACGTTCGATGGGGTCCTGGGTGTAGGCTTTCGGGGCAGAAGTGTGGTACACGCCCAGGGGCCCTTGGGGATTGTCCAGGCTGGCAATTTCGATTGTGGATGGTGATCTTTGTGTACGGATGACATAGGGACAATTTCGTCTGGGCATAAACTTTTGGGATTGTCCAGTGGCAGCCTTGCTGACGGGATGCAGGGTCACATACACTTTATCACCTGGAGCATATGGTGGAGTAGCATAGGGCGACTCACATTCTTCGATTTTTTCTTTTTGCAAGAGGTCATCCAGTTCTTTCTTCAATATTTCCTTCTTCGCAGGAGAAACTCTGTATGGTGAATAAGCGACTGGAGCATGGTATTAATGCGGTGCTCTGTGAAAGTCGTGCTCTCTCCCCCTGGTTTGAAGCTTTCCTCGAAATCCTGAAGCAAATTATTGACCTGGAGCCTTTGCTCGATGTTCAAGCTCTCGCCTTCTTCTTCACGGAGATTACAGCTGTTGATGGGAAGAGTTTCGACAGGTTGCTGAGACGTCAATGTGATGTCATTCCCAAAATAAACCTTTCGGCGAGGGTTGTCACAAAAGTTCCACCTTTTGTTTCTTATGTCGAGAACAATTTCCGACTTTTCTAGGAAGTCTGTTCCTAAGAGAGTTCGATTTCCTTTTGCATTTGGAAGGGCAAGGAGATCCAGAATGATTGTTTTGTTTTCAATCTCAATGGACACCGTGGCTGTGCAAGCCTCTTCAGTAGTTTGGTAACCGTTTGCCAAAGTCATGGTTACTGAAGTCTCCTGGAACTCCACTCCTTTTCTCTTCAGCAGGTTGTAGAGGATCTCACCAGCGACTGATCTGCTGGCACCTGTGTCTGCACAAACTCTGGCTCGTACACCGGAAATGCACACATCAATCAGTGCAATAGGGGACATCTTGGAATGGCAAGTGTACATGGTAAGTGAATTTGCAGGGAAATTCTCATTTCTCGCCGTTGGAGAGCATGTCGGACACTTTGCCTTTATGAAACCAGGTCTGGAACATCCATAGCAGTATATGGCAGGCTTGTTCTCTGGATTAGGATTTCTTTCATTTTGCCTTGGCTTTGGATTCTGCGCCACTTTTCTGAAGTTTCCAGTATTAAATCTTGGACTGGACCACTTCTTGGTATTCGACGTAGAGTCATTTCTGTTGTTTGGACGAACCGTCTCGTAGTCATCTAGCTTTTGTACTAGATCTGTAGTCGTCTTTATTTGTGTCCAGTCATCGATGAAGTGCTCTTTGACTTCTTGTGGAACACGGCGTTTAATCTGGTCTGTAACCATCAGATCAGACAATTCTTCAAAAGTTGTTATCTCGAGACCTGTAATCCAACCTTGAAAGTAATTCCTAAGTTCGTAGGCGAAATCTGTCCAAGTGCCTTCTTGACATTTCGAATGTTTTGTGAACAATTGACGAAATTTTTCTGGAGTGAGCTTATAGCGCTTTAGAAGCAGCTGTTTCACTTTTTCATAATCTTGTGCAACTTCTTCGACTTCTCTTGCAATGATCTGAGCAATATCATATGGCAGCAGACCAATCAGATGAGAGGCCCAGAAAGTCCTTGGAATCTCAGCTCTGTGAGCTTGTCGCTCGAAGAGAACGAGGTATAAGCTGATGTCATTCGTTACTGGATCGAATCTCTGGATCAGCGTCTGCAAGTCCAATCTTGGTTTGGCTGCTTGAAAACCATCGTTCTGGGTAAGAGGAACTTGGGATCGTGTTGCCTCATCCTGGAGTTTCAGCTTCTGAAGTTGGAATTCGTAATCGTCTTTTCTTTTCCGCTCTTCGTACTCCAGTTCCAGTCTTCTTTTTCTTTCTTCAGCTTCAAAGTCTTCTTTCCTTTTCTTATCTTGAATTTCAAGGTCTTCCTCTTTTATTCTTTCAGCGATTATCCCTTCAAACCTTGCTTGGACAAACTCTAAATCGTCCTTATATGCTTCACTCTCTTGAATTCTCGTCTTCAGTTGAATAACTTTGAGATTATCAACACCATCCAAGTCCAGTTCAATTGCCAGCCGGACCAGGTCAATCTTCTTTCCTCGTGCGAGAAAAGCCATCGTGGGATTTCAGTCTAGTTCTTTGTGAGTTCAGACTATGGCAGTAGATAACAGGCACACAAAATAATTACCTCAAAGTCCTAGAGCTATTTCACAGTTCAATGCACTTAAACTCACTACAATTACCCTACCATGAAATATTAGCACTCAAATCGTCTATAATTATTTTTTCAGAAAACCAATTAATATCAGTTAAAATAATATTAAATCATTTAAACTATTATAAATTTATTGTAAACCATTATAAAATCATTCCAACTATTCATTTATTCAAGCAAATAAGACTATGCAGTATTAAATCTATTCAAGTGTAGATGACACTGTATAACACCCGATCTCTAGTTAAAATGCACTATTTCTATGGTACCATTTCAATATTAGATTACCAGAATACCAAAATATATTTTAACATGATTGAACAAACTTATAAGAAGAATCACTTTTGTTTAAATTATTTAGAAATCTATGAAGTACTTAAATATAAAATCAAAACAATAGCATTAACAATTTCCATTTAATGAGGAATCAATTCAAGTGTTCTTTCAAAATAAATTTTAAAAACAACATTAAATAACTAATAATTAGTTAATGCCACTAATTAAATTAAATAAGCACTATCACAAATAAAACTTCCTGCCAATAAAAATATCTACTAATCTGAATCACTCTCAAGAACACATTTATTTCTTATGTTTGCATGTCAAACCACATTCTTTTATTTTTCCCGAAAAAGAACAAAATAAAATAAATAAAACCCACAATCAGAATTTTCAAGGCCAGCAATAATTTCAAATAAAAGAGAACAGAAATAAAACACTCTCAGTTACGTGGAGAGGAGGGGGGAAAATTGCTTTTCTCCGAGCGTACGAATTTGAATTCGCAATGCGAATACGATTGTCAGAATCAGTGTTTACAAAACCAAGGTGGTTTTTTTTAATTTCAAATTCAGTGAAAAACACAGCAAACCATTGCGGTTTAATTTTAAAAGACTAGTTAAATTTAAATCAATAGAGATAACACTCCAAACGAGACACAGCATACGTGTTATGCAAATTATCTCCTCACAGTAAACAGGATGTATACTGAAAAACGAAACTTTGCGTTTCGAAACTGAAACTTTGCGTTTCAAAACTTTAACCTAGCCTACAAATTAAAAAAATTATAACACTGAACAGAAAACAAAATAACACTTATCTTAAACATCCGATGATATTCCTTCTTGCTTGAAGAACAGAAATATAGTTCGTTTAGAAACGAACTTCAAAATGGCGGCCCTCGCCATTTTCATCAATCGGAACGAAAACCTAAAAAGCGAGCCATGCAATTGCTGTTCTTACAGTGTTGCGCCACTTTGGGTAGCCATTTATAAGGCGTATTGACTAAATAACTATTCAAGGATAGAACATAAACATCTTTAATCACATATGCCTAACATTACAATAATCTCGGGGAGGAACGAAACCTTATACGCATCACCGTAAGAGGCAGTTACATGACTGAAGCTTTCCTGCGCAGCGGGAAAGACATAACATATGTAGAGGGCGTTACAATCGTAATAACGGGAACAATATATAGACACGTAACGGGAACATGAAAATATATACAGGTGACGGGGACATGATAATAGGACAAACATATAAGATAATAACATAAATGAATAACGCTGGTTACACAGCGGAATTAAAAAAATTTCATTTACACAAAAGTTTTGAAGAAAAGGTTGTTTTTAAAACACAAAAATATGATGAATTAGAAATCTGTACTAAGAATTAATGAAATGTCTTTATTTTTAACTATTATTCAACTAAATCAATCGAAATCTACAATATAAATCAGTATTCCAGATGCAAAAGCAGCTATATCCGAAAATTAAAATAATCGGATATCGGTTTGGTTGGATAACTTAACTTTGATTTCAATTTTAACCTTGCAATGAAAAAACACCAGTCAAATACTTATAACAACTTCAAAACATTCATTGGAACCAGTTACTTAGCCTGACGAATCTTAATTTTCTTTAAATAATTAAAAGTGCATACGTTGCTTTTGTATCTGGGACATTCAAAGGCAAATCTAAGTTTGATATCCATCTATATTAGGCCTAGAAATAATTAGGGATCACGAATGAACATGGAAACCTTTAATTACATTACCTTAAACAAAAATATTTACATCTTGCAGGGAGCAATCCAAAAGCCTGCAGCGTAAGATAGCTCAGAAATGACTTGCGTTCTTCGGATTCTTGAAGAGGACATGGCAGTCACTGATTTCTAACTGTAACTTCTGGATTGGGCAAGACATTTTGTTGACTTAAAGCCAATTTAAGGGATAACAAATGTACCCCACTTTCATCACTGATTCAATCTTTCCAATATTTTTCATGTTAAAATAAGCCGCCATGTATTGTTTTTGGCTATGTTTTTTTACTGTTTCTTGAACCCATTTCAAATGCAATCTGCTATTAAAATTGAAAGTCATTTGCAAGTCAAGGTCGAAGTGGTTAAAAAGCAAGAGCAAAAACTATTTGTTTGGCAATATAAAAATTAATTCTATAAGAAGAAAAATATAATATTTATATACATTTAATATTTCTACAATGCTATAGTATTAAAAAAAACACCACTAAATCACTTAAAAAAAAATTGGGGTTCAGTATGGCTGCTTCCACGTTGGCTTCAACGCGCCGGTAGAGGAAAGAAGTTTTGAGCCTTCCAGAAGTTAGTTACATTTAGAGTTCAGTGATGACAGTGGTCAGAGGGCGGTGGCATTTGTAGTGACTGATACATATATTGTAACAGGTACTTATTTTGTGGCGGGTGCATGTAATGTGCGGGTACTTATACAGTGGCGTGTACGTATAATGTGACGGGTACAAGAAATACTTGACGGGATTACAATAGAAGGTGCGATGGTTACACCTAGCATGTTAATTTTGAATTCAATTTTGTAAAATAGAACCTTAGCAGTAACCGGGTATTGGTTACAGCTAATTTCTTAATAACGCCATTTGACCTTAGTAGTAAGTCAGATTCAGTGGTATTCTTGTTGTGAGAAAATGATTGACAAGTCAGTCACCTTCGCTCCGAAAACAAAACAGATCAATTCACATTTGTCCGGTGTTCGAACCCATGTACTTGATATGACATCTGCTTGCTCATTCCACTGAACCATGTGGGAGACCTTTGCAGAAGGGGCACCAAATTGTTTTTATATAATTATTAAATAATTCACGTATGTCTTTGGACTACCTATAAATAAATACTTGACTAAATTAGAATATTCTTTAAACCCAAATTGTTATTATTGAGAAAAACAAACTCTATTTTTTTTTATCCGTGTTCATATATTGAAAATATTTTTAAATAATAAAAGACATTTACAGCAATTACACTACTGAAACAATTTTTTTAAATAATATTTTTTTTTATAAATAAAGCATTACCATCCAGTAATCTTTTCAAATTACATTACTGTAATTATTTATTTTAGATTTAAAATTAAACACTTTATATGCTTGGTTTTAAGCAAAATACAGTAAAAACTTATCATATTAAAACACTAATTTATATGCTAATTTAAATGATTTCAAAAAAGTTGCAGTCACTTTTTCTAATGTTACACATTGAAAGAAATTTAAAAATATATAAACACAGTTTAAAAACCCTTCAATATATACACACACATGCATTTAAAAAACCTGCCATGCATTAAATTCCATTTAATTGCCATTGTCTGACTTAGACAAAGGGATAACGTGGACTTATTTTGCTTATTATTTGACAAAGTACAGTCATTGTAATAAGGCCCTTTTAAGTCCATTTCTCTTTTGTGGCTTTCAACTTAAGAAACGTTCGCTAATTTAATTTTAAAGAGCTATAAATTAATCTAGGAAGTGAAATGGCTTGCAGTTGAAGTTAATAATGGATATTATATCTTAAGGATGGTAATTGTATTTGATTTAATTCTACCTAAAGTGCTATTACAAACAGATGCTTTTTAACTTCTTCCTATAATTGACATTCGGCATTATATGGAAGGTACTTTTACGGCAGGACTGTGTGTGATAATTATAATATATAATTTTATTATTTATTTTGAATTTTTTTTTAAATATTGGTATTTATTTTGAAAGCGTGTTGACTGCAGTTTAAACGACAATTGATATTATTGTTCTGTATTTAAACAGTGTGCAATTAACAACAATTTCTTAAGTGACATCAAAAATAAATTTCAAAATGGATAAAATACTATTTTAAATTGATATATTAGTAAATTCAAGTAAAAAAATTTAAAACATTTATTTTTTAAGTATGTCATATATGCTTTTGTGTGTTTTACCCATTATGTTTTGTCCAGATCTTTTTTTGTAATATGTCAATATCAATAACATAATTATTGAATGTTGTAAACAACATATAAAATATCCAGTGAGGAAGGGGCGAGTACACTTTTTGTTAAAATCGACGATTATATGTCTTTATGGCTCTACTTTCATTCTGCAGTAAGTTGTTAAATATGAAAAACCGTCGTAATCCGGATAAAAACGCGTTAATAGGTTTTAACCTGCACTGTATGAGACTTGAGTTTTTGGTTTTCCTACGCCAGTGGTCGGCAAGCTCATTAGTCAACAGAGCCAAATATCAACAGTACAACGATTAAAATTTCTTTTGAGAGCCAAATTTTTAAACCTAAACTATATAGGTAGATTAAGGTACTCCTAAACTGACCTTTGCTAAAAATGTCCTCAATCTGATTGAAGTGCGTTCGCTGAAGTCGACCCCTTAGAACTCTCCCACCCACAATCGTCTCGTATACTTGTTTCGTATATCTCCTTTCGTTCATCCTTGATTCCAATATGTCCAAACCATCTCTACCTTTTTCAATCCTCGACACAACATCTTCTTTCACTCCACACTCCTTAAAATTAATTTAATAAACGTTACTTAAAGTGTTAAGTCTTGGTTAAACAATAAGTACGTTGAGTAAAACTTGATATCACACTTAATAACGATATTATTTATTGATAAAATTAAATTGTAAGGTATCCATAAAATTAAATCAAAACGACTAACAAGCATTAATGTGAACAACTAATGTGAAGTCTTGCTTCTCCTTGGAAAGTTTGGGTAAGTCTAGTTTGTATGGAGTTGTTTTAAATTTTTGTGGAAAAGCCACACACAAAGGGCCAAAGAGCCGCATGTGGAGTCGGTAAATCTAGCCGCGATTTACCGACCACTGTCCTACGTAATCATTCCTGATAGACCAATGGTTCCCAACCCTTGATCCGCTAACTATTAGAACTTCCTTTTCAAATTTTATATGCTTGTTTGAAGAAATATAAAAACAAATTTGATAAGAAAACATTTGTATATTTTGTTGAAAAAGTATTTTGATTGCGACTTAGTCAGCTTGCTATTAGTTTCAGGTATTTGTCGTATCGTATTTGCAAGATTGCAATACATCATTTGTAAAAATTAGCAAACTTATATTCGACACTTGACTTTTATTTAGTACGTTTGGAAAGTAGTGCTCCGCGTTTTATCCAACTTTCAATTTAGTGGTGCGTAGCCATATATAGGTTGAAAACCAATTAGATATACGATCATTGTTTTCTCCCTGAACACTTAATATACGATAAATCATGCGTTAGAAAATTTAAAAAAATTATATTCATTTAAAAAAAAAATCAGATATGAAGTAAACATAAATAACAAAATATATTTTTTTAAATAAGAATAAATCTAACAGCAGCGTTTTAAGTGTTTTCTTAAATGCGACCAAGTTAACTACACAAAAACAACCGCGCCAAGTTTTATGGCAATCATTTACTTCTAAGTTTATTCTAACATAGCTTTCAGTATTCTAACTTTAAATGTATGTCTTAGAAATTTAAGTCTGACGTTAACATTATCCGGCATAAATAAGAAAGTTGCTTTTCAAAAACAAAATAAAAGTAGAGATTTTTAAAGTAGGAAATTTAAGTCTGAAGCATAAATGTAGGCAAGTTTACAACACAAGAACCGCCACGCTAAGTTTTATGGCCATCATTTACATCTATGGTTATTATACCATAGCTTTCAGTATTGGATGCAGCTTTAAATTTACGTCTTGAAAATTTAAGTGTGGCATTAACATGTGCGACATAAATCGAACAATTACTATTCAAAAACAATTCAGTTAAGTTATCAGTATATTTTATTGCTTGAATTTCAATTGAAAATAAAGAAAACGCAGTGTATTTGGTTATGTAAATTTCAAACATAAATATTCCATGAACTGTGAAGAAAGTTTAAATAGGACATTCATTGTTAAGAAATCAAATCATAAAGTACTCTTGCGGAGTCTGAAAATATAGTCAACATATAAATTAGAAAAATTAGTGACAAAACTACGTAATTCAAATTGTCTTTGAATTTCTTATGAAGTGTTCGATTAACCAGATTATTTGTCTTTGGGAGTTACCCGCTACGCACAAAAATTACTAAATATTTAAAGTTTGATTTAGTTTAGTTAAATATTTAAAGTTTCATTAGTAATAAAATTCGTTCAGTTTTATAATTAGTTAACTTCCAAACCCAGAGAGCCCCAGTTTCTCAGTTGGTAAGGCGTTCAGCTACTAATCAGAAGATTGGTGGTTCGAATCCGTGAAATGGACTTGACATAGAAAAGTAAAAAAGTAATGAACTTGCGATCGGAGGGTTGCCAGCTTCGCTACAAAAATACTAGAAAGTCGTCCAGAATATCCAACAAATTATACTGCCGTGTATACGGGACTGGTGCACGATACATCTGATCGGGGTCCAAAGTCCCGACGTCTATTGAAGGCGTTGGGTGCCGGTTCAGGTGTTTCCTCGTCATCTGACCATGGTTCTAAAATAACGAGGTGCGTGTATGAGTGTGTTCCCGGGTCTTTCCTTCGAGACTGACCCCGAACCGTCGCCAATAGCCCACTGTGCAGCTCTAGTGCGACGTTATTTAACAAAACCAAAATTAAAAAATCCAAACCCAGAAGTTAAGGACTAAATTTAAACCCTGTATTCTTCAACATAAAAAAAAACCATTAAATCCTACACCTAAAACATATTAATTTAACTTTAATCTCAATAAATAAAATCCTGTCCTGAAAGTACATAAAACTTTATCGCGCGTGGAATCAAAAATCCCTCTATAAAGATAAGATCGAGACTATTGGAAAAACATTTAGTGTTTTTCCTCCACCCTTACCCATCGAAAGTTTTTGGTGCACAATAAAACACAACCCCGCATTCTTCCCACTTTAAAAAAAATCTCCGATTTTTCAATAACTTCCAAGCGGACGACACATCAATAATTATTCTTCTGCTCGTAGTTTCGG
Organism: Troglohyphantes excavatus; assembly: GCA_963932185.1. Lineage (NCBI taxonomy): Eukaryota > Metazoa > Arthropoda > Arachnida > Araneae > Linyphiidae > Troglohyphantes > Troglohyphantes excavatus. The sequence continues at coordinate 21,027,112 of OZ010673.1, forward strand.
TTTCGTAAGTGATGTCATTTCATTAAGCCACGCCCACCAGCGAAGAAGCAGTAGCAGTTTTCTTCCTGGTCGCTTCTTTTTTCCCCACTAGATTGAATCGGGCTTTGACGATAGCGCGACGGCTTTTAATTTGGGGTGATGTACGATGTATGGGGGGTTGGGGTATTTTAAATAACCCTGTCAAGCGTCAGTCAAGTGGATGCCTTGGGTGCTTTCAATCAAATCGGTCTCCTGATACTTTGTGAGGAGAAGAAATGGATTTGGTTTTATTTGAATTAGATGGATAGAGCGTTTGTAATCTTTTGACGGGTAAACGGCTGAAGGTTTAGAGATGACAAATCTACCCTCTTAAGAATGAAATTGATTGGACTATTCCATTTTTCTGACAAGCATGATTGTTAAATGGAATATCTTTTTAAAAACAAATTTGGTTACTTTAATATTTATTCGAGATGTAAAGTATATAATAAAACAACTTTATTAATTAATAATTTTACAAAAATATTTTAAATACTAAAATAAATTTCATTGTATATATTATTACATATTCAATAATATAAGAAAAAAATAAAAATTTTTTAATTATATAAAAATAGTTTATTAAATGTTTTGTACCGTAGAAAAACTGTAATAAATTATTCTTTAATTGGAAATTTGCTTTGGTTTTTAGTTTCACTAGATTTATTTCCATATTCCAATCTTAAATTTTATTACATGTTGTTATCTAAAAATAAATTTCCTTTGGAAAGTGAAGTATGAAAAGAAGAATCTTAAAATATCTAAAAAGTGTTTTATAAAACATCAACCATTGTTCAAACAACCACTATTAAAACTTTGAAACGGATAAATCTGGGTCAACACGACAGCACCAACATTTATGATTTGAAAATAAAACAAAAATACTTATTCCATTGGTAACATTGTTCGTATTACATATTTTACACGTCCCAAGACAGCTAGAAAAAGAAACAGTTCGAATAGTCTGTGGCGTAGATGAAACATTCGACATACTGTTGCCATCGCGGCAGGGAAAAAGTTTGCACGTCCGACCAAAATATTGCTGCGGGCACGATGGCTCCCTGGAGGATATGAAGAATTATTGCTGTTTTTATGCTGTCTTTGGTTCAGGAAGTTTGGGGGATCGGGGCATCTCAAGTTCTTGCTTGCCCTGAATTTGTCACGATGCCATTTCCGTAAATTAAAGCTTCCTTCTTGACCATTCTGGAATATTTGTTTGCCGGTTGCGCCTCGCTGGGTTTTCGGGAGTTCCTGGACAATAAATGGCATTTTCAGTTCTCCTGTGGGTACCATTAGAGACATTCTATTAGAATATATCTGAAGATTTCATTTAGGCAAGTGCTGAAATGGAGTTTTTATAGCTATTTGAAGACTTTAATGTTTATGTATTTTAAAATCTGTTTTTTTAATTGAACATTGCTTTGGGGCTTTAAGTTGGGTTAGCATATTGTGCCAAATGATTTGTTTTTATATCTTCATTTTCTAGATGTAGTAGTTTGTGTCGGGAGACTAATTTTATTCAATATATAAAACATAAACCATCTTTCTATACGTAGATAAGTCTATACGTGTTGAAGAGCCTATTTAAACGGGCAGTTGTAGCTTAATTGGGCAGTCTTAATTTAAAAACGGACAGTCCAAATTTAAAATGGGCAGTTGTAAATTTAACAAATTAGAATTAAATACAAAAAAAGTAATTGATTTTATATGGAAAAAATCGGAATATTTGTTATTGGATATTAATAAGTAAAATTTCCCAAGATTTAAGAATACATAGTTAATAATATCCCCCAAAAAATTATAATATAATTATAACTACACAAATACATAGTACGCGCTGAGGCTGTATTAACTAATAGTGTGCTCATAATAGAAAATCAGATTATGAAAAAATTAAAATAAGATTTAAAATATTGCAAACAAGCTAAACATCGAAATTTCAAATGAGATAATATGAATAAGACTTAAACTACAAATCAGAGAAACTAATTTGTTAATAAGACCTACTAATTTATTTTTCAAGGGGTTCCGATTAATCGAATCTTTTCGCTGGGATTTTTATGAATGATTTGTATGTATTAGACCTAAAACAGATCATGAAACCCTAAAATCCCAGTTAATGGCTCCCGAAATATAAAGTTAAACTGATCTAATCTGTTTTAGGTTTAGTACATACAGATCATTCTGAAAAATCCCAGTTAGAAGAAATCCGATCTAATTGGAACCCCTTGAAAAAGAAATTAGTATTTTTCTTTATTTTTAATTTAAATCTTGTCCATATTTTCTAATTTGGAATGTCGATGTTTCACTTGTTTGCAATATTCTTAAATACAATTTTTTTTAAAATAAATTTTAAATTCTGATTTTGTATTTTTTTATTAGTTTGTTTTAATTCCCTAGCACCAAATTCTAATATTTTTATTAATGAATTCAGAAATACCATTTTTTTACGCTACTGGAATATGTTTTTCTAAACAATAATCAATGGAAAAAATATATTTAAAAAATGTATGTGTATTGTTTCTGCGATTTTAAGCCTAAATATGCTTTTTTTCTAAATACTACTACACCTTTAACTTTTAATATTTTAATATAATTAAATTGATTAAATATTGTCAAAGTATATACTACAAACCTACTACCTTTTTGCAAGTTTGTGTTTTAGTTTTTTAAAAGAATATTTATGTTCATCATAACATAAAAAAAAATCACATGTTTCTGTTTTTATTTCGTTAAAACATTATTTACAACTTAATTTATATAAAAAAAATTAACTTTCAAAAACTATTAAAAGGTTAGTTTTAAGTAATTTTTTTTACAAAGCCTTAGCATTTTAAACATGACCGAAATTCTAAAAATATCTTTTTGAGTAAATGACGAATGGTTGCAGACGAAAAGTAGGTAGGCAGATGATAAATGGTATATAAACATATAAATAAACGTATATTTTCTTCTTCCTTCTACTGCTTTAAAATTTCGTTCACATCTTCTTAAATAAGTATAGCATCGTTATACGCAAAATATGGTATTTGTTTCTAAATTTGGAATAGGGTTTCCCTTAACAAAGATGGGTTAACAAAAGTCAAAGCTTGTCGTCCATTAGGTTTAGTTTGCATAAGACATTCCAGCGTCTATTGAACACCATATCACTTTGAATATTCCAAGTTTATCAAAGGATTTTTAAAACACAACTCACAGTTCAAGTGGTGATATTAAATTGTATGAAGAGTAAGGCGTGTTCGAAGCTAAAAACAAAAGAACCAAAAATGCATTTAAAAGATTTCTCTAAAAAATAAAATGTCATCTCTTCCTTTCCGTTTTGTTTCAGATTGCTGGCTTTTTAAATTTGTGATCGCAATCGAGCATTTGTACATTTCATGTGATATTTGGAGAAGCGTAATTTTTTCTGGTAATGAGCAATTGTAAGTTTTGCTTAGAATAAGTCCTGATGTTTTGCGCGTGACTATGCATGTAATGCAACACATGAACCAACAATGCAAGATAATGTTTGACAATCAATGCACAGAGAATCAAATGGATGGCAAACATTGACTTTTGTTTAACCCATCTGTGTTAATGAATTCAGGAAACAAACAGAATAAATATTCAGATTTCTCAAATCAATTTAAGTTATGTGTGTGTTTTCATTTTTAATTAAATTTTTTAAATGTGCAACTGCCCATTTCAAATTTACGACTGTTCATTTTTAATTTATTATTAAAAATGGGCCCAATTAAGTCGAAACTGCCTATTTGAATAGGTCCTGGAACACGTATAGACGTCTCTACATTACTTTACTTTTTGTAGATGTTTATGTTTTTCTTTACTACATTTCTTCATTTGACAGATTTACTTTGCTATAATAATAAAAACTTGACAACATTATTAATAATAAACATAATAATTTTATTGTGATGTGCACATTCGCATTACATATCTTAGAAATAAAGAATGCGCGAGAGTGGCGGATCCATTTTTTTTTTGTCAGAAGGCGTTGGGCGCAAACTTTAGAACCCAATTTCATAGCTTAAATATGTTGCTATATTTAGTATCAACCTCAATGTCCGTGGCCTTTGTATATTTTGGTTCCGCCAGAATATCTGAGGATGGTTGCAACAAGCGATGAACATGGAATAACTTGCTTCAAGCAATCTTTAAAGTTTTAATGATATTATTAATTTATTACCGAACGAAATGTGTTCTGCGTTGTTACACATCGGTTGCTTATATACATTTTTTTAAAATTCCATTACAATATACGATGAAATGAACTCCGATAATTCTATTGAAATAGAATAAATTTTATTAGTAAGATATTCAAAATAATTATCTAAATTTGCATTTAAATTAATTAGCAAATTTTAATTTTCTCTTTTTTTTTTTTTTTTGTAATTGGCAATCATCTGATTTTGGACAATTTTGTGTTCGAAAATTTTCGGAAAATTTAATTGCAACTAACAGCAATATATAAATTTTGTTAGTTATATTGTTCACTATGTAAAGGTAGACGCTCACTAGAAACAATTGCACTGTAACTTTTAATCAACTGATAAACTGAAAAAAAATCACACGCCGACTGCTAGTGATTCTTTAACAGAATCCAACTGAGGTTTCCAGGTATCAAATTACGCAATTGCCAAAAAATTAAGGTAAAAAATCGCCAATTCACACAATCCATATAAAATACCAAATTGTCGATTATTTGCCAAAACGCTGCAACGTGGGAAAGGTTATTTTGACCAACTAAAAAGTTGCTAAGTGATTTGATACAATTAGTTACATGTCCGATAGTTGCCAGTGAGTGGTTATGCTAAATATATATTTAAAATTATATGCTATTTAGTAGTGAATTGCAATAATAGTATTTCTTTTTAAATTAAACATACTGTTAAGAATAGGTACAAAAGAATAACTCAAATGTACTTATTTTTTATTACATTCGATGCTTATCATAGCATCCGATACATAAGTTTCATTTTTGAAAAATACATGTACTCAAAAATGAGCAAAAATGAATAAAAAGAGCAGTTGCTTGCCTACATAGGCTGCCTTCTTAAATCACGTTCAATAAATATCGACAATTGTACATCCAATACTTACCGGGAACCGAACCCATATCCTTAGACACCGCAGTACAATGCCTTATCCGTTGTACTACCAGGGCGGCGTGAAGAAGTTATAAACAGAAGTAATGTTCAAAAAGTGTGCCAAAAGAGTGGAAAGTAAGATAATTGAATTGTAATAACTCAGTTTCCATGTAAGCAATCGACATCAAATACTGCGGAGCCATCTTCTGAACAACTATTTTAAGTTTGTCAGTTCAATTTGTTAGGATGGCTTGAACAGAAGCTGAAATTAGCAATATTCAATCACACTGCTCATTTTTTAGAAAGTACGATTGCTTAAATTTGAGTACGTTATCGCTCTTTTACGATTCAATTTCACTCAAAGAAAAACGAGTAGGTTCAGGTACTCATTTTTAAGAACTTTTTTATTACAGTATACTGATCTATGTTATAGTGTGAAATAACCAAGTTGTATAACATTCTTTGAAAAGTTGTGCGTGCCCGTTTTTATACCGCCAATGTGTTTTAAAACTTCAAGTGCTTATTATTGTAGGAAAATTTACTTCACCATTCCTTAATTTATCAATATATAATAATAAAGTTGAGCACTATTTCAAAACTGTGCTCTTCAAAGTGTTTCAACTGTGTCAGCTGTAAAAGTACTACTAAAATATTGATAAAGGTGTTTCAACAAAGAGTTTGCGTATAAAAGGATGTAGTATATGTTTATCTTTCACACTTCGAAATTACTTCTCGGGAATAACATATTTATTTCGAAACCCTACTGCTATACAAACGTCACTTAGATACCACACAATTTGAATGCGTTTATTTCCCCTTCTGAGCTTTGAATACACTCCGTCCTCATTCACTTCCCGATAGATGACGAAACAAAAGAACCACCGCTTACATCAGAGGATGAATTATTTCAAAAGCAAAGTCAAATATTTGGCGTAGTTTCGTCAAATATCCGAAGTTGACTGAACATCGATTTATTCAAAGGGAGAACCGCCTGGAAGTAGAAATTGATTTAATGAATTATCCCCTAAAAATTTTATTTATTGGTTTATATGTACTTGTTTTAATAGAGTATGGGCAAAGACTGATTTACGGGAGGGAATTCGGGGCATTTGCCCAGGGTCCCCATTTTAAAGGGGGCCAAAAAATAATTTAATACTAAATATATGTGAAAAAGTTAAAAATAAATTTACTAACAAATTTTTAAAAATCAATTACATTTATTTTAATAAAAAAAAATTAAAATCAATCGTTAATCGTTTTGCAAAACTTATATTATTTTACCCTCTTAAATCAATTTCACTTTTCAGCACGTTCATGAGATATGTAACCTTTTTGAATCGCGTTTTTCACGGATATTCGCTTTGGATCACTAGTAAAATTAAATTAATGACCAAGGTCCAAGACCATAAACAAGCTGTGTTTACTAATCGAACGTAGATTTGTCGTTTACGGATAATTTTTTCCTATACCAAATTTCCTAATATTGTAATCATTAGGGATTTGTTAGCTATAAAATGGGTAGAATATACGAATCTGGCTCAACTAAAAAAAAGCTAAAAAGGAAGAAAGAACAGAACTAGAAACATATGAAAAAACTCTGTTTTTAGCAGTTTTATTTTGCGTTACGTCGAGGGGCCCCCTAATGTTCTTTAGCCCTGGGTCCCTAAGCTTGTAAGTCGGTCCCTTGTGATGAAGTACCCATGCTGTATGGGTACTTCATCACAAGGAATTGTAACCTAAAAAAACGGAACATCTCAAATCCTTATAACTCCAAGTGGAATCAGCCTATAATAAATGAAAGGAATAAATGAAATACCATCGTATTGAGCAAAGTGGGAAGTTTCGAATATTTTGAATAGTAATCGGCTCTCTCCTCTTTTCTTTGTACTGTATGGGGGGAGGGGGATGTCGTTTGTAACTGCAGTATACGACTCCTCCATAACTTGACGTGGAATCAGCTTATATGGATAAATGACGCACTTGGATGCAGTATACGCCCCCGTAACTTAACGTGGAATTAGCCACCTATGTAAATGAATCGTATACCAACGTGTAGTGGAATGTGAAACTCGTCGAAAATACTGTTTACAAATCCCCCTCTTTGACCTTTGTACCGTGTGGGAGAGATTGTCACAATCCTAGTCTGAAGAACGTTTCCGCCCCCATGTGGAATTAACTTATGGGGATAAATGATATACCATCATGTAGAGAAAAGTGAGACGCGTTAACCTGGTTAGTCAGTTCCAGGTCTCTTCTTCTCCCCCGGTGTTCTATGTACCGAGTGGGACCCAAACTATTTCACGAACCAAAATGTGTGGTAATTTGCAATCTATAGCTACTCAAATTTTTTAATAATTTTGTAAATAATACGTATTTTTAATACAAATAGACAAAAAAAAATGTTTTATCACATGGCACAACTTTTTTTAATTACAAAACTAAATTTTAAAAAAAAACATTGTTTTTAATATATTTTGCATTTTGGTGATACTTTTATATTTTGTTTGACTAAATTACGTAAATAGTACTTTTTTTCTTGTATTGCAGTGAAATTTTTTTAGAATATTTTTACACTTGCTCATTTATATAGTGCTGAGTCTTTTTTTTTTAAACATGTAAAATTTTCATTATTGTTATTTTTTTCCACCTAACGAACTATTCCATATTTAATGTATCCCTCAGTACAATAGTATTCTGTTCATCCAAATTATAAAGGAGATAGAATCGAAGATAAGACGAATCTATCTCCTTTATAATAAAGTCTGTTGGCGAATAAGTACTTTGTCGCCAAAAGAGTTGAGCCTCCGAATAAGCACTTATATCAACACTGGACTTATTGTTGATGTTAGAAACAAAGGTTTACTTTTTTCCCCCGCCAAATCTCAAGCACCAAGCAAACTGATCGATTCTAATTCCTCCATTCTTTCCGATTTTTGACATTCGTTTTTTTTCTGTTTCAATTTATTTACCTTTTCTGATTCTGATTGTCTACACGGTTCGCTGGGTCTCTGAGTTTACCAAGAAAGTCTATGAAATTCTTTCATTTGCAGTCAAGCGAATGTTTGGTTGTTTCTCCCGTGAACGCCGAGAAAAAGAAATATGTCACGACTTTATGTTTGTACCCCAGGTTGCTGGAAAACCCATTCAGGCCTAGATATATTTTTAAAAAAATATCTGGTACTCTAACCAGCGACCTATTTCTTCAGAGACCCACTCGTTGCCGACTAATATACGAAGGAACGTTCGAGTTAAACTTAAAAATATTTTTTAAGATGTGCAATAATTTTTCATGATGTATTTTTAAACAAATCGTTGATATTTACGAGATCAATGTACGATTTGTCAACGCTCAGAGAAATTCTTTCTTTTGATACCTCACTTTGTAAGAGGCATTAGTAGGATCTATACTATAGAAATAATAAATATATAATAATTTCATAAGTATAATTTTAAGTGAGTTGGTGAATGCAGCAAATTCTCTTTCTAAATACTTTTAAAATTGTTCGTTGTTAACGTACATATAAAATAACTATTAAGCGGTGATGGATTATAATTTTGGTATTGTATTCTGTTAACTTTTCATACATATATATTCATAATTTTATGGATATATTAAAAAACTTTGTGAAATCTGCGAAAAAAATTCTGTGTACCTTAAACTTGAAAATATTTTGTTTCTCGTACAAAATTTCTATTGTTTCACAAAAGATGTAGAATTCACAAATTTCATAACGCAGCTTATGGCAGGAAGCAACATGCACTTTTGAGAATTTCAGTTATTCAGAACCCCAAAGATGACAAAAATTTGTATTTTCCGGTACAAAACACGGTTCTATGTAAGAAACCTTCCTTCATCTTCTATGTAAGAAAATGATATATTCTTGTGTACTTGTAAACCCAATTTTATATTTTCAATTCCAGAGCCAACATTGGATAGTAATTTTTAAGAACACAGTGTCAAAGTTCGAATCCTTTTTAGTGTTGTGTGACGAAGTTGTCGTTGAATAAAATGCGAATATGTATCTATTCTAGTTAAAGTATCAGGAATTCATGAAATTTCTAGGTAATCTATAAAAAACAAACAAATTGAACCGCAAATATGAATTGAATGAAATATATTTAATACAATTCCAGTACTATTTAAAATATTGTATAATTATAAATATATATAAATAGTAATAATGCAATAATTATAAATATATATAAATAGTAATGTAAAAATTATAAATGTATATAAATAGTAAAAATTATAAATGTATATAAATAGTAATAATTATAAATATGTATATAAATAGTAATAATTATAAATATGTATATAAATAGTAATAATGTAATAATTACAAATATATATATATATATATAATAATAATATAATAATTATAAATATATATATATATATATATATATATATATATATATATATATATATATATATATATATATATATATATATATATATAAAATAGTAATAATATAATAATTATAAATATATATGAATAGTAATACTGTAATAATTATAAATATATATGAATAGTAATAATGTAATAATTATAAATATATATAAATAGTAATAATGTAATAATTATAAATATATATAAATAGTAATACTGTAATAATTATAAATATATATGAATAGTAATACTGTAATAATTATAAATATATATAAATAGTAATACTGTAATAATTATAAATGTATATAAATAGTAATAATGTAATAATTATAAATGTATATAAATAGTAATAATGTAATAATTATAAATATATATGAATAGTAATACTGTAATAATTATAAATATATATGAATAGTAATACTGTAATAATTATAAATATATATGAATAGTAATACTGTAATAATTATAAATATATATGAATAGTAATACTGTAATAATTATAAATATATATGAATAGTAATAATGTAATAATTATAAATATATATAAATAGTAATAATGTAATAATTATAAATATATATAAATAGTAATACTGTAATAATTATAAATATATATGAATAGTAATACTGTAATAATTATAAATATATATAAATAGTAATACTGTAATAATTATAAATGTATATAAATAGTAATAATGTAATAATTATAAATGTATATAAATAGTAATAATGTAATAATTATAAATATATATGAATAGTAATACTGTAATAATTATAAATATATATGAATAGTAATACTGTAATAATTATAAATATATATGAATAGTAATACTGTAATAATTATAAATATATATGAATAGTAATACTGTAATAATTATAAATATATATAAATAGTAATACTGTAATAATTATAAATGTATATAAATAGTAATAATGTAATAATTATAAATGTATATAAATAGTAATAATGTAATAATTATAAATATATATAAAATATTTAAAATATATTTAAAATATTGCCAGTACATTGTAGAACAATATACTGCCTTCATAAATTAAAAGGTCCAACTCCAATTAAAAAAAATTATCTTCTTCGATTTGTCCTTAAAAATTACACCTTTTGGTAATGTTAACTTATGGACTCTAGTCCTTTCACCTGTATTATAAGCATTTAAACATCTGCTAATTTTATAGAACTTAAAACAACCCAACTCCACTAAATTATCAATAAAATGTCTCAGTTTCCAAACATCGAAAAGCGAAAGCTGAATTCAAGTTCAAGGAGAAGCTTTAACAAGGAATCGTGACGAAGCACAATTAAGATCCAATAAGAAATGATCCCTTGCTTTGATAAATACATTGATACTGCTTTATCTGTATGTGGTATCACAGAATATATATTCATGTTTATTCATGCTCCGATGAACATCTTTTAAGATCATGTAACTATAGTTCATTTGCATTCTTCTGTAATTTATATCACCCGTTACAAGTAAAATTGTAATTCATGTAACATGGTGGCAAAGAATTCCTTTCCGGTTTTATCTGCTAATTAGTGACTTGTCACATAATAAAGTTAGACAGTCAATATTTTAGCCACGTTTAGCGTTAATTAGTGTCAGTTATGACACTCTTATCAGGGGATGGCTTTGAAACTGAATAACCATGAAGGTCTTTGCCTTTCTTTCGGAATGTGGACGGTAAAATAAACTGAATTTATTCTATTGTTAATATGATTTACTAGAAAACATGCCGATTTCTTCTATTATATTGACAATTATACCTATGGGATGTTCTCAAGTATAAGAAATTAAATCTTCAGTAATAAGGTAAAAAGTTCAAAGTTGGGTTCAATTGATGGAAAAACATGCAATTATCATGCAAATATAACAAGTTATATACTTGATGGTGAAGAGGTCTCCGTGGCCAAGCGGTTAAAGGCGTTCAGCTACTAATCCGAGGATTGGTGGTTAGAACCCGTGCAATGGACTTGACAACGAAAAGTAAAAAAGTAGTGATCTTGGGATCGGAGGATTGCCAGCTTCGACACAAAAATAGTAGAAAAATCGTCCAGAACATCCACAAAAATTAATGGCTTGTATACGGGACTGGTGCACAATAAATCTGATTGGGTCCAAAGTCCCGACGTCTATTGTAGGCGTTGGGTGCCAGTTCAGGTGTTTCCTCGTCATCTGATCATGGTTCTAAAATAACGAGGTGCATGTATGTATGAATATGTTCCCGGTCTTTCCTTCGAGATAGACCCCGAACCGTCGCCAATAGCCCACTATGCAGCTCTAGTGCGACGTACATTAACCAAAACCAAGCCAAATCTGATGGTGACCCAGAGATCTCATCAATATCATGAATACTAGAACTATTTTTAAGTTAAAAAATGATATTTGAGTTCAGTGACTACTATTTGAAATAAATAAATAGTTCATTAAACCTTAGCCATAAGCCCCTTTCTACGCAGACGAGATAAACGCGTCCGTGCTTTTTCAGACGATCCTGTGATTCGAGAATACAAACCAAGTGCTTTGCATTCTGGAACCACAGAGCCATTCGAAAAAGCTCCGCCGCATTTATCTCGTTCATGTGGAAGGGTGATACCGTGATATTGTATATTGATTTGCTATATTTGTATAATTCGGTTCTGGTTAGATAGCCGCTGGACGTCGTTGGACCGTGATATTATTTACAGGTTTTAGATAAGCCCATTGGTCAGTTCACCCAAACTCGTAAGTCTCGTTGAAAACAACTTAAAATGACTTTACCCATCCGTTAATTAATCGGGTTCAAAATATAAAGTTGTAACTGAATATTTTCATGATAATCTTTGATTTGATATAAATATATTTTAAATAAGTATACAACTATAAATACACAATATAATTATTTCAAAAGGGAAACTTTCTTCTGTTTTCAAATACATACATCGCCTTCAAATATTTTAAAGCTCTTTATTAATGGATTCAGCTTTTTCTTTTCGTTTCACAATTTTTTTTTTAAATATTTATTACTGTTTAATAATGGAATAATAAAATAGCTCGTAACTAACAATCACAATTTATTGAATTAATCGCCAACATTACAATTATCATTAAAATTTATCTCGTTTGTTTAAACAATATTCAGTTTTTTATCGTGGAAGGGGAATGTTCATATAACGGTTTTCTTCCCAGTGTTCGAAGTTCTGGCTAGGCGCCATAGGGCGCTGTCATTGGAACGACTGACACTTTAAAATGTGTAACGGTGCATTCAAAAGTGTAAAGGGTTCATTAAAAGGTGTTACGGTTACTCTATATTTGAAATACAATTGTATTTTAATAAATACCCCTAGATAACATGTATTTCATATTCATATTACAAAGTTGACTTAATTGAGAGAAGAAAGGGAATGTACCTAAACATAGTGTTTCAGTTTTTTAATGTAGCTAATTTTACAGTATACTATACCATAGCAACCTATGTACTTATACAAATAACTTAACTAACTTATACGAATAACTTAAACAAATAATTTATAGACATAATTTATACAACTTCCTAGTCTAAACAACTTCCTAGTCTAAACAACTTCCTAGTCTAAACAACTTCCTAGTCTAAACAACTTCCTAGTCTAAACAACTTCCTAGTCTAAACAACTTCCTAGTCTAAACAACTTCCTAGTCTAAACAACTTCCTAGTCTAAACAACTTCCTAGTCTAAACAACTTCCTAGTCTAAACAACTTCCTAGTCTAAACAACTTCGTCTATACAAATTCCCAGCCTATACAAATTCCTAGCCTATACAACTTCTTAGCCTATACCAATTCCTAGCCTATACCAATTCCTAGCCTATACAACTTCTTAGCCTATACAAATTCCCAGCCTATACAAATTTCCATTCTAAACAACTTCCTAGTCTATACACCTTCCTAGCCAATACAATTTCCTAGCCAATACAACTTCCTAGCCAATACAACTTCCTAGCCAATACAACTTCCTAGCCAATACAAATTCCCCGCCTATACAAATTCTTCGTCCATACAAATTCCCAGCCTATACAAATTACCAGCCTATACAACTCCCTACCCTATACAAATTCCCTATACAATTCCCTAACCTATACAGATTTCAAGCCTATACACATTCCTAGCCTATACGAAATTTCTTTTAAATATTCATTTTACTTTTTTCGTACACCCCCTAAACAACACCTTCGAAACTTTAATAGCTATCCACCATGTGTTCTATCTCAGGATCGTGACTCCAACTCGCTGCATTGCTAAAGTCACGCGATTCGAGATGGGTCCACGAGGAAAGTCCCTTCCACGTCACCATCTGTCCGTGACACGAGCAGCCCTAGTGGAAGTGATGGAACGACTCGCCCGGGCACTGCATCACATAAATCACCCACTTCTGTAGGGAGATCCGATTTTTCGCACCCCATCCCTAGGGAATAACTTGATATTGGTTCGCGTCGTGTGGACTGGGTTGGTGATATCTGTGTGTTAAACGAAAAGTTATCTATATGCTTAATTGTTTCTCAGGAAGATAAATAAGTATTATAGATGTCATTTAAGTCAGTTTAACACGGGAAATGCAACTGAACTTAAGTATTGATTGCATAAACTTTAGTACTGTGATTATCGAATTTGCGTAATTTGTCGTTCGATCTTGGCACAGTGTATTTAACTTGCTCTAATAAATTAAGTTGGGTAGGTTTCTACGAGAAATATTTTCAAAATCAGGATCGCAATAAGACGTTATGCTTTTTGGGCGATCCATTCCGGCAATATAACTCCGCGACAGCGAGATTGACATAAGATTAGTTTCGTAAGTGTCGATAGGAAATTAGGTGTCAGTTGATACGTGACCAAGTTTTAAGTAAAACCGTTCTGGCCGTGCTCTGATGAAACCACATTTAATTTTTAAAGTTATTTCATAATTAGTGTGTTAATTTTTTTTAATTACGATTTTTATATTATTACAGTGCAACACAAAGTTTTACTCGTAGAATGAATCGGTATGTTACGAAATGCAGCTTGAGTCTAGCTTGCTTATGATGAAGTTTCTGAAAAATTGTATGAACCATCTGTGGCAAGTTTCAAGACATCAAGTTTCGTAGATTCATCAATGAATAGTGTTTTGAAATGCTTAGTTTAATTGGATTGTTTATTTCGTTTGCAAATCGACTAAATCGATTTGAATTTGATCAATTTCGAATTTAATTTTTAATTTTTCATGTAAATAAGTCATTCGCTGTTTTCCACGTCATATATTGCGTTTGAACAGGAAAAAAGGGAGCTAGCTTAACTCCCACCCCCCCCGACAAAATTTACTGTCAATAACAGTAGTAAGATGTTAGACACAATTTTTTTTCCATACAATTTATACAAATTGTTATTCTACTTTTAAACAATAACAAAATTGTTAATTTCGTTTATTTTTTAGAAATTTGTACAATTAACTGGGTAATTAACAAATTATTTATAATTATCAATTGCTAATTAATGGCTAATTACTAATTACCATAACTTTTAGTTAGTCTTTATTTTTTATTGGTAAGTAATCTGGGTACGGGAAATAAAAATATTATTGGTAAATATTTTTGGTATTGATACGCCACTGATTATAACTGAAAGATAAAACTCGGAAAATGTTTCGTTTCGATCGATTTACGATTTAATTCAATCAAGATTTCAGAAATCTGTTTACCTACTGATTTCAGTCTCCCGATGTTCACTGCTTTCTCATGCGGGAATTGCGTCGCCTTTGGCAGTGGGACTACTTTGGTAAATTGTTTCTAACTTCTTGTGGCATCTAGCGAACGCATTCGTTATCTAGCATTTCCAGAACTTTTCGAAATTCGCATATAGTTTATTCTGCGTCTATTTCATTAAACAAGTACATTTTGAAATGTTCTTCACTTTGTGAGTGTATCTAGTTGTATTCATAACAATTTCTTGCCTTGTTGTGTTTCTATATTTACTTATTACATTTTTAATAAAATTAGTAGCAAAACTCATTCATTAATTTCATTTTATTAAATTGTCATGCTGCTCATAAATTTTTATCTAATTTTAAACAATGAAAAAAAAATATTGCTTATAAATTAATATATCCGACCAAAACCAATTCGTTACATAAATATAGATTAAAATATTTTTATTATAAATTTTCATTAATTTAATTTTTAATTCTTTTTATTTAATTTTGATTTAAATTGTTAATTTAATTTTGATTTAAATTTTTAATTTAATTTAAATTTGATTTAAATTGTTAATTTAATTTAATTTTGATTTAAATTGTTAATTTAATTTTGATTTAAATTTTTAATTTAATTTAATTTTGATTTAAATTGTTAATTTAATTTAATTTTGATTTAAATTGTTAATTTAATTTAATTTTGATTTAAATTAATAATTTAATTTAATTTTTATTTAAATTGTTAATTTAATTTAATTTTGATTTAAATTGTTAATTTAATTTTGATTTAAATTTTTAATTTAATTTAAATTTGATTTAAATTTTTAATTTAATTTAATTTTGATTTAAATTGTTAATTTAATTTAATTTTGATTTAAATTGTTAATTTAATTTAATTTTGATTTAAATTAATAATTTAATTTAATTTTTATTTAAATTGTTAATTTAATTTAATTTTGATTTAAATTGTTAATTTAATTTTGATTTAAATTTTTAATTTAATTTAAATTTGATTTAAATTTTTAATTTAATTTAATTTTGATTTAAATTGTTAATTTAATTTAATTTTGATTTAAATTGTTAATTTAATTTTGATTTAAATTTTTAATTTAATTTCATTTTGATTTAAATTGTTAATTTAATTTAATTTTGATTTAAATTGTTAATTTAATTTAATTTTGATTTAAATTGTTAATTTAATTTTGATTTAAATTTTTAATTTAATTTAAATTTGATTTAAATTTTTAATTTAATTTAATTTTGATTTAAATTGTTAATTTAATTTAATTTTGATTTAAATTGTTAATTTAATTTTGATTTAAATTTTTAATTTAATTTCATTTTGATTTAAATTGTTAATTTAATTTAATTTTGATTTAAATTGTTAATTTAATTTAATTTTGATTTAAATTAATAATTTAATTTAATTTTGATTTAAATTGTTAATTTAATTTAATTTTGATTTAAATTGTTAATTTAATTTTGATTTAAATTTTTAATTTAATTTAAATTTGATTTAAATTTTTAATTTAATTTAATTTTGATTTAAATTGTTAATTTAATTTAATTTTGATTTAAATTGTTAATTTAATTTAATTTTGATTTAAATTGTTAATTTAATTTAATTTTGATTTAAATTGTTAATTTAATTTTGATTTAAATTTTTAATTTAATTTAAATTTGATTTAAATTTTTAATTTAATTTAAATTTGATTTAAATTGTTAATTTAATTTAATTTTGATTTAAATTGTTAATTTAATTTTGATTTAAATTTTTAATTTAATTTAATTTTGATTTAAATTGTTAATTTAATTTAATTTTGATTTAAATTGTTAATTTAATTTAATTTTGATTTAAATTAATAATTAAATTTAATTTTGATTTAAATTGTTAATTTAATTTAATTTTGATTTAAATTGTTAATTTAATTTTGATTTAAATTTTTAATTTAATTTAAATTTGATTTAAATTTTTAATTTAATTTAATTTTGATTTAAATTGTTAATTTAATTTAATTTTGATTTAAATTGTTAATTTAATTTAATTTTGATTTAAATTGTTAATTTAATTTAATTTTGATTTAAATTGTTAATTTAATTTAATTTTGATTTAAATTAATAATTTAATTTAATTTTTATTTAAATTGTTAATTTAATTTGAATTGCTTTAAATTTTTACAAACATAATTTTAATCATTTTATATTTTAGTATTTTATTTGTAATTCATTTAAATTTTACTAAGAATTTTCTTTAAATGTATGTACTTTTAATTTTTTTTATTACATTTTTTTTTTTACAATTGATTATTTTTATTTGTTTGATACTTTTTAATTTATTTTTTAACTGTTATTAATTTTTATATTATTTGAATTGCATATTTTATTAATATTTTTTTTTCAATTTTATTAACTTAATAAAATTTTTTTTAAATATTTAAAAAAAATAAGTTAATTTTAAATGTGTTAAGTAAATATTTATAATTTTTTTTATTATGCAAACATATCCACCAATTAGTACTTGTTTTTTAAATCTAATTGCAACATCTGTAAATTGCAAAGCCGACTAACAAACTAACTCGGATGTTTCTTCAGACAAAAACAATAAATGTATATCGACAAAATTCTACTATTAATAAATTATCATCCAACAAAGAAACCCTCCTTTCATTAACCAATACCACACGACACTCATTTCCTCTCCCCATACCTTTAACAATCCAAACCAGTGAATTATCCCCGATACTGAGCCCAACAAGAAATGCACAACATCCAAGGTCTTCCCCCATAGATTTATAGCGGAAGTTTGCCCGAACAGCGGCCCTTCGCTTGCAACCATCTTTCATTATTTTTAATATTAATTCCGTGCCTTATCTGGGTCACTCGTGATTTGCGACCGACTCTATGAATGAGACCACCCCGTGTCGAAAGGGATTGGCTCTTGGTTCTTGTGGGATATGTGGGATTCGCAGAAAGAATGCCAAGGGATAAGTCTTGTTGATGCGAATAATTGGAATGTTTATTGGCGTCGAGACGAGCGTGGGAGGCGTGTTTATTTTTGGGATGGATTGGAGTTCAGATGGTTTTGGTATTGGGTAGGAACATATATTTGGAAATGATTTTGTTGTTAAAGGGTGACCAGGGACGCCTTTAGGGGTGTGCGACGAGTGTCGACGTGCAGAGCCCCGCGTCCTGTTGTAATAATAAAGGGAATCAATTACTATTTTTAATTGGATAATTTATAATTTGTTTACTCGGATAAATATGGAATTTTTAGCCGATCGTAGTTATCTGATGGAAGTTAATACATTGATTTTTTCGACATAATAATGGACAGATTTTGCATTGAAATTGCGTTGCAAGTGGTCATGAGTTTAAATTAAACAAATCCCATTTTAATCGGGAAGGAAGAAAACACTATTTCTTCTAATAGGGTAATACAGCGATTCTCAACCTGTGGGGCACGCCCCCCTAGGGGGGCGCGAGCACACTAGAAGGGGGGCGCGAGAATATCCAAGAGAAAATATTATTTTAAAAAATTGATTAACTGACTGCTGCGCATGCTCGAGACAGTGGCGAACGCAGCCCCCCCCCCCCATCGGCATGAAGTTTTAAAAAAATTAATACAAAAATAATGCTTTTTTCCCCAATTAATAAACATTTCCAAAACAAAACAAAAAGTTTAGAAAAAATACAAACGTTTTTTTTTATTTAAAAGTGTGTGTGTGGGGGGGGGGGGGGTATCGTATCATCTTTTCCCAACAGACAGACAGCTAACAGCCATTTAGGCACCTTCCCATTTTCGTCATTACAAAATATTCATCGTTTGACAGGAAATAAAAAGAAAATGTAAAATAAACAAAAAGCAATCTGTTTCGATTTTAGAGGGTTGGGAACAATTTTGGCGCCGATATATATCTACGTGTAAATTTAATAAGTCAATACGAAATATTTTTTTTTTAAATGGTAAATAAAATATCGCATTTTTTTTATTAAGAATATTTTGTTTCAAAAAATTTGTCGCCGGTCATTTAGAATATATCTTGTAAGTCTTGTAGTGTAGAAGTAAAGGATGACTAAAATAGTCAGGTCAAAAATAAAGGTCAAATGAAAAGATGTTTTGAATAGTTTCTACTTTTTGTACTCCTGAAAATTGGACTTTAGTTTTTGAGGCCTTTTATTTGTTTAGTATTTCTGAAAGTTATGGTGCTTTGTTTGCCTATTAAAGCCAAAATGAAACATGTATCAGATGATTGTGTTAAATTATTTTCTAGAAGAAAGCTAAGGCAATAACAATCCAGTTTAGTTGCTTTTTTTCTTTTAAAAAAAGCGAAGGAAAAGACAACCCAACGATTAATCAGGAAAGGTGAGATTATTCCATATGTGTTTTTAAAAGACTTCATTCCTATTGTCAGTTCCCATGAATACTAATTTAGAAGAATTATAACATTTGTACTGCTTTTACTTTAAAATTCAATTGCTAAAATACAAATGACTTATATTTTGTGCAAACATATGCAATTTTTTTTATTGTATGTGAAAAACAATGGCAGATTCGTAAGTATGAAAATTAATTTGGCCCGAATGACAAGTAAACTCAAGCATAATAATCAATAGTTAATGTGAATAAAATATAGTATAAAATAATCTTTTTTTCAAAATAAAAACCGGCTTTAAAAAAACCTCTAAAACGTTTTTTTAAAAATAATTATTAATTTAAGGAACAAAAGTGGATTTTTTTTAAGTATTTAAGTATTAATTTTATGGTCATTATCACTTCTTGAAATTGGCTCTAAAATTTAGGTGTGGTTTTTTTGTGAAGTGGCACAAATTTTTTAAAGAATGGTAAAAAGTACAAAATTAATTCTAAATGATTATTTTTTTTCCACTAGTCCCTAAATTAAAATTTTTGTACTCTGTAGTATTTTATTTCTTAAAGTATATATATATATTTAAATCAATCAGCAAAATAAACCTCTTCGAGCATGTTTACATAATGGTCTGAAGAGACTGTGATAGTCTGTTCATTTTCCTCGAAAAACCATGGGTGATCTGATGGGACGTGCGTCTCCACTTCTTTTTTTCTGCACACAACCAGTTTCCCTGAACGTTGTCACCCACCAAAAAATAGATTTCCGGTCCGGGATATGTCCCAAAGGCTCAATATTGAATCGATTTCGGAAAGCGCGCTGGGTTGAAACCACCGAACTTCCGTTGGAAAAATAGGCCTCTACGGCAAATGCACGCTATTCGTTACTCCAACGTATGATGGCGTCTGAACCACAAGACCACAAAACTTTAAAATCTATTCGAGACCACGCCTACCTGCCTGGGGCTACTGTAAGCTTCAGAGCACTCACTTCAAAAAAGGAAGTTAACTTGCCGCACCCTGCGTATATATATATATATATATATATATATATATATATATTTATAGACGTGTAAAGTAATCTGACGATCAACCTCCCCCCCCTTATAAATTTCCTGTGTACGCCACTGGCTCGAGATTATATCGGTCGTGTGGATTCCCTTCCACAAACATTACTTATTTTTTTCTCTTTTGTTTAGTCATGCTTCTGTTTTCTTTCTTTTATTATTCGAAAAAATGTATTCCCAGTTTCTAAATTTAGCTCACCCCGTCTAGGTTAACTTTCATTAACAAATTTTTCTACTTTCATATTCTTTTAACGTTATCTCCCTGTTTGGCTTTCATTTCAAATATAATATTTAAATTTTCTCCGCTTTCATTCGCTTCATCTGTTCACCGCCCGCTTGGCAAAATGTCAGATGTGGTTTTTCGCCAACGTTGGCTTACTTTTACTCTTGTTTGGGAGTCAGTTAAAAATAATTTTAAAACAGAATCCAAAATACTCAATATACATTATTGTTGTAAAAATTTTATTGTAAGCGGGGGGGGGGGGGGGAGCGTGGGGGGGGGGGGGGGCGATGAAAATTATGATTGAAAACTGGGCCGCGAATACTGAAAGGTTGAAAATCGCTGGGGTAATAGACAAACGGAACAACTTTCCAGTGAATATTGTTAATTGTACAGGATTTTCAGAAGAAGTAAGATATTCATTGGGGGATAGTTAGAAGATACTAGCTGGGCCAAGCTTGTTGGGCCTTGAGACTGGTGTTGGTCGCCAATATCTGTATTTGTTAATGTAGATTATTTTTGCACCTTCTAACGCACTTGATTATTTAAAGGAATTCCGTTGTTAAATTCACACTTGGCTCAGCTATTCTAAATGCGGCCATGAGATAGTTTTTTTTATTGATACTAACCATTGATGACATTGAATATTAATTGATTGCAGGCACGTAGATATAGATTTTTTTGGGGAGGGTTCGATTATTGAGGAACTTTTTTTCAAGTATTTTTATCCCTTTTACCTTGGTAGAGGTAAAAAGAATGCTTTTATAATGTTATATATACATATTTACTAACATATGTAGCAGCTATATTATGGTAGTTAAAAAATACATGTAAAGGGAAATTTAAAAATATATATATTTTTAAACATATAAAATGACGTTGAAGAAATTATGTTCCTTTTCTTATTTTAATTCGCTGTTGAATATAAAAGTTATATCCTTGCGGAATGATTGTATTTTTTTTATAATTCTGTCTTATATTATTTCAAATTCGATTAAGCAGTTTTGGTTGTACAACTTTGTAAATCCAAATTTGTTTTCATTTTTATTTATCTTTATTATTTTTTAAATTGTTTTTTTTGTAAATGCAAATGCAAACCTACCAGGTTCGATGCATTTCCTGTAGTTCGGAAGACTCAAGGAGAAGAGACATCTTATTAAAAACTTAACTAGTTTTTATTTACATTCCCAAACAATACTTTTTGTGGAGGAGCTGAATTTTTTCCAACCATACTCAATGGCGGCCTGGTGCTCTCTCTGTTCGAAATCCGAACCGAAACTTTTTAAGTGGAAGATGCCACATTCCAAACCCAAATGGGGCCTCTCAGCACAGTGAATCATCCCCCAAGTGGGCCGGTCTGCAACATTCTCCCACCTTTGAGTTTAAACTTATAAACTCAAATTTTACTAACTACAGCTCTCCCCACAAAAAGTATTGTTTGGGAATGTAAATAAAAACTAGTTAAGTTTTTAATAAGATGTCTCTTCTCCTTGAGTCTTCCGAACTACAGGAAATGCATCGAACCTGGTAGGTTTGCATTTGCATTTACAAAATTATGGCGCCCGAACAGGGACTCGAGGAAAAAGAGACAATGGAATCTCTCAAACAAAGACGCACAGCCGTGCGAGGTTCATTCACAAAGGCCGTTAAGCTCTTACGTGAGCTTATAACGGAAATGGCTGAAGCCGTGAATGTCCAAATAGCTTTGAAACAGCTAGAAGAAAAAGCCAAAAAACTCTTTGCCCTAGACGTTGTGTTGCAGGAACTCCTGCAGGATCAGGAAGAGGGATGCAGCCAAGAAGACTTCAATAAATAATGCTATGCTGCCGAAGTATATGAAGAGAAGCTTATAGCTTGCCGTGTCCGAACTACAATACATCTAAAAGAATTGACGATCTCGTCGAGGGATGGAGATCGCGTTCGAATCCGAGGAGATTCATTCCCGGCCGCGGTTGTGACCCACTCAGCCGATTTCATCCCCCCCGTCCCAGTATTGAAGGTCTCGACGACAGATGAAGATGCTATTCGAATCCGAGACGATTCCTTCCCGGTCGAAGTAGCGACCCCCTCAGCCGACTTCACCCCCCCCCCCCCCCCCCCCCCGACCCAGTGCGGCGAATGCCGGAAAGGCTTGTGTATGATGCAAGTTGTAAACAGAAGGGATTATCGTCTCCGAATCAATGTTTGGAAAAAGTGCCAAACCTTCTACTTAGTGCATCTCATAGTGTAAACTCGGGTAAGTCAATAACTTATCGTCATACAAATGTTTGTTTTGGTGTAAAATGCTCACCATTTCAATTAAGTGCCACCATAAATCATCATTTGAATATAGTGCCCCGTGATCTTTCTCCAACTGCCAATCATCTAAGTGTTGATGATTGTATCCCAAGTTTAAGTGACTTGCAGGTCACTAGAAGTCGTCCATTCTATTCGATGGACACATCAACAGCTGTTAGAAACGGTTTCAACAGTTTTCGGTGCACATTAGTGATAAATCGAATTAAATACATTCTTTCTGTGACTGATCCTCCTCAGTTGTGGCATAAATATACCAGGTGTATATAAAGCTGCCGACCTCGAGTCTCGTGATTGTTCAACTGAAAAGTTGAAACAATTAAAATGGTGGGAGGGTCCATCTTGGCTCTGAAAGTCAGAATCCAAGTGGCCTTCTAGTGTAAATATTCTAAATGAAGAGATAAGTAGTTCTGAGAAACTAAAAGTGTTAACTGTACATAATGATGTAGTGAAACTAAACAAATTGTATTTTGAATATGTCTCTTCTTATTTAGAAATTTAAGACTCTTTGTATCTCACAACAAACTCTATCGCTGATAACGTGCCAAAGTGGTCGAACTATGAATGCACCAGATCGTTTAAGCTATTAAGAATGAAACTTAAGAGAATTTAATATTTAGAATATTTTTTTCAATTTATACTTTTTTTTGCATTTAAATTTATATGTATATATATTTTAGCATTAATTAGTAAGCATTCTTTTAGTTAGCAAATAATTCATTGTTTTTGTTTTCAATGAACAATATGTGTGTATTTGTATATATTTTTGTATCCTTTTTGTATATTTGACTTTGCTTTTGTGGGGAGAGCTGTAGTTAGTAAAATTTGAGTTTATAAGTTTAAACTCAAAGGTGGGAGAATGTTGCAAACCGGCCCACTTGGGGCATGATTCACTGTGCTGAGAGGCCCCATTTGGGTTTGGAATGTGGCATCTTCCACTTGAGAGGTTTCGGTTCGGATTTCGAACAGAGAGAGCACTAGGCCGCCATTGAGTATGGTTGGATAAAAATCAGCTCCTCCACAAAAAGTATTGTTTGGGAATGTAAATAAAAACTAGTTAAGTTTTTAATAAGATGTCTCTTCTCCTTGAGTCTTCCGAACTACAGGAAATGCATCGAACCTGGTAGGTTTGCATTTGCATTTACAAAAGTTTTGGTTTTTATTTTTTAATAGACTTTCTTCAGTTTGGCCACTATATTGCCATGTATAGGCGAGGTTTGAACCCGTTGAACCCTCCCCTTACTTACGCGCTTGATTTATTGATTGTATTATTGTTGACAACTTGATGACATTGAAACCTGAAAATATTTACAATTATTACGATTTTTCTGTGGTGACATTAGAAATTGATAAATTTACAACGTCTACTATTATTGACGATTGATGACACTGCTAACTGATATTGAGGAACGCTTTAGTTACTAAAAGGTGGTGTTTGATAGCATTGAAAACGATGGATTGATTACTCTACAATCGAATACGACATTATGGAATCTGTCAAGTTCTTTTCTTTGTAAGAGTTTAATTTACAACACATTCCTTTAAAAACATTTTAAAGTATATTGTTAGTGATGGTTTTTAAAAGTTTTCTCAAATTGTTAAATCTGAAAACTGTTTTAAGAAGCAAGATTATTTCATAAATTCAAAAAATTACATGCGTGGGTTGAAAAGCAGATGAACAGGTCACTATTCCTCATATAGTCAATATTAATTCTATGTACTATCCGGATTACTTGTTATTTGTAGCCATCATATAAACAGACCCCCTACTAGAGAGATATTCGATTTCCATGGAATATACTGGAAGGACGGAAAAGAATAATTGTGTTCATGTAGACACAATTGTTGTAATACTTAGTATGGATACACACGTATGTTTTGGGTGATTTATTTGAGTGATTTTTATTTTCGATAGGAACAGATGTTCTACTGTTCATATCGGGCCGTGCTTGGTATTGATGATTTATGAATCGACGATTCGTGATTGATAATGGTAACACAGGCAATAGTTTGTGTTGTGGATATTCGCAATAATAATTTGCATTGGAGAACTCTAACAATTACATTTGATATAATTACTTATTTAAGAAAAATGGATTCGTTAAAATATTTTAAAACTAGTAACATATCTGCGACTTTAGACTATTAACCCCCTGACGGTGCGATAACCCATTAACTATATTAGTTACCCCCGCCGTTTACCCATTAACTATTTTAGTTACACCCACCGTTTACCCATTAACTATTTTAGTTACTCCCGCCGTTTACTCCAGGAAATAGTTTTCGTTATAAATTTACTGTGTGCATGTGCGCTCCTCAGATCCCCTATCTCTTTAAAATGTGTTAATATTTTTAAAAAAATATAAAAAAAGTTTGTATAAGAACAATTATTCACTCCTCCGTAAAGAGAAAACAACTTCTGAATTGCGGAAATCGCTTGATCTTCAGTATGTAAATCAGAATATGAATGTATATTTGCAATCTTTATTTATATTAAATCTTATACATTAGGGGTCAAAGTGGATCAATGTGGATAATTTCGAAATGTTTTTGTTATGTCTCAATCTCAAAGTCTTTATTACATAGAAACCAGATGTTCCCAACTAATATAGTATATACCTGCTGTTAGTTTCCAAATCTACTCGCTAAATATATATATATAAAAAAAAATTCAGCCTTCCTTTTGCTATCGTATCTAGGTAGCACTAAAATTACGGACCCTGTTGCACTCGAGCCTCATTCGTTCTTGACAAATCATTTTCTTTTGCAACTATTCTTTATATTTTTTACTATTAAGTGTGCACAAACTGCGTCACCTGTACTGCGCTCACCGTACAACATAATCAGTATCTATAAAAAAGATTCCGATATGGTATTCTCAGCAACACATTGATAGTGGAGTCCGGTTATCAGTATTAACAACTATAGATATATGAGAGGGTGAAAAGACTTAAAAATAGTTATGTGCGGTTATGAATAATTAATACATAGGAAATGTTGGTGCCAGAAGGATACAAGTAAATGTCTGTCACGTACTGAGATATGAATCAACTACTTCAAAAGTTACTATAGAAGAACAATTTTAAACTGCGTTTTTACAAAA
Source organism: Troglohyphantes excavatus (assembly GCA_963932185.1). NCBI lineage: Eukaryota > Metazoa > Arthropoda > Arachnida > Araneae > Linyphiidae > Troglohyphantes > Troglohyphantes excavatus. The sequence goes on from OZ010673.1 coordinate 21,053,350, forward strand.
CGATGAAATTATCACCTTACCCTGTCGTATATAATTTCTGGTATTTTAAATCAGATATTATTATTTTTAATAACATTTTATTTTAGATGTTTAATATGAATACATTATAATATCAACATTCTAAGAGCGATCTCATTGTCAACTACAGTCATCCTTCATAGTGTTTAATATTTACCCACTTGGCTTCTTTCTCTCTCATATAGGATAGTTAATATTTAAAAAGATATTATTACCTAATATTTTTAATAACATTTCATTTTAGATTATTATTAGAATTGCGTTATAATATCAACATTTTAAGAGCGATCTCATCATCAGCTACAGTCATCCTCCGTAGCTTTTAATATTTTGAAAAGAAGGGGGCGATCCTTATCTTCTCACTCTCTCGTTTCTGAATGTTGGTATTTAAAAAAATGTTATCTAATATTTTTAATAACATTTAAATTCAGATGATTAATATGATTATATTATAATATCAACATTCTAAGAGCGATCTCATTATCAGCTACAGTCATCCTCCATGATATTTAATATTAGTCATGTCCCCTATCTGGGTCATCTGCTCTTTCTGGTCACTATTTTTGACCACAGGCGGTGAGTGATTCGACAGGAATGTGTGGGATTTGATATGGGATTCAATAAAATAATTTGTGTTGATGTGGACCATTGGGATGTTAATTGGTGTCAGTGAACGCGTGGGTGTTGTTTGTTTGTGAATTTATTTAGAAATACTCTTGGGAAAAGGAAGGGCAAAAAAGAAACCCGAGAAATAATTTGTGGATGTGAGATACTTATTAATAATTAGTAACATTTATGACTAATTGTGTAGCTTGGATGTCAATTGATAGTCAGAAATCGGAGTTTCGAAAGAAAATCGTGTACATTTTGAAACTTATCACGGCTATAATGTTGCTATGGATATAGTGTTAAATTGTTGCTATGGATATGGTTGCTATGGCTCTGCTATGGTTGTTATGGCTATGGTTGCTATGGCTATGGTTGCTATGGCAATGGTTGCTATGGCAATGGTTGCTATGTCAATGGTTGCTATGACTATGATTTCTATGGATAATTAGATATTATTTTTCGAATGTTCATATATATATTTCGTACATATCTTCGACATTTATATTTTTTCGTTTAATTATTGGGGGGTTTTCATTTTAGTATTTCGCCCCATTCACAAATTTTATAATGTGAATGTTAATTAAAAACTAATTGTATTTACGTATGGTTTTAAGTTAAAATGCTTATAATATTGATAGTTGAGGATGTTTTATTTTGTCCTGATAAAGTTAATATGTTTTTTTTAATCGGGACACACTTTATTTTCACACACAAATAGGGTTATAGACAAATTGAATAGTTTGAGTATGGAGTGGGTAGTTTTAAAAAACAATTGTGGATTGAAATTGGGAAATCGTGAGGAAGTTTTAGACTGGCGGGACCAACCTTGCTGGGCCTGTAATTGGTCGGCATTACCTGAATTTGTATCCTACTGTCAGTATTGATGTTTGCAATTATTTATGTTCAAATATTTTTAAATTCGTTATAGAGAGTATCGGATGTTTTCAATTAAAAATAATTATATAAAAATAATTATAATTTTCTTAAAATAATATTGTCAACTGATAAGGTAAATGATATTGCATTTGGCTGAATGTGATGCCAAAGGTGATGTTAATTTCGGATAAATGTAATATTAAGAAAAATGATAATAGATAATACATCTGATTTAGAATTGGTTCGTTTAATTATTGGCAAAATTTATGCAATAAATAACATTATGAAAAATCAATTGAACGTTTATACTATTTTTTTTTAAATTTGTAGCTAACGTAATATGAAATTTTTTTAAGAAAGTAATTTGATTTTTGGTATTTAGGAAATTTACGGAAGTTAAAAACAATTTTCGATAAACAAATGACAGAGTATCTTTAAAATAAGAATTATACTATTTTACAACAAATAATGCACATAGACTGTAGCTTTTCATAATATGTTATGTTACATATTCCCACGGTATAGAAAAATCATACGTTTCACGTTTAAACAATAAAAAAAATCAACTTTACTCAAGAAGTTAGAGAAGATTTAATTTACTTAGATAAAAAAAAATTAAACTCGTTTAGGTATTAATTAATCAATTCTCAAATAACCTGCCAGACAGAAAAAAAGTTAAACTTTTACAGTTTCCTTTAAAAGTTTTAAAATGTCTTTTCAATTAGGAAATTTTTGTACCCTTGAAGTATTTTTATGTAACTTTTTCTTCTATGTTTGTTTTATCCTCTAGCACTTAAAATAAAATTTTGAACCACTATTTTTTAATTTAAATGGAAATGGTTCCTTTTCATTTACTATTTGCATATTTTAGTAGAACTCATGCAAGTTTCAAACATTAGTTTGAAAGTTTATTTCCTTATGACAAACAGTTTCAAACGTGCTTTAATTTAGTTACTTTTACTTACGAATTGCTTTTAATTTTCTAAATGCAACGTTTTCATGACTGGATATTAAACTTTTTAATTTCTATCAAAAATAAAAAAAAGGCGTAGATTTAAATAAGCCCTCTAGTTCCAAAACTAGATTGATAACTGTTTTCGATTTACTGGTTATGACATTTATTTTTAGTTTTTCTGCAGATCTATGAGTAGGCGAAGTCATAATAATAAGATAATTTTCATTTTACGGTGTGAAAGTAGCAATTGGTTGCAAAACCAGATAAGTAAAGAAATCAGTTTGAAAAGCAGATAAATCAAGATGCATGTGGACTACTGCGCACCCAGCACTGCGCAGTGCAGTAATCAGTTACAAAACCGGGTATACCTTATAGCTTAGTTGTAACACCGGATAGATTCCATAGGTTGGTTGCAAAACCAAATAGATCCAAAACAGGAAAAATATATATCCAAAAGTAATACATATACAAAGGTGAAATTCGGTTAGGACTTGTATCTATCTAATACCAATTTCTAAATAAAATAAAAATAAAATTGTTCCATTAAAAATATAAATATTTTGTTTTCTCTTGAAAAATTTGTCAGAAATGATCTATTTGGTTCTGAAACTGGAGAGCTCAAATACAATATGCATTATTAGATAGCTGATACATCACTTCAAAAGTAATATTACAAAGGAGAATAGAAATGAAAAATAAATATGAATCATACATTAACTTAATTTTTAAATTATGCTTCCTAAATTAACTACAAAATTTAAATGAAAAAAACTGTTGGAAAAATCATTAAACGCAAATAGTTTTTTAAAATATTAATACAACCTATACAATTGCATATATAACCTATCCTATAAAATGTTAACCAATAAATATCCTAACCTATAAAAATGCTATATATTACCTATAAAATTGCATAGCGTTAAGAAACGTGACTTATTTTGCTATTCAAAGTGTGCAAAAACGTTGGAAGCAAGACATTATATAAACTGTATTTTTACAATTTCTTATTTAAAATTATTTGTAAAATTTGGAATGAATTTCGACTTATTTATTTAATTATTTTATAATTAAGCCTACTATGAAGTATAAATTGTAAATAAAAATTATTCTCTAATATAAAAGAATAAAGCCTTAAACTGACGATGGAGTGAATGTCAAAATGCCATTATAGTACTTTTTTTTAATTATGGGAAAATAGATAAAGTAATTAACTTTTTTTATCGTTATTTTATGATTGATTATTTTTGAGTTTTTTTTATTGTAGATTGTTTACCCATTTCTGCAACATAACATAAATTAAGTAATCACTTTTGTAACACCCTATAAAATTTGATAAAAATAACACTTTCGCCAAAACAAATTAATTTAAAATATGTGTTCCTGCATAATTTTATGCATATTTAAATATATCTATTATAGCATAAGTACTAACATAACGAATTTATTTTTAGCACATTTACGCTTACTGCTATAAATGTTTTATATTTTTGTCCTCTTCTGCAATTTAAAGTGCATGCAAATGTCAATCTATTAATACTAATATTTGAAACGAACTATTTATATTTAGCATTTTACAACGGTAATAAATAAGAAAGAAAGTTAACTTACACAGATTGAGTTATACTATTCACATTTCTTAAAAATTTAGTTCTTAAAATATATATTGAGAAAATGTTAATTATTATTTATTTATCCAAATATTTATATTATATTATAGTTAAGATGTTACATAATTTGTTTATATAAATTTTTAATGTGTTTGGTTTTTAAATTTATTTTTACATATTTATATTTCTAAATAGTTAAAAATTATTTATATTTGAAATACACCCAAATACATTTTTAAGTTTTAATATTCTATGAAATAAAATATCTTGATATTCATTTACTTTAGAACATGCATATTACTTTGCACAATAGTTTATAAATATAAACAATTAAATTGATTAGATTATGTTTAAATCTTAGACATTAAATACTTCCTTTAAAATAATTCTACTATCAAATACATAGCAGCATCCCTTAACTCAAGTTGTTTCAAATACGTCAACACATAGCAGGGCAAGTGTTGTCCTCGTCATCTGACCATGGTTCAAAAATACGAGGCATCGTTCCCGGGTCTTTCCTTCGAGATAGACCCCGAACCGTAGCCAATAGCCCACTGTACAGCTCTATTGCGACGTTAATTAACCAAACCAAACTATAGCAAGGCATACCCTTTAAATCAGTCAATTATTTTTGGAATTACCTTTACGACAGCGTTAAGAAAACGCATGCAATACCAACATAGATTTACAGAACTTAAATAAAAACAAATCTACGATATTGATGCAATAAGTTCAAGTGACCTTATGGAGCATAAACTCACTCCATTTCGGGTCGATACATCAACACATTTCGATTACTCACATATTTTAAATCTTTATTTGTTTAACTTAAATGCGATCGTAGAACTATTCGAATCGATAAATGAGAAAAATAAAAAACTTAATCAACTTAAACTCACCACTATACAAACATTTTAAAAAGAAAACTCGACCATTCAAGCAAAATCAACAAAGCAGTTTAAATTCCAAATCAAAATAACAAATAATACTCGGAAAATCATTTTACACGGAATTGGTCAAGATCCAATTATTTTCCAAGCAAACCTTGATCTCAATGACCAGTCTCCACACCAACCACCAACCAATTATCGAGTAGATTATTAATATTAATATAAGCGACGACTTCCCTCCTCGTTTTTAGGTATAATAGACTTGGGAAGGCATTTTTTAAGCTTTCTTCTAAACTACTCTGCTTCGAGCGCGAGGAAGCTGGACTTCTTACACAAGAGTTGAAAGGGGGGGGGGGGATATTCTTGGTTTTTGTGTTTATTGAAAGATCCACCATTTTGTCAATGATTTTTCCTGCTTCGAATATATTCTTTAAGGATATTTTGGAAATTAGATCACATTTTAGAGAAATAGAGAAGTATGAAATGAAATGATACAGAAATAACCTATTATAAACATAGCCACAATTACATAGAAATATCAAACCATCTATAGACTAGAGCTAACAAATAATCATATATATTGCTTTTGTAGTAAAGATCCCTTTTACGCCCCTTAGACGCAACGGATCGTAAAATATGAGATATCAATAGAAATAGATTTTAATGGACGAGTGACGAATCGTACTTTCGTCTGATAATTAACAACGGTTTTTCTCGGTTCTAACAACGGTCCTGAAATTTGAATAAATTGGCATGAGAAAGCTCTGAGTAGTAGTGTATTTTTTAATTACTAAAGTAAAAAAATTGAGTTTTAAAGAAAATTCTTCTGTTATTATGAATGACTATTTATATAAAATTAAAATACATGTAGTATACAAAATTTTAAGACCAAATCATATGTATTATAGATCAAAGCATCTGAGAAAATTTTGGTGAAAAAATATAAATACTTTAAAAAAAAACTTCATGTTTTGAAAAAACTTTTACAAAATTAAAAAAAGTTAAAATTTTGAAAAAATACGAACAATAATTGAATTTTTGTGTGAAATACTGTTATTTTATATAAAAGTTTAAATAGTATACATTAAAATTTTGATTAAAAAAGTCAAATAAAAAAAAAACTGAAGTGGAATATTGTCCTCTTAAAGACTAGCTACTTGGTAGCTACTAGCTACGGCGTGTATACGGGACTGGTGCACGATAAATCTGATCAGGGTTCAAAGTCCCGACGTCTATTGAAGGCGTCGGGTGCCAGTTCAGGTATTTCCTCGTCATCTGACCATGGCTCTAAAATAACGAGGTGCATGTATGAATGTGTATGCGTTAACGGGTCTTTCCTTCGAGATTGACCCCGAACCGTCACCAATAGCCCAATGTGAAGCTCTGTGCGACGTTAATTAACAAAAACAAAAATCCAAAACCATTACTACCCAAAATATATGTATTAAATGGCAGGTTATTTTAGATAATGACGCACTAGAGCTGGACAATAGGCTATTTACGATAGTTTAGGACAGTTATATACGTGAAGGAAAGATCTCAGATCACTGCCTAGTAATTCTGAACCATTGTCAGTTAAAAGACATGAGTGTGTGCAGTACTTGTATTCACAACGCGAAATGAAGTACAAGGATATAGGATTCGCACTAGAATAGCCAGTTCAGACTACCTGAATGCTTTTAAACGGGATATTGCTTATTGTGGGGCTTCGCGATTTACACGGAGAGTAATTTGAAAACTATAGTAACGATGCAAATATTGATGGCATCACGTCAATCAGACATTCCCATTGGTCAGATTTTACATTAGTGAAGTTGTGCGTAACTAAGATCTGCATATGAGGATCCTCAATGGCTTGCGATTTAATCGTGGTGGTATCCAATCAATTCAGCTTCCTTAGAACTGGATATAATTAATTACATAGTATTGTTACCAATGTATTTGGTGATTAAAGGAAAAACAAAATATATTAAAACTAGTTGTTATTGTTAGTAAAATTGGGTCTTCTAGTATATTATATGGGGATATATTAAAAAGTTATTGAGTTATTACAACTTTTTTTCTCTTACTTTGAATTTCCTTGGAAAAATGTTTTATATTTAAGAGAATATTTCTTTTAAATATTTGTACTTATTTTGATATTTTTATATGGTAGAAGGCGTGCTCATTTCGCACTAGAAATTTCAGTGTTCTATTGTATAGCTATTTAACGAAAATCTAGAGTGTTCCTAAAAATATCGAGGTTTTTTAATCTATAGAAATTTAGAGGTTTTTTTTTCTAGAGAAAATCTTTAGTTCTTCTTGATAAAAAAAATGTTAAGTTCGGATTCTTAATGTATGTTTTCATTTAATTAAAGCATATTGGCTATTACAGTAGGTTTCACACCCATTGAAAAACATTTTACTCCATTGGGTCATTCTCCGCGTTTATTCCTTCTATTATAAGGTAAAATAACTTGCTCTATCGTTCAGATATCTCCGAATGTTAGCCTTTCCATTAGTTTTCCCATTCAAGCATAATTGTTAGCAAGAGTTATTTCGCCAAAGCAGATTTTGATCGCCAATTTTCAATTGTTTAAAGCAATAAATATATTAATTTATTTTAAAACAATTCATTGTTGTCAACATCTCTAGACTTTATAGCAATGCAGATGCTATTTCTTTTTAAGCGGACATTTAAAAAAAGTTTCTACAACCATTACAAACGAATATAATCGAAATACTAAGCAGAATTTTAACATTCCAAACCTTGTGCACAGTTAGAGGATAAATAATAAATATATATATATAAATATTCAGACATATCTGAGCAGTGAAAAAGAGTATTTTGCGTATCACAGACACACAGCGACACTTTATTTTATTATTATAGATATTTATTTGTATAGTACGTTGTTTTAAGTAACTTTGTGAAAATAACGGGTATAATTGCTAGTAATTTCGTATCAAGTAAAGCAATGTCGAGCTATACTTCAAATGGTTTATCGATTTCGCTAATGTTGCAGCAATAAAAAAAATCGTTAATTTAATTAAAATCTTTACATTTACAAACTTATTACGAAAATTCCATAACATTTAATATGACACTGTTGAGGGTTTTTGCCAACATTCCAACGGACGAAGTATTCAACGTATTTCCACATAATAACGCAGAATCCACCAAACAACTCGCAGCAAATTTAATACCAATTTTCACTCAACCATCCACAGCCGATGACACTCAATCACTTTAGACGTCTGCCACGGTAAAAAAAACACAGAGAAAAATTCGAGAAAGCAACGCTAAAGAAGCAGAATCTAATACAAGTAGCTTCAAGAAAGTAAGGATTCCTCAACCCTAAATGTTTCAATAAAGTTCCAGAACTAGTTTCGGCTCCCATCATAGGCGGGAAATTAAATCGGCTGAGTGAAAAAGTGTGTCTTTCATTCACGACTGAACTCCGTGATTTGTCAATATTTGAGCTATCAGGGCTAGTTGAGTTCTTTCTTGATCCGTCGCCATTTTGTGATGGAATTCCATTCGGTTCCTCTGAGCGAATCCCGGCGAGGGAAGTTAGTGTAAATCAATTGCCTTAATTGTGTTTAGGCTTGAAATTGGCTGTTGTTTCACTGAATTGTTTTGGTATTTTTTGACCAATTTCCCATTTAATGAGTCTATTTATTTGGGCTGCGTGGAGGTTTTCCTAGTAATTCTATTTATTTCGCCTCACTGGAAACTACTTCACTTCAGTTTTGAAAATAATAATTATTTTCAAGGCTTCCTTCAATATGCTTGTCCTATTTCAGAAAATAATAAAATTTTTTGATAGTGTAATAAAAACGGCTTTATTTAAACTTGTATTAAAATACATATTTAGATAATTAACATTTATAAAAATAAACTTCAGCACCAAATGCCCTTATTTTCCGTTAAGTGAAGGACGCTTTTGGCCATATATTGCAATTAGTGTGGTTTGGACATTTACTGCAATTAGTGTGGCTATTTATTGAAATATCCTTGAAATAAAGGTATTGAGAAAACTTCCACTGTTTGTCGCATGTCAATTATTAAATAAATGTATGCAACTTCTATTTGTTTAGAAATTTTAAAGGAAGTTTTGGTTCGCATACGTAATAGTTATGGAGTTTTCTCCAACAGGAAATAGTTAGGATAAGACTAACTATTAGTAAATAAACAATCTAATTAAGTAAACCACTATCGACAAGGAGACGTAACGTAGAAGTAAAAATAATATTGATGTAACACTGAAATGTAATCTCCTTTCTGAGAATGCTCATATGTTACCTGCAAAAGAGGGAAATCAATTTTTAGGAAAACTAATTTATCAATAATCCAATTCTTATTATACAATACTTAGCACGCTTATTAATACCCAATATTTATGTTACTTGTCAGCATCCAATATTTATCTTACTTGTGAGTATCTAAAACTCATTACACTTTTTCAAGGGCAGTTTTTGGCTATTAATATTTTTAGTAGTCATTATGTGCAATCGCTATGAACTATGGAATGTCATAGTCTTCATTATTTTAAAACACCAAATATAAAATTATTAAATTAACTAAAGTTAATTCAAAATTTTTTAAAAATTGTTATTTTTTTACATTTTGATTTAGACATTTTTACGCTTTCCTTTGTACACAACCATTTTTAAAATTGGTCGGTGGATTTCTCGAATGGATTTTGAATAAAAATTCTTGGGTACAGGTAAACATATTATTTTAGACAAATTGCATCAATTTTTGATATCTCTTTTTTTAAAACTTTTCTTTTTGCTATAGCATATCCAATAAATTTTGAATTTTGACCCCAATAACTTTAAATTGCACTACAATTTATCGATGTCATATTATTTTTAATAGTTTTTTTTTTGTAAATAGCTCTGATAATAAACCCGTTTATTTTACCGTTAAAACTTCTGATTGCTATTTAACTTAACCAAGTTTAAATTTGTCTTGGAGAAAATTATTGTTCAGTTGCCAACAAATTAAGTTACACTACATTTTAAAATATTTAATTAAATCTTTATTTTTTTTATATATTTTCTATTTTTTTACCATAACGCCCACTTAATTATAAAACCCACTGAAGTCCTATATGGCTGGGATTTAGCAGCTTTCACTAAAGCTTCCTGGTGATGAAATTGAAGAAATTCACTCCTAAATAAGAAATTATTTAAAAATTAGAATTGGTCGAAGGACCCGAGCTTCGATTGTGGGTGAAGGATTGGCTTAAACAGTCACATGATTACCAGTGCCTAATATGTACTTTAAGGTAGCTATAGAAACGGATTTTGTTCGCCATTGAAAAAGAATCAACCATTACAATCAATAAAAAAAAATGCATGCGCCTCACGCATTGTATCATTTGGCGAATTTCTAAAAAAAAAATTAAGCCGTTACAGCTGATTGTCTTTTAGTATGGTATTTAAGTGTTTTGAGAATTAAGTTGGCGAAAAGTTATTTTTTAATTATTTTTCTTAAATAATGTGTATTAATTATTTCAATACAAATGCAACGTTAAAATACGCAATAAAAGTCCGTAATAATCCGGACATGTTTCGGGAGATACATCACCCTTCATCAGCGGAAAATGTAAAGTCTGTGTGTAATGAAATATAAATAAACCCAAGCAATCTAAAATGTTGCCAAAGACCAAAAAACTAACTAAAAACTATTACAAACGGTTGGAGTTAACTATTGTGTGCCAACAAGCGGGAAACATTGGGACCGCAAACGTTTCATTGACAACCGAATCAATATTACTAAAAATATGAAACGCCTCCAGGAAGTCAAGTTCAAATGGTGATTTAGGTTTGCAAATTAAATGTGAGTTAGAAAAATTAAATATATGACCATGTTCCCAAGAGTGTTTGGCAACATGGTCCAACAACTTGGGAACATGGTCATATATTTAATTTTTCTAACTCACATTTAATTTGCAAACCTAAATCACCATTTGAACTTGACTTCCTGGAGGCGTTTCATATTTTTTTAGTAATATTGATTCGGTTGTCAATGAAACGTTTGCGGTCCCAATGTTTCCCGCTTGTTGGCACACAATAGTTAACTCCAACCGTTTGTAATAGTTTTTAGTTAGTTTTTTGGTCTTTGGCAACATTTTAGATTGCTTGGGTTTATTTATATTTCATTACACACAGACTTTACATTTTCCGCTGATGAAGGGTGATGTATCTCCCGAAACATGTCCGGATTATTACGGACTTTTATTGCGTATTTTAACGTTGCATTTGTATTTTAATATTCTTAACGCAATGTTCTATAAGAAGAGTTTTTATCTTATTAATTATTTCGTTTAAAATTTAATTTTTTAATATTTCATTTGTATTGTTTATTTATAGTATTTCCTTCTTAATTGTATTTTTTTTTAAAACTAATATTATCTATAATTTTTTTTTACAAAGAATTAATGATACTTTAAATATCAGCAATACATATTTGAACATTCTAAGTAAAAAACCCATTATTTTTTTCCAATCGCCATTTTAAATTGCCCACACAATTTCAAAATACATTCAACTTAAAACTCAAAAATCATTTCGTACTTTTCCATTTAAAAAAAATTACTTAATCTTCATTTAAAAAAATATATATATCCCCTTCCCTTTTTTTCTGAGCTTTTTTCCAAGAAAATTCTTAAACTTTGTAATTCTGTTTCACCACGAAGAGATTCCAATTGTTCGAAAGGGGAAGCGCATTATTTTCGAATGTGTGGGTCCCATTCCGCAGCGTAATAACAAAATGGCGCGTCTAATTTCTTTCGTTCCTCGAAAAGGGAAACAAAACAAATCGCATTGATTGAATCCAAGAAAAGCCTTAAACGAGCTCGAAAAACTCTTTCTCTCTATAGAGTTCATTTTCCCAGTGGGGGGCCGTGACTGGAGAAAACTGGTAAAGTAACATTTTGCACTTTATGAAATTGCCTATTTAGACGGATTTTATGATAGTTTAATTTACAAGGTACTTATAAATAATAATACTAAACTTCGATGAATAGAGTTAGTAAATTGTAAACCCTTCACTGCACACATTTAATCCTAATATTTTATCAATGAATTCAGAAATGTCATTTTTTGCTCAATTAGAGCATCTCTATCGGAACAAGAACCAATAAGCAAATATAATATTTTAAAATTTAATTTTTGGATCTTTTTGAGTTTTTTAAGCTTAAATTTAAGTTTAAGTTTTTTAAGCTTTTTAAAAGAATACTCTTTCTTCAATTTTTAATATTAAAAAATATTAAATTTATTAAATAATATCAATGTATATATATTATAGACCTAAGAAGAGATTTTAGCAAACTTGTGTTTAAGTTGTTTTCAAAAAAATATTTTTGGTTCATAACTTTAAAAATATTAGCATTTTTATGTTCATTAATTCGTAAAAAAATATAATTTAATTTAAAAAAATCTCTTTCTAGGTTTATAAAAAAAATATTTAAGTTTCAAAACCCATTAACAGTTTAGTTTTAAGTATATTGTTTACAAAGCCTAAATATTTTTAACATGACCGAAATTTCGAATATTTATTTTGAGTAAATTGCGAATGCTGCAGTCGAAAATTAGGTAGGAAGATGATAAATGGTATACATGTAAAAAACCTTGTTATTTTTCTTTTACTACTTTGAAATTTTGTACACATCTTCTTAAATATGCATAGCATCGTTTTATACAAAATATTATACATTTTGTTTCGGAATTTGAGTCTGGGATCCCCTTTGAGAGAACTCAGTACCCTAAAATCGACAAATATTCGATTTTAGGATTTTTATTTTATATTAAACTTTGATTTCTTATAATTCCATTGATGTGTTTTTGTTTCTAGTCGCTCTAGAAGTATTTTGAATTTTATTTTTTTAAAATGTAAGCGATTTGACCAGAGATTTTAAACTTTTAAACTGATTTATCTCAAACATAAATATTTTAAACTTCGATGTACCATTTCTACAAAACTACTTTATATATAGACATGGTTTTTTGAAAATTGAAGAACAGGACCTACAGATTAATCCGATGATAATATATTTTTTAAAGCTTAAAACGATTCTTTTTATAGTGCATAATTTATATAAAAATTAACGTTTTTGAGAATGGATTTTTTTTAACTGGTAAAACTTTTTTTTAAAAATATTTAATACTTTTTTTTATAAATTATAACAACCGTTTAGTATACAAGAGTTAAATGCTAATAAAATGTTTCAAGCATTTAAGTTGAGTTGTTTCCGAGTAAAGATGCATCCAAGTTCAAAATGTATAGTTTTTAGATAAATCAGTTTAAAGGGTAAAATGTTGGTCGGATTGTTTGTTTACAATGTTTTTAAATAAAATTTAAAATACTTCTAGCACGACTAAAAATAAAAATAACACATCAATGGAAAGAAAAGAAATCAATCAAAGTTTACTATAAAATAAAAACCTCAATAGAATTTTCGTCGTTTTTAGGGTACCCTTAAATGAAACTCTTTATTTAGCAAGGCTGAATTTGAATCAGCTGGACATAAATTTCAAACATGTTTTTTCAACAAACGTTTTTTTACGGTTTATTAGCTTAAACAATACAGTAATAAGTAAAGACGAACAAAAAGTTTATTTCAACCGTGTGCGTATATGGGTCAGGAAAACCGTAATATGTCGTGTTCAAAGTATAAGAATTTTTTTTAAAAAAAATCATCCTATATCAAAGCGTGCACGCAAAATACCATTCAAAGACCTAAAATAATATTTTTTTAAAAAACATTTGACAACCAATTTAACCAATATGACCCCTTAAAGGATTTGGTTCGAAATATTCATAGTGAAATTACGCGGCAAAATGAAATAAATTTTTTGAACGTTTCTCGAAACATTTTTTTATGTATTATTACATGGGCAAAAAGTATTTAGAAAGGCCTTCGATCCAAAGATCTTATTTGACACGAATGAAAAGTGATACACGTGCTATCGTGCTATGATCTGTTCGAATATTTCGTCCCAAGCAATTTTCTCTCTTTCTTGATATGGGATGGTATTTGGTGACTCAAAATCCCCATAAAAGTGGTCAGGAATTTAAAGATCAAATGCTATGATGTCCAGTTAAGGAATTCTACGACTTTCCCACTTCCAAATCCTAAACGGATAATAGAGACCAAACTTCAAAGACCTTGTTGATTGGCTACTGTCGAAAAGTTTCTCTTGAACGTCAAGGTGTGACAGATTCGATTGGCTACATCCATCATGGGCGGTACTAAAAGCTCTGTCTCGAACCACTTACACTGCCAGAAAAAAAATACACTTCCTTGAAAATGCCTCCTGATTTTCTGGAATCTTTTCCTAATTAACTGTCTGCTCGTTCAACTGTCCCGATGAATGATTACTCAGTTTAAAACTTGATACTTCCTAGCCTATCGAAGTACGTTTTTTATTATCTATTAAAATTTGGGCAAATTTTAAATAGTTATCGTTTGAATTTCGTCAGTTTAAGCAAGTATAAAAAAATTAATATTTAATAATTATATAATATATAATAAATATATAAACAATATAATATTTAGTAATTATAAAATATCTAATATATTATAAATATATAAACAATATAATATCTAATAATTATAAAATATATAATAAATATATAAACAATATAATATCTAATAATTATAAAATATATAATAAATATATAAATAATATAATATCTAATAATTATAAAATATATAATAAATATATAAATAATATAATATAAAATATAATATATAATAAATATATAAAAAATATAATATATACTATACAATAAATATATAAACAATATAATATAAAATATAATATATAATAAATATATAAACAGTATAATATCAAATAATTATAAAATATATAATAAATATATAAACAATATAATATAATATATAATAAATATATAAACAGTATAATATCTAATAATTATAAAATATATAATAAATATATAAACAATATAATATAATATATAATAAATATATAAACAGTATAATATCTAATAATTATAAAATATATAATAAATATATAAACAATATAATATATAATAAATATATAAAAAATATAATATATAATAAATATATAAAAAATATAATATATAATAAATATATAAAAAATATAATATATAATAAATATATAAAAAATATAATATATAATAAATATATAAAAAATATAATATATAATAAATATATATAAATAAAACTTCGAAACGCGTGAACCCCCTTGATCCATGGTGTTTCTGATGTGAACATTCTCCTTTCACATATGACATCATGACCGTTTTTTTACAAGCGATCTCGCATCGGAGAGAATGAATTGAACACGAGTTCGAATCCCTGCCGGGCCGAATTTTAGCATTATCGCTCCTTAAACAGAGCGCATAGTATTGCTTTACTGTTAGATGTCATCTACGCAAGCGTACTGCATACTTCCGTAGCATATTTCCCTGCCATGCGGTTTTACCAAGTCACACCCTGTTAACGAAACTGAAAGACGTTTCACGTCAAAATAATATGTTGTACTTAACTTATTTGAGTTACAAAAGCTGACATTACTATTGAATAAAATTACATATTGCTTTTCTTACATTAAATAATCAATGTGGTAATAGAACTTGCAGCTGCTTCACCAATCTCATTATTGTTGTTAAAATACATAGCATAAATTAAAGTAATACCCTTTTACAGCTTCTAGCTACTACTTCCATTTAATTCTTGTTGAAAACAAATAAAACAAAACAGCAGACATTGTCAAAATAAAAAGATTATGCTTTCTTTAATAAAATATAATATTAAAAAATAGGTCATTTCTAATTTATAATTGTGCTAATTAAAGCAAATTTATAAAAGCAAAAAAATATTTCAAAAGCAGAAAATTTTATTTCTTTATAAGCAAATACTTTATAATTTCTTATACGTTTTTAAGTATAGATATCCTGAAAAGCCTAATTTTTGACAAATTTTTGACCACATTATATAAGCTTGCGGACCAACAGTTGGCTAAGAACACTGGCTGGGAATAGTTTTAAATACTAAACTTAAAAGTTTGAAAACATATATGTGTACATATGATTGTTTTTAATAGTTATGACAGTAGTTAGAATAATTATATATTATTTAGAATAATTATATATTATAGTTTTATAAAATAAGTATTTTTTAGGTATAGTGACTTAAGCTTTACATCATAGACTCAGAATGGAACTTTACATTTGATGCTGAATTGTATTTCAGGTTTATAACTTAGAGAGTTAATATGATTATCGTAATCATTTCACATACTAAAGAACATCGTAATTCTACCACAGTTTTAATTAGAATTTTGAGAAATTGTTTCTTTGGCTGCGGAAGTGAAATCTACAATTTCGTAGAACTAAGGGGCGTAGAAGTTACTTAATTAAGTGACTTCTACGATCCTGTTTTCTCACTCATTAAAACTAAAGTATAACAAAATTAAAAAAATATTCAATCGGAGAAAATGATGGACAAAATAATAATTATAATTTAACCATCATGTTATTACTTTATATATAAATATTGAGGCTCATCAAGCAGTAATTTTAAAAGGAATTTTACATTTCTACATTTTTAATTTACTAAGAAATTTTCAGCTCATTATGCTGAGGTTTATTCATGATACACCGTTTGTCAATCTTGATACTCCGTGTAGCTGATTTTAAAAAGGTTTCACATCGAAAACAAAAACCTTAACTATATCACATTTTAACCTGATACCATTGACTGTTATTACAAAATTAGTTCCCAAAGTCTATTAAGAATACCACCGAAAAAAAAGTCACAAATACCATCATCAACTAAACATTACAATAAAGAAAATTAAGCAGGGTATTATCGGGATAAAAAAAAATTTAAGTCAGCGTCAAACTCAAAATTAATTGCGACATTGACAATGATCGATCCATTAGCGCGCAGTGAAAAACCGATGAAAAAACGATGAGAAAGCGATGAAAAACCTAATAATGCGTTAACGAGCTGCTGAAAAAGTTTATAGAGATGAAGAACTGCAAAAAGTTGAGGATGGCCTTTACCTCAAACGGTCGTGATTGAAGATCCGAGCGTGCCAATCTAGTGGTATTTTATAAAATGTAAAAAAAATTGCGAGAAAATGTAATGAAAAATTGCGATAGCGTTATCGCATGTTAGTATCAATACTTTTTTTCTACAAGAAGAATGTCTAAGGAAAAATATTTTTAAAAATAGTTGTGTTGTGCGAGTAGCTTAGTTATATTATCAAGAATATTTTTCCAAAGTTGTTATTTCATTTTATTTTTTATTCTGTATTTATATTTTGTATTTAATAGAGTTGAGATGTTTTAATTATTTTGTGATGAGATAATTCTTGTATCAACAATCTGTAATATTTCTGCTTAGTCTATATAACAATTTGTTTAAAAAATGCTAGAAGAATTTGGTTAAAAATAACTAACAAAAACGGACAGTTTCATTAAAACGAAGCACCTTAGAAAAAACTAAACTTATGTACTAAATAAATTTGTATATACCTAATATTTTTTTTTTTTAATTTTCTGTTTCGTTGAAAAAGCTTTAAAATTTCATGGGGAAAAACTGTGAGATGACTCTGTTAGTATCAATAGGATTTTTAAAACCATATAAAAATATTGTGTACATAAAAAAAGTTAATTTTTGATAAATGTAAAAAAAGACATTGCCAAAGAATAATAAATAAGAGAAATTACAATTATTCAGTTTCATTTTAACATATCAACACAAAGGAAATTTATAAAACTTATCTTTTAATCTTGTCAAATTTCATGAAGATCGGTTAGACATAATCTGTGTTCAGAGAATACAAATCTTGACTTTTAGGTCAATTGGAAAAATATACAAGAAAATCTGCACAATAGTATAATAATCCGTCTGCTATGACGTCACACTGTTACAGTGTCGAGAGAAGCTAATTGGTCCACTCACCCGTTCTTGGCTGTTGATTCGTTTTAACCAGCTTAAAGGGGCGTTACCAATCCGGTAAACAATGAGTCGGAATATAACTGCCATTCTGTAGATGCATGAATTTTAGGAAAAGTATATGCTACTTAGGAAAAGTCAGAAATGAGTTTCTATAACCTCGCAATTATGATATAAAACTCAATTTATGTTTATAGGGAGTTAAATTTAGGCAATACAACTCCGTATCAAATAGCACGATTAATATAAACTTTCTATGTTTCTTTTTCACGAACGACAAATTCTTTGTCTTCCCCACCCCTCCTTAAAGGGGGTATTTTGAAAATCTTTAAAAACCTTCCCTTCGAGTAGTTGGTTTTCATACCGAAGGATGCACTAGTATTTTCTTAAAGGCGAAGGAGGGAATAATTACCCCAAACGACTGCTCGAAGGGGGTTACAGCTTTTTTTTTTAAAGCAACATACCATTGCCCGGGGCCAAAACTGACGGCTAAAAGGGAACGAGTAGCCTCAAACGACACCTCGAAGAGGAGGTTTTCAAGATTTTGAACACATTGGCGCTTTGTTTTCTATCGAGCATATAACAAAGTATTTGTTATTCAAAAAACAAAATATCAAAAATCTTTATTTCAATCGTGCTACTGGATACGGAGTTATTCATTGTCGGAATTTAACATCCTAAAAGCATGAGTGTCATATCATAATTACGAACTTCAATAATTCATTTCAAACTTTGCATAAATAGCATTTGGCGTTTCTATAGAACTCCTTGGCAAAGTAAACAATTAATTAAAAATTCGTGTATTTAATATTTTACCTGAAAATGCCAGGCATTCTATGGAATCTCCGGATTTCATATTTTGCCTGCAACATATATATAACAAACAATAAAATACACTTATAAATTTATAATTTGAATTAAGTATTTTAACTGTGATATTTACAAATGCATTTCTATACATTCAAAAGGGTAAACACTGAAAATTATGATATCTAAGGATTAAATACGTAAAAATTGGGCTTTGTTCTAATAAATAATACGGTTCTATGGTACACTCAGGACGTATGTTTAAATGATAAAGCCTAGTATTCTTGGCGATTAAATAGTAAGTATTGTTTTATTTTTAAAACTTATCTGTTTAAATATGAAAAATCTTCATGCGTTTATTTAAAGCCTTTCATATATCCCTTATTCGTAACCAATTTAAAACACGTTCCTTGTCAAAATAACTTAGTTGAATAGAAATAGTCCAATATCTATTTGCTTCTAAAAGAATTGCTATACTGTAATATTCCTTGTATCTAGAAAAAACAAGAACAAAACATTCTTCTACGAGAAAAAATTTAAATACAAAAATAACAAATGGAATTGTGACCCATCCAGAGAAAAATGAATTTGCAGATAAAGACGTTGCTTATTCGATACGTTTAATTGCACAGCATAAATAAAGACAGGAAACGAGGGTAGGAAATTAATTTCAGCAGAGAGTAGGATCAGTCTTTTTAGACAGTTTGTCTTTTGTCCTATCACTTGTAGAGAATTCATTCATAATTTTCAATTACGCGCTTTCCGCTTGGTTTGACCTATTTTTTCTCGAGTTACATACAAAGTTTTTTGATACGTTGCTGATGTGTTCTTAATGTATCAGTTTTCATATATTTTAATAGGGAAAAATGGTTTTTATTTTTTAGGGTTCTGTTATAAATTGAACTATAAATATGATTTTTTTTTTATTTCAACAATTTTTGTAATTTTTTTAAAAAAATTTGTCACTAATCGAATTTAGGGATATTATACGTTTATATGTTTTTTTATATGTTGACGAATAAACTAAATATTATTGTAAACAAATAAGTATAACAAAATAAACAAACAATTAGAAACATTATTTAACAAATAGTTAAAAAGTAATTAAACAAATAATTATAAAAAAAAGTTTAATAAATTTTTTTTCCAAAATAAACAAAAGTAATTAAAGAATTAGAAATAAAATTAAACAAATAATTATAAAAAAGTTAAATAATTTTTTTTTAAATGAACAAAAATAATTAAACAATATTTTAACAATATAAACAAAAACTTTAAAAACAGTTCCACAATAATTTTTACTAAACAATAAACAAGTTATAAAAAATAACCGATTAAACAATATTTTTTTAATAAACAAAAACTTTAAACACAATTGCACAATATTTTTTTACTAAACACTAAACAAGTTATAAAAAAAACAATATTGTTTCAATAAATAAACAAATATTTTTTTAAATAAAGAAATTATTAGAAAAAAATATGGTGTCGGAGCACGGCTAGAAAGATTTAATCAGAAGATGAGAGAGAGATTTGAATTGGTCGCCAACGTAAACCAAACCACCAGCAGGTTGGGAAAGCTCATTAAACATCTCTTAGTTTTATTAATTTTTTTGTATTAATTGATTGTCTAAATACATTCACCAAGTAAAGTTTGTGCCTTTTTTGTCATTGAAACAGAGTTTCTCGAACTATAAAAAGTAAAGAAATCACTGTTTATTAAATCTACATAAAATATTTTATTTAAAATATCAGTTTTTGAAATAGTTTGTTCGTTTCTATGATAACTAATATACATTATTAAAAAAAAAGTATGTAGTGCTATTTCTAATGGTACATTAAACTATTTGACGTAAATTATGTTAATATGTTTATATCTACATTGTTAAATTAATAAGTCAATTAATTGTTAGGATAACTATTACAATTAAAATACAAACAGCATTTAACTAGCAAATTCAACAGTTAAGCTGTTTTTTGTCTTTGAATAAAGCTGTAAACTTTAAATGACAGCTGTAAACTTTAAATGACAAAATGAATTTATTAAAAGCATTGCTTCGTAACGTAGTTTAAATCCACTTTAAAATACATCGCCAAAAGGCACAAACGACCAAAAAAAAAATCCTCCTTTCAAATATAAAATTGTAGAAGTTTAAATAATTTTTGTTTAATTGTCCATCAACTTGTCTTTGTGATTCTTTTTTATATTTTTGCATCACGATATACCATGAAGCATGGCGGAAGAAAGCTTGATTTTTTCTATTAAATTATCTGCACTCCAGCGGAAATATTTTTTTCTTGGAGATGAGAAGAATTGTTTCAGCTGTCGTACTTAATTAGATATATGCTAAATAAATGTCATTTTCTTATTTTTGATTCTTTTCTTGCATTCTAACTAGGGGGAAAAACGAATATTAAGTTTACAAATACCTTGCAGCAAGCCATCCTTGCACTTAATACAATTTATTAGTCATACTTACTTTCATTAATAAAACATATACCTTTAATTATTCGAGTTAAATAAAACGATCTTATTAGATTCTACTTAAGAGTTTTATTACTTTATTTTTCGTGGAACGTCTTTAGAAGAAGCTTCCAAAATATCGCCAAAAGAACTCAAACTTTTTTGAGTTAATATTCTTTATTACAGTACACTTTTTAAAGCTCTAGAGACAATTATAGGAAATCAAACTATAGATTTATCCCTTAAATTTCTTCGATACACAGACAGATGTAATTGTTTCCCTATAGGCATGTATTTTCAGTAAAGTAAACTCAATAATTATGTCTCTAGAAAGCGTAAAAAAAGTATTGGCGATAGAAAAATGAATTTTGGCGATTATTATAGACAACGCTAAACTAAGCTAATTTCGTTTCGTTTGGATACTTTTTATCTTATCTATAAGAATGTGTCCTTTTTAAAGAAGTATTTTACAATATTGTTTTTCACTTACGAACTCCGATAGCAACATTTCAGTTAATTTTCGTTAATTAACTTATCTTTTGGTAGTTTAATTTGTGATATTATCATGCTTTATCTTTTTGTTAGAATTACAATGTACCTAAAAAGAATATGTAGACAAACTTAGCTTAGTAAATAAGCCTTAGGTTAAGTATATGACGCTCATGGAAGTGATATCACGTCCGAGGTATCTCCAGTTTTTCTAACAATTCACCCAATTTATTAATTAATAAAAATACTTGAGTTTACTATATTTTAATGTTGAGGTACAACTTAAAACATCTCTCTTTACAATTAACTAAAAAATAATTTATATAAAATAGCATGCCCAGAAAATATTAATTATATACGCTGTAAAAAAGTACTTAAAAATGAGTACCTGGACATACTCAGTTTTTTTTGGGGTACAAGTGCATCGTAAATGAGCGATGACGAACTCAAATTTAAGCGATCATACTTTCTAAAAATTGAGCATTTAATATTGCTAATTTTAGCTTGTGTTCAAGCTATCTTAACAAAGAGACCTGATAAACTTATAATAGTTGTTCAGAAAATGGTTTTCCACATTATTTTATGTCGATTGCTTAAATGGAAACTGAGTTATTACAATTCAATTATTTTTATTGACCATTCTTTTCGCACACACCTTTTTAACATTGCTTCTGCTGATAACTACTTCACACCTCCCTGGTAGTACAACGCAGTCGATCTACTGGACTGCAGTGCCTGAGCGTATGGGTTCGATTATCGGCAGGTCTTAATTGTAATTGACGATATTTATTGAAGGTGATTTATGAAGACAGCCTATGTAGGCAAGCTACTTCTCTTTTTACTATTCATTTTTGAGTACATATCTTTTTTTTTAAATGAAATTTCCGTATTCGGAGCTATGATAAGAATTGAATGTAATCAAAAATGAGTACCGTTTACTTATTTTTGAGTACCTATATTTAACATTGTATTCAAAACATTTTTACGGTGTTAAAAATCATGTGAGCATCAGTGGGATAATAACCAACCTGATGGGCGCGGCCTACTATCCACTATTCGAGGGTAGATAATTTATCCTCGACAGGCGTGTATCCCCTGGAGTTACGAGGCTCAGAAATATCAAAAATTTTTATGGATAAAGTATCTGCCAATGTTATGATTTTAAAGACATAGGTCAAATATATATTGGACCCCTTTTGAAACTAAAACCCGACTGCTCCCCAAGCATATACTTCAATAGAAACCCTTCCATTCACTATTCATTTCTAATCACAAGTCATACCTCACCACCCACCCCTCCATTGAATAAGAAATGCAGATGCGGCGAAAGGTTCCGTCGAATATCATTCACATCTCCTCAATAATCCAACAGACGCGGCCAGCAAGAAGTGCCGCGAGATACGTATCAATATTGGATGGATGCAAAGCCTTTCCGATGAAATATTGAGAGCTAGGCCTGTGTGCGGATCTCGATTAAGGAAGTATTCTTCCGAGGAGATTGGGGGGAATCATGGGATATGTCATATCAATGGGGGTCTGTTGTTAATAGGAAGGGCTTCTATTTCACGGGAAAGTAAGAAATGGTTGGGTTAATCTAGGGATCTAAAGTTGGGAATATATTTCGTCATGGTATTTGTTGGTATTACTTGATTCAGGGTTAACCATACGTTCTAGAAAATCAATGGTCATATTATTACATCAAATGGTTAATTAGAAGATCGGGTTTTTGACGTGACTACGTCCTTAAAAACTGTCTGGATACAGTAATCATTTGCATAAACTTGCGCGACATAAATGGTATTGATAATTCGAAACCCCATAAATCCAGGGAGAATCATTGCATAAGGATAACTGACTGATCATCGTGTAGAGAAAGGTAGACACGTCGATCAGGTTAGTCGCTCACACAGTCCTGCCATAACTTAGTATCGTGTAAGAGGGGAATTAGTTAAATTTCAAACATACTGCCATGTTTAACCGCTGTAACTTCATTTCAAATCAACAGGTCGTAGTGAGTTTGTGCTGAAATTGAAAAAAGAAACGGGTGCTACAATTCAACTAACTAATTGTTAAAATTTACTTAGCTAGCTGTTAACTACTTATTTAACTAGCTGTTAACTAGTTAGTTAACTAGCTGCTAACTGGTTAGTTAACTAGTTAGTTAACTAGCTATTAACTAGTTAGGTAACTAGCTGATTAAACATTTCGAGTGAAAATTGCGTGGGGTGGAAAGTGACGATTTGTCGAATATTTCTCTACGAGGCCAAAATATCGCACTAAATTTAAATTACGGCAAATGACACATTAACAGGTTGAAAGAGCAGTTCAATACAAACAAAATGATACCCAAAAGTATAAACTTTTTATATGTACAGAGAGCGATCTAGAAATTACCGAAAACGCAAGAAGGAGAAAGTACACAGTATTCACAAACCAAATCTAAGTATACAATAGGGACTGTGCATATCCGATTTTTTTTATTCAGAAACAAAAGTAGTTTTATATTTCAATCTGTTTCAAATCAAACACATACCTAACTTATATAATAACCCGCCCACATTGCTTAGTTAGTCCAGAACGCTGCTTACATACTCTGATATTAGGTTTTATTCATAGATAAAACATGGATGGTTATAGTGATGAGAGCCATTGTGATCCGCTTATCCAGCTATCTTTCATTTAATGGTCATCACTTTAATCTGCTCTTTTATTAGATGATAACACTAACTGGTAGCTTATTTAAGCAACTGCAAATCGATTTGAAAAAAATTATAATAAAAAGCTGTACTAATATATGAAATGCAATGCCCCCAGTTTATCAAACATTTTTAAATACTCAATACTTGATTATCGTTAGAGTATATGTACTTTTACTATTTAAAAGCGGTGTATTAATGAACAGAGAAGCCTATATTCACATATCAATGAAGTCTTTATAACTATACTTTTAAACCAAGAACGTACATACTATTTAATTAAAACAATTTTAAATTATTAAATTGAACTTTAGAAATTCTTATGCTTTAAATGAGAGGTTTTTAATATTTGGTTGTCCACGGACCACAGTGTTAAAAGTTAGATAAAGCGCGGACTACTACCTTTTAATAACACTTAATAAAGTTTTTGTGACGAATATTGATTCATTCCTTAAACAAATTTTATAAAGATAAATTTATCGGTAACACTAAAATGATATGATACTTAACCTAAATTATATTAATTATTTAAGGTAACATTTCAACTAATAAAAAGCGTCGATTCACTCGTTTTACCAACTACGATACTTTTATGTAAAAATACGAGAGTATAAATGAAAAATACGCTCTCTCAAGTCTGCAATTGGAAGCATTCTCAAATCTGCAATTGGAAGCATTCTCGCAATTGGAAGCATTCTCGCAATTGGAAGCATTCTCAAATATGCAATTGGAAGCATTCTCAAATATGCAATTGGAAGCATTCTCAAATATGCAATTGGAAGCATTCTCAAAACTGCAATTGGAAGCATTCTCAAAACTGCAATTGGAAGCATGCCATCTAAATTTCTTCACAAGGACCACTATGAATTATCTCAGGGACCACCAATGGGTTCGGAACCACTACCTTAAATGAAATATATCGGTTGACTTCCATTACCAAGAACGTGCTTAACACGCAAAAGTATGCAGAAGTTTTAATTAGCACTCTCCGCGAACAATTAAAATAAAATTACACCCCTATTCGGAGGCGTTACTAAGAGACGCTAAGTAGGGTGTCGCATGTCAGCAAATTACAAAGCCTCCCATTGATGAATGGGCAATAACCGAGAATCGATGGCCCTTTGTAATCCCGCGAAGATGACAAAGTAAATGCGCTCTGAAGGATGTGTGAAGAGCGCGAGGGCAGCGCGTTGAACCCTCCGCAATTAAAACTACTTTCGGGCTCCTATTCATACCCGAGTAAAATGATCCTTTGTTATCGCGCAATCAATAGACCGTTCTGGTCATTGTTCCGTGTATAAATGTTACACCATAAACCTGTATACATTTTAAATATATAATGCGGTCACAGATTTTTGGGTGATGGTCATTGTTTGGCTGTTTTATTGGGATAATAAAACTGTATATTTGCCCGGTTGTTTCGTTTACATTTCAAACAAGTCACTTAGCTTTTGTAGTGGGAAACTAAGTAATTAAAGCATAGCAAAAATATTGGTTTATTATGTGTAGTTAGACAATCACACAATGACCATCACGCAGCAATTTGTGACCCCCCTGCATATAGGTTTGCAAATATATACAGGGTCGTCACTGTATTGGCATGTTAAATTAATATTTTGCCTAAATTACTTTGTTTATATTTTAAACAAGTCGTTAACCTTTTGTAGAAACATGCAAAATAGTTCATGTATAGCCAGGGGCATTGCTAGGGCTTATGATGGGGGGGGGAGGGGTATCAAATATGGGTGTTTAATAACCTTTTTTAGAGTCTGCTAATTTACCTATTTTTTCTCGTTTCGATGGGAAAAATTCAACCCGGCCAGAAGTAAAATTTTACAATTTTTCCAATGATTCCGCCAAAAATAGCAGATGATATCCTAACTTCATAAATCATTTTCAATAAATATCGCCAATTACAACCAAGACTTACAGAGAATCTAACCCAATCTGTAGGCACTGCTGTTCTGAGCCTTATCCATTAACCTACCAGGGAGAGATGAAAAAGTTATAAACAGAAGTAATGTTAAAAGTATGTGCAAAGAGAATGGAAGAGAATTAATCGGTTTCCATTTAAGTAATCGACATCAAATAATGTGTGAAAACCATCTTCTGAACAACTATTTTAAGTGTGTCAGGTCGCTTTGTTAAGACGGGTTGAACAGCAGGTGAGATTAGCAATATTAAAACACACTGCTCACTTTTGCGAAAGTACGATTACTTAAATTTGAGTACGCCATCGCTCATTTACGATGCAATTGTACTCAAAGAAAAACAAGTAAGTTCATGTACTCATTTTTAAACGCCTTTTTTTTACAGTGTACGAGTTTAAATTAAAATAATACGAAATTAAAGGTGTGTAGCATTTATATTTATATTTAAATAAACGAGAAAAAAATCAGTTACATTATTTAAAACCCTTATTTTTGCGGTTAATTCAGTCGGATACAGCACAAAAGGAAATACTGTTAGTGTCATAAAACAAAACCCGCTGTAACATTAAAATTCTACGCCAAATCTTTAATTAACTTCCGAAAATCTAGTAGGGAAACACGAGTTTCAAATGATTGGAAAATTATGCAAAATTAAACCATCTATTGTAATTACTCTCACAATGATTAATCTTTAGGTAATTTAAAACTGTTATTACCGTTTAAAGGTACTGTGGTATAAACAAAGACCGACGAAAGGTTCGAATTTCTAAATTTTAATTGCAAATCTCATCATATTTCAACTAAATGTGTAGATTTCTTGAAAGCCCTTGTAAAGATATTGCAAAAAATAGTGTAAAAGAGCAGTATTTTATGTTAAAACATTCTTTTTGTGAAAATAAGTATCACTTTTTCTCCAGAAGTTATTTTCTTGTATATTAAGTTTAACGTTACTGTTTTTATGATCCTTAAGTTTATTGTTTTTGTTATGCTAGTAAAAAGGATGTAAAACAAAATTAATTGGACAAAGATTTTTGCGTATTTTTTGCACATTTATACTGCCGTTATAAATCATTTTTTTAATTGTAAAACTAATTTAATTTAAAAATAAATAAATAAAATGCAATGTAAAAATTCGATTTTTAAAAACAACTGCATTCTTGAAAGTTCGGTTAAAATGTGAGGGTATGTCACAGGCTTGAAATTAAACTTAAAAGCAATTAAAATAAATACCATCACTTTCAAATTTACAATAAAACAATTTAAATTGAGAATAAAATAATTAATATTTAATTGATTATACAAATTCAAGTTGTGTATTTTCTACACCATTTTTCAAAAACATTAATTTAATGAACTCAATGCTTAAGCAAGCTGCATAATATAGTTGCTTTACTTCGCATATCAACAATATTATTCAGCACCTGAAAAAGATGAAAATAATTAAAGTAATAAATAAAATTTTAGATAACAATTAAACATGAAAATATATATAAAATCTTGTTACTGTTCATATGAATTTCTTATCGATTTTAAATATTTTAATCACCTAAAAACCATACATGTCCTACAGATAGTAAGTAACTAGAAAAGGTAGTAATATACAATAGAAACAATTTATTTAGAAAATTTTATTTGTTTCTTGCATTGAATAAATGAAAATACGCGTTTTTAATGTGTGCTCCACATAATAATAAAAGCATAGGATAGATAGTCCCCACTGTATCGTAAGGTTTAGTTCGTAAACAGTTTATTCAAGCTAACTCGATGCCATCTTCTTTTGTCTTCAAATTTTTGGTTTAGAAAAAAATAATATATTATTCATATTTCAACGTTCAAAACCACTGAAAACCATGAAAAATAGGGGAAAAGACTTTGTCCATCAAACACGGATCGGAGCAGTGCGCAGATCGGAGCAGTGATGGCATCTGGACTGGATTGACGTCATTTCAGTTCGTCTCATTTTCTATTCTAATAACCTTGGACACGGCCCACTTTTATCTTAACGATGGTACACTATTTGAGGCGTCTCGTTTCAAAACCAAATAGATCCACTTTCATACATTTTACATGAGACGCCAAAACCGATTGACAGCCATATACTGTTGGATATAAGCTAATGATTGTGAATGCATTTTTACACTGGATTCAGACACTTTTGGTCAATACCGCTTTGTAAGGTGATGTAGTACATTGAGAACTTGCCAAAAATATATTTAAAAAAAAACGATTTTGCGAAAAATATAGTTTTATCCTGATTTGAAACTTGACGTCTCATTTATCCCCATAGGATCCCAGCAAAAAAAAGTCAGCATGAAACCTTCATCAAAATTGTCAAATTGAAGGTTTTTTGAAGGTTTTATAAAGCAGTTTTTTTTTAAAGTTTTTAATTTTCCTGCATAAAACCTTTATTATATCTGCGTTTTCCCTTCATGATAAAAAATTAAAGGTTTTTTGCAGGTTTTTATGAAGTTTGTTACAGTTTTTATGAAGGATATTGAAACAAAAACCTTCTATTTTATAGATCTTAAAAAAAAAAACAGTTTTCTTGCATAAAACCTTTAATTTCAAAATATTGATGATTATTTTATGCTGACTTTTTATGCTGGGCTGATTAGCCATGGAGTAGTAGTGCTTGAAATTTGAACATTTTATGTTGCTCATGTTTTTGTCGATGCACCAGTAAGGGTTTTAGAAACGTATTAACGCCAAAACTTAGCTATTAATTTTATATCTATTTTAGCGGTTTTATATACAAGATCGGTTTTATCCATTATGGCTTTGTACATAGCACAACTTAATTTCTAATTTACGACGTAATTACTTGATAGTTAGTCATTATATTAATTAATTGTCGTCCGTGCACGGCCTTAAAATTGATTATCCCTAAAACCAGTTTTAAGCAAACTGATTTGAAACATCATTTAGAAACCTGTCATTAACAATGAAAGGACATTAAAAAAGAATCACTGAACGGAAATGACATTCCCTTCGTAATTTCCATTATTTCTTCTTCTGGAAGCGGTTTCCTTGATACATCCGTATGTGGTAATTTCCTTTCGCAAATTAGAATTCATACATCAAATTATCTTTTCGATTTTTTTTTTATTTTAAATATCCCGATAGTTCTGGTTGCCAGTAAACTGTTGCGCAATATCCAGGCGGTTTTATTTGAACGGTCTTAATTATATTTAAGCGTGTAAAGGAAAATGAACTGAATGAATTGCAAAAAATTAATACTATTCCTAAAACTTATATTAAGTAATGTTTTCACTGGCAAGTTGAGTCGGAGATATTTGTCATATTATTTATGCAAAAATGAGCCGTACTTCCTAATTAAAAAATAAGTTGAACCGTCTAGAAAATGATTTTTTATACAAAAAAGGCCTTTCTTCCCTAATTAAAAATAATAATTCGAATCATCTAGAAATTGAGAGTAAAAATTTTTAAGTCAACGACAATAACTCTAATCATATCCATAATACAGGGTCCGTGGAATTAAAGGTGAGGTATTTTGAATCCAATTACTGAAAGACTATTGTGGCAAATGAAATCAATATTGATGGATGTACGTTTCTGACCGACAGAACTCGATTGCAATATAAAAATAGTTCCGAAAGTTCCCACCAGAGTGAAAACTGTCGCTGCATGTAAATTATAATCAGTTATGAAAATGGGCGATAAAGAAAGGTGACTAAATCTTATTGATTCTCAATAACAAGTAGGGATTCATATGTTGGCTTTGAATTTCTTCCAAGAACTGGGTCCTGTGGACACCATTTGAAACACTGAAACAACGATTTGCCTCATGTGAAATGGAATACCGATATCCGTCCTAATCACATTAACCTAATGATGTCAAGTCATTGAAAATTTAAATTGTTTTGTCATAGCATGTGAATTTTCTTATTGACACGATGTGCAGTGCCGATTTTCCCACTGGTGGACCCTTTCAGAGCTAATTTATTATTCGCAATCGAATTGTTCTGTTGGTCGAAAACGTATGTCAATTGCCACTCATTTTTGTTTTATTAACCGCAATAGTTTTTCAGTAATCGTTCTCCAAACCCCTCCTTTTTAATTATAACCACCCTATATATAGTCTACTAGCATCAACCACTGAACTCTAACTGTAACTCCTGGAACGGTCATAACCAGTTTCTTCTGTGGACGCTGTTGAAGCCATACTGTAAGCATCCGTACTCAACCCCAACAAAAAGTAAAAGTTATTTTGCTGGGTTTTTTCCTTATCAAACCGTTATAAAAATGTTAAATATGTTTAGAAATTTTATTTTTTTCTACATATAGAATTAATTTTATATATCGCTAAAAATGCAGTTTTTCATATTACTTCTTATCCATTTATTATTGGTTAAAATTGATCTAAAAGAACAGGCATTCAAAATGGATTTCAATGAAAAAAAAAAAAAAAAAAAAAGCACTACAATTAGGCATATTTAAGCATGAACAATATACGAAATATAGAGGTAAAAATGGAAGTGGAGTACAGTTTTTTAGCCTTCAAATGGCTACAAGTCAACAAACTGCCTTGCCCAATTCAGAAGTTACAATTAGATATCAGTGCCATGCCAACAACAAGTTCTCAAACAATTGACAAAGTAACTTTTAGTGGCTTCTAATTAACGTTCTTCCATATATCAAAAGGTTCTTTTAAAAACCTATTGGAACGACTTGAAAGGAGTTACGGCAAATAGTTTTTCCGGGGACTACAGGGTAGTAAAAAAAGACAGGCAAGTCGTAAAATTGACAAGCCCTAAAATGTATCCAGTTTTTACTTCCAATGCCTTTTTAAGCCGTCGTCGTATTTTCATTGGATGTGGAGGTTTTTACGACCTTCACACCTGAGGCAAGCGTAAAACTTCTTGAATTTAGAGTTAATAGTTTATTGCTGACAGAAGTGGATTAAATATAAATACTTATGTTCAGAAAATAAAACTTCCTTTTAATAGTTTTTTTTGGCAAGAAAAGAAAGACATAGAGCTATTATAAAACTGTTACGGGAACGTTTATTGAGTTGGAAAACTTTATTTTGGGTATATATCTTCAAATGGGAATTACTGTTTTTAAAGAACTTGTATTTTATTTTAAAAAACACTTTTAAATATATATTTTATAAAATCTTTACGATGTTGTTTGGAGAGTGGAGTACCGGGTGAGGTGCTGTCCATGTCATATAACACTGGGTCCAATTTACGAGGCACATTCATTGATTAGTAAGTTAATCGATTGAATGAACATCGTACTAATGCTACCCGATGGGTTATTAGCAATGGTTAGGGATCTATCCCAAAGGATGAATACTACCTTCCCTATTTTGAGTCACGGTCAGATGACGAGGACACGATCTGAGCTGGTTTTACACATGCCTGACACAGGCGTAAGGACGTTTGAATTTAACGTGCACCATTTTCCATTCACGGCGCAATTTTTTACGTACGACAAATAACAAAACTGAGAACCGTCCGATCACAAGTTTACTGCATTTAAATTTTTGTTGTCAAATCTCTGTCAGCCGTAGTCGAATTCGCAACCCTCTGATTACTAGGATTACTAGCCGACGGCGGATACTCGAGGCTACGGACCCCCATGCCGATTATTAGCTCGTTACTTTATCCGCTGGGCCACCGCGACCTCAGAGTTCCCATGACCTTCTCTCTGGATAAAATCACTGCAGTATAGTCCCAGTGCGATGTTTTTTCAACCAACTACTAAACACCAAAAAAAGCATGAGAAACTCGAATTCACACCCTCTTAGTCCAAAGTATTGCGCACTACCGGCTGAGCCAGAAAATCACTTTTTGTAATGTGACAATACTTTTAAATATGTTTCTTTATGCAGTATTTCTAAATATGTAAATTTAATTCGAAAATCCAATGTAATTTTCCAAATCCGATTATCAGGTCCACATTTTAAGGTTAAATAGTACTTATATATAAATTTTAAACTTTTACAGATACGCAAAGGATTATGGCGTTTTGCGATCCATTTCCAAAATATTTATTTTATTTATTATGGAATATAGATAGCGTTTTGGTTATAAATGATATAACGTTAAATTTTAGAACTTATAATAAAACTAAAAGCCCACCAAATTTCGAATTTAACATGAAATCTACATGCATAAAAAATGTTACCAAGATATCACAACAAGCAATTCCTAAAATTACTCGGTTCGCGCACTTTAAAACACCATTTACCACCTACTCACATCCCGAATGGTCGCCAGACATTCCATTCCATTCGAAACTCAAGATTCGAATGTCCTCATCGATTCCCAACGTCGATTCCACAAGTAGCCATTATTCTGCAGTTCCATTCCTCTCGGAAAAGAGTCCGCCAAATGCAAGTCCGAATTTACGCAATCAAGTCCAGAGTTTGTGTGTGCACTCGTGTGAGAAAATGTTACGATGAGTTGATGGAAACGCCCGAGGGTGTTTGGATTGGCGGGGTTGAATGTGCGCCGCGTTTGAGGTTCAGAGGTTTCGAATTTGTTTAATGAAATATCCGATATGTTGTGGAGTACAGTTTTGTAAACATCAAAGGCGTTATTTATAAAATAAATTACTGTATGGTCATATGTAATCGAAGCTCATAGTTGGGCGAACTTTAGTAAAATAAATCAATAGTCATTACCCAAAATACAACATTCTAGGTTTGGTTAATTAACGTCACACTAGAGCTGTACAGTGAGCTATTGGCGACGGTTTAGTTGAGTGTTGGATATTGAATTGTTGAGGTTTAAAAAGTTGCTTCTAACTGAAAAGTTGCTGGTCTTTTTACTCAGTTTGTACAGTTTGCTTGCAACTAAATAGAAAGTTACTAAGGACTCATCTGGGTTACTAAGTTACTCAGTTATCAGTAGAAGTTGGTAATGTTGGTACTTGATACTTATGATACTTAGAAGTTGCTCAATTCCTAAATTGCAACTGGTTTAAAGCAACTAAAAAGTTCCTTACAACAGTAAATATTATTACAACTGCAAATCTGCTTGCAACTATGTTGAATGCAGTCGGTTTTTGTGTTTTTTTAAACACTTAAAAGTTTATTGTGGTTTGGTTTATTAACGTCGCACTAGAGCTTCACAGTGGGCTATTGGCGCCGGTTCGAAGCGTATGGCCCATCTTGAAGGAAAGATCCAGAAATGATAACTTTAATTTTTGAACCATGGTCAGATGACGAGGACTACACCTGAGCTGGCACATGACGCAAGCTCAATAGGTGTCAGGAGATTGGCAATATCAGATTTATCGTGCATCAGTCCCGTATGCACGCCAATATAATTTGTTGGATATTTTTTAGACGAATTTCTAGTATTTTAGAAGAGAAACTAGCAACCCTCCGATCGCGTAAGTTTACTACATTTTTACTTTCCTTTGTCAAGTCCATCAGTCGGGCTCGAACTTGCAATCCTCTGATTGCTAGCCGAATGCCTTTACCTACTGGGCAACTGAGGGCTCACAAGATTCTAGACGATACAAAAATATATGGTGGTCGGGCTACAGTTACTCTTCGGCTGTTTAACTACACATAGTAAACCACTCTTTCACTATGCATTAATTAATTTGTTTATTGATACTAAAGCTACGCTAATGGTTTAAAATATAAGCGAAAGTAAGTTGGACAACAAAAATGTTTTAGTATACCAGTACAGTCAAATGTAATGCAGTCAAACAATGACAATCATCTACTTATTTATGACCACCCTGTGGATAGACAGTCTAATCGAACTTTTATTCTCAAATAAAGTATCCCGTAACAACCTAGTCGGTAAAATGGCGAACTCTGCTTTCAACCGAAGATCGCTGTGTAGAGGGGGGTGGTGCAAGTTAAATGTGAAGTGGTTATTTTTTTCTCTGTTGGTGTCTTGTAAAAGTTAAGAAGGTACGTAGTCAGCTGATACTCGTCATTACGAGGGTTTGTCTTCGGAAATGGTTTTTGGTGTGGTTTTGGTTAATTAACGTCGCACTAGAGCGGCACAGTAGGCTATTGGGGACGGTTCGGGGTCTATCTCAAAGGAAAGACCCGGGAACACATACGCATTCACATACATTCACACACACATTCTCATTATTTTAGAACTATGGTCAGATGACGAGAAAACACCTGAACTGGCACCCAACGTCTTCAATGGACACGTCGGGACTTTGGACCCCGATCAGATTTATCGTGCACCAGTCCCGTATACACGTCGTTAATTTTTGCGGATGTTCTGGACGACTTTTTTAGTATTTTGTAGCGAAGCTGGCAACCCTCTGATCACAAGATCACTACTTTTTTACTTTTCTTTGTCAAGTCCATCGCCTAGGTTCGAACCAGAAATCCTCGGATTCCCAGCTGACGCCTTTAACCGCTTGGTCACGGAGGCCTGTCTTAGGAACTGATCCCGAACTATGTATTATTGATGATTATGCAGCTTTTATGTTACATTAATTCGGCCAACCAACTATCCCAAACAAACGTTTGCTATTCGCAGAGGATTGCGAACCACCTTTAATATCCAGTTTCTGCAATTCAATAATTAATTTGATCAACAGACTCCTAATCAGACGCGTTACAAGAATATCAAACTCTCCTAAATTAATCTCCAATGAAGTATTAACAACGTATATCAAATTGTTATTGGTAACTGTCTGTACACTGTTAAAAATAGGTACTCAAAAATAACTTAAATATACTTATTTTTGAGTATATTCGATGCTTACCATGGCTCTGAATACATAAGCATTATTTTTGAAAAATGCATGTACTCAAAAATGAATAAAAAGAGCAGATGCTAGCCTACATAGGCTGCCTTTATAAATCACTTTCAATAAATAACAATTACAACCAAGACTTACCGGAAATCGAACCCACATCAGCAGACGTCGATGTCCATAACATGTTTGTTAAGCTACCACGGCGACGTAAAGAAGTTATAGACAGAAGACTTATTTAAAAGTGTGACAAATGAATGGGAAATAAGATAATTGCATTGTAATAACTTAGTTTCCATTTAAGCAACCGACATCAAATCATGTGGAAAATCATTTTCTGAACAACTATTTTTAGTTTGACAGGTCGCTTCGTTAAGATGAATTGAACAGAAGCTGAGATTAGCAATATTAAATCGCTGTGCTCATTTTCGCGAAATTACAGTAACTTAAATTTGAGTACGTCATCGCTCATTTACGATGCAATTGTACTCAAAGAAAAACGAGTAGGTTCAGATACTTATTTTTAAGTACCTTTTTTAACAGTGTATGGTGCTAAAAATTTATTACCCTCTTATTCACTATATAATGTTTTAAATTATGAAAGAAAATGTGATTATACGTAACACAGAACCAGAGAGTTGTTTGTTTGAATTAATGTCGCATGTAATGTATCTATTCAGTAGCTATTGTAGACGATTAGGGGTCTTCCTCGATGGGAAGACCCGGGAACAATACCTCGTATTTTTGAACCATGGTCAGACGACGAGGATTAGCTCGTGAGCTGGCACAGGACGTAACATCAATAGGCATCCGAACGTGAAACCCCAATCAGATTTAACGTACACCAGTCCCGTATACATGCCAGGATATATTATTGGATTTTTTAGATGACTTTTAGTATTTTAGTAGTGAATCTGCCAACCCTCCGATCACAAGTTTACTACATTTTTACTTATTAAGATGTCTACTCAGTCGGGTTCGAACTTGCAATCCTCTGATTGCTAGTCAAACGAGAATCCACTGGGGTGCCGGGGACCTGAGTACTAGAAAGAAATACAAGTTAGTGCAAACAAAACCAGTAAAACGTGTTTCGTATAACAACTAAACAATATCGTTACGTGCGGCATGTACATAATTTTAAATAAAAATTAACCGGAACTACCCAGCAAAAAAAAAAAAAAAAAAACATCGTAAAACTTATACAAAAATTTAGTAAATTGAAGATTGTATGCTGGAAAACTGCATATTTTAAAGATCTATTAAATTAAAGGATTTTTTCCCGAATACCTTCATAAAATATCTAAAAAATCTTTTTTTTTTTAAATATCTTTTAATTTTGAAGTTTTTAAATTATAAAAGGAAAATGCAGAATTTAAAAAAGTTTTATGCAGGACAATTCAAAACTTCAAAAAAAAAAGTAATTTTTATTTCTTCCAAATGTCTTTATAAAACCTTCAATTTCAGAAATTTTATGAAGGTTTTATGCTGACATTTTTTGCTGGGTATGATTATGAATTAAAAATATAACACAAGTATAAAACCTACATAGGAAATATACAGATTTTTACGATTTTATTTAGTAAATACGCAAGTGCAACCACCCATCAAGCAGTCTTTAAGTAGGTGTGTTCAAGTAATGAGGCGTTTAAACTGTTTGAGATATGAGCTCGTAAAAATTTTGAGATCCGGATTCTACGGCTCTTCCGGGTCTTATTGTGTGAAGACAATTTGATGAT
Organism: Troglohyphantes excavatus; assembly: GCA_963932185.1. Lineage (NCBI taxonomy): Eukaryota > Metazoa > Arthropoda > Arachnida > Araneae > Linyphiidae > Troglohyphantes > Troglohyphantes excavatus. The sequence goes on from OZ010673.1 coordinate 21,090,087, forward strand.
GGAGTTTTAATTTCTTATTATGTTTCCGCAATGGAGGAGTCGGATGTTAAACGTAGTTTGAAGAGACGGTTTCTAGAGACGGCACTCTTACAAAATTCTAATCTACGGATACACATTTCTGTTCCGTGATTTGTTTTCTTTAATAAAAGTACGATACAATACTACAAAATATAGCTTTATTTATAAACTTTTAACTATCGAAGCTCGGAATCAACTCTTCTTCAAAACATTACCATTTCTTCTTCACACAGCTTAGTATATCCAGTTTATTAAAATACATTTATCGCCAAAACTATGTTTGGCGATGCATTTTTTAATCGACTTTTATTTTATGTAACACACGTAAACCACATTTAGTTTTGCGTGTGAAATTATATTTAAAAAGTTGTTATAGTAGATATGTTAAAATAAGTTGTGATAATAATTGATTTGACGTTAGTTTCTTTTTAGTTATTTGAGCAACGCATAATATTCGTTGGATATTTGCCAGCGGCAATTTTAATTTAATTAAATGTGCAACTAGATTCGAAGAATGTAAAAGGTTGAAGGTTACTAGAATACTTTGTTGTACGATAAATAATTTTTAAAGTTCCAGTAGACTGTCAATTTGATTTATTTAATTAAATATGATAACATTTGTTTTGGAAGAATTATTTAATCTCTTAAAAATACAGAAATATTTTTTTCTTTTGAATAACACTGCCAATATAGGGAATTATTTGTTATTTGAAGAAAAAATAGGATCATTGCAGAACTTTGTTTAAGCTTTTTTAAATTATTGATTTACATAATGCATAAAGTTTAAAGATTGCAAAGCAATATATGTAAATCATTTGTTTTTTAAATATTAATATATAATATAAAATATCTAGAAATATATTTAATTTAGCTTAATAACACGTATAAATTGTTAACAAAATAATAGTTATTAATTCCTTTAAACAACTCTTGCATTTGCAATTAATTTAAACTTAAATCTTGAAAACAACTGGTAATTAAAAATATAATTTTAAAAAAACTTATTATAGCATAGTTTACAGTGATTACACATACTCGCAAGGAAATTGACTCTCGTAGTATTTACAAAACTCAAAATTACCTCCGTATATTTAAGAATAACGCGACATAACATTTGTGTACATTGCTTACTTCAGAGCACCCCAGTTCATTTACCCTTGCTACACCTTCAACGCTCCATAACACCCTATATACACACAAAAAACATCATTTAGCACTCTTAAAATAAACAGAATTGTTACTGAAATACAATTGCCTCGGAACTAAGTCTCTCCAAATATTCCCTCCTGACAGCTTAGAAAAACTCGGCATCTTATTCATAGTCCCGTAGATTCCCTTCGGAGGCTGTCATTGAAAGGAGGAGAAGGATATTAAGAAAATACTTCCGAAGCTATTATTCCTCGAAATGTACACAGAAAAACGAAAAAGCCTTCTCGGAGGAATTTTCTTGTCACTGTGCTCAAGTTTTTCGCTGCTTAGTGTTATGCTTCTGTTCCTCGGAAGTATTGGATGGGGTGGAGTGGGGTATGTTAAAGCATAAACAGGTGCCGTAGTCAGTTTCTCAGATCGAAGAGATGGTTAGGTTTTAATGTTAATATTTGTTTCGGATTATTGCTGTTCTTTATTTTAACTAAATTTTATTTCTGCAGTGAAAGTTCTTTAGCGAGGTTTGTTGTCTGAATGATATTGAAACGAAAATCAAACATGAAACGGAAGATGAGTAGTCCATTCGTACAAGTCAAATGTAATTTCAGCCCTTTACACTCCGTTGGCGCCGCTCCGGCGACAACATAACGACTCGTTCTTTTGGGTCCCTGTTCTTTCAAATAAACGAGAACAGCATGATGTTGTGTTTAAAAAACATATATATATATTTTTCAACTCGTTCTTTTGCAGATCCGAAGCAAATTATATTTCTTTTTTCCATAAACATAACAAATTCTAGGGTACAGAACATAAGGATGCATAACTGTTCCATAGAAAGAACGGAAAACTCAGAGAGTTCTTGGAGTGCAAAGGGTTAAGTCGGTGTTCTGTTGCATGCTGCGTGTTTCTATACGGTTTATTAGTTAAATAATAAGTTAATGAAGACGAAAGGTTTGACTTTAACTGTGAGCATATGAGTGTGAAGCACACGGCTTCCTGTTGTTTGAACAACATTCCTTTTTGAAGTGAGATTTCTGAATTACTCCGAGACGAAAATCAAACATGAAACGGAAATATGAATAGCGCATGCGTACTGTTGTGGGGTTCACTTCATCTACCCGTTACTCCCGCTTAGGCGAGTGTGATCACTTTGGCCTGACTGGCAGAGTATCGGCGTAGCAAGCCGAAGTTCCTCGGTTCGATACCGAGTGTAGCCAAATTACGCTAGCGCTACACTGTCCACTACAATTTTTAAGTTAGTGCTGATGTGCCAGTTCGTGTGTGCTGCTTATTTTTGTTTTAAATGTTTTATAAAGGAAAATAAAATAGGGGGAAGGTATAAAAAATAATTCAAAATAATACGAGAAGGAATGAATTACATATTTATTCTGTATTTCTATTTATTACTAAACACTCGCATTATTTTATTTGTTTTAATCCCCCCACCCTCCTCCCCCTCCGACGCTCATAGACATGATATCCCTGGACCTCCAGCTTTTTCATATCAATATGCACACAGTATTTAAATTTGTAAAAATTTTCCCTTTGATATTATTTATTAAATTTAATTATTGGAGGTATGATGCAAAATCTACCTATTTACAACGAATTAAAATTCTGGAGGAAAAAAAAGTTAATGCATACGTAAAATTGTTTTCTTTCCAAAAAGAAAAATAAGTCAATTTTCTTTCAGGAAAAAAAAGTAAAATTACAATGTTCACTAATTTATTGGAACCATAACCGTATATTTTTATTTAATTCTGAAGTTTAGAAATATTTTTAATAGTTATTTTTAAAACCTACTACGATTTATACATGGAGTAATTTGGGTCTCCAGTGAAAATTATGGAAGTTTTCGTTTAAAAACGCACTATTAGAACAAAATTTCAAGTCAAACTGGTAACTTGAATAAAATAAAATAGAATAAAAAAAACTTTCAACTTTTCATAGTATATTTGACTATTAACGGAGTGTTTTATAACAGTCTATTCTAAAATCAAGTTGTATTTTTTATTAATCATTATAAAATAATTGTATTTTTATTAATCAATATATTCGAAAAATGAACATCAGCTATTATAACTCGTTTTATTTTATTCAGTAATCTATGCTGTATTTACGTTATTTTTCATTTATTCCGCAGACGATTTTTTATTTTATTTAAAACATTCTGTTGCACTTATTAATACACCAAGCAAAGGCGTCCATTCTTTTATCGAAATATATTCTTTTGTAGACAGTTTATTTAGGAAAAATACAGGTATGTTTCTTCATTATATTAGCATATAAATATTGCAGTTTGATCTTGTCATTTATAAGCTTCGAAATTCACATTTTTGTAGAATGATTGCACTTTTGCCGAAGATTGTTAACTTTTTACGAATTTCTCATTCTTTAACATTAATAATTCAAAAACCCATTTCTTCCATTTGGTAAACATTGAAAAGAAAACTAAATAAAATAGATTTTTTTCTAGTTTTTTTAATTGGAATGTATTAAAATGATTCTATTCTATACAAATCCTAGGAATATTCGTAAATAATTCAGCTTTTCTGGTTAATATACAGAAGTTTGCATGTATCAAACTATCGATTTTTTTTTTATATTCAAACAAATCAATATTTGAACTTGATTTAAAACTCCCAGTACTGTAAATTTTTGCTAAAATATACTTTATTAATGATGTAAACTAATATTAAAAGAGCGATATCAAAACATAAGTTTAACATTGAGTAGCTGAATGTTTTATATCAAAAAACCCATTTTTACCACAAAAGCCATTTTCCCTAATTTTACCCCACAGCTAATCAAATTTTCCTTTTCAATAAAACTTTCAAACTTTTCGCACTTGATGAGAAAACTTTTTTTTTAATGTGGAGTCTTCTTTATTATCCGGTACTTTTTCTCTGATATATGACTATCTATTTTTGAGATAACCTTCAAAAAAGTACTGTCATTATCAACGAGATAATCAGTTTACTCTGAAAAAAAATCCTAACTTTTTGAACATACCTTTTTTAAAAAATAGATAATTGTGATAAAACTTAATATAACGGCGACTAATATTACCAAAAAACTTTAAATAAAGTTGTGTAATTCAAAACGACTAACATATCTTTTTAATAAAAAAAACACTTGTATTTTAGTACAAAAGTATTTTGTTCAAATTTTTAAGTTATTCGACGAAGATCGTATATATTATGTCTGTTATTAAGATCCCTTTTACGTCCGTTGGACTCACACGGATCTTAACAAAGAAAGATTAATTTCATGAACCGGTGACGAATTATACTTTCAGTCAAAGTTTTTGTGTTAAGATAATTTTTTTTAAACGCATTTAACTCTCTTTTTAAACAAGTCGTTGATAAAGCTGTCATCTATGAACACATCTTTAAACTTTTTTTTCATTTATTGTCCATAAACAATTCGCTAGTATATTTTACTCGAATAGGTGTGGTGTGTGTGGAGGGAGGAAGGGGAGTTGTTCATGCAATAATTATCGTACGGGCATGCTATTGTAGATTATTTCTGTATTAAAGATCCCTTTTACGGCCCTTATACGCAATGGATCCTAGTGGGTGAGGTTTCAGACGATAGGAAATTTACAAAAGCAGTTCCAAGTCGTACGTTTATCTTATAAATATCAACATTTTTTTTTTAAATTATAAAAATGGTTTTAAATTAATTCATTTAAACGTCTTTTTTAAACATACCATTGATAATACTACCATCAATAAACATGCTAGTTTAATTTAAATTCGGTTACATCGATATTTTTATATGCTTAAAAAACTACTTATTGTTCATTATAGTTCTCCATTCCCCTTGCTTTAAAATTATTCATTATGTTTTAGAGTTTTATGTATTAGCGATTAAATACTTTCCATATTTATAAGTTTATTAATTCTAGCTTTTAATTCATACTTAAGACGAGTCCTTCGGCAAAATATTTAGCTTATTTAAAAAGTTCTTAATAAAAAAAATATTAATTGTCCTAAATGGAGAGCACCTGTTTTGTTAAAACATGCATTTTTTTTATTAATTAAATGATGTAGAAACACGATAACACCACTGACGCTGCTCCTAAACTTGCAAAATATGTAAGTGGAAAAGAGCACTTAGACGGACATGTCATGATAAGGGGTGTATTATTTAAGCTTTTTTCTCCAAATTTGGTAAATTTACTTATCTAGTAAATACCCTCTGAAAAGTTGATTAACTTTTTGTCTCTTTGTTTTTTTAGTATCGTTTAAAATGGTTATTACTTGTCAATTTCTTATAACAATATAATAGAAAACTAAAAAAAAATGAATTCTTTTATTTTTAATAAGTTTGTAAATTTGTTTTTGTTTAATGGGTCTAGAGTGTTAAACTATTTAATAAAAAAAATTAAATATTATATATTATATTATTTATAATATACGAATATATTAAGTACATAAAATTCGTCACTGTTTTTCATTTATTAACTGAATAACTGTTTATTGTTTATTAAGTTTTAAAAGAATTTTTTTTATTTTCTAGACACAGAGAAAAAAAATTCTATATTTTTTAGACGATCAAGCACTATAAAAATTCCAAAATGTTGTGAACATGTGCATTCAGTTATCAAAATAAGGGCTTCCAATTTTAAACAATATGTGAGTCATTTAGTTTCAAAACTAGATTGATCCGTTTTCATACATTTTACATGAGACCCAAAAACTATTGACAGACATGTACTTTTGGATCTAAACCCATGGCTTTGAATTCATTAGTAATCTGGATTCAAACACTTATGGTCAAAACCTTTTCGAAATGTGATGTATTTCATTGAAAACTTGAAAAATATTTGTTTTAAATTATTTTGCGAAAAATGTGGATATACCTAGTTTTGAAACAAGAAAGCTCACATCACCAACTTTGACAAATATTTTTAAAACAATTTATTTAAGAACTTACCGTAAAAAGAGGTTTATCAAGAAAAATTACATCAATTAAAAATTGAAAAAAAATAAATCAAATACACATATTAAAAAATGTCTTTTTACATTTCTACTTTCCATTGTTATAGCACTTAAAACCTTTTCAACTCTGTATATTTAAATTCATTTGCTTATTTTTATCTCTATTGTTCGTCAGGTAGCGAATTCATTTCTTTTGTCATACATTTACCTAGTCTTAACGCCACACTTTTGTTTCAACTTGAATGTACACTTCCACCCGCACTGTTTCGTCCTTCACTAATAATGACAACTTGTAAATGGAACAAAAGTCGGATTACTCCACTAATGCAGTCCAACTTTTATTTTAGCCATTCACATTGTGATTTTTTTTATGTTGCGAAGCATTGCAAGATTTGTTGCAAATGGACTTTAGCGGTATCGCGTGTCATTGCGTTCTTTTTCAAAGAGATTTCATTATATTTCATTTGGGCAGGCTAAAAGTTTTTAGAATAGAATAAAATGCAAAGAGAAAGAACATCAGTAAGTGGTTTCTGTAGTTAAAGGTTTTTTTTTCTTTGAATGTTTGTGCTTTTATGAAAAGACTTTTAAATTTAATTTTCGGAGGAGCGAGTTGTTCTTTTCTATTTGAGAATTGTAAAAATCTTGCGTTTTATTCAATTATAATTTTCTAAGTGTTTGAGACAATGTAACAACTTTAAAAAAAAAATGTGTGTCCATGTGTATAATGTACGATTTAAATTTTAATATGTAATGTTTGACGTGAAAATTACTCAAGGATTAACATTATTATTTTTAAGGGGGAAATGGACTCAATATATATATTTTTAATTTTGCAAATATCGTTAAAAAATTTCACATGTGCCAAGATTTTTTTAAAAAATTCACTTTATTTCTTTTTCTCTCTATAAGTCGAGAAAATATCTTCCGAAAAACTATTACTTCGCATTTGTATAAACAAAAGAATGTGTTTAACAAATTGTCTTTACAGGTATTTTGTTATTTGCATTTTTTTTTTTGAAAATTATTTGATTATTTGATAAAACAAACACTAATTTCATTGTTTATACACGCAATTACATAATATATACTTTGAGGATAATAATTGCAATAACTCTCAAAATGAATATTAATTCTCAAAAAATAATTAGTTAGGCTTAATACAGAAATATAATTTTGGCTTAGTCAGATTCAAAAATAAATTTCTAATTATTTATTAAAGCAATAAAATATTTTTCGATTATTTTGATGACTTTGCGTCTTATACCGGCCTAATTTACGCTAACTTTATACAAACATTCGGAGGAAGATAAACCACGAAATTCCCACATTCATAAGAAAACCAGGATGCAATTAACGGTTTTCTTCGGAGAGTTCAAATTTCTGGCTGACCGCTAGGGGTCTCTCTAAGGGTAATGGAAGTTGAAGTGATAGAAATAAGATGGGTACTTGGGTGTGACGGGTACTCAAAAAAAGATGCGACTTATACAAATATAATATATGCATACGTATTGAATATAAGGAAATACGCATTGTGTGTTACTATCGGAAAGTTTCAATTGCGGCCTATGGTAACCTTTTGCCTGGGCGATAAACAATTGCTTTCTTCTTTAAGAATACGGTAAACCTGGCTCTCTTCGGCCGCAATTGGGCTATTGCCGTTACTATAATGTATCAGGCACTAGAATGCATTTGTGAAACGACTAAAAATATCATGGAACGAGCCCAGTCTTCCGTAAAGCATTTCAAGTGGCTAATAGTTTGTTTACTTATTTTATTATTAGTTTCATAATTTAATTAAAGCACGATATTCATTTATATAAATTATATATATTTTAATTATTTTAATGGGGTTAGAAGATGATGCCTAACGGCAACAGATGATTTGGAGCTTCGGATGCAGTCCATAACATTGAACCGTGTATCGATGCCAATCGACAGGGCAGCCACGTTAAATCTTTAAAAAACAATTATCGATAATATTTACATATGTATACACATGTATACATAAAACGCTTAGAATTTAAATATGAATGTGCATATAATATTATCAATGTATAAATATACTACTAAAATGATGGCTTTTTAAATTATTTAAAAAAAAAATTTATGTTGCATAACTTTGCAAACTATAACTTTCTATAATTTTGTTGGTGCCTTAAAATTATTAATACCTGTTATAGATCGGTGACCGCTGTGATTTCACATTGTTTACAAGTTTCAGATTAATCAAGGTCAATTTGCCCAGACTTGTTTGTTGATTCTTTGAAACCAGTTCTTTGAAAGTTTAAAAATGAAATATTTGATTATAAATGACGATATCTTTAATTTTGATTTATGTAAAGAGATATAATTTTAGTGCACATTTACAATTTTATAAACGGAATGAAAATACCAATATTAAAAATCTTCAGAGCATCTGCGTGTTCTCACACAGGACTGCCAACGTAACAAATCATAAATCACAACGATGAATAAGCGTTTAAAATTTCACTTCCCAGCCATTTCAATTACGTCCCTGTTCCAAAGAAAACCACACGCAATTAACTTCAAAAATGATCTCCAAGAATATTAGTTAAGGCTCACATTACTATCTCTGAACCCTTTTGCTAACCATCACTTAGCGAAACCGCCAAGCGCGATGCTATATCATGCCAAGCCAAGTTCTCTTATCTCGCCAGAATTCGAAAAATGTCCTGTTTGCAAGTTGTCGGGCGCGCGGGATGATGGATACGGACGCCATCTTGTTTTTTTCGCTTCTTCCACACCGTGGCAGGAGTTGGCACTCTCAACAGTTCTTTGAACGCGCTCTGCTTTGTTGATATCAGCGAGAACTGGTGGGTGTGTCAGTTTGAGAAGGATTAGCGGGTGATAGGGCTGCGGCGTGGTCGTTTCAGTTTCGAAACGAGAATGGGCGCCAAAAGATATTCGATTGCGTAAGTCCTTGGGAATTACTGCTGGGAGGTTGTAAAGTTGAACTTCGTGGGCAGGGGTGCCCATAGGGGGGGATTATGGCGCAAGTTGCGCCATCAGAATTTTTGGGGGGGATTTTTTTTCATTTCTTTATTATTATTTAATTTTCAGGGGGAAATGTTTTGGGCAAAAAATAATTTTGCATATATAACACGTCCGCAGTCACTGGAATTTCCAGCCATTTCAAGAAACGCCTCTTCGACACAAAAGCTGACGAAATTGTAAAAAAATACTCTTGTTTGAAAATGCAAGTCTTTATTCTGTTAAAATTAAATGCCATTTTAGAAAGATCTACAAAATACATTACAAAAATTATCTGATTAATGGATATAGAAGAATCTTAGGGTTGTGCGGCGCATGCCACCTCACAGGACCCCTCGCTTTTTTTTTTTTTGGGGGGGGGGGTCAGTAAAAAAAAAACGAGAAAACTATTTCAGAGAAAAAATCATATTTTTTAAAACTTTAGTATTTTTTTTAATATGTGTTACTCATATATCTAGGACATACACGTTTACTTTGTCCGGTTCATACATTCAGACTATACACTTCAGTGCTAAGATTTAAATTAAAAAACGCTGTGAGGCAATAACTTTTCCGTTACGAAGAAAAAATTTAAAAATAAATAAGAAGATTGCTATAAACTCAGGACTGCAGACTGCAACAAAAACTGGAAAAAAAAACGGTGACTTTAACAAAGTTAATTCTTTTGTTTGTTAATATGTGGCATATGTTTTTTAAAAAAAACTGCAATGATGGAAGTATAAACTGTTTCCGCATCTCAACAACACTTATAACGTAAATTACGATTTTTATATACAACTCAATAAGAAACTAATTACTTTCATACGTTTGTTCACTAATAAGCAACAGTTGTGGCGATTAGGGGGGACGCTCCCCCCTCCCACTTTTTTTGTATGTTGCCCCATACTTTTTAAATTTAAACTAAAAAAAATATTTAGTAAATTGTGTTACTGAATTGACGAACTAAAGAAAAATTTCCTACCCCAACCCTCTCCTATTTTTTTCTGGTGCTTATATTACATTTACAATCGATTTATTTTCTCGTATTATCTTGTATCTTCTGCCAGCACACAGACAGCTAACAGACATTTAGGAGCCACTCATTACAAAATACTCATCGTTCAAATAAAACAAAAACAGCCAAAGGAAATAGGCGCGACCATAGGTCTTGATTTTTTAGCGGGAACATATTGGCGCCGATATTTGTCCACGTTGAATACGAGTAGTATTATGAAAGCCAAACTGAATTTTTAGAACCCAATCGCCGCTACTGAGCGTAGGTGGTTTTATTATATTTGAATTTAGTCTTGGCGTCGAATCAGTTTAAATAATTTCAATGGTGTTACAATAAAAGAACGGATAATATATTTTAGTCAGCAAGGACGAATGGTTTTTGTGAACGTGCAGTTTAAATATGGAGTAAAGCTGAGAATATTTAAATTGTAAAAAAATAACTAAATGAAAAGTATTTTCTGAGTTTGATAAACTGTACTGGTAAGTGGATAAATATCATACAGCATTTTGAAATTAAATTTCATTATTAATACATTTTTAATTTAAATAAAGATTTCTTAAAATTCGATAAAATAAAGTTTTTGCATTTGATAGTCATATTTAAAATAGCCAAAAATAAGAGTAGAAGGTCACGAGTGATTTTAAACAAAACCAATAGCGTTCAGTATTTTGCATGAATTTAGTCGATAATTTTTTTTTCTATCTTTGTGTTTACCTGTCTATTTTGTTGGGGTTTAATAGATGTTTTTTTTTAAATAAAACTTTCACAAGTTTATTCATTACTTATAATTTGTACTTTAGTTCATGTTGACATCTCTAACCGTTAAGACATGAATTTTCCCCCTTTTTCATAAATATTTCTGTTTGACCATATATGTAGCCGTGTTTTATATATACCAGTTTTGTTTATACCATTAGGTAAGAGAAAGTATACTTAAACAGATATAAACAGTAAAAAACAGATATTCTAAGGCCCATTCTACACGGACGCTATTTACGCCGCGTTGCATTTTGCAGAAGCATCTGATTGGTGCATTCACACCACGTGGTGGACCAATCGCAGAGTTATCGCAAAAGCTAACGTGCGCAAATAACGTCCATGTAGAATGGGGACATTATTAAAGCGCATTAGCTTTTATAGATGATTGGGGAATACAAACTATGTGGTTTACATATACACTCGTAGAACCATCTGTATCTAACGCGCGTAAATAACATCAATTTTATTTCTTTGATGTCATGATGTGTTTTAAAAAAAAAGCCGTTTTTTATATTTCAATCAGAAAGCTTTTCTTTCTTATATATAAAGTATTTAAGCATTTTCAGTGGCATTTGGCTGACATGTAAGAGGCAATTGTTTCTGAGCATTTAGAGTAAAACCTATTTACATCATGTGTTTCTGCTAATTAGAGTGATTTTGCATATATCACTGACAAATAAAATATTGTAGGTAGTTATTTTAGTCTAAATGGAGCGATTGCAAGGGTTTTTCTGAAATTGAACAATCAAAGATTACCGTCAGCATTTCTACAGTAACTATTTTTAGGTGTTTACAAAATTGAATTCTAAAACAGGGATTTAAATTTTTTTAAATATCCATTTGTAAATTATATTTTTTGGTGGAATTGAAATCAACACCTTAGACAAATCGATGACATTTTGTAGAAAACACCAGATTTTTAGACCATAACAAAGCTGCGGTTCTTGAACCGGAATCGATCGATTCTTAGCGAACAGACAATAATAAGTTCTATGGAATTTATTATGAATTTTAACGCATGTTTTAACAATTAATAAATTTCTGAAATTACAATTTTATTCGACAAAATTATGTTATCTGAACCTCCGACCCTATATATTACCGACGAACCTGACTTTAAGCACCATTTGTTTGTATCAATGAAACGTTATAAAGAGATGCGGAGAGAAAGTTTAATTCAATATATAAGTTCCATACATATAAGTTAATGTATATAAGTTAAAGTATAACCAAGTTTATATCTTGATTTTATCTCCAACTGATTTATAATATATGAAATGTTCAGCTTTGTGTGAATTCAGTTGAAAATTTTAGATTCTAATAAAGTTATATGCTTTAAATTTGAGGGGGTAGATATTTTTTTTTTGGGGGGGGGGGTGCGCCATTGAGTTAGGGGGGGATTTGCGCCATTGAGTTTGGGGGGGATGGGCACCCCTGTTCGTGGGAGTTCGTTTCGAAGCATATCTGGGATAATAAAACAAAAGTTTGTCCGTTAGACATAAAAAAAACTGCTTCCTTTGCAAATAGTAGCTTAAAGTTCATATATCAACTACTTAACCACAAGATTTGGCAATTTTTTTTTAAATGTATAGAAATATTTGTTTTTAATTTTTCATTCGAAATTAGACTATCAACACTGTTATAAGTTGTTACTGGGTATTAAAAATACTTTAATGCAAATATATATTTTTTAAATGTATGATTTTTTTTCAAAATTTTATTATTTTCATACCAAAAGCATTTCACAATAAGAATGGGTCCTTTTTAACCGGCTGAAAAGCGCATCAATCAAAATTTAAAAATAAAACCGCCAAAAGCTTTAAATTAAAAACGCCAAAGCACGCCAAAAGGAGAGAGGTTATCAATTCGACTGTTAGGTGTTTTTTATGTATGTTCGCGCAAGATTTCTGTTCTAATTCAGCTATTTGGAAAATTATCTTTTTGTTGGACGTGGAATGTCCACTTGAAAACCTTTTTTTAAAAATATTAGGTTTCCCCGCATTTAACTGTCCGTAATTCTCAATTAACCAGACCGTTTTTGTTTTTTTTAATTGTTCGATTTCGATTTTTTTTTTTTTGGATAGAGAAAGAACAAGGAACACCGACTTTAAGAAAAATACGCTAAAAAGTAATTTAATAATTTTTAATTTTGTGAACGATTTGAGAAAATAGAATTATTTAATATAAATTTTATAGTTATTGCAAATGTTTGTAATTGGTGCCAATTTACAATAATAATACAGAAATTTGGCACCGATTTCAAAAAGTTTTTAATAGTATAAATTTGAAATTAAGTAATTTAATTTTTTCAACTTGGTTGTAAAATTAAAAATAATTTTTTTACTTTTTAGTGCAATTTTCTTTAAGCCGGCCTTCCTCTTTTTTTTTTTTAAAAAAAAAGATTATTTTATATATTAAAAGTTTATTAATTTTTTTTTCTAACATTGCATTATTCTTCTGGAACTTCCTGATTTAAACTTCATTAGGTTATTGATGTATATTTATAGATGCGATTCAAAACGTAATTAGTAACTAACTTCAAGTATATAATCATACCATTTGCGCAATTAATTGTTAAAACCCATTTTTTTTTAATTACCTTAAAACTAACCTTGGTGCTTCGTATAGTTATTCCTACAAAAATAATTTCCGTGTTGCAGAATTTTATTAACTATAATTATTGTTTTTTTATTCTAACAAAAAAAATTAAATTGCATAAATATTTATATAAACATTATTTTATCGAACTTTACAGTAGACAAGTTTTGAATAATGTAAAATTGTGATGGGTATTTAAGGAATTAATTGAATTCTTGACAGTAAACAGTTTTTAAAAAAAATTAATTTTCTGGGACAAAATTATATACTTATAATTAGTAAAAAAATATAAATAAATAAGTTGAAAAGATGTCTCTGAGATTGTGCATACCCATTTTAAATACGTTTTATAAAAAATTAACCACCTTATATTTTGATGTTTTGTTTTATCAGTAAATATCAATACTGAAAATGTGTTCAAAAGCTGATTAGTGTAATCCTCTGACGCTCATGGACGTGATATCACGTCCAAGAATTTCCAGTTTTTCCAACAATTTAAACAATTTTTAACGTCATAAAAATACTCCATTTTACAATATTTTTGAAATTTAAAAGTTTTAGGTACAATTTACAAGTATTCTCTTTACAATTGAATATATTTTTTAAATAATATACCAAATTATACTCGGGTAAAATTAATTAAACTTCCAAACAGCGTGAAAATAACTTTAGAATTGCCAAATTCGGTTGAGCCTCAGTGGGTTAAAAAGCACATTGCAAACTTACTTCATTAGCAGGATAGAAGTAAGACACTAAAAACGGGTTCATAGTTATCTTATATTATGCTCCTTAGCCTTCATATACTATAAATACTAAAACGGCGTACCATATAAAAAAATTTATTTGTAATCAAGAAAATAGAAAATAAATCGAATCTCAAAATACACAGTTAGTTTAACAATAAAAATCCTTTGAGGTTTGGTTTTTTGAATGCTTTTCCAAAAATCAATCTCAATTCCATACTATTTCGGGTTTTCATTTAAAGTGTAGGGTTTCAAAGCCAGGCTTACAGCAAGGAACGATCTCGGGAAAATTCTTAAAAATTCAGAAGGAATTCTTTGAATTGATGGGTATTTGGATGATAAATGACTAGTAAATTCCACAAGTTCAATTTGCCCATACCATTACTTTCGGAAAGTATTTCTTAACTTCACTGATCGTGTTAAATACCTTTTCAAGATGATAGATAATATCGAATTCAAAACTTTCTGCATTTGAATAAAATATTATTTCAAGGAATGCATTGTTGTGTGCTCTTACTCGAATTATCTTGGGAGTTTTTTTAAGGTTTCAGAAATGCGTATACCCGTTTGATGATGGTATAATGAAACGAATAAAAATCATATATAGCTTAGATATAAATATGCAATAATGATTTTTTTTTGAAAAAGTAGCTGAATGGATCTGAATAGTAAAAATAAATTATATTGTTATTTATTAGATGAATCCATTATCCCGATCGGCTGTCCGGAATTTTCCAGAAAAGCTATTTCCAGTAACAGCGATCTTTTTAAAAATAATGTAAATACTTTATTTTTCAAATCTATTGGATTTGAGTATAACATAAAAGTTACATAATTAAAAATAAACGATAAAAAAAGCATAATTCTAAAAAGTAAAAATAAATTTTATTGTTATTTATTGGATGAATCCATTATCCCGATCGGCTGTCCGGAATTTTCCAGAAAAGCTATTTCCAGTAACAGCGATCTTTTTAAAAATAATGTAAATACTTTATTTTTCAAATCTATTGGATTTGAGTATGACATAAAAGTTACATAATTAAAAATAAACGATAAAAAAAGCATAATTCTAAAAAGTAAAAATAAATTTTATTGTTATTTATTGGATGAATCGATTATCCCGATCGGCTGTTCGGAATTTTCCAGAACAGCTATTTCCAGTAGCAGTCATCTTTTTAAAAATAATATAAATACTTTATTTTTCAAATCTATTGGATTTGAGTATAACATAAAAGTTACATAATTAAAAATAAACGATAAAAAAAAAACATAAATCTAAAAATGTAATTTAAACTCTTCTGAAAAGAAAACAACTGTAATTTACAGCAGGCCTCTCGGAGTATTAATAAACTTTAGCCTTTGTATAATGTAATTAGGTTTGACCAACTTATCAGCTTACCTCAATTCTTCCTTCTCAAATTATTCCCAGAATGCATCCCCTCTCTATTAATTACAATTACCTTTATCAAACATACTCTTTATAGGTCTTTATCACCTCCCTCCCCCCTCAGAAACACGTTCATACGGGTTCCAGATTCTGGAGAAAATTTTCAAAACGTGTTTTGTCCAAAATTCCTAAAAACTTGAAGATCACTGAAATCGCCTCCAGATTTTATATCAAACTAAACTATTTTATTCATTGAAAACACTTTTGTTCTCTTTGAAATTAACTTTTAAAAATTGGAATCTATACAAAAGATTAGAAGTAAATGCGCAACATATATAAACCTTCATTTTGGGAGATTATTAGCGTTTAACGGCGAATCATCTTAATGGGGGAAAACATGATGCGAGTGTTTGTTCCTTAATTTCGAGAAATGGTCAGATGACAGGGACAATATCTAAACTTACGTCTCGCTTGCTAAAACTACCACAGCACAACGTTAAGACATTTGAACCATGGAAGACTTAATATTCACTAGCAAATTCGACACGATAAATTGTCGCTTGGCACTTAGATTCGAAATAGCAACCCCGATTACGATGTTCACGGCTCATCTAACCAGAATATCACGGTCCCTGAAGTAGGTTGTTTGCTACAGTTATAAAATTGATCAGTTGCTATGAATATTTGGAGGGTTATATTTAGTAACTTTGTATAATTATTATAGACACTGAAATTTATTGACTAAAAACAAACTTTTAAAAAAATAGGAAGATTCTGACTCTTATCTATTATTAAAATTTTCACGGAGTAAACATCTTGTGTGTTGAAAATGATGTTACTGCGTTTTCTTAAACCATGCATACATTTGAAGAAAAAATTATTAAAACGCGAGCATGGATCCTTAATAGTAGGGAAAACATATCTTTGCAATCTCGCTAACATCAAAGTGAGGCCAACATGTATGGACACAGACAAGTAGTTAATTACGTCATTTCATTCATAAATTTCCACTGTTACACATTTTCCAATTCATCAGCCAATCGCGAGTATTTTTTAATTCATAATTTTGAAAAGAAGTCGCGTGTCTGAGGCCATTCGGTCTGAGATGTTGGTTTCACGATTATTACGTCATATTCGCTCTATGTTCAAAGATTTCACCCCATTAAGGTAGCTTGAAGTATTGATTCATGTACAAATTAATTTTATTGGGACGAAAAAGGGTGTTTTTAAGACTAAAATAGTTAAGTTCGATAAATACTTTTGAGGAAACTTCACTGATATAATGTAGTTTTTTTTTAATTAAACTACACACGTCGTTTTGAATGTTTATTTTTCATTTAGAAACACTTTAATTGGCTGTTCCTATGCTTTTTTTTGCTACCAGTAATAATTGAAAGTGTTTATATAATAAAACAGTCCAATTCAGTATCCAAAAATAATTTCTAATCAGTAGTTTCTTTGTGTTATATCGTTTCAAAACCCCAGACCTCAAACTTAATCACCTTAAAAAAATAAACATTAATTTCCGAAATAACATGTAGGAAACCCAAGTGTCTCTTTCTTAAAAATAAAAAAAATCTAAGAAATATATAGGTGTAGTTTCTACGTTACTTAATTTACAAATATAAACATAATATATTTTGGTAATAACACATTTTCGAAATTTTTAACTTATTAACTTCCAGTCACCCTTAAACGTAAAAATTTAAAACATTGTATCAAACTGATTCATTGAAGATATTCTTATCCATTCACAACTCCCGATGCCTCTTGACTGCACAACCAATCAGAAGCGTTAGATCCAGCCAAACCAAGCGAATAAAAATGCAGAATGGAATAGTCTGCGGATCCTTATCGAATCCATGAAACGCATCCCAATATGGAAATCACGTTTTTCCACGCCACACTTCTTTTTAAAGGATCAGACTTTCGGTGAAGACAGCTTTAAAAATCACATTTCCACTCAAAAGAGGGGGGAAAGAATTCCAGATATGGGATACTATTCATGGTGCATAGTTTGTTTGTGTATTTTCTTCGATTGTGAGGAGGAAGTTCGCATGAGCTCCAGTTCATATTTTATCCTGGTGGGCTCATATTTTCTATGTGACAGGACAACAAATCTTGCGCTGCATACTGAATTGAGTGCCATATATTGTAAGAGACACACACTGATACATAAATAAGGTCGCGGAGCATAGGTGAATTTGACAAAAAGAAAGGTAGTGGAACTACATTTATAAGAATTTTCTAACATACGAAAGCTCTCTCTCTGATGTCAGTGGACATAAAAAGAAATTTAACTGTAAAGTAATGGTTTTCAAATGGTAATACGCATACCACTAGTGGTACGCGAAAATATGTGGGGTTGTACGCAGAAGGAAGATATTTTTCCGAAAAGTTTTATATGTATACGACTGGATTAGGAATGCGTTTTCACAAGACAATTGGGCCAGACGATGTAAAAGCTAAGGAATGTTTCATAGAAGTAATAAGTTAATAAGTGACGATACAATAACAGACTCTTTCAATGAGAAAAGTCTTGCTTCTTTTGGATCTCTACAAGAAATGAATAATCTGTTCTATTCAGTCAAGCACTGAAATTTTTTACTCTATTTGTAACAGCGGCTATATGTGAACGTGGGTTTACAAAGATAACGTATGTGAAAAACAACTACAAGAATATACTATGCGTGGAAAACGACTTAAGATATTGTTTCAAATAGTCATTAAATTATATTACACACTAAAAAAAATTCATTGTTTTACTAAACATTTAACCTTTTTTCATGAATTATCAAATTATCCGGATATTTGAATTTCCGGATGAGATCTGGTCCAATTAATCCGGATAATTGGAGTTCAACTGTATTGGGATTTGAGATAAACTAAAAAGACATGTTTGATTGTCTGTAAAAAAACAGTTGTTTATAATTTTAAGACAGAATAATAATTTTTATTATTTAATTTTTTACAATGTCCATTTTAATTATTAAAAAACCATGAAGAAATCTAGAAATATATATATTAAAAATGTAAGTTATATTAATGAAAATATAATTTTGTTTACAAGTAGTTTCAGTTTAAAACACAAAATAAAAAATATACGAATTGAATATATGTAAATACAATTTCTTTTGAGTTGCATAAAAAATATTCTTCGCCACACCATTTGTCGACATCAATATCCTAATAGATTACCTTTGGGAGCTAAAATAGAATACTCAATTCAATTAGTTTATTTAAATGTCACAAAACCTACTTTAATGCATCACCATTTTTTTTAAAAAAAAATACTTAGCTTTAGGAAGTACCAACCATACAACTCAACCCGAGTCGATTGTGTTGCCTCGAAGATCCATTACCAAGGATTGCTTTTTCCACAAATAACAGAAAGCCTACAAAATAAGCTGCAAGAAAGGAAATTTCAATTCTTCGGTTTTTCCTCGAATTTCTCTAATCGCATTCTTTCTTTTATTTATTGTCGTCTGCTGTGAGTGCTAGTTTTGGTTTCTTGCTTTTGGCAACTTCAGGATTCTTTTCTTACCATTCGTTTATATTAGTGGTTTGCTTTCTCTTTTCCTTCCAGTGTGTTTGTTGTTTTGTTTAATTTATACTAGAATCCTGCAAATTCAGGAATAGGAAATGTGCTTGGGAAATAGATAAAGAAACATTTAAGGAGTTTTCTTTTTTTGGTATAGTTAACATTTTTATATTATCATGAAACCCTGGTGATGTTTTATGTTACTCGAACATTCCATGCAAAATGTAATATGTATAACAACAGCAATAATAATTTTTACATGTATGTACTAGCAGAAATTCACGTTCTTTGCAAATGGTTAACTCAAATAGTGTACATCATTTTAGACTTTCAATTTTGTATTATGATTAAGTATTTTGATACTAAAATTTAAGAGCCTATGATTTGTAATAAATTATAACTTAAATAAGAACCAAATGGGATTTTTTCTATGCCAGAAATTGTATTTTGAAAAGCTTAAATAATGATACATTGATAACCAGTGTTTAAAATATGTTTGAGAAGCAAATTAGCATTTTAGCAAAAATCCCCAAATAATACTTTAAAATTCTAGGAAAGATTTGACTCAAAACTATTTTAAATATTTTTTTAAAAATCATACACAAATAATGAATAATTGAAGTATGCTTGACTACCTAAAAAATGTCACTCTTGTCGATTGTAAAGACATAACAATTTTCCAACAAGTGACTTTGAAACGAATGCTTTAAGATGTTGTTGAGAAGCCAGTCCGAATGCTACGATTCTTCAACTTTCAAAGGTGAGACTGGGAGTGAGTGCAATGACTTAATATTCTCTGGAAAAATGCTTTAAAAAAAAAAAAATTCTGTCACCTAGAAAATCATTCAAAAAATGGTGATATTTCTTCAAAATTTGACTTTTGCATTGTAGTGAAAGTACATGTTAGAATTTTCGCTATATAAGATTTCTTTTCGGATTTTGAGAAAAAAAAACAATCACAGCTTAAGCACTGTTAATAGTCCATCAAAATAAAATCGGGAAGATATCAAATAAATAAGTTAATATCTTCCTTGTAAAAATGAAAGAACATTATATAAACACGAGTTAATTTAAAATGAATAAACTATTAATACAATAAAAGTCCTTTTTAAATGATTTTTAACTTTTTAGTAACATTTCCTAACAAAGGTGTTGATCGCATTCAAAATGGAAAATATTTATAAAAATGCTTCTATATACATAAAAAATCACTTAAAATTTAATTCAAGTTTTAAGTCGTTGGGTATGTAAATCTTGAGGTTAATAAATAATATCTTTATATAAAATATGCAGGGGAATTACTTTTTGATAAGAAAAAATACACTTTAAAATAAAAATACGACTTAATTTCAAAAACCCTTTTAGGTCATATTAATGCCATAAAAGATATGTAAAATACATAAATGCTTTGATAATTAATTTTAAATATTCTGATAATAACATGGATGATAAAAATTGTGATTTTTATTTAATTGTGAATTAATAATTATCATTCATATACCAGAAAATAAACTAATCATTCTCTTAAAATTTTGATTAAAGAATATATTTAGATAGTTAGAAACAAACTGATTTTTAAATTGCAAAACGCATCCAAGGTAATGGACTGGAAGTAAATATAATGAAATTATGTATGTAAATAAAAGTTTTCCCTAATTTTCCAATTCTTTTAAAACAGTTTTTCTTGTAGAAGCAAAAAATACTCAAGAACTTTTTTAATCTATAATTGCATTAGTGGATGGTAAAATATATAATTGAAATTCGTGGATGGTAAAATCTATATTCTGCAAATGCTTAGGGGTATATCTTAATAAGTATCCTGCAATAAAGAATGTTATAATATAAAACCATTGAAATTGTATTAAAGCAAATAAAAAAATCTAGAATATTTTATTAATTATATGTATTTGGTACTAGTAAAAGCAAAAACGCATAAATATTTTCAACAGAGCATTAAATTTGATAGAAAGTTTTAAAAACAATTATATTATAAAATACGCCATTAAAATGTGTATGTAAAAATGCTATACATCTTTAATAGACTAGTGTGTAACGGTTTTCATGCGTTCAAGAAGATGACCTTTAAATCAACTACACTGGGTTTGACCCATTTTGTAATAAGGAAAAGTAGTATGCTATCCCTTTCCATGGGTCATGTGATTCAGCAGTCATAGGCTGAAACTTGCGCGATACCATATTGCCTTATTACTCCAACGATAATTTTGCCTGCTGGGATAAACGACCTAAAATTTTTCTTTTTCTATCTTATAATTTCCTATCTTATAATTCCCTATCTTTTTTAGAAAGAACTCTGCTAAACAGTCTTAATCGGGTGATTAAAGTGAGTCTTAAATATAATTCACAAGTTCTCTTAATTAAACTAATTAATTTAAATAGTTTACATCCTAAAAACTTGCATAATTATCAATAACTATTTTAATGCATTTTTGTATTATATAAAACAATCATATAAACCCTAAAAATAGTCCAATTAGTAAACGAAACCAATTATCATAAAAAAAACTTTCAATGTTTATTTTTTCTAAGCAAATTTAAGGTTCTTTTTCCTTTTACAAGTAAAACATAATTTTACAGAAGTGCTAATTAAATGGGGAGTTTTTATATTTTTAAAAAATGTATTGTGCTTTTGTTTAAAATAATATTTATTTTTATCTAGTTTGACAGTAAACTTTAAGGAAAACTACTCCAAGAAAAAAAAGCTTTAAAAAGGGAGAAAAAAAGTCTTTTAATATTCAAGTGTTAAACATGTAAATATTTTATATTATTTTTTTAAAGTAACGTCATTTTTAAGGTACTTTCCTAATTAAAATAATTAAAAGTACCACCAGTCAGAAAATCCGTTTACTTAGTGAGTTTAAAATTAATTTTTATTTAATTTATAGTTAAGTTTTCATAAAGTATATACACATAATTATCGTAGAAAGTGAACTATTTTAAGGCTGTATAAAATACTGTCTTTTGCTCACACACAAAATTAAATATGCTATTAAACGTATTTTCTTCTAAAATTTAATTAATTTTACCAAAATACTAACGCGCATCATGTCATTAAAAAGTTATTAATTTCAGAGAAAAAAAATGTTGGAACATAATAATACGAACATAACGCCAAATATTTTTTTTTAATTCAACTTATTGCACATTTTCCACATTTTTCAAAATTTAAATCGATTAAACTATTTAGTTTGATTAGGGATATATAAATAATTTTCTTTTAAGTATTTTTTATTTAAATTTAAAATAGATTCAAAAAACATATATATGAATAGCAAAAAAAAAATTATGTTTTCTTATTTACACTATTTAGTGTATGGAAATATCTAACTTATTTGCAGCTGAATTACGTTTTGAATATGATGATGATAATATCATCAAGATGAGGAAAAGTGGGTTTTAAAACTCAATCTTTGATGTTCAATGTCCAATTTCTCCCAGATTTTGTTTTTAAAAATACAATACTATTTCTATAAAAAAAATTACATTTTCTCTAGGAATCAACCCTTTATTTTTATTTAATTCATGGATTTATAAATGGTTTTAATAACTCATCATTTCGATTCAAATGTGGGGTAAATGGGTGTTACTTTTGGCAATTTGGAATGTTTCGTGTTAAAAAAGCGTTATTAAAACATATGCTTTAGTCAAATTAATAACTTGAATAAAATAGAATAAAGCACAACCATTATTTTCTAAAACCTCAGTATATTTCATTATTAAGAAACTATGTTTATACCAGTGTGTCTAAAGGCAAGTGGTAATCCGTCATTTTGAAAAAAATCCACTTATTTATTATTTATTATCTTCGAAAAAATACCTGCGTATTAAATTTATGGCCAATTTTAATTCAGGAAACTGTACAGTATTTACGTTATTTTTTTATTTTTCCGCAGACTACTTTTTATTTTATTTAAAATATTATGTTTACATTTTAGAAATCAATTAATGACGTCTATTTTTTTATCAATATGTTCTTTTTGCGGACATTTTAATTGGGAAAAAATATGTAATTTCCTTATTTTAACATATAAGCAGGGCTAAATACATTGCATTTAATTCTTGTCATTTATAAGATTCGAAATTCATATTTTTGTAAAATAATTTTACTTTTACCGAAAATCACTCAATTTGTTCGAATTTTCATTATTTCACATTAAAAGTTTGAATACCTATTTTTCCCACTTTGCGAAACATTGAAATAAAAAAATAAAAAATGTCAATGAAGTATATTGAAAGGTATATTTTTTTATACATAAACCAATGTAAATAATTCAACCTTTCTTAGTTTACATATAGAAGTTTTCGCGCATCAAACTATCGGGAGTTTTTTTGTATACTCAAACAAATTGACTGTGACTTGTATTAAATCGTCCAGAAAAGTCATATTTTATTCAAATGTACACTATATTAAAGCAAAGTAATTTTTAAAATTTTATTCCAAAACACCCATTTTACCCCACCCTACCCTATAAAAAATACATATATTTTTATTTACATAATTTCACATATTTAATTTTTTTTATTTAAATAAATCTTATTCTCTCCTCCCTTATTATAATTGGGAAAACTATTTCAATTTGAAAGCCTTATTCCAAAATAAATACTTCAACTTTAAAACGCCATCAGCAACGGTAATGATCAATATACTAAAATAAAATTAACTTAAACACGAAACTTTGTGATTACTAATTAGTACCAATTACGAAATCAACTTACTGTTTTCAAAAATTCTAATAGTTGTTATAGTATTGTCAATGCTATTTCAATCTGCTCATTAGTATGTGATCACAAATAATGATTACTTGGTTTTAATGATTTATAAACTTGGAAATACAATTTTTTTTATACCCACTTCAGCGTTGAACTGAATGTGACAAGATAGAAATGCCAATTACAGATGCTAAAGATTTTAATGTTAATTTCTTGTTTTAATAATTGAAACTAAATACCGTTCCTAAAAATACTTCTGTCTCTCCCTCTAGCATTTACTTGTCAAATATTAACAAATCCAATGGAAGAGGCTCGTTAAATTTCTAATAAATTTTATGTTTAATATTATAGCTCTGTTAAAACTATATTAATGGAGATTTGAGAAATGTTATTTATCAAGTGTGGAATTAAGATAGAACATAAATAAAAATATGAATTTTAAATTAACCATTTTGCATTGTATAATCAGAAACTAACCTGCGCTGTCCGGATTTGATGTATATATACAAATATGAACTTCTGGATTGTCTATAATAGCTAAATTTTATACAAATGACACGTTTTTTATAATTGTTTCATAAAATCTTGCAATTCAACTTAAGCTTCAATCCAAATGTTTGCTACAGGTCAGCATGTTCATTTATACTCTATTAGGGTGATCCGTTCCGACACTATAACTCCGTTACAAATGGCACTATTGACATAAATTTGGCCTCATTCAATAGAAAATTATATTCAATGTATCTATAAATATAACACAACGCACGTACAGGACGTTTATAAAAGGTCTATTCAGTCACGTGTAACAACAGTTTACTGTTGGTGAGGTTTTTGTTGGCGACTTACCCCATTCAGTGTGATCTTCTAAAATGACGGTTCAAACACATACACACACACACAAACACACACACACACACATATATATATATATATATATATATATATATATATATATATATATATATATATATATATATATATATATATATATATATATATATATATATATATATATATATATATATATATAAATGCTTATTATTTATAGTTGCAGTCGTTATTATTTGGTGATAAGTTCCATGATGCAGGTATAAACTAAAGGCCGAAATATCAAGTTCACAACATTTATTTCTCCGGACTTGATAGCTCGAGGTTACATCGTGAATCTGTAGATAATACGGAATACTTTGAGAAGGAGAATGTACCGTGGACACCTCTGATTGGTTCATCTCAGTTTTAGTTCGCATTTTTAGGTTTGGGTTCGGGATTTTGAAGTGGCGTGGGAGGGAAAGCAGTCACATGAGGGATGCTTTTGTACTGGGAAAAGGGGCGATATACAAAGTTAAAGAAAGTTAATTAAAGTACATTTTAAAGGGGGGAATAGTTATAAAATATATTATACATATATATATATATATATATATATATATATATATATATATATATATATATATATATATATATATATATATATATATATATATATATATATATATATATATATATATATATATATATATATATATAATCACGAGTTCATAATTATAGTTCACCTTATACAGTGGGTACCCATGTTCAATGTAATCCTTGTCAAATAATAGGAAGACAAATTCCGCTTCCAAGTGTTCTTCTTCCGCGCTTCCTTCGCTTACACGCCCCTGTGTCACGCTCACTTCGATTTATGACAGCCACAAACCAACACCGACTCAAAGACAAGGCCGTGCCTCACGTGACCTTTCCGGAGCTGACGTCATTACGAGTAGGCCATGGTAGCGGGTAGAAACGGAAGATTTCGCTTCGATGATGTTTTTTTTTAAGCGCGAATTTCTTTGTTTTCTCAAAATGGGTGAAAATTCCGTGTGCTTTAGTCTGCGATTATTATTTATAATCTGAGTTATGGTTTACAAACAACAATTCCCTGACAATTGTGAAGACAGCTTGTTTACAAACAAGCTGTCTTCCCAATTGTCAGGGAAATTACACGAAAACACCAAAAGTTCAGCTGTTTTCGTTTCCTAAAGATCGGACGTTGCGCAGAAAATGGATTCGTGTAATTCACACACACACAGGGACGACTTTACTCCTACATATTACACCAGGGTATCTATGATTATGCTTAAAATTTAATCTGCGTTCTTTAATGTAAATTGATAACATGTAGATGTCAGGTTTAAATTGGATTAAAACATCACTGGTTTAAAAAAAAACCAGGGAAGTATTTGACAAGTTTGACAGGGACAATTGTTATTAACCGACTGAACAGAGCGCCAGCCAAAACTCCAAAATAAAACAGACATAAACTTTAAATTAAAACCGCCAAATCGCGCACCATGTCGAGAGGTTATAGATTCGACGGTTATGTATTTTTTTTTAATTTATGTATGTTCGCGCGGGATTTCGGTTCTACTTCAGATATTTGCACAATTTTTTTGTTGTGGATAAGGGCTGTTTCACTTGGGAGCAATTTGAAAAAAATATCGGGTTATCCGGCATTCAACTATCTCTGGAATTCTCAATTAACCGGACCGTTTGAAAAAAAATATTGTCCGATTTCAAAAATTCTTTTTTTGTTGGATATAGAAAAATCAACTTAGGCAAAATCTGCAAAAATAATTGGTTATCCGGCTGCTATATATTCGGAAATGTCGATTTTCCGGAGGTTTTTTATACAGTTAATCCGATTTCATAATATTTTCATTGTTTAACAGAAATTGTTCGACAATGACATTTCATTTAACCAGAATTTATTGGCATTGATAGGGATAGTTTTACAATATACACGGTTGAGCAGAAGTTGCTACTTGAATTACTGGGTGAATGATAAGAGGGGGCGAAGCCCCCTGCTAAATTAAAAACCAAAAAGGGAAAAATAAATAATCTTTCTAGAAAAAAGAAAAACCGACTTTAAGGAAAATGCGCTAAAAAGTAAAAAATAATTTTTAATTCTACGAATGAGTTGAAAAATCGAATTATTGAATATCAATTTTATACTTAGTACAACTTTTTGAAGTGGGTGCCAATTTACAAAAATTATACCCAAATTTTGGCGCCGATTTCAAAAAGTTGTACTAAGTATAAAATTAATATTCAATAATTCAATTTTTCAACTCATCGTAGAATTAAAAATAATTTTTTACTTTTTAACGCATTTTCCTTAAAGTCGGTTTTCCTTTTTTCTATAAAGATTATTTTCTTACTAATACAGACTGACAGTCCTTGTGTTTCGGATTTTTACATAAATGTTGGTGAGTAAGAATTTAAAGGCATTGAAAATTCAATGCCTATTATTGTATACCTTTCCGGCTATTGTGTTCATTCGGCGATGAAAAAAATAAATTGTAAATATAGTTCAAAACAAATGATTATTGACAACACTTTAAAATGAAACTATAAATATAAATTAATTGAATCTCTGGATAGAGGTGGTTTAATCTACCCATCTGGAGATATTGTAAATGCTGTAAGTTACAATTATATTGTTATGTAAAAATTGCTTTTAAAAGAAAATGAGACCAAATTTTTACAAATAACTGATCACCGCTCATTTGTGGTTGAAAAAACTTTGGAATTAATAAATTGTAATGATTTTTGTTGTTGATGATCAATGTGAAGCGGACCATAGTTCTGAGAATGTTTTAAAACTAATATTAACTTCAGCTACAAAATCATTATTAAAAAAACTATTGCAGGCAAAAAAATTATATAAAAAAATTCAAACTGAAAAAAAGTCTAAAAAAATTGAGACATTGAAAAAAGGGATAACAGTTGTGGAAAAGGTGCAAACATATAAAATTGCATAACTGTATATAAACGCTCAGTTCAATAAAGAATTTTTGTTAATTTGGTCTTTGATACTTTTAATTTCATGCTAATGTGAGTATTTTTTTGGGCATATATATTTAAAAATCTTTAATGAAATGCAAAGGTAAGGTAAATAATGTTTAGGCAACGTAACAGTTCATTTTCTAAAGAAAAAATGCTATTCGTCTACTCGAAATACCAACCGCTTCAATCGAAGAAACACAGCGGGGAAGGAGAATTCCAGCCTACTCATGGTGACGTCACAAATCAGAGGCATGGCCTTGTATTTGAGTCGGTGTTGCACAAACCCACCTCACGTGTCTTTCGTCACAATCTCACGCGACACTTCTGGAGTGAGATCATCGCACTCTCCGCACGACCGAATTTTTTCCGACAGTTTATTCTGGAAGGGACCTCAAGTGCGCTTAGGAATGAGTAGCGAACAACTCTAATAACATTATTTTTTTAAAAACAAATTCCATTGTTTAGTCGAAATGAAAGCACATGTATTAAATATCTATTAGTAATAGTTTATATTAAAAAAAATCCCAATCTTTTACTGTATAAGTCAAATAATTGAATATTTATTTTCTGTTTGATAAAATTTAACTTACTTTATTATATAACAGGTTTAAAACATCGATTGTGATTGGACGGCATGATAAAATTCTATGAAACCGAATTTGGAGAAAAATCGATATTGCGTTTGCGTGGAAAGACTTTCTTTGAATTTTAAAGGGTCAGATAAGATTTAGAACGTCTCAAGACAAAATGGTAAAAGTCCCATGGCATCTACAAATTTTTTGAGTTTTCAGCAAAGTTCACATTCAAATGCAAAGGAAGGAAGTTTGGAAATAAGTTGGAGGTTTGTCTGAAAAAGGAGATCACTAGAAAAAGAATAAAAACTTTATAACAAACTTTTTACATTCTTCTTTTTGACGACATCGTCCATGACTATTTTCCCTGATTTAACTCCCAAGTAGTCCCTTAAAAATTAAAAATGTCACCAAAAATTAGTAATTTGTAAATTTGCATGCAATTTTTTTTAAAAAAAATAACTGTTTTTGAAAAATAATAGTATTAAACCTTCAAATACTGTAGTTGAAAAAACGCATTTTTTATTTCATGTATTTTATCTCCCACAATCTTTCTTGTTTTAGAAACAGCCGTAATGTTGTTAATTTAGTACAATAAGAGAACTACTCCTCACCAATCGAACTTACAAATCGAATAAATATATTATCAGTGTAAAATTTATAGTTACTTATCTATACACTGTTAAAAATAGGCGGAAATATGTAAAAATAGGTTTATAACAAGCTACCGCCATATATATTAAACGAACCAAGTTGATGGTTCGATTAATTATAGATTGGGTTGTTTAGATATCTACTTTATATATTTTTTTAATAATTTTAAAGTGTTAGTTAGATAAAAACTGCTGTAATTAGCTGCGCTACGTTCTAATTTACGTCACGTTGTAAAAGTACAAACACTATTATAACCTTAAACAAAAGTAACAATTTTGGACAATACTAGGGCTTCTAACACCCTGATGCTCATGGTCATCATATCGCGACAGGTAACTTAAATTTTTTCCAACTATTTCACCTCCATTTATAATACTTTTTTTTAATTATAGGTTTGAAATACAACTAATCTATCTCATTACAATGAACTAAAACAATTAAATTAGTGTAAGAGATCATGCCCACAAAAAAATATTTTAACTCCAATCTGTAAGAAAAGAACTTCACAATTGTAAAAAATCCCTTGAGCATCACTGAGCTAGAATGCTATTTTAAAAATAATCAGCACAGGTAGCAATGTTAATAGATTACACCCAAATAGTCGCACATTACATTACAAAACGTTCCATTGTTCTTATTATTTTTTCTCTTGCCAAACAACCCACACAAATCCAGAGAAAAAAGCATTATTTCAAGCAAGTTTTGTTTAGAATACCATAGACGGACACGGACAATATCGCGCACACAAAAACCCTCTGTCTCCCCCCACACTCAAGCAGACATCAAAAACTTCCCCAGGACATCTTTATAATTGTTGCCACCCAAGTGAAGGAAAATCCCGGGCACTAAAGAGCAATAAGTTACAAAAAGGTGCTACTCAGCAAGCCACCTAACACTTTTTTGGCTGTCGGAACAATCCGTCCGATTAATTTTATTTTTATCATCTCTCTGCGAGTTTTTCTTTCCCCGTTTAGGGAGCCCGGCACTAAAAATATCTCGAAAACGGAAAGAGACGGGGGTAATAAGTTTGGGGCGGGATGTCAAACCGGGAGCAGTCAGCCATTCCGGGGTTGAATTGTGGGTGATATTTGTGTGAAGGAAAAGAAATGACGTTAGATAATTTGAATTGGAGAGGTTGTTATATTTTTGTGCGTTGGGTTATTATTAGATATATTTTCTTGATGAATTCTTGTATCTTTAACATTCAGAGATCGCGCTGCATAACAATTTTTAATTTAATTAAATGATTAATCGAAACTTTTTAATATTATATTCGAATATTCAAAATTAAATTATTTTTCTTAGAAATGAAAATGTATTGAATCTAAATATTTACCTGTAAAGTGATCGTGCTTGTATTCCCTTTGTTTGTGGAAAGTTTTCTTTTAATTTTTGAAACAAGTGAGTAATTTTATGTTTAATTCGCTAAAATTATAATTTATAATATAACCTTTGATGGGGCAGTGTGCACTTCAGTCGTCCATAGTTTCCAGTTTTTCTGACATAACTTTATATTCATAAAAATATTCGATATTGAAATATTTTTAAAATCTAAAGCAACTTTATTATTTTGTATCTTTTCTAACCGGCTAATGGGGCTAAAATCTGTTTATAAATAAATTAATGAGAAATATACACAACACATAATGCAACTTTGTTTTTTAATATTTAGCAAATCAGATATTATAAACAAATTACATTAATGCAAAAGTAATGTGCAAAACGAGAATCCAATCGACATGTATTGATGAAATGAAAAGTATATCTTTTAGTTTATTTGAAAATACATAATGCATTTTATTATGTTCAATCTAATTACATGAAAAGAAACGCTATTTCTTTTTTAATTCACCCGCTCAAATGAAGACGCAAAGGACATTATTTACTTTTAATTGTTATTTTTTTGTTTTTATCAAAGTATATGCAATTATTGACTTTAATCATCTAAGTACTATAACAGCTGTTCAGTTAAATATAACCGTACCTCCGCATAAGTATTAAAATTTTATTTTTTATACTTGTATTTAAATATATATTCTCTACATTTTCCGACGAAATATAAAAGGCAAATTTAAGTTTACTTAAATTTGTCTTTTGTTAATTTTATTCAATATAAATACAGAATTATTCGTATATTTTAAGAGTAACATTTAGAATTGATGTTAATTGATAAATATTTACAAAATGATACAGAATGTTAGTTACATATAAAATTTACTGGAGCACACTTTCGTGCATGAATGGACTGTAGTATTGCGAATATGACGTCATCATCGTGATGCAAACATCTCGGACCTGTTGGCACCAGACACGTGACTTCCTTTCAAAATTTATGAATGAAAAAACGTTCGCGATTGACTTGTGATTTGGAAATAGTAGTAAATACGTTACTTCATGAAGTACAGGATATTTTTATGAATGAACTAGAAATTTTTTATGAATGGACGACGTAATAAACCGAATGACGTAATGTGTCTGAGGCCATACAAGTTGGCCTCACTTTGATGTTTTATGTTGTTTTTAAGTTGCGAGATTATAATCTTATGATTTCTCTACTATAAGGAATCCATGCTCGAAGGAGCACACTTCTCGGAAAACTTTTATTTACGTGTCCAGAAATGGCAGATATTGCCAGAAACCGCCAACCCCAAACACCCACCCGTCCGATTATTAAGGACAACAACACAAGTGAGCCACCGTTTTGTAAGAAAATAGAAACATGCATCGGGAATCTCAAGCAAAAAAACAACACTCAAAACCCAGAAAAAAATGGCTGAACTTCCTCGAAAGAGAGAGAAAAGGGAGTCTGTTGTTATCAGCGGTTGCATCTTCTTTCTTGGATGTCAGGATGAAGAATAGCCCTCTATTTAAAGACCCTTCTTCTCTCTCTTCTTGAAAAGATTCGTGTAATTAAATTTTACACCATGCAAGTCACCCAATTAGCGGCTGCGAGTCCCCCTCCAATTAGTGGTACCTGCGGACACTTTGCTCCAGACACCGGCAGTTAGTGTCAGAATGCAGATGTATCACTGTATCCGTCCTTTTCCAGTGTGGTATTATCTCAAGAATGAGATTTTTCTGCGTCCTTTGGGACTTACTAACAAGATTCATTCTGGTGGTGCAAAAAGAATGGGTATGGAGTTTATGTAGTTAGGGGAGCAGTCGTTGTGGGTTTTGAGGGGGTCAGTCGTTAAAGTTTAATAATAAGAACCGATAACTTAAATTCGAAAGATTTATTCTTTTCCAGAGGCGACATTTTGCAGGATTATGGTTACATTAACAATGGGAGAAAAACGCGCCTGTAGGGAATTTTTATATTTATGGACAAGGAAATTTAGGGAATTATTGAGTCGGAGGAATCAGTTAATTGGTCAGAAATGGTATGAACCTAGGGATGTTTCATGTGCAGGGACATAAAAGAACTAAATTGCTCTTGTGGAAGACTTATTACCAAAGTATGAACGTAAGAAGTTGTTATGACTACAAATAAGCTGGGAATTAAAATTGTCAGCGAAATATTGTTGGGAATTCTATTGCATTAAGAAATAAACATGAATTGGTTAGGTAAGTTATGTGGGGGGGATGGTAACAAAGTTTTCCAGACAGAAGGAAAAATAATACTACAAAACAATTAATTACAGAAAAGGACTGATGCAGAAAATTCAAATATGGTAATTTAAGGAAATTATTACATATATTTTATAATATTTTCACATTGCGAGATTTCTGTAACGTTAGTGTTTTGTAATGTGTTGAAATGTCGATAATATTATTGATATTTTAATGTGATGTTAATTAGGTAATGATTTTTTTCTTTAATTCGGTGAGATTTCTGCAAGATTTTTGTGTGACAATATCTTCTACAAGGACTGCCTTTCTTTACCAATAAATAAAACACAATAAAAGAAAAAATTAACAATAACAATCTCAGTAGTAACGTTGTCATTTTTGAGCATTCTGCGATCGTCAAATTTGACAATTTCTTCATTAACCCACTGATGCTCACACGATATTTTCAATTGTAAAGTTGATTTCACAGCTTGTAAATTAAAATAATTTTTCCTATGCATACTATTTTATATATATTTTTTTAATTAATTGTAAAGATATAGCTTGTAAGTTGTGTATCAAAACTTCAAATTAAAAAAAAAATATTATAAAATTGAGTATTTT
The DNA here is from genome assembly GCA_963932185.1 of Troglohyphantes excavatus. Taxonomy (NCBI): domain Eukaryota; kingdom Metazoa; phylum Arthropoda; class Arachnida; order Araneae; family Linyphiidae; genus Troglohyphantes; species Troglohyphantes excavatus. Next base: position 21,123,183 of record OZ010673.1, read on the forward strand.
GATGAATTTAAAAAAATTGGGTGCATTGCCAGAAAAATATTTCTGGAGGCCTTAAGTGTCAGGTGGTTAAATCACTCGACTTTTGACGAAACAAGAATTTTAAATTTTTTAACGAAAGTAAATTATTACAATTCCTTTCTGGTGATATCAGATCATTCGTTTCTAATTTTGGCTCTTGTATGCATATTGCCATAATTCAACAAAGTTTTTCTGACACGGTCGATAGCGTGCTTGACTTCGTGCTTGACAAATCCCCCCCCCCCCTGGTTAGAGTAAAACCTTTCCGTTTTATTTTAAATTGCCTTTATTTTCGGCGAAATAAATTTCTCAAAAAAAAACGACAAAATGAATTTCTAAGTTCGACAAAATATTTCATTGTAAAGTTTAGCAGGTGTCTTTTTCGAAAAAAAGGACGAAAGTTTCTTGAAAACTAAGCACGCCTTTCTAACAGTGTTCATAGTTATAAATTTTGCTCAAGTATCTTTAGCTATTCACATTATCAAGTTATGCAATTAAAAAAACCAAGTGTAAATTAATGCCAAATTTCGAGTTATTATTTTCTTTTTTTAAATAATATCACATTTGATAAAAAATATGTTAAAGACTGACATTGTTATGATATCTCTTATATTATTACCGAAAACTGAAGCCATTTTCAGAGTCATTAACATACTACTTCTTACCCGTAATTAAAATGCTTTATATCTACCCCAAACCATCATTTTCCATCAAAGACAGTTTCCTCCAAAGTTAATACTATTAAAAGCTAGTTGAAGATTAATTCGCGCAATATGCCATGTTATCAAAAGATTCTTTGTTGATATTTAGAGGGAGCAACTAAAACTAATTATTAGTCTTCAAGTACGTGAGTGTCTTGTTCTGGTAATAAAAAATTAAACGACACAAGGTAGTTTGCATATCTCCAGGAAAAAAAAAATCCGAAAAAAAAATTATTTCTTGGAAGTAGTTTTTGTTTTCCAAGATAAATTGCTTGTTGAGTTATCTAGAGTAATAAATTGTGGGCTGTTGATACTTTCAAAATATTTTGAAGGAGCATGTCGTTTATGAGAGAATGTTATGAGGAAGTATAATCTAGACTAAGTATATTTAATAGAAATTAATGTAGACTTGTGAATAATACTAACTGGTTGGTAGTCTATCTATGAGCCTGTTGTTGGTCGCCAATATTTGTATTTGTATTCTAAGCACATAAAACAACCAGGGATCAATATCCGAACATTCTAAATAAACTTATTTTTGAATAATTGCGCTGTATTTAACTAGTTCTCAAATATGTCGCCAAAATTAAAAGAAACATTTAATAAGCAAAGTTTCACATATTTCCTAATTCGGGTAGAGCCCCAGTTGCTCAGTTGGTAAGGCGTTCAGCTACTAATCAGAGGATTGGTGGTTCGAATCCGGGAAATGGACTTGACATAAAAAGGTAAAAAAAGTAGTGATCTTGCGATCGGAGGGTTGCCAGCTTCGCTACAAAAATACTAGAAAGTCGTCCAGAATATCCAACAAATTATACTGGCGTGTATACGGGACTGGTGCACGATAAATCTGATCGGGGTTTAAAGTTCCGATGTCTATTGAAGACGTTGGGTGCCAGTTCAGGTGTTTCCTCGTCATCTGACCATGGTTCTAAAATAACGAGGTGCATGTATGAATGTGTGTGTGAATGTTTATGTGTTCCCGGGTCTTTCCTTCGACATTGACCCCCGAACCGCCGTCAATAGCCCACTGTGCAGCTCTAGTGCGACGCTAATTAACAAAACCAAACCAAACCAACCTAATTCGCATAATCCCCTCCCCCCCCCCCCAAAAAAACTAATTTTTCTCGAAATCGTAAAATCAATCAGAATTCGTGAATGTGGTGTTATGTGGTAGTTAATGTGGTATTCTAAACTATCGACAACCGAAAAGCAATTGCTCCGCGGAATTACTCCTAGAAAGCAGGCAGGGTAATCCACTAGATGCTAACGCAATTGTTGATGGAGAAAGATAAACAAAGTAGTAAAATGCCACATTTAGAATTTAATCGCCTTGGAAGTCCGCCCCAAATTCTACATTTTAGCTCACTAGTGACCATTTACTCTCTGCAGCACGTAAAAGACGTTTCACGTATCCCGGTATAGCTGTGCCCTCGATAAAGGCTCTTTAATTTTTTTAATCTGATTTTTCGTGTTATTTGTCTATAGATCTGAAGCTTATAGCTAAAAGGTTGACAACATTTAAAAAAAGAAAATTTTTATTTAAGTATAAGTTAATTGTAAAATTTTATTACTCACGGAAGTTTGCTTTAAAAAAAAATTATATTTTAATGTGGTTGTTTTCATAGATGTGCTTTATTTTATTTTTAAATTTTTCATTAGTTTTACTGAAGTAAGTCATTCAAAATTGTATTTTATTGTAATAGTTAATATTCATAATCAGGTGGGCGAAGTTAATATTCCCATTAAAAATAAAATTGAAAATACAGTTTTAAAAATTCATAAACTTTTTAATTACTTTCTTTTTTTTAAAATGAATACAACAACAACTAAATAAAATGCGTGTGAGGCCATGAAAACTAATTATGAACTATATGATATATACAATTATTTGAATAATGTTTTTTTAATTAAAAAAACATACGAATAAACATTGTAAGCATATTCTTAACGCAAAGTAAACAAAAACTATTTTCAATCCAACAATAATTTAATAATTAATATAATTGTTTAGTTTAAACTTCGCGTAATAGATATATTTCGCAGTTTTTGAAAAATAATTAATATAATTATTTGTATTTCAATTAATACATAAAAAGTAACGCAAATGTCCCTATCAATTAAGATTAATGACTAAGTCAAACAATGAAATTTCAAGGCCACCACTACAATATTTAATAAATTATTTCATTTTTTTTTCAGCCAAAAAATTATAATTACAATTATTGAAATATAAAAATTCTAAATGAATATATTTCGGTTGACTGCATACACAAATATGTATTTAATCAAGGTCTTTTAAAAGAAATTATAAATATAAAATATATCCTAGTTAATAAATTAAAAAACGTAAATTGAAGTAATTACTTAAATCTGGTTACTCAATCACTATTAACATTAAGTTCAATTACAGTTGTTTCTTTTTAAGTTATTAATATGTTATTATAGCTCAAACAATGTCATGATTTTGGACTTTTATTATACTTTTTCTTTGTTTGCTCTGAGCAATTAGTCTTTTAATTTAGAGTTATTTATTCCATTCTTAAGTAGATCCATCATCCCGTTTAGGAGTGCTTTAAAACTAATAAACGGGATGATGAATGGGTTAAACGGGGAGTATGGGAAAAAAATGAAAAATTTAGAAAAAATACAAAAACCAGAAACGCGGAAGGACGTCTTGCCTGAAATTAATCTGCGTGCATGGTCTAAGAAAAAATAATCGTATTTTAAAAAAATCATAGGGCCACGAGTAAATGTATTTTATAAATTAAATATGTCTATGGGCGGAACGTTAATGTTTGGGTCAATTTCGAAATTCCAAAGGTATATGGGATACAAATATTTCTGGATTTTTAGGAATTTCTTAAAAGGTATTATAATGGATTTGTTCAATTTCTGTTTCAATAGATTGAGATTGGTTTGGTTAATTAACGTCGCACGAGATCTGCACAGTGGACTATTGGCGACGGTTCGGGGTCTATCTCGAAGGAAAGACCCGGGAACACATTCACACATTCATTCATACACGCACCTCGTTATTTTAGAACCATGGTCAGATGACGAGGAAACACCTGAACTGGCACTCAACGCCTTCAATAGACGTCGGGACTTTGGACCCCAATCAGATGTATCGTGCACCAGTCCCGTATACACGCCGTTAACTTTTGCGGCTGTTCTAGGCGACTTTTCTAGTATTTTGTAGCAAAGCTGGCAACCCTCCGATAACAGATCACTACTTTTTTTTTACTTTTCTTTGTCAAATCCATTGCCTAGGATCGAACCAGGAATCTTCGTATTCCCAGCTTACGCCTTTAACCGCTCGTCCACGAAGGGCGTCAATAGATTGAGATACTTTGAAATTGGTATTATAAAAAATGTCCAGTAGACTTAAAAGTTATAAAAATTAGTCATTTTTGTCAAAACTAATTTTTATTAACGTGTAGTAAATTCATCATATATTCGATAATAAAACCATACTGAAAGTGAATTTGTTTTATTTATTTAATTTACGACAAGTATATAAAGTAATTTTAGCAATAATTGTGTACAGCAAAAGTATAGATGGTTATTTTGAAATATGTTATAACAATTTTTGTTACGTTAAATACCTGATGTTTTACTAATTAATTTTAGGTTAAACTAAACTACACACACTACAATTATGCAGAATTGGATGCTAAAATTACATCTTAGCCGATTCTAATTTCAAATTAGACAATATGTTTATCAAAATGTATTTAATTATAATAAATATAATGCGTAATTAATGAAAATAAATAAATATTTAATAGCAATGTTATATATTTCAGCATCGTATATAATAATTATAATCAAAATATAATAATTGCCAGTTAGATAAGCTACCTTGTTCTATCTAAAATAAATTAATATTTAATACACTTGCGAGATATTTTTGAGTTATATAAACATTTTAAGCATGTATTTTAATATATTATTATTTGCAAAATACTTATCTAATATCTATTTGATAACATTTCCGTTTATTTTATTTTAGTATTTTTAATAATTAGATATTTTACATACACATTTTGACGGAATAACCTTTTAACATTAAAGTTAAATTAACAATTAAAAAAATGATTGTATTCAATTAATTTAAATTAAAAAAAATTAACTACTGAATGTTATAAAAATTAAAGTATTTTAATAAATATAAAACACCATAAATATTTATATTTATCATAATAAATATAGCATTACTTTTTCATTGATATACTGCATTGTTACACAAGTACAAAACCATCTTATATAAATTCGTTTTAAAATTGAAATAACTAGTTTGTTATTCTCAAACTTTTAAATTAATATAGTTCATACGTTAATTCTCTAAGTGGTTAGAAAAGATTCGAAATTGTAAAAAAAAATTCTGTAAAATAGTTTACTTTATATTTACAATGCATGTATATTAAATATTTTTTTGAATTTATATTATTTTAATAGACATAACTTCCGAGAAAAGCCCCAAAGCTTTAGATTTGAAAAATATTTAAACATAGAATATTTTTTATGAATTTATTGTTAATGCGTATTTCTAAAAAAATGAAAATCCATGGAAGACTTAAATTATTCAGCTTGCGTCGGAGGGTTAATACCAAATCAATTATATTAACTCAGTTTATCGTCAGTATTTTCCATAAACGACTGAATGTTCTGTTCCATAAACGACTGAATGTTCTGTTCCATAAACGACTGAATGTTCTGTTCCATAAACAACTAAATGTTCTGTTCCACACGCGTCGGATTTGTTTCGAATCAAAAGAACGTCTGGAATTTCTTTTCCTTCGATAGTTCTGTTATTTTATTCGGAACCATTTCTGAGGAATAAAGTACGTTTACAAACAAGCATTACCGTCCAGTCTTTGACTGTTTTATATCGTATAAATTCTGGTATACTGCATAGAACGACTTTTGTTTCGCTATCAAGACAGTGAAATTCGGCGGGAAAATCACCAATTCGACTTTTCCAGTTAGATCCGATTCGGATCTTATACATAATGCATTCGCTTGAGTAAATCTTTTTACAACTTTATTTAAATTTTTTTGTGTAAATACAATAACATTCCATTGAGCAATAAAACTCGTGTAACTTTTAAATGACACGCACTGTTTTAGTAAATGTGTTTGAAGCAAGAATGTTTCGCTCAAAGTTAGAATTGTCTGTTGAAGAAGAAAATTGATTGTCGGAGACATATTGAAATTTAGAATTTTTTTAATATGTGTTGTGTTTTAAAAAACTAACAGTGTTTATTTAAAATTAATATTAACACTATATTTAGGCGGCTTAGGCAACAAATGATACAGGTTCTAAAACGGAGTTTCGGGATAAGAGCGTTTGAAATTCGCAACTTGACTTGAGAATAATGTTAAGAGGAATTGCATTAAAATCATTATTACGCGACCTATTGAACTAAGAGTAACACCATTAAACCAAACCTAGTAATGAAAAATGGTGTTAGTTCATTGTTGGATTTTTATGACTTTTACCACGTGTCGACCAACCCGCCCAATTGAAAGTGACATTTGTTTATTTTTTAATTTACTATGAACTTGCTATTTAATATTGATCAATGATTTTTTTTTCAGTTTTTAATTACCCAGGCAGGAATTTGGTGAAATTAAGCTAAAAAATATATATTTTCAAACTTACGTTTTCATACGTATCGTAGGTATAATTAAAAATATATAATTGAAGATCATTTCAATTAATTTTTGCGAGTAAACTTCAACTACTTTAAAAGTTCGTAAAATAAAGTTGAAGTTTATGACAATAACTAATAACCTTCTAAGCACAAGATGAATTACTTATAAGGAACATAGAATTGGCAACGGTCTTATTCGATAGCAAATTAAAAACTTTCAATGATATTGACTTTATATTTGTTCTCAAATCCCTTGCACTTTTATCGCTTTGAAACAGCTTCGTTATTCGTAGGTATTTAATTAAAAATAAATAAAAGAATATCGATTACAAAGCTGCTTTTGAAATGGAGAATATTTATCGGCTTTTAAACTTACCAGATTTGTTTTCCGAAAGATACCATAATTCTTGTTTTATAGTATATACCATTTATTTCGTCTGGATACTTTATTTACATAAAAGGGTCTTATTAAACTTTATTTTATAAATATATAGTGTGCTGATGTTAAAACTCTTTAAAATCGGCTATATAGAATACAATGATAGAATCGCATGTAACGTTTTCAAGGATATCCAGTATCACACTATCGCAGTTGAAAATAGCAAGGTTTACATAAATCTGGCTTCGTTCGAAAGTAAATTAGAGGCCTCCGTGGCCGAGTGGATTAAGGCGTCAGCTGAGAATCCAAGGGTCCCCGGTTCAAACCTTGCGATGGACTAGACTAAATAATAGTAAAAAGTAGTGATATTACGATCGGAGAGTTGCCAACTTCGCTACCAAAATACTAAAATGTCGTCCAGAACATCCACAAAAAATTAACGGGACTGGTGCACGATAAATCTGATCGGGGTCCAAAGTCCCGACGTCTATTGAAGGCGTCGGGTGCCAGCTCAGGTGTTGTACTCGTCATCTGACCTTGGTTCAAAAATACGAGGCATCGTTTCCGGGCCTTTCCTTCGAGATAGGCCCCGAACCGTCGCCAACAGCCTACTGTGCAGCTCTAGTTCGACGTTTATAAACCAAACCAAACCGAAAGTAAATTAAGTTACAATATAAATTCTTGAAATAAAGCGAAACCCGTACGGGGTTTGGATGAGAGACAGCGACGTTAGACGGAACAGCTTGTTTATCATCCTTATATTTGCAAGATTCGTTAGCAAACGATTCCTATTTCTACGATTTACTGAAATGACGTTTGACGTAAAACTCATATGACCGTGCTCTAACACAACCTCACCCATTTTTCTTACAAAATTTATATTGTTAAGTGATTTATAAAACTGTATTTAATTCCTATGGAAATTAAAAATTATGTGATGACATGAACAATATGATATAGTAAATAAACTAAGTGAAAACTATTGTTAATTTTTTAATTAATGGGGAAATGCTTGTATATTTCGTGGAAATCTGAATATCCGTAATTTAATTTTTTTTTAACCTTTGATCCTTATCGAAGTAATTTTATTTAGGAAGAAACTAATATCAACTCAGTTTTCAATTTTTTATCATTTTTATGCAATTCCTTTATCAATCAAATTCCGTATTTAGAAAACAAGAAATCAGTTTTTAATTAAAATGCATTCTTATAAAACGGCTTTAATTGCACTGTAATCAATTTTTTTATTGCGCTTACTCCTTCGACTGTATTTTTTAACTGCAAAATTTATTATTCAATCAGAAAAAAATTATATTTTAATTAAAATTGTTTAAAGATTGGAGTATTTTGAGAAACTAACAATGCCAAACCACGTGATAAAGCTATTTGTAATTAAAATATTTTATGAATACTTTTAGTTCAATTTAATTTACCTGTTTCCGTCATATAACAGTTCAACCGAATAGATATATATTGCAATTAAAAAATTAATAACCTTAAGAAAATGTATGACAACCAAAAAAATTTAATAGAAATTTTGAAAATTAATAAATGCATTTTTATTTTTACGTGAACGATAAAATATATATTGTTGCAGATAAAAAAATACTTAAGATTAATATACGAATTATGTTTATTTAAATTTCATTCTAATTCAATTTCATGTCTCAGCATACAGAGTAGAAAAGGAAACAATACCCAAAAATGTAAAAATATTTTTTCTGGGAAAAGTTATTTCTGCTTTCAATAAATGCATTTAAAAATTGAAAATAATTATTAAGTTAAGATTGTTTTAAGTGAAACTCAATGAATAACCTTTTTAAGGTATTTAAGTTTGAATCATTTAATTGCTTAATGGAAAGTACAATGGTCACTCTTGTTACATAAAGCTGGTATTATTAACAAATATGTTGGTTATAAATCTTATAGAAAAAAAAATTATGACAAGAATAACAAGAAATATTTTTAAAAGATAGTTTCTCATTTAAGTTGTAACTTTGAAATAAACTAAACTTATCAATTTAAGAAGTAATATATACTATTTTTAAAAAAAAGGTTTTGATTCAATATATTCATAATAAAGCTGTTTTAACTAATTAAACTAATTCAGATTTAAAAAAAAATATTATTTTCCTTGTGCAATTAAATTATTCTTTTCGATATACAATTAGATCTTTGACAAATGTAATTTAAATAATAACTATTTCAATTATTGTTATCCTAAATAAATTTTCTAGAATCCGCATATACTCACATTTATATTTACAGAATATTTTATATCTTATTAAAATTCTGTGGAATTAAAAACTTTAAATTAAACTAGGTCTATGATGATTAAATATAGCTCCTTTTACCTTTAAAATTGTTTATTTATGCGCAAAAAGTAATAATTTTCTGTTTTTAATTATAAATGTAAAAAATATGTATACATCGTTAAAAATAGGTACTCGGATATAAGTAAAATATACTAGTTTTTTAAGTAAATTTTATGCTTATAACGGCTAATTTTCAAAAAGACCTATACTCAAAAATGAGTACAATGAATAAATATGAGTATATTTTTCGCTACATAGGTCGCCTTCATAAATATATTTCAATAAATATCGACATTTACGATCACATCTTACCAAGAATAGAATCCAAATCCTTAGAACTGCAGTTCAGTGCCTTATCCTTTAAACCCCCAGAAGGGCATTAAGAAAATATAAACAGAAGAAATATTAAAAAAAAAAAGGTGCACCAAAAGAATAGGAATTAAGATTATTGATTTTTAATAACTCGGTTTCTTATTGAGCAATCGATATCAGATAATGTGGGAAGCCATCTTCTGAACAACTATTTTAAGTTTGTCATGTCGATTTGTTAAGTTCGATTGAACAGAAGTTGAGATTAGCCATATTAATTCACATTGCTAAGTTTTGATGAAGTAAATTTACTTAAATTTGTGTATGTTATCGATCATTTACGAGGCAATTATACTTGGAAAAAGAACGAGTAGGTTCAGGTACTAACTTTTAAGTAAATTTTTTACTGTGTAAATTTTATTAATATTATTTAAAATTATATACAAAATATTTACTTACAAGGTAGCATAAAACGCAATAATCTGACAAAGAGACTTCATCGGTTTTTTTACTTTGTCCCAATTTTTATGAAATCGTTCTAAATGAATACAAAGAATTTGTGATTGATTAGAAAAATACAGGTCCCTTATCGTAAAATTCCGGTCTAGGTACTTTAGGTAAAATAATTATTAATAATTTTGAATAAGAAAAAGATTTTTTTGTGGCGTTTGCTTTTTAACTTTTAAATTATGTAGAAAACTAAAATACGTGTTTGCGATATTTAAATATTTTGCATTTATTTAAAAATTTAGTTATTTAAATGACGTTATTAAGGAAATATAGGAAATAAAATTTAATATTCTTAAATTGTTAATTTGGTCATGGTTATTCGTTAAATAACATTTATATAGGATTTGTGTTATTTTACCTGTATATTTAGTGAATCAAATACGTTTAACGCTGTAAATATACAACTCGACATTTCTTCTCTAGACAAATTAAAATTTAAAAAATTTCATGAAATAGTAAATTAGTCTTTACTATGAGCTTAAAACTATTCAACTCATCGAATACCTCTCTGTAACTTATTAACCATCTGCTTAAACAAAAGATTCTTTTTAGTGAATCAAATACGTTTAATGCTGTAAATATACAACTCGACATTTCTTCTCTAGACAAATTAAAATTTAAAAAATTTCATGAAATAGTAAAATAGTCTTTACTATGAGCTTAAAACTATTCAACTCATCGAATACCTCTCTGTAACTTATTAACCATCTGCTTAAACAAAAGATTCTTTTTAGTATTCGAATACGGTTCATTGATTCTATTCTTTCAGTTATTCACTTCACTTCTACCGTCGAAAGTCGTGTTTTGGAACAAATCTGGTTTGATGGATGCGATTTAGATTAGAACTATTTTGCAATTTACATAAATTCACGGAGCTAATTAACTTTGACGTATTTTGGCTGAGTAGAAATAAAAATATTCGATGATTTTTTTTTGTTACATATCCAAGGAGAGAAAGAGCGTAATCATCTGCTGGAAGGTGATAGTTATGGATGTTTAGATTGCAATTTTCATTCTAAATCGTTTTATAAAACGTCTAAAAGTAATTATAAAACAATTTTCTAAAGTATTTTTATAAAAATGAATAATAAAATTTATAAAAATTTTAAGCTACATTTACTGTAGATAATAATTGCAAAACAACGAGTACAAAATATATTAAAATTCCAAACTTGCACGACACATACCTGATTTAAACCCATTATATTCTTTAAGACCCTTTATTATCATGATATATTATGGCTTGAGTGTTTTTGTTGTTTTTAACACAAATTAGTGATTTAAATATCCCCTATACAGGTTTTTCGCTTTTTATAATAACCAATGTAAAAATAATTCATCCATTTTTAAACGAATTATATGCAATCAATGTGGTGGTGGTGGTTAAAGTAAACATAATAATTTTTAAAAAATCAAAACTGACCCGGAAATTGAACTATGTCTATCATAGTTAAACGGAGAACATTTTATTACTTTTTTAATTGCAGAAATCCTTGTGTAGACACTATTATTAACCTTTAAACAGCAAGTATAGAAGCAACCATTTTATTAAAAATATATCGTTTTCTACGTAAAAGATTTTTAAAATCAATTGTATGGGTAATCAAGTTGTTTTGTCATAGGGTTGTGTTGTGACACTTGTGGCATGCGGCATGGACATAAATTCGGTAAGAATGTAATAAACAAAGCAAATACTGAACGTCGGATGTCTGATCATCAAACATCGCATCTGACCATAGTTCTAAAATAAGGAGGTGCCTGTATGAATGTGTGTGTGTGAATTTGTTCCCGGGTCTTTCCTTCAAGAAAGACCCCGAACCGTTGCCAATAGCCCACTGTGCAGCTCTAGTGCGACGTTAATTAACCAAACCAAACCTGATCATCAAACAAAGAATAACGTTTATTTTATTTTTGTATGCGAGATTTTTTGTTAGCGACTAAACCTTATTTTTATAATCTGTTGAAATGATGCTTTAAGTAAAATGTTATGATCGTTATAGTATATTATACTAAACCTTATTTTTATAATCTGTTGAAATGATGCTTTAAGTAAAATGTTATGATCGTTATAGTATATTTCTGTGGTAAATTACAAAATACTCTAAAAGAGACATGCTGTGAAAACCATTATTATAATTCATACACCTATGTAAGGATTATTGATATATCTATTGGTTCTGTAATGATAAGTTTAGTCAAGTCTCTTTATAAGTAAACACGTTGAATTGCATAAATGTCAGACACTCAACTGGGTTTCTTCAGTAAAAGAAAGGAAACCTGGCCTTGAACATGTGCTATCTTTTCTTTTGTTATACTACAGACCCAAAGACGTTTTCTTAAATAATGAACTTTCAACATATAATACGACCGTTTATTTTCACATATCCATTTTATGTTGCTATTAGCAACCTGAGCATAACACAGCTGAAATAGGCCACCTACAAGATACATCACACAAAAAAGTGTTAAAAGCTCTTATCTTTTGAAACATTGTTTTATATAAAATATGTGTAATAAAATAAAGGTCTGTGTCAAAACTGTTGAACAGTTAAGGAGACTCCAGGCGAAATCCACCGTAAATAGAAATAATAAAAAATATAAATCATAACATCACTTTTTGGTAAGAAAAATATGCGCTCTTCCTTACAGTTGTTATGTGTAGTTAGCTTTAAAAAGGAATTTAAAGAATTGAGGATGAAAAAAATGCGGATCATCTTAAAGAAGCCCCAAATTCCGGAAAAAAATATAATTTTGTTGTCTTCATAAAACGATGCTATACATACTTAAGAAGGTGTGTACAAAATTTCAATACAATAAAAGAAAAAGAACATATGTTTGCTTAGATGTTTGTATACCATTTATCATCTTTCTACAAATTTTTCGTCTGCAACAAACGTCATTTACTCAAAAAAAAAAAAAAAAAATTCACGTTTAAAATACTAAGTCTTTGTAACTAATTAACTTAAAACTAAACCTTTAATAGTTTTTGAAGCTCTAATATTTGTTTTATAAACGTATTAAAAGATTTTTTTTAAATTAAGTTATAAATTATTTTTTTACGAATTATTAAACATAAAAATTTGAATATTTTTTAAGTTTTGAACTTAAAATAAGTTTTTGAAACCTATAAAACCCAAATCTGCAAAAGTCTATTCATACGTCTATAGTAAATACTTATTTAATCAATTAAAATATTTAAAAAATATTACAAATTGTAGGAGTAGTAATGTTTTTTTAAAAAGGTCTTTTTAAGCTTAAAAAAAATCAAAAAATAACAAAAATATTTTTTTTAAATACATTTTTGTTTTTGATTATTGTTTAGAAAAATATGTTCTAATAATATAAAAAAATGGTATTTCTGAATTCATTATTAAACAAATTAGGATTTGGGGCTCGGGTATCCCTTAAATAAAACTTTAAGAAGAAATGTATCACATGTAAAACGATAAGTTAATATGTCGATTATTTTATAAATGTGTGGAGCTCAATGATTTGAATTAAATATTTAATTTCATTAATTAAACATCTAACATATATGTGTTTGGTCTTGAATAAAATTGATAAATTTGATAATTTTTTTGTTTCCATTAATTATAATAATTTAATTTTTTTTCACCCGGATCAAAAGTAGAAATATAGTGTTCTTATATCAATTGAATATGTATTATTTATTTTGTCTAAAGCAAATGCGACATTTAAAAGATCGATCTTTTTACAAATTTCGATTTTTTTTTACTTCATTTATGAGCAAATAATTTATGTTGACTCTCGATTAAAACTACATTATTATTAAATATTTACGAACTTTTAAAATACTTTCCTATTTGTTGGGAAATTAAAATTTTAGTTTAATTATTTGTTCAAATATTCAGCACATCAAGTTAACGGTCCATTTTGCTCTTTCATGTTAACTATCTTTTTAAGTCAACAAATAAAATGTTTCAAAGTTGTTTGCTGAATTAATTATTCTATTAGCTCACTAAAAAACCCGCTTGTTTAATGACTTTAAATATTTAAAAGTAAAAGGACAGTTAAATGGATAAGGAGTCCAACTTTATAGAATGTGATTTGTTTTTATGCGTTAATAATTAATCTTTTATGTATGGTCTTCCTTTAGCTTTTCCGTAATAAAATTTTGATTAGGGAAAAACTATCACTAGTAGTTCTAGCAACAGTAAACATCGCGACAAAATAAATATACAGGGTGCGTTCCATGCGACCAAATTCATAAAAAATCATATATTGGACATATTCGTACAATTACTTAAAAATCTTCAAAATAGCATCCTCTGCGTCGATTCATTTATAGAGGAGTTTTTTTCAGGCCTGGAAGGCATCCTGGAAAGCCTTCTCCGGGAGGTCCTTTAGAGCCGATGTAACATGAGCCTGGATGTTTTCAATTGTGTCCCAATGTTTCCCTTTCAGGGATCCTTTAAGCGGGGAAACAAAAACAAAGTCTGGGGGAGCCAGGTCAGGCTTGTAGGAGGCTGACGAACCAGTGGGGTATGCGTCCTGGTTAAGAAATCGTTGTCAACGAAGGAGCTGTGGCTTGGCGCGTTATCATGATGAAGTTTCCATGTGTCCTTGATGTCACTTCGGCAGCGCGCGACCCTCCTTTCTAGCCAGGACCCATACCCCACTGGTTTCCCAACGTCCCTTCAGTCCTGACCTGGGCCTCCAGACTTTTTTTTGTTTCCTCGCTTAAAAGGAGCCCTGAAAGGGAAACATTGGGACACGATTCAAAACATCCCGGCTCATGTTACATCGGCTCTAAAGGACCTCACGGAGAAGGCCTTCCTGGATGCCTTCCAGGCCAGGAAACTCCGCCTCCATAAATATATCGACGCAGGAGGGTGCTATTTTGAGGATTTTTAACTAATAGTACGAATATGTCGAATAAATAATTTTTTATGAATTTAGTCGCATTACTTATAAAACGCACCCTGTATATACGACAATTTTAATTACTTCAAACATTATTCGTGAAAAGTTTGAAGAATAAGAATACATTTTTGGTCGTAAATGAGTAACTAACAAACAATATACAGACAAAGAAACGAAATGCCAAAAGATAGAGTTAAAACAGGGACCTATCTAAATCGCGGTCAATAAATTTCCGTGTCGACATTAATATTGTTTTTAATTCCTGGATTCTTCTTTGATTTTTGATAATTAAATATTTGTATTTACTAAGAAAATAAAAACACCTCAATTGTAACCATCTAATTATATAACAAGTTAATATTAATTTGAATAACGTCAGTTACTTAGAATATTTTTACCAAGATAGATTCTTCTTCTTCAAAATTCTGCAGGTTGTTGAGATTAATTCGAATTTTTATTTTATATACTAGCAAAACTTTTCAAATCATAATCGTAAAGAAACCGGTTGAATAACAAATTAGATTATATTGTATGCATCGGTTATGACTTTTCAATAAATAAAGAACCATTTCAATAATATTTTAAAACGAATCTTTCAGTTGTTCTTCCATTTATTGAAATTTCTATTATAGATAATTTTTTATTTTTATTTAACGAAAAAATATTAAGTTTTACACCGATAAAAAGAACGATACAAAATATCAGTAAATTATAATTTATGAATACAAATTAATATTATCTAAATGCTATTTTAAATCCATCTTTGGAAAGAAAAAAAAGTTATCGTATTACTTTTAATTTTAACACCATGTATGCCATATTTTACGTTAATTTTCATTAACAAACGTAGCTTTGAAACACAATTTATGCAAAAACAAATTCAAAACAAACATTTTAACATGACTTTATTTAAGTAACTTAAAGTTTATTGTATCAGATAAGGATTTTAAAACATACTTTTGGTTTATCAAATATATGCGGCCAACTGATTATATATTTTAAGGTTTCGTTTGGATGTTTTTATTTTATATTCGAATATTCTATTGTAGAACACTTAAGTTTGGTGCATGCAATTTAGTTTAAATGCCTATTAATTTGCATATTTGTCATAGGATAATCCATCTTCTTCACTCTATTGCCAGATAATTTTCTGAAATTTTGTAATTGCAGTTCAGTGGTTACCATAATCGTTGTTGGAAACTGATAACAAATGTTGTTTGTCTAGTTCTTCTTGTAAACTGTTAAATTTATTGAGAAACTGTCAGTGGTTAAATAAGAAACAATTTTCTTTTCGTAACTTCTAAGAAACGTGACAATCATCGATAAAATTATATACATTGTGATAAACGAAGTCAATTTAATTACGAAAGAATATTTATTCCTCAAAACGTACTTGGTAAAGGTGAACCTCAACTAATCAAGAGCTTTAAAAAGGTGCATAAATGTTTATTAATAAGATTATCAAAAATTCCCTTATTTCAATTTTAAAGTACGTTAGATGTTTCTTTTTTTTTCGTAAAATATGTTTTTTCAATACAAACTTCAAAAATGAGATATTTATTATGGATGTCAAACCTAAAAAGAAGCGTAATACTTTTTAAATTTATGCAATTGAAACCACATTAGGAAACTGAATCTTTAGCAGTTATTTTAGGTCCCCGAAGTAGGTCCACATAAATGTCAAAAACGTTTTCCTTATAAATATAAATGTTTACAATTCTTTAGAGACGAGGATATATTTCAGGAATCAAGTATCCGTGCATTTGAAGAGTTTATGTGGAAAAGTAACTGAAAATTCGTTTCCATACAAAACTTAAAGAGCATTGGTGAATAATGAAATGAAAAATAACATAAATAGATTACTAAACGGGAGTACTTAAAGTAGATATACATTATTTTTACTATTGGAAACTAAATAACACCATGATAGTTTATTTTTGAATTAAACTTAACTGAATTCATACTTTTATTACTTTTTCAAAATAAACAGTTATTATAAAATGAGTGTTAAATCTCTGATTGTATAATTTTAATGCATTAAAAAATTAAAGGAATGAGTTAAAATATGCTTCTAAATGTATTATCTTCACTAAATATATTTAACTACAGAATGGTCACAAATTGTTCAGAGAAGGATGTATCACATTCAGTTTTATTGTCATGATAAAACATAGTTTTTACCTGACTACTACGCTTATAATTCAAACAAGTCGTCTAGTTAGTAACAACAAACAGATAAATTAAAGTATAGGAAAAACAAGGATAAATTAAATGTAGTTAAGGGACACCTTAGCCCTAAATCCAAATACTTTTATTAATAATTTAAGAAATACTATATTTTACGTTAAACACTCTTTCTGAAAAATAATTTTTTTTAAATTTAATCTTACTTTTCTCTGCGTTTTTTAAGCTTAAATAAGCTTTATTCAAAAACGCTACTGCTCTTTAAATTTTTAATATTAAAAACAAATAAATTGTTTAAATATCGTTAAAGTATATCTACAGATGTATGAATCGTTATTTGTAAATTTGTGTTTTAATTGTTTTCAAAAACTTATTTTAAGTTCATAACCTAAAAAAAATATTTACATTTTTTTATGTTCATTAATTCGTATAAAAATAATGAATAACTCAATATAAAAAAGCTATTCATACGTTTATAAAACAAATGTTAAAGTTTCAAAAATTGTTGACCGTTTGGTTTTAAGTAAATGTTTTACATTTTATAAAACGATGTTAGCATTTTAAACGTGACCAAAATTTAAAAAACATATTTTGAATAAGTGACGAATGCTGCAGACGAAAAGTAGGTATTCAGATAATAAATGATATATAAACTTGCAAACAAATCATATGCTATATTTCTTCTACTGCTTTAAAATTTCGTACACACATTCTTAAATATGTATAGTATTGTGTTATGGAAGAAAACAATTAATTGGCAAATAAGTCGAATCGAGTCTTCCTCAAGCAGCCAATCAATGAACTTCTGGCCAAATATTAGTGGCCACCTGTATTATCCCGACAACAAAAATATATTTTGAGAGAAACTGCATTTTTTAAAAATGGTTACTATGCTGTAGCGCTCACGATACATTAAAACTCATATAATTGACTTTTCCAACACTCAATTTTGAAACAATATATTTTCACAACTGGATCCTTTTTTTCACTGTCATTTGTTCTAAACCTTCTTATTAATTCTTCTAATTATATTCCTATTCATACGGTTAATACTAATATTTTATTTCTAGTTTTATTCCTTTATTCTAAACTCAAATTTTAAAAATTGCATCATTCGTGAATATTTTTATTTAAAACCACTTATTAAAATAACTACAAAGAAAACGTTTTTCAAACCAATTTAAATCCAAAAACATTTAACACGAATCCAATCAAGAAATACAATGACATATCACAAATACATTAAAAGGTATCATTCTTAAAGTTATCGTTCTTTGTCGAAACAGAAAACTTCAATGCCAAATTTCATCTCCACAGACTTACTACTTATAGAAATACTTCAACAAGAACTTAATATAATCCAAGCTTTCATCAAGCGCGACAAAAAAAAACACTCCAGAGATGAAACAGCAATATTGTTTTAAATCAAGCACCGCAAATACCCCCGTATTTGCAATACCCCACAAGGCATACCTTCACTGACGAATCAGCATTCTCAACAACAAAACAAATCCAAGAAAGAGGTGTGAAAAATCCGAGTTAGTTATTTGTCGAAACACTCATTAACAAACTACTCCTCAGAGGACCGTCATCCATTCAGAACTTTTATTAAGCCTAAATGGAACACATCATGACGGCTGATTAAACAAGCGTTCTTTTTTTTTTACTTTTCGCGGTCGCAGTCAACCCCATCTGTTAGCAAAATTAAATATTGTGTTGGCTCGTTTCTTTTAGCTAATGGCAACAGAATGATGTGAACAAAATAAAACTCGTGACTCATTAGCAGAGTTTTGAAAAATGGATGTAATTAGCGATGTTCTAAGGAGCTTTACTTGAATTCAAAAGAGGAGAATGATTTTGTGTGAGCATGGCTGGCGGTTTTGTTTTAATCAGTGTGTTTATCTGCCTCTTTTTACAGTTGGTTATGATTAATATTTATATAATTATTGAAAGCGGATAACATATCCAGAAAAAATTGTGACACATTTTACGCGTTCTGAGAATTATAACTTTTATTTGAATTCCATTTTCTTCCATTTTGGTATTTAGTTTGTAATTTACCAGTTAGAGGGATTAAAATACGGCCATATGACAATATTTATTATTCAAGTCCAACAAAATAATGAGTGTATATTTTAGAACAAAATTCATTTCCTAATGTTATTTATGTAATGGACGGAAATAGCCTGAATAACATGACACCAGACCTGGGATCAGGAAGTAGAATATTGCACATTAAATCTGTCTTGTTTCAAATGTCTTTTCATTGGTCTGCAGATGGAAGTTTATGAAATAGGGAGCCATTTCAGGTATTGTCACCTCATCAGACCGTAGTTTTAAAATAGCTGGCAGTGTTTCCAGGTCTCATTTTAAAAGTAGGTGGTAATGTTTCCAGGTCTTTCCTTCGGCATAGAATCTAAACTTTTACCATTAGCCCTTTGTATAACACTAATCCGAGATTTAACAACTCAACCTAAAAAAAATTCTAAAATAATGTGCTAATTTTATGCATGTGTTAGGTTTTGTCTAGAACACGTTTTTTGTTCAATATATAGTTGAAAATATTTTTTAATACATAAAAACGTAAAAACGATACACATACCTAAAAACGAAAGTACGCAAGTAAAGCACGTAATGCATTAACAAAAATTACTATTGTTAATGACTCTAAAAGATTCTGAATATAATTTTGAAATTTAAAATTCTCATTTCTTCAACTTTCCTAAGCTACTTTTATTCCAGCTACAAATACTCCAAGTGTAATACCGTTTGACGTGTCTACCACTAGATTTGATTAAAATTCGTGTCTATACAAAAAATATATAATGACTGAAATTGTTTTTTCTTATGCGGAAAACTTTCCGAAACCAATTTACAATATATGTAATCCCCGTGTTCCACTCGCCTCGTTCGCGATGGAATCAAACCGTAAAAGAAAACTTATCGCGTTTTACACGAAATTAACTTCGAAATGTCTTGAACATACGATCGCCGCAGCTTTTTCTGAATATTCTGTTCCCAAAGAATGGAAATAATCGATTGACCTGTTTTTTTTCCTTGATATTTATTTTCATCCGTTTTACGAATGTCTTTGAGTAGGAACAGAACTAATCTGAATTCTTAAAGAGATACCGATTAAAAACACATTGTGAAATAAATCGTTTGTAGAGAGGATACCTTAAATTAAGACTTGTAATATAGAATGATGTGGGGAAATAAATATGCATTTAGCAATTATGGATTTATGAATATTTAAAACATATTGTAAAATACTTTTTGTAATGGTTGGCGGTTAACAACTTTTTAGTCGTTTTTTTTATTTTGATTACTTTCATGTTCAAAATTAAAAGATATCTGTTATGTACACTGCAATAAAAGTGATGACCTGAGCCTACTCGTTTTCCTTTGAGTGCAATTTTATCATAAGTGAGCGATGACGTAATTCAAATTGAAGTAACCGTACTTTCTCAAAAACGAGTAATGTGATTAATATTGCTAATCTCAGCTTCTGTTCAAGCCCTCCCAACAAAGCGATCTGTCAAACTTAAAATAGTTGTTCAGAAGGTAGTTTTTCAACTGAGTTATTACAACTCAATTATCTTACTTTTTTTGGAACACTTTCTTAACATTTCTTCTTTTTATAACTTTTTCATGTCGCCCTGGCAGTTTAACGGATAAGGCCCCAGATTGCAGTGTCTTCAATGTGTGTGTGTGTGTGTGTGCGCGCATGTGTGTGTGCGTGTGCGTGTGCGTGTCCGCTGTTTACCCGAGTAACTGTAGAGTCATAGTTAAATCATCGTTGCCATGGCAACCGCTACATATTTCGGAAAATCTTATACATAGATCTTAACTTGGAAACAGGAATTTAAATATAATTTTATGAATGACATTGAATATGTAAGTAAACATTCTTCGACACTATTACAATTATTCAAAATCTGTTTACTAATTCATTAAAATGAAACTTATTTTAATGCTATAAAAGATATTTTATTAAAAATATATATGTTTTACTAAAAGTAGTTTTCGCTAATATCAACTTCACGAAACACAGGCCGCACGAAAATGCCATTAAAGTTATTCTAAATTGAAATAAGAAAGCTGATAATTACTTTTTTTTTATAACTTTGTAAAAATATAAATTAACCAAAAATTCGTACAACAACCCTTAGGTTCATAATTACCATTGTTTGGAATGTTTTGTTAAAGTAATTTTTTAATAAACAAAAAAGCGTTTCCTAATAATTTATTCAAAATGGTAAAATGAAATGCTCTTTCACAAAAATATTGCCAAAACAAATAACAGAAGTTACCTTTTCAGAGATAATTAAACGCGGTTTTGAACCCTAATAAAAACATTGTTTCTTCAAATAACTGGCAATTCTTAAGTTAGAAATGTAATTTTAAAGTTGTAAATGTAATCAAGAGTTTCAGAAAATATAAAATATTCAGATTTTTTTAACTACTTAATCATATACTTGTAAATTTTGTATAACTAAGTTTTTATTTATTTTATATGCAAAATAATTTAACTGGAAAAAGTTTTTTAAATTAATTATATTTATTATTTCAACGATAACTCGAAAACAAGAAACAAAATAAATAACGTGTAATTATAAATTATTTCAAAAGCATTATATATTTTTTTAACTTTGTTTGGATTTTAAAAGGCAATAACTATAATTCATTTTTAAAATATGATATGTTTGATTAGTAAATATTGTATACTAAACAGTTTACATTATATCGGTAATTTAGTTTTAGTTAAACTAAAAACCTATTTATACAAAGTAAAATTGCTGTGCATCAAACAATATTGTACCGAGTATATTTGTTTGCTATAAAAAATACAAAAAAAAGTTACTCTATCCAGCGGTTCATAACCTGGTGCTACGCGTACCCCTGAGGATACGGGACTGTGCGGTTGGGGGTACACAAAAATAATAAATTAGAAATGGCAGAAAACACTTAAAAACATAATAAGTAAAATCTAAAAGAAAATCCTAGAATCATCAATTTAAATCGTTTGATTAATTTACTAGGTAGCTTAAGAGAACATTACAAACTTAAAAACAAACTTTTTTGCGTAGGTGAGAACGGGGTACTTATAAATGAAATGTTTTATTACGGGGTACGTGAGATAAAAATATTAAGAACCACTGATCAGTACTGATATTTATAATATAAAATATTTTGGTGATATTACTGAATCAATTAAACGAGTTTAGGTATTTTAGTATCATTAGCTTGATTAATTTGTCTAGAGGTTAGGTAGCATAATTCATGGTACAAATCACTTGGTTTAATAAGCAGAAAGAAGATACTCTTAGATATTTTCAAAATAGGCAGATCCAATTTTTAGGTAAATAATGTAATAATTATATTATTGCCTAATATTTACTTTACGCTTTTGTTTTACTCTCATTATGCAAACTTTTAACGAGTCAATATTTAAAAATATATATCAACATAACATGTGATTAAAATTCATGATTGAATTAACATGAATAAATTTGAATTGGCTTATGCAGTCATGCACGTAGGTACAGGTTTCTCATGGGGAGGGGCTCAGTGATTCAGCACCGGACTTCTTTAGGTACCTTATCCACCATCCCCTAAATAAAAAAACTTCTCCCCCACCAAAATTTCACACCCTCCACTAATTTTTTTTTCAACAACATTTATTCAATTTTATTGAAGAAGATAGTAATTTGCTGGTAGCTAAATATCGAAAAACAAGAGTAATCATTGTCATAAACTATTTTTTTTTACAGATGTCAATACTTATTTTTAAAATTAGTAACTTCCTTATTTATAAAGAGAACAAATTTAAATTTTATGAATGTCTATAATATATAGTTTCCATAACAAGTTTCGAAACACCTTGTTTATACGGCCCTGTGTCGCAAAATACTGCGCAATGAAACATCATGACGCCATTTTAGACCTATTTTGAGATAAAAATGACATCATCACCGCCTTTTAAAAACTACTTTCCGTGGTAGAACACAACAAAAGGTGGTGATGGGATAATCAATACCCCCCCCCCCCTCGCCATACTCACATTGTTCAGATATTCTCTCCCCCCCCCCCTAAAAAACTATTTATGAGTTTTACAGTATTCCGTTTATTATTTTTACTTGACTTACAATGGGAGGTCCTTACCTATACGTGCCTGTATGCGGTAGTAAAGCATTGTACGGTCCCTTGACCAAAATTTGTATATCCCAAATAGATTTTGGAGCCCCAGTTGCTCAGTGGATAAGGCGTTCAGCTACTAATCAGAGGATTGGTGGTTCGAATCCATGCGATGGACTTGACATAGAAAAGTAAAAAAGTAGTGATCTTACGATCGGAGGGTTGCCAGATTCGCTACAAAAATACCAGAAAGTCGTCCAGAATATCCAACAAATTATACTGGCGTGTATACGGGACTGGTGCCCTATAAATCTGATCGGAGTCCAAAGTCCTGACGTCTATTGAAGGCGTTGGGTGCCAGTTCAGGTGTTTCCTCGTCATCTGACCATAGTTCTAAAATAACGAAGTGCATGTATGAATGTGTGTGTGAATGTGTATGTGTTCCCGTGTCTTTTCTTCGGGATTGACCCCGAACCGTCGCCAATAGCCCCCTGTGCAGCCCTATTGCGACGTTAATTAACAAAAAACAAACCAAACCCAAATAGATTTCTAAGAGAGGGGCGTTTAAAATTTCAAAATCGCCTTGGCTATGACATGAGTAGGAAGAAAGTCAACTCATTATTGTGCAACCTATTAAACTGGAACACACAAAACGTGTCCAAATGATATATCTAATTACCTAGTAATCAAAACTATGTAAGTTAATTTTCAGATTCTTGTAACCTAATCCTCTTATCATTATTTCCTTAAGCATTATTTAAAAAAAAACATTATGTATTACTTTGTATGAAACATAAGCTCATAAATGTCAAACTAACCATACATGTATATCAAAGGGTGATGACACCTTTCATACATTTTTTTAACAGCAGGAAATACCATTCTATCATAAAACAAATTAATGTGTAAATTAATTCTATACTAAAACAAAAGATCAAAAGATGCGTTCTAATATTTTATTTTTTAGAACGTTTAACGAAACTAGCGTTTATAACACCAATTCGCTTTCAAACAAGTTACGCAACATTTTCACCCACTCTCCACCAACCCTCATGCATTTTACGGAAAACACTTCAAATGAGCCGTTAGCATTCTTCACCTGCATTCAAGCGGAAAAACAATCCACCGAGCAATTATCTCTCATCTGAGAAAAAAAAATCTATTGCTTTTTAAACGGATCAATCGATCTCGATCAAGAGGTTATCCATTACACGTGTAATGGACACTAATAACAAATTAAGCCACGCCTCTCGAAAGATACGGTGAAAGTTTTATTGGATTAGAGCGTACGGCAATAAATTCTGGTTGGAGAACTGGTCATACGGGAAGTCGTGTTGAGGATACTTGATAATAGTATTCGTAATTTGTTCTATTTTATTTTAGTGAACGAATCGAATTTTTTAGAACTAATTGCGTATATAAATTGGAAGAAAGGTGTCGTATTTCGTTGCTACTCTATTAGAAGTTTAAATGTTAGAACCGTTATTTGATTACTATTTTTTTACGCTTTCGTAGTTACTATCTTAAGCATTACGCAATAAGACTTCCAACAATTTATATTACAGAGGTACATAAAAATAAAAATGGCTATAAAATACCTAGGCCTTAAATGCGGAACTTGCGTGGAAAAAGCACATGAATTTTAACGACTGATTTGGTAGGCGCATTTTATGTAGGTTTTAAATACTAGTAGTTCTCGGAACAGTATAGACCTCAACACTGTTCCCAGATAATTCCGCCCTCTGGTTTATTGAAAGTCCAGATAGTTAAATGCCTGAAAACCGGATATTTTTTTTTTACCGAATGTTTTAAAGTGTGACTTTTTTATGCAACAAAAAATCCTAATATGTGAATTAGAACAGAAATCAAGTCGAAATGAGAAACTGCCTCCTTGGCGCGTTTTGGCGGTAGTGATTGGTGCTGAAGTCGGTTGAAAAACATATATGTTGTTTTTAATGACTTTCAAGAAACATTCATGCCAAATTTCCAGAAAATCGAACACCCTGTTTGGCCATGAATCCGTAAAAATCAATTATACAAACAGACGAATTGCTAAAAGGTCGAGTTAAGACAGTCACTTCGCTAAAGCTCGGTCAAAAACTAATTTAATTGTATTAAATAAGTACTAATCTTAAACAAATTTAAATCCTTATAATTAAACTAAATTTAATGCAGTGGAAAAATGCACAAATATGATTTAAAATAAATAAAGTACTGTATGCAACAAAACAAATACGATAACGCGTTAAAATTGTATTAAATGGAGATTGTTATTCAAAATAAAATATTACACGTCTGAATTTTTTTGTTAAAGTAAAATGTATTTTTTTTTTAAAGTAAAATGCATGTCAATGCAGCTGATGTGCCTAACAATAAATAGAATACCAATCTGCAATTAAGCTTGGAATATTTTTCATATTTTCAGTTTTTTTCTACATTAGACGGGATGTTATTTTTTAATTAGACTTTCTTTCTCAATCTTTTTGGTTTGTATTAACAACATAATAAGTCGTAAATGTTTTTTCTATTTATTTCATATTCGAAATCATTTTAATAAACGTATTTTTTTACTTCACTTTAGTGTTTTTTAAAATGCGCGAATGCATGCAATATTTTCTGAAATACGCGCATTTAACTAAAAACAAATAATTGAGAAATTTATTTTCCATCTACAAAATACCGTTGTATTTACAATATTGGATTATCTTTAAACATATTTATTCTGTTATTGCAATTATTTAGTTTCCTCGACCGTAAAAACCGATCAAGTTGTTATCCTTGTTCTAAAATAAAATAACAATAAATGAAGCTTATTTTATATTAGTAAATAACTACTATTTGTCATAATACGGATTTAAAATTTCAGGGGTAATAATGCTAACATATCTTCAATTTGAATGAAAATACATTCTACACATATATAATCTATAAACAAATAAAAAAACTTTTGTTAACAAAAATAGTTTTCTAAATTTAAAGTAAAAAACTATGTTCTCTGGCAAAGTTACAGACAATAAATTCCAATGTGTGATGTAATAAATTTCCGTTTTTATCGGAATAAGTAAAATCATTAATAATCGGAAGTTTTCAAGTAGTTCGACAATATCAAAGTTGGACGTGAACCAAATGCTATAAACTTGCTTTAAAATATTTTTTCAGATCATGTAGATAATTATTTTCTTTGTGATACACAAACCAAAAATGATTTATGAAAACATAAACAATTCCTGTTTATATTTTTAAATAATCACTGCTTTTTCAAATATATTAATATGCTTCCAAACAAAAACAGGCTTATATAATTTAAGAATGTTTGAGACAAATGTAAAAATTTTACATTAGTTATTTATATATTAATAAAAGGATATTAGTGCTGTTTAAAGATACTTAAGAATGAATTTGTTATTTTATTTAAGAGAGAAATAAGTTCTTAAAGAATATCAATGCATCATTTAAGCACTTTAAAAGCAGGTATCGTGGGACAATTCTCCAAAGGTATAAATATTTAAAATTATTCAAATAAGAGTCCTCTTCAAGGCATTTATCATAATCTCAAAATTCCCTCTTAAAAATCTTGGAATAAGAAGCAAATACCCAAGTGATCTGTTTTCGATCTTTTTATGTTCCATAAAATAACCCGAAGGAAATGCCCCGAAAATAAAACGCTTTTGCCCTTTTTAAAACGACCTTAAGCGAGAAGACTCCCCCCAAGTGTTCAAAGATATGTATTCTCTTTTCGCTTCTTGATCAGAAGCACCGTTGTTCACTCAACCCAACTCGAGCGCCGTCGCTGCGTACAACTCAACCCAACTCGAGCGTTCGGTGTGTACGTTCGAAAGATAAGCGGCGTCATTTTGTTTGAAATGTGAAATGGAAAGTTCGCTTTAATGCGAGGAGTTGTTCTTAGGTTTTTTTTGTGTTTTTTGTTCTCGTTGTTCTAAAATTCTGTCACGTTTTTCGGCTAACAAAAAGTGAGATTTGTCGGCTTATACTAAGGAGACCGTTCGACTGTAAATGTTTTTGTTCTCGTAGAAAGTGGAGTGAACTGAAGGTGGAATTTTTGACGTTATCTGATGGTTGATGGGTGGGTCTTTAATGTTACAGATAAAAAAAAAGAATGGTTAATATTGTAAAAGGATTGTTTTAAACTACACAAGGACTGGAAAAAATATAAAAAATACCAAGTAATTTTCTTTTAAGAAAAATATTAATATATTTTTTTTAAAGCAATCACAATCATTGTATTAATTTCATAAAAAAAATATTGTTTATATAAGTATATCCGTATCAGAGATTCTTATATAACAAAATAAAACTAAATTTTAAATAAATTCAGTATTTAAACTACGAAAATTAAGATACGAATATAAATGCATAAATTAAAAAAAATTGGGGATATTTTTTAATTGTTATACAATACAGGTAATTTGTAGATTTGACATATATATATATATGACAACCACTTAAGTTCTCACGATTTAATATTGTCTTATTTTACCATG
This sequence comes from Troglohyphantes excavatus, assembly GCA_963932185.1. Lineage (NCBI taxonomy): Eukaryota > Metazoa > Arthropoda > Arachnida > Araneae > Linyphiidae > Troglohyphantes > Troglohyphantes excavatus. The sequence goes on from OZ010673.1 coordinate 21,150,780, forward strand.
ATAAATTAAGCAACTAATTTATAATGAGGACTAATTGTTATGGACTTATATTATATTTACACTAATATTTTTGTATTAAGAAAAGTCGTATAATGTATGACAAAGTTACTCTTTTAAAATAATCATTAGATATTTTAAAATTAATTGCTTTAAACATGCAACATAAATTTCATAATAAAGTTTTCAACTGTGCGTAAATATAGTATGAAAGTGCATTCAAACCTCAATATAAGCAATTGTTTTAACCACATTCTAACAACCCTTTGAATATCATTTAAATGATTTAAAACTATAAAAGGTTTAAATTGGATTTTCAATCATTAAAACCCACTCTGCATTTTCTAACAAAGCACTTTCGAGAAGAATGGCGAAAACTCACGGACGTAAATAATGAGAAATATTTAAATGAGGGTTACTTTTTTGTCCCTTAACAGAAAACTCGGGTCTTTGCGGGGTTAATTCGGGTACCTGAAATTAACAGAATGTTAATTTATAGGGTGGAGCGTAAAATTTCTTATTTAAATTCCATCTTCTGAAGTGACGGTTATTCTCTAGAAGACGTGTTGTGATTTGTATATCGTTTCTACGATTTAACTCCCCAGCATAATTATTCAGTTAAAATATCTTGTTCGTTTAAATAGATGTATACAAGTTAGGTTAACTTTTAGGTTATTGAGTCGGAACGTGATTTGATGTTTGGGATTTGAAAGTTCATTGATCAGGAAGATTGTTTAAAACGTGCTTTGTCACAGCTGATTTATGACAAAATGTAAATAACTTTTATCTGCAATGAATTAACTCGTGCGCTGTAAGTTTTTTAATAAGACAAATGTGCTCTTAACAAATACAATGGGCGGGTTCAATTGAAATTTCAAAGAATAAACAAGTAATGTAATAAGTCAATTTTCAGAAATTTTTGACAAAATGCGTTTTGAAAGCTTTATCCTCAAATATTCTCTTACATTAATAACTGCTTCTAAGAATAAAATAAAGACATTTGATTTGGATTTCAAGCGAAAAATTCAGACGATACTTTTTAAATGTTGTAAGATGAAAACAATTATTGAAACATAAAACGACTTTGGAGATAAACATTTTATGTTTCCATAAAAAAAAAGGACGCAAAATGTAATAACAAAATATTGTTATCATGTTTATCGATTAAACTTCCGACATTGTGTATTTTCTATAGTTATAAATTAAAAAATCGATCAGAACGTGAATATATATTTATGATAACAATATGTTGGACGATGCACATTTGTTAGCTGTTAACTAAACATAATAAACCATTATCTATCTATACTTTAACTACTTTGTTTGTCACAAATAAAGCTAAGCGACTTGTTTAATATATAAGCGAAGTAATTAGTCAAAAATATTTTTTAATATATGGCTAAATAAGATGCAGCCAAACAATGCCCATCGCCCAATAATTAAGGGTTATCTTGTATATTGCACATTCAATAAAGAATCAACAATTCTATAGAATTCTTTTAATATGAACAATGAAAGAAAAATAATAGTTTTATAAAACAATTGTAGAGTTCTGAAAATACTATATTTTCAGATATAGTCATATAAAGTATTTTATCTTATTTTTTTTTTTAGTGAGGGCATCCATTTTTATAAACCGTTTATTTTCTCGATGAAAGTTTGACAGCCAGAAATACTTTTATTAGAAAACAGTAAATCAATTTTTCAGCCGAAAAAGTTCTTATTCCCTGCAAATCCGAAGGAAATAAGCGGCAGATGAAAATAACTATAAATTTTTTTTTATGCTTGTATCCATGAATTACGATAAACAACTGCAAAAACAAAACTATATGAATTAGTTTTTTTACTGTCTTTTGTTTTATAAATTGCGTTTCTTATGGATAAACTGTCATTACGGAATGTCACAGGTTACTTGAAGCATTCAATTCTACATTCGATCCAATAACTCCAAAACTACATTTTTCGAACTTAGAATGACAAAATGCCAGTATATGCGAGGACTGGCCAACAAATAATATCACGAAAAGCCCGTTCTATCTTAACGCATTCGCTGCCGGTGTCTAAAAGGATGCAAGCCGACTATTGAATTTTGCATGTTATTTTGAATAACGTATCACGCACCCGTGCGTTGCCGGCAGCGAACGTGTTACGAAACGTTTCACGCATGTAAGGTTCCGTGTTGCGCTAGCTCAAATGTTGCCTTCGTTATATGACCATATTTTAAAATTACGTGGCAGTGTTACTGGGTCTTTTCTTTGGTACAGATCCCGGTGCAGAATAAATAATATTTATTACTTAAAAAATCCTAAGTTGAAAACACACTGTTAAAAATATGTATTCAAGAATAAGTAAAACGTACTCATTTTGGATTACATTCGACGCTTAACATAGCTCGTAAATACGTACTCAAAAATGAATAAAAAGAGCAGTAGCTTGCCTACATAGGCTGCCTTCATAAATCACTTTCAATAACTATCCGAATACATTTTATTTAACTACATTTTTTTCAATAAATATCGACAATTACAACTTAGACTTACAGGGAATCGAACCCTGGTTTGCAACACCGCTGTCCACAATCTTAATCGTTAACCTATCAAGGCGACGCGAATAAGTTATAAACAGAAGTAATGTTAAAAAGGTGTGCCAAAAAAATGGGAAGTAAGGTAATTGAATTATAATAACTCGGTTTCCATTTAAGCAATCGACATCAAATGATATGGAAAACCATCTTCTGAACGCCTATTTTAAGTGTGTCAAGTTGCTTTATTAAAATGGCTTGAATAGAAGCTGAGATTAGCAATATTAAATCGCATTGCTCATTTTTGAGAAACCCTAGTGGATAAAAGGTGCCGGCTGGGAATCAAAGGATTCACGATTCGAACCTGTGCGAGGACTAGACTAAAGAATAGTAAAAGAGTAGTGATATTGCGATCGGAGGGTTGCCAACTTCGCTATCAAAATACTAGAATATCGTTAAATTACAAAAATTATCGGCGTGTATACGGGTTTGGTGTACGATAAATCTGATCGGAGTCCAAAGCCTCGACGTCTATTGAAGGCGTTGGGTGCCAGCTCAGGAGTTGTTCTCGTCATCTGACCATATTTCAAAAATACGAGGCATCATTCCAGGGTCCTTCCTTTCCTTCTAGATAGGCCCCTAACCGTCGCCAATAGCTCACTGTGCAGCTCTAGTGCAACGGTAATTAACAAAACCATTTTTGAGACAGTAAGATTACTTAAATGTGAGTACGTCATCGCTCATTTACGATGCAATTGTACTTAAAAAAACAAGTACGTTCATGTTCTAAATTTTAAGTACTTTATTTTTTACAGTGCAAGTTTAACAAATAAAGTACATTTATATCTCGTTTACCAACACTCCACTACTCCTGCAAAATACTTTCAATCCTTCATCACCGTTAAACAATACAACTCTTCTACGAGTACCTAGCAGAGGTCCACGACCTCCAGTACACATGTAAGGTCCCAGCGTGACGCTGTGCGACCCACTTTTTTGAGAAAAATGTTGTTGCCGACGTGGGGAAGGCAATATCCAACGTAAGAATTCAATGGGATCGCTTTTCCCGGTTCCGTTGTGTCGGTGCATGGCTTTCCGTAGTTCTTTTCAATCATTTGTTATTCCTTCTAGGACATGGTGATTATTTTACCGAAAGTTGACTTCCATCCTGAATAGGTTTACAGTTGGTGAAATGTATTTCTGGTGATGATTTTGATAAACTCGCATCTGAAGACGTGGTGGTTATTATTAAATTTAATGTTTGAATATGTTACGGCTGTGTGTAGTTTATGAAATTCTTACTAGGCGACAAAATATCAATGTCGTTTTCGCATTTAACACTTTGCACTCCGGGAACATCTTTGACATTGCGTTCTTTCCACGGAACAGTTTCTGTTCTGTTACCCACAATTTTTTATGCTCATATATGGGAGAAAATCGTAATATGTTTCGGATCTGCAAGTGCACGATTTGAAAAAAAATCGATGTTTTTTAAACGCAAGATCACGCCGTTCTCGTTTATTTTAAAGAACAGGAAACCAAAAGAACAAAGGATTAAAAATGCACTTCATGAAATGACTATTCACATCACAAAATGTATTAATTTTGTATGGGTAATAAAACATTTTTTCATCAGTCATTTAATGAAATGTGTTGATTTTCAACTAAATATTTAAGGAATTTCCTAATTTTGCCTACCTTAGCGATTAATATAATGTGTTGAACTTTATTGAACTATTAATTCTGGAAACGTTATCGCTAAATCCAACTTGTTTTGTTTACAATTTCAAGAAAATATTATGTAGTCGTTCTACTCTTTTCAGTTCACCTTTAAAAAAAATAGCAAGAGATCGAAAACAAATCCAAAGAAATGCCGTCTACTGATTATGAGGTTAATAGAATTTTAAATAGTAATGTTAGATATGGTCTAATTATTACACTATGTGTAGCACTACCCACATGTATTCGATTAACAAGTAATAGACATTTTTCACTTGAGAAAAAAAAATTCACTGGGCGACAAGAATACTCGCTGGGTGACAAAAGTGTCGTCTAGTTGCAATGTTAAAATATGTTCTGAATTCAGTTACCTTTCAGTTATCAAAACTTATGTAAATCTCATTATTGATTGTTTCCTGATATTATTACAGGCTTAATTTAATGCGTTTAGGGATTTTAGAAACCCTAATAGAGTTTACCGAATGCTAACATTGTAAAATATAACAATAAAGTTAATTATAAATAATCGGCCCATTGGAAAAACGATGGGAATTAACTGTTTGTTGAAGTTGACATAACGCTGATGAATGGAAACAATTATAGACTTTTAGTAAAAAAATCATTATTAATCGAATTGCTGTATATGTCTATGAGACATGAAACGCTTTCGCTATCGACACGATTCCAAGTGGACCATCAACGTTCTTCCCCTGCACTCTTCAAATTTAATCTTAATCTTTTTTTACTAATATTTCCATAGTAGTATTTTTACACTCGCTATAAATATTTCAGAATGGCAACATGATTGTTTAAATCTGTCAAAATTTACTTGTTATTGAGAACATCTATTCTGCTAGGAACTATTATAATTAGGAGGAAAATATGTTTTATATTTTGATAATTATAAATCAGAATTAAAAGTTTAAATTTGCTGGTATTTTTTAAAATTATTTTTACTTTTGAATTTGATCATTATCAGAATCTGTTCTATTAAAAATTTGGTCACTTATTACTCAAAATATATAGACACTTAAATTTTCTTTTTATAACTCTACAACTTTTTAGTTCAATTCCAAGTACTTATGCAACTTCGTTAAATATGGACGATTATTGAAAAAGGTATTAAAGATATCGGGAAATAAATTTGCATTAAAAACTTTATTGAAGTTGTGAAATTGAAGTTTTTTTTGCAGGTTTTTATAAAGAAATTTGGAACAAAAAACTGCATTGTTTAAAGTTTTTTTTAATTTATATGCAATAAACTTTAAAAATATGCATACTCCCTTCAATAGTTTCATTACTTCGAAATTGAAGGTTTTTGTAGATTTTTTAAAGGAATGTAGAACAAAACCTTCGAAAACTGCAGTTTTACTTTTGTGATTGATCATTATCGGGATTTGTTTAATTGTCCTGAATAAAAATTTCCCAACATTGATGACATTTTTATGCTGATTTATTTTTTTGCTGGGATATAACACTCCAACTATTTAAATAAATTTGGTGTCTAACAAACAATACTATTTATTTTTCGCAATTTTAAAACACAACTGATGTACTGAGCTTAGAAAAAGTTATTGTCAAGGATTATATATTCGGCCAATCAGAGTCTATGTTCGAATAAAACATAGATAGCTAGTTCTTCTACTATTATTCGTCCTAAAAAGCATAGATAGCTACTCTGAAAGGTAAAATGAAAACCATTCTTTTTTTTGTTACGAACAAAATAACTTTTTCATAACCCTACTAACTTGATTTACTAACTGTAAATTACCTTCCAATATCAGAAAAGTCGTTCAAAAAAAATTAAGAAACTCTAGAAGCCAAGACGTGTCCTCCTAAAAAAGTAACTAACGAGTTAGATAAAAATACCGACTCGGTGAATTATTTTATTTTCCAGCAATTCTTTTCTTCTCTAACTTTGACCGTAACTTTGAGATGTGACGTGATTATATCATCTGAAAAGCTGCAACGAAATCTCAACTTTCCTCTTCTAGAAATTGGAGCATTAAACGCAGTAACGAGAAAAAGTACAATAAAACAAAGAACAACAGTGGAACAAAAAAAGTTCGAAAAGGGAGAAAAAAAAAAGAACATAAAACAAAATGGCTGTTAATCGTCTGCCCAAGGAAGAAAAGTTGGTTTAATTACACCAAAGTGGTTCTTTATAGGTGTTCTTCTTTACATTTTGTAAGTCGTGAGCGTCTAATTTTTCAATGTCGACATCTACAGCTCTATTAACATCACCGAAACTTGAGTGATTTTAATGGATTAGCTAAGATTTATCATAATCTTCATCAAATGCTACATTCACTGGATTTTTGGAGTGAAATTCATTAGTGGTTATGTCCTAATTAAGGCTATAATTGCCATTTTTCGTTTAATTATTCATTAATATTCCTCTTTTAGTGATTATTCATCTATTCGGCGATAACATGCTCAATTTAAATGCCCCTTTTTGGTTGGATAATGAGAGCAATTTTATCCTTTTGGAGTGTCATAACCGTTTCAGAAGTATGGTAGATTATTTAGATCTAACACCGATAGCAATAATTACGTGAACGGAGATTAGACATATTTTCCGCAAAGTAAGTATATTAAAGAACAATATTTTTTGCAAGGAAAATTATTAATAATCATTTATAATTTTTACATTACTGTTGTGTAGATAAAAGTTTAAATATTACAAAGATACGTTATAAATATATTGATTCAATAACTTTCAGAAACTTCGGAGAGTTACTCAATCTTACGCTTATTGATTATGTATTGATAATGATATTATTTCCAAGTAAAAAATTTATGTAACTTTAATTAAATAAATATATTTCGTATTTTGTTACACATTAGAAAAATTTAAAAGGGCCTATACAATATGATATTATAGAGAATAAAACTCTATGACATTGAGAAGGCTAATTTGGCACACATTTTCTTTTATATATGAGGAAGCTGATATTGTACAAAATACATTTTATGACACTTATCTAATCAATTTGTACTAACGTTATTGTTATAATTAGTAGTCTTGAATTATCTTGTGTATTGACTTATTTTTTAATGTATTTTAAAATGTAGAAAAATATAAAAATACCAATCACAGGACCCTGGTGTATTTAATTTCTTATTCCTTCTATACATCCAATAGAAAAAAAATCGTGTGCAGACTCTTCAAGACGAATTATATAATAATACGCAAAAGTTAATAAAACTATCGGTTCTGAAAAAGTATTTTTCTCCAATTAACTGAATCCATTAAAGCTTTTTAATTATTAAGAAACGAATTAAAATATTTATTTCAACAATAACTATCTAAGTAACTTATTCAAATATTATTTCCTTTCAAACATAATTATACTTCAAAATAGTGCCTCAAACCATAGTCACTACTTTAAAAATACACTATTCAAATCTGTATTTCTTCTCTGAATGAAACTGTATCACATAATTAGTAAATGCAACTATTTATTCAAACTAATTACTATATATACAAAACAAAATAGCAACAAAATACTACCGTATCATCCAATTTTATAAAAACGAATGCTTTAAGTCTTATAACACTCCGCCTCAAGTGCTTTACATCTCAATTTATAAAAAGGTCATTCCATTCATCGTATAACTCCAGTACCTCGTTATCGTCAAACAAAACCATTGTCTATTTACACGACAGAAACCACAAGAAAAAAAAGGAACCCAAAACTACAGTAGCGTGCGTCCCAAAAGAGTTATTTTCAAACTGGACTTGAAGAGAGGACCTAACCAACTGAAGCCTATAGAGGATTGCATTCTTCGCTGTTGACTGGGCCAATTAGCGAGCGGTAATTGTGGCGTCCGTTTGTTTCTTCTGCAAGTGTTTTGTGAGACGTGTGACGCGCATGGGGATTACCATGAGGGGCTTCCTGGAGGGCTTTGTCAAGGAAGTGTGTTTTTCAGTTGGGACAGAATACTTTGGGCTACTCGAAATCGGATATATGGAGGACTTGGGGACTTCTTTGGGTTGAAGGGTTCTAAACTCGCATGATATAAGAGTGGATGGGTATTCGAAAAGTAGGATTTGTTTAGTAAATTATAGTCATTAAATTTACATATGCGTGATGTAATTATTTTAAACAGTTGATTGAGCCTCGAGGAAAAAAATATGAAACTCATTATCTTTTCTAGTCGTGACGTTAACACAAAAATATGCATGACAGAAGACGAATACTTCTAAGTACATTATATCACACCTTTTTTCTCATCCTTCGACAGAAAACTCATTTTTCATTCGTTCGTTATTATAAAGTGTAATATATTTATTTAGGTTTTATGAGTTCAGAGTATTCCTTTATGAGAGGCAGTATTTCTCTGCCAGCACAGCTAGTATTGCCACAAAAAATCTCTGTTTTAAATTTCCAAATTTCAAAATCTCTGTTTTAAAATTCCGGGAGAACTCGATCAGAGTGTGACGGAATAACAGATTAAAGCCCTAACTTCAATTGCCCATGTAATTTATTTTTGTCTTTCTTTGTATATTTGTTCAAAGCGTGTTTTAATCTTTAAAAAATATATTATCTTGTATTTTGTGCTGTTTATCTAATTTTGTATCCGCTTTTGTTAAATTATGTTGGCAAGCTTTGTAAATGGGCTACGGTCCACTACAATAAATTTATCTATCTATCTAGGCAGTATTTCTTTGCCCATAACTATCATTACTACAATAAAATTTTGACAATGGAACTCAAGTTGATGATTTGAAGTAGTCGCTAAGATTCCAAATTGATTACTGGAAAGTTATAATTTAATTGTTAAAGTAATATATTAAGGGGGTCCGATACCTTCGACATTTTTTTCTTTATTTTTATACTTGTACAATCCAATTTTTTTTCTTTTTCTAAATATGCATAAAAAACCATTTTAAGACGCTCAATTTTTTTTTTAAATTGCACATTTATTTTTAAATTAAAATTTTAGTAAATTTTTTAACAATTTTAGAATTCCTACTCCTTTTTTGTTTTTCAATATTTTGAAGCAATTTTTTTTATTTAAGATCTTGAATAATATGTAAATAGATGTATGCATTCAAATTTTGATTCAGATACATCACTTTAAAAAAATAAAATATATTAGAAATTTTGGAAAAAAAATTGACGAAAAAAAATAAAATTCCATTTTAAGTGGTTTTAAAAAACAAATTATGGTAAAAATATGAAATCTGAATGCATACATCTATTTAAAATATATTTATCTTGCTATACACACAAAAATTATGATTTTAAGTATAATAGTAAAAAAGCCTTAGCATTTTTAGTGTTCATTAAATTTCAAAACCACGAACAGAGATATTTGCTTTTAAAGTTTACATATGATACAACTATGTTATAGGAACACATCATTAAAACATTCATAACTAAAAAAGTAATAGGAATTTTTTGAAGCAGTTTTTTGTGAGTTATTAAGATAAGTTTGAATATTATTTTTTAAATATAAAAAAAAATGACTTTTTTTTGCGAATTTTGGGTATCGGACCCCCTTAACAAATAAATTCTATGGCGAAAACGTAGAATTTTTAAAATTGGACATCTTGAAATCTTTTGGACGACTCGCTTACGGGTGTGTTCTTTGCATACTTTATTTTATATTAAAATCATTTATTATACAGCTAATAAAGCGGATCTGGTAATTGAAAATCGATATTTTATCGTGTCGCTTTAGCCTGTAGGGAAATACGCGTATACTTATTTTCAAGTATGGAATAATTGAAGGAAGTCGAAGTTTTCATAACTTCAAATATAATTTTTGATAAAAAAAAATCTCTTATCGTTAACTAAAAATTCTCATCTAAGCTTATTCAGGAAAAAATATTAAAAGCGTTTCATTAAGTTACATTGTTAACGATTGATAATTATTTTCTATAAAAATTATTTTCAAAAATTATATGTTTAAATTTAATGTATATGTAGTTTTAATTTTTGTTGTATGATAGTAATTTACTCAATTTACATAAGCTACTCTTTTTGCTTTAATGACTTAAATTTACAAACTTAATTCTTCTTATCGATAGTTTATAAAAAATAGTGCACAATAACAATATGGACACTGAGCTTGACCAAATTCGAAATTATATTTAATGAAATTTTGAGGAATAAGTGATATCGCGCGCATAGGTTGTTGTTTGGTGGTTTGTTATTCACCAATCGCAAAGGCTCATCGAAATGTGCTTTTGTTTACCCGTCAAAATGTTAACCTCGAAACCAGGCCGTGCATAGATGCCATTACCAAGGAAAAAATCATAAACTGTTATTTACTTTTTCTCCTGCAAAAATTAACAGTGCAATTATCGTATTCAGAGTATGAGTCTAATTATAATAAGGTACTTTTTTATATTACTTCATTATAAACACTTTATTTCACAATAACAAAAATTCAAACTGACCAAAGTTGTTTGGATAGATGCAAGTTTTTTTAAAGCATTTAAATAAAATATAGTTTTAATATTCTAGAGAAGACATTTTTTTAAATTGAATAACACTTAACTATAAATACTAATTAATTTTTAAATAAAAATTGAACTTTATTGCATCAAAATAAAGATATATCGAACGTTTAATTTAAAATGTATCTCTTAATTTTTAGTGATAGTATTTTAATGAATGTATTTGAAATAAAAAATAACCAAAAAAATATAAATATATGTGTTACAGGCAAAGTATAAAATTCAGGCATTCTTTAGAGTGCCTGGAGCGTTCAGAAAGAGTATGAAATAAAGGAATTATTTTAATCTATTATATACTTTGCTTACACACTATATATATTATCTAATGCTATTTAGGCAAAATATGAAATATGATATTCTTGAAGCTTGTAATTAAGATACAGAAAACAATTTATGATTTTAGGGGGTTAAAATCCGACAAAGATCTGTTCTATAGAAAATTAAGAGCTGATGCTTGCAAATTTTGAAAATCCTCCTTCGAGAACATTTGAAGCTACTCATTCCCTTCCGAGCAGTCGGTTTTGGCACCGGGAAATGGTACATTGCTTTAAAAAAAACAGCTGGTACCCCCTTTAAGAAGTCGCTTTGATCTACTCATGACCTTCAATGTGTCATACAATAATTCGTTGCGTTTTAATACAAAAATAACGCAATGTTCTATTACTAAAGTTTTTACTCGCATGACTCACAATTTCTGTAGAATTTAAGAATAAAGAATTGTAGTGTTTCTCATTGATTCAGAATATTGTCGGTGTAGAATGAATATCGATACATTATTCAACACTATAACTAAAGAACGCGGTATGATCGATACTTGATGTTGAATGCGGCTGGTAGTATACGAGCTAACGAGAGAAAAAAACATGGGAATTTCCTTTTTTCTGGAATTTCCCATCTTTTATGACTCCATAGTTCCCAGACATGGAATCCTGATGAGACTTTCCAGCTGCAAAAATGCCACCCTCATATATTTGCAGAAAAACGCTAGTATAAAAAAATATAGGTTTGGATGGGAAGACAATTTGACGCTGGTTATATTCGTCATTCCGTCTTTCTCAAATTTCAAATGGGATAGCAACTTTCAGCATTTCCCATAAAATATAATCTATAAAATATATTTTTAAGCTTTGTTAGCGATGTGTTCCAATATAGTTTGACTTTTACTAAATGCTAATAGAAATTCTAGCTCGGATTATTTTTTCACTGTGTTTGCAGTATTACATAATACAGTTCAAAAACTTGTTTATAAGTCATTCAAGAAAGTTTTTTAAAAATATCATTATAGGTACGATGACAATAATAACGTAGACCTATTAACTTCACTAAAAAAAATATATTTCCAAAAAGGGATGTGTATTGAATATTTGCATTACATTATCTAGTTAATAAATTTAGGTAAAAGTGTAAAATATCAACCTTGCTTTTACTAATTTAACTTCAAGGTGTGAATCGTGACATCTAAGATTGTTATAATTAAAAATTAATAATAATTATTAAAAACTAATTTTAACAAGCAACAATGTATTTTTGAATACTTTCGAAGTAGAGCTTTTTCTCATTGAATAATTGTTTCACATGTTCTCAAATTTCTAGAATAGAATATTCTAATATTCTAAAATAAATATAAATACTTCGTTGTAATGCCGTTTTACTAGAGCTAGATAATGGGTGATTGATGTGGTTGAGGATTCTATACCAAAGGAAAGACCCGGGAACACTACCTCGTAATTTTGAACCATGATCACATGACAAGAACACAGCTTCTGAGCTGGAACCACTGAACTCTAACTATAACTTCTGGAAGGTTCAAAATTTGCTTCCTCTATGGGCGCGTTGAAGCCAACGTGGAAGTAAATATATACTGTGCCCCATCATTTTTTTTAAAAGTCATTTAGTGGTGTTTTTACTACCGTAGTATTGTAGAAATATTAAATGTACATAAATATTATATTTTCTTTTTACAGAATTAATTTTTATATTGCCAAACAAATAGTTTTTTCTCTTAACCACTTCGAATTTGACTTGCAAATGACTTTCTATTTTAATAGAATATTGCATTTAAAATGGGTTTCAAAAGAAAACAGAATTTTTTTTATCCAAATGCAATGCATGTCGGCTTATTTTAACATGAAAAATATACGAAATATTGGGGTAGCGATGAAAGTGGGAAACAGCATGGCTGCTTCCACATTGGCTTCAAGTCAACAAAATGTCTTGTTCAATCCAGATGTTATAGTTAGAGTCAGTGGCTGGCACGCTACGGACTTGAAATAAATTTGAAAAGGACGTTTGGACTACAACAGATTTAACATGAACTAATCCCTTATACACGGCGGATATATTTTTACAAACAAGGAGGAACAAAACTTATAACTCTCCGAACACGAGTTCTCTGCACTGTCAAAGTCGATATTGGAACCTCCAATTGTGAATCGAATACTCTTCAGCTAGGCACTGTTCCTAAAATAAATAAATAAAAAAAATACAAAGATGAGAGAGATTTTAAAATCAATTGATTTTAAATTATTTTATCCGAACGCAAAATATAATCCACTAGTATACAATTTCATATACCCATTTCCAGCTGTTATCAAGCACTTAGCGAAAATGGCTGTAACTTGAGAACGTAATGGCGACAATTTAGCATACAGAAACCATTCCATTTCTTTGAAGAGGCTAATACACGCATGTATTTATGTTACCTCTGGAAAGATATGATAATTTTACTCATACATATTTATGAAACCAATGTGTCTTAAGTTATCAGAATCGCTGCAGACTTTAAAATGCAAGTTCTTGAGAGCAGAGAAAGATTTGGTAAAGTTTTTTTTTTTTTGTAAATTAAACAACTCATATTGTTCTTGTATGGTGGTACGCAGGGAGTTTTAACTCTGTAATTAATTTAGTTATTTTAAAATTAAAGTCACACTTTTGAATAATAAGATGTTCTATGTAAAGAAAAGTGTGTTAAACATATAATTTGTCACAAAACATTTCCGAGGGTTACAATTCTTAGTTATGAAAGAGGTTTAATTTTAATTTATTTTATACTCCTGGTTTCATTATTTTACACAGTTACATATTCGGCTTGAACATCGAATTAAAATTTAAAGAATATACATTCGCAAATAACACTATGTTGATATGTGTATTTTCTCTGGGAGAAAAAAAAATATTTATAGTAATATATTTTTTTAACCCTTTGCACTCCAAGAACACTTTGCGATGTGTGTTCTTTCTATGGAACAGTTATTCCTCTTTAAGTTCTTTTCCACATATTTTTTTATACTCATAAATGGGAAAAAATCCTAATATGTTTTGTATTTGCAAGAGAACAAGTTGCAAAAAAGATTAATGTTCTAAACACAAGATCATGCTGTTCTCGTTTATTTTAAAGAACATGGAAACAAAAGAACTGGTCGTTATGTTGGCGCCTAAGGGACGACATCGGAGTGCAAAGGGTTAATATCAAAATATTGTATGTTATTTAAGACAACGTGTCTTTTAAAAAGATTTTAAAAAATTAGAATATATTTGCCCTTTGTTAAATATTGGTTTAAAAATCTAGTGTTTGGCGCAGCTTGGCCATATTCGGCCCTTGTGCCAATAAACCAACCAACCAACCCTTTGTTAAATATGCATTAAGAAATATTTAATCCGTTCCTATCACACAACGACGTCTTTCGAGTTTTCAGTACCATTTATTCAAAAACAAAAATAGATAATATCTTGTGTCATGTATTTCATATGCATTTTTTCAACATCTTATAACAGCTCTTATTTTAATATTTTTGATAATTATTTTTGAAATAATTACTAAAATTCCAACAAAAATATGCTTTCGTTTTGGTGTCAAATAAATAAAATTTAAAATTAATATTTTTTTAATTAACAATTAATGCAGTAGTCGTCCAGTAATGAAATTTTCAAATTAATTTACTGATGGTTAACATAATAATTGAGTCAACATAATGATTAATAGCTAACTTCAGTTTATTTTATTATATATCCTTAGATAAATATGTCTCTTTTCTCTCTCCAAATTATAATTGGTCAAATGTACGGCATATTGACAATTATTTTACTAAATATGTCGAATGACTTTAGATTTTTTATAGTGTAATAAATATATCGTCCCCACACAAGTCTCGTTTATTGATTACATATAATTACGATTATTCATATCAATTTATGATTATTTCACTTCAAACATTAGCCCTGTTTACGAATCTTAACTAGCGTTAAAAGTAAAACTTTTTTGAATAAATTTATTATAACTATACCTGACATGTGAACCCAATTTTCAAAGTACATTAAATAATTAAATTGAATTATGCCTCGTGAAATATCCCAATAATATATTATAGTATCATTAAATATATTATATAATTGGCACTAACTGAGCAAAACGGTTGAAAACAAATTATATTTCAAAATAAAAAATATTAATAATGTATACTTTATTACAGCTAATAAGACAGTAAAACTTCCAATCCAAGATAATTAACTGTAATAGCAACAGCTGTTTTTCAAACCAAATAAATTATAAATTGCATAAAACCCTTTAAATTAACAATCCTTGAACTTACAAACGTACTTTCGCAGTCAATAATAATAAGAACCAAAAACACAGTTAAAATAACACTCGGTTAAGAGTGCCTTGGGATTCGTTAGAAGTCTTAAAATGTTTATTTTTCTGTTTATTTAGTTAAATAGCTGTTTTCCTTCCTCCTTAAGAAATATGTAATACTTTTGATGGTACTAAGTTAGCAAAATGGTGTCTCACCAACTCACACATTTCAGAACATAAATCTGTAGAGAATTTATATGGTAATGAGTACCCTCAGAGCTATAATTTACTAATCAAATTATATGCTTGGTTTATTTAGCGAAAAATATATCGTGTATTGATTATAATAACGAAACAAGTTTTCTCGTTTTATTATTACTGTTTTCCTTGTTTTGAAATGTATTTCAAAATATGCATTGCATTCATCTTATTTGACTACACTTTATTTTTACTTATTTTTAACAAGAAAACTCTTATTGCATTGAAGTATTACTATGTGTAGGGTCCATAGGGGGAGTGGGGGCGAGGATTTGTGGGTTGGGGGTCCTCCGTCAGGTCATGAAACTTCAGCCTATAGCTCGAAAGACCAATGCGCTGTATTCCAAGCGACACTCTCTAACTAGATCTTGGACATATTTTTTTAAAGATGTTTCTCTTCATGCAATAATTATTCTGAAGGCGTTTTTTAAACAAGCCGTTGATATTTATGAGATGAACGTTCGATTCGTCAGTGCTCCCGGAAATTATCTTTCCTTTGATACCTCACTTGTTCATTTTTGTCACGTGTAAAAGACGTAAAAGGGATCTATCTTATAGAAATAATACATGCAATATATTATTTAGAGGGAAATTTTTAAAATGTGTCAATTTTCTTCGAAAAAAATATCATTATGCTAACATTCTTTAAAAAGTCCAATATTTTTATGTCTATTAAATAAAAAAAATAATTAAAATAATATCCCTTATCTTATAAATAAGTTGATATAAGTTGAGATTTACGTAAACAGATGTATTCATAAATTGTATTCTTATTAAATAAGGAACTGAGAAAAAGTCATTTTAAGACAATAACATATAAAAAGAAAGAAATCACTATTGATTTTTTTAGAAAATAAAATTAATTATATTTATTTCAAACAAATTTCTTAATGTTTAATTTGAGCCAAAGCAAAAAAAATAACTTGTTAAAATATTCTAGAAATTTATTATTTTATTTCATTTAATATAACAAAAGAAAATTTCATATAAAGTCGTCTTTATCCAATTACATAGTTTCTAAATAGCATATTGCATAACATGCTATGTCCAATAACCTGGCATTCTCAATAACCAGGTATGCCTAATAATAATGTATGTCAAAAAACCTGCAATGTCCAATAATCTGGCATTTATTTATTTTATTCTGTGTCTGTAGTTTCTACGCAACGCACGAATAATATACCTTACCCAATATTTTAAATATTTAGGGATTAAGTATAAAGGTGAAATTTAAAAAAGATTTTCTGATAGCTTATTAAAAATGTACAAAATACTTGTAAGAAAGAATTTAATAAAGTAAATGTTTAGATTACTGTTATAATTAATTACCTTTGAAAGTGCTCAAATAATATTTAATTTTACCAACATAAATTACTTCATAAATGAAGTATTATAGCCGTAAAAACCATTATACACATTGTTTATTTTATTACAAACATACAAAACATTCTAAAATCATCTTAAACTTACATTTATCTAAAGTCATGAATAATTGACAGTTCTTATCAGAATAAATAAGTTTATTTTAATCATACATTGCAAAAACATGTTTGCAAAATTTTTCTCATTAAGTAAAAAATGTCCACTAAATTTTAAAAACGAAATACACTAAACCGAATTACATTTTTGAAATGCGAAATGTATTGACAATTTTTTCTTTCAAAAAGTAAAAAACAAATTACTTCAACATAATATTTTTAATAATTCATAAATAATGATTTTTTTTTAATTTTCTCTACAGCTATAGAAATAAAAACAAACATTTTTATTACAAAATTCAATAATTTATATATTCAATATTTTATACATTATACATAATACATATTGTATATAAAAAATATTATATACATTCAAATATTTTAGATTAACATCAGGACCAACAAATTCTCGAATTTATATCCTGAAATATCTAGGAAAGTTCCAAATATATTACAAACATGAAAATTATTATAACTTGAAAAACAACCGCCAAATTCAATTTGAGAGACATGCAATGATTTGATAACAGATAACGTTTGTGGACAGTATTCCAACCTAAAGTTTATGCTTCACATATATCCTAGGAAGTCCCATGCCCTAAAGATATTTTAACAAATAAAATGTAGGTCTTTGGGTATTTGATCATAAGTTTTAGGAATAACTTGCATAAATAAACTTTACAAAATTCGATTACATTTTATTGAAAGTATATTTCATAAATTTTAAAATGGAAAACATTTTATAACCTGGAGCATACACTTGTATTATTTCATGTAATTTTCATAACAATATATGATATAATTTATATAAAATTATAGGAAAATTCTGTCTAACCAATTGTATATTTGACTTATGTGATTGTTTGTTTTGTTTATTAATTTTTTGTTTGTTTCATTTGTTTACTTTCTTATAGCATTAATCTAGCCGCGACCAGAAACAATTACATTAAAACTTCCAAATCAACTGAGAAACTAAAATTGGCATTGCAACTAATGTAGGGTATTTAATTGCATCCAACTCAGGGCTGTCAGGTCCCAGATTTTGGAAAAAGAAAAATCCCCAATCTCTTATTACCGCAATACATTAAAAGTTGCTCAATTGTCGATTATTTGCCAAAAGTTGTAGCACGGTAGCTATTGAAAATATATTTGGCTAAATAAAAATGTGCTATCTAAACGGATATAATTAGAGTTTTTCAATTTTTTCCACTATACTGTTTAGTTGCATTATCGACAGTTTCCAGTACGCAGCTAGCATACATCATTTTGCATAATTCGGAATGTTAAAATTCAGAATACGTTCCATTAATGTCTTACAAAGTTATTTCTTTGAATTTCAGGTAAAAACAATGCATTTAAATGAAAATAATCAAATATAAAATTTCTTTTCATTCTACTGAATACCCACATATATTTTACATTTATCCAAATATATTTTACATTTACCCAATAATATTTACTGACTCTGTTCAAATGTTCTCTGTGCAATTTATGAAGTAAATGAGAATAACAAAAAATTGTGTGTCCTATTATACCAGACACCTTTTATTTTAAGAAAAAGTCCAATCAAAATAAAGATCGCATAATGCATAGATGAATCAAGTACATGTGGTTTCTCTATGTACTTAACACATCTGAATTTAAGACATGGGTATATCAATGCCTTAATGCACAAATAACAATACAGTACGCATCTTGGACAACCATTTAAAAGTGTGTAGGGTTTATATAAACAATGGAAAACAAAACATTTACCAGCGATTTTTGCCAATTGAAAAGTTGTTCTTCTTTTAGAACAATTAAGTGCGACAAAGATCACAATTTTAAGGATTCAAATGAGCTCAAAACCTCATTTTTACTATAAATGCACTTCACACATCTCTACATGAAGGTATCAATGTATAATTTTTCTAAAAACCTCTCATCAATACTTTTTTAAATACGAAAAAAAATCATAATTGTAAAATTTATATCTGGTTGCTTATCACTGCTTGTATCACTGCTAAAATTCTTTCAAATAGAAAGTTAAAAAATGAAATTATTATATATTTAAAGAGTAAACATCCAAAACACGTAGAATCCGAAAATTGATCAAAATTAGGTTATTACATCATTGAATCATTGCATTGAGTAAAACTATTTTGTCCGTTCAAAACACATTTTGTCCCATTAAAATTAACTTTTAAAGAATAGAATCTGTTCATAACATTAAAAAAAGTTATTTTCGTTTTCCCACAAATAAACCTTATTTAAAAAAACATGTTTTAAATATTTTCTTCTGATTTTTAAAAGGTTCAATTTCTTTGATATGCAAATGATAGCTTGCAATTAGTAAATTAATTATTATTATTTAGAAAGCAAAATTCGCATAGTGTGTGTATCAATAGTTTGTTACCCATTTGATGAAAATTATTTTATTATAGTCTAAAAATTCCAAAATTAAATAATTAAAATCCCATTAGAAAATAAAAATCACAGAAAATTAATTTTTTGACAATAAAATTACGTTTTTTAACACACGATTGAAATATATATTATAATATTTTTATGTGAATTTTTAAATATATTTGTTCTTCCTTCCACAGACCGAACAGTTGACATTCCTATGGGTTCTGTTCATCATGATTGTGGCAGGGAACAGCGCTGTTCTGGTCGCGCTTTCTCTTTCCAAAAACAAGAAATCCAGGATGAATTTCTTCATCATGCATTTGGCAATTGCAGGTAAGAGAGATCCGTCAAAGATAATGGAATTTTTTCTGACTGTTTCTTTTTAATCTATTTAAAAGCGCGCCATCCTATTTCAGAAGCGCGCCAAAAGAAGAGAAGTTATCAATTCGACTGTTATGTTGTTGTTTTTATGTATAATCGCGAAAGATTTCAATCCTAATTCAGATATATGGATGATTTTTTTTGCTGGGTAGGGAACATTTTCTTTGAGCACCTTTTTGTAAAAAATTATCCGGTTATCCAGCATTTAACTATCCGAAATTTTCTATTAACCGGACCGTATAAAATCAAATATTGTCCTATTTCGAAATTTTTTTAGTTGTTTTATAGAAAAATAATTCACTTTGGTAAAAACTGCAGAAATAATCGATTATTCGTCTGTTGTTTATCCGAAAATATCGATTAACCAGACTTTTTTTAACAGTTTCACCCATTTCAAAATGTTTAAATGTTTGATAGAGGTTCTACAACGACATTTATTTATCCAGCACTTATTGGCATGTATAGGGATTGTTTTACAATATACATTGTTGAGACTAAATTTGAGCAACAACTTCAACTTTTTCCTGATTAATAGCAGGGAGCAGTTTTTAAATTAAAAAATAAAAAGGAAAATCTTTTTTTTTTTAAAATGCGTTAAAAAAGTTTTTTTTTTTAATTTTCCGAATAAGTTGAAGAAAATTAATTATTTAATATCAATTTTATACTTATTACAACTTTTTGAAGTTGGTGCCAATTTACAAAACTCATGCCTAAATTTTGCCGCCGATTTCAAAGTTTTAATAAGTATAAAATTGATATTAAATCAATTTTTTCAACTTGTTCGCAAAATTAACAATTGTGTTTTACGTTATAGCGCATTTTTTTAACGTCGGTTTACTAAAAAAAAAGATTTTTTTTGTATTTCATAATATCTTAGAAAACTTTAGAAATTTTGTCTAAATGCTTTTTAATAAAGAAAAAGTTTAAATATAAATGTTTCACAGCGTGACGGATATTAAATAATAAATATACAAGTAACATATCGTAAATAATTCGTTTCGAGTTCACATTCTATTTCTTTTATATCATCCAAACATATTTCAGTGTGCATAAATGTATTTTCTTGAGAAACACCAGTGCAATATAACACAAATTGATAACACACTTCACTCACAAGCGTGGAAATTAGTTTTAATAACAACTTTCACTTGAAATGTACGCGGTTATCCGTAAAACTATCAAGTCGATTTGTATCCTAAGCAATAGTTTATGCTTTTTTATTATTATTAATATGATACAAGGAAGCAAAAATTATTTAACAGAAAAAAGTTGTTTTTTCCTTAATTTTTATCTCACTTCTACAATTTTTGCAAAATTTTCATTATAAGAACACCAATGAGTGTGTCAAAATAATTCTTTAAAACACAATCTAAAACCACTACACTGAATTTATCTGTCGGAATATTTGTATTAATTACTCGTCCTGATATTATCCGTTTTTAATATATTCACTCAAAATCTATTAATAACCGAATTGGTAGAAAATAAATCAAATTTTGCAATATTTGTTTTATTGATTTTATATTACTTTAAAAACTCACTCTACATATTATCATTTATATGAAAAAATAACAATTACGGTAATACAAATAGTAATGTTCTTATACGTTAATGTTGTTAGACTACCCTAGCTTATTGTTAAAAGGTTTCTACATGAAAGGGGTTGCTCGTGCAAAAACAATTATAAGATTTACTTAACAGAACACATTTATAAAAAGAAGAGTATATTTTTCCATGTGTGTGAATTTGTATTCTATACAAATCTACAGTTTTATTCCGATCGTGATTAAATTTTCCTCACTTCTTTTTCACAGCAAGCGGGAAGGTCTAGATTAAATTTCAAACAAGCACCATGATCCTCCTTTCTCACCCCAAAACTCGCTTAACCCTTTTGACTTCTTACTAAAACCTAATCGTAATAATGCAGTACTGTAACAATGCAATATTTCAACAATGTAACATATCTTACATAGTTATCTATGATAATATATGCAAAAATGCCTTCTGATTGGCATATGAGCAAATAGCGACAATATAAACCTAAAAATATTGCCAAATGAATATAAAGTATCGCCAAACGAATAAATATATCGACAAATGAACTAAAATATGGTTATATATGTAAAAATATCATCCAGTCTTTTTCTGGGCAACGCCTAAAAATCTCAACGAAACAATAAAGTACGTACTGACAACAGGAAATTATAAGAGATAGAACATTACAAAACTTCCCAATAAATATGTATTGTTGGTATATGGTTACATATAGACAACGTTACAATTTGCATTGGAAAACACATGTAGCCAACCAGGCCACGGGAAAAGCCGCGAGACATAATTAGGAGCAGCCGCCATATCTCAAAACACATTTTACATTAATGTCCAATTAATATGTTATTAAAATTTTATCTTTTTTTTTCAAATAAATGATTTTGATAAAAATATTTATTTTCTAATCAAGCTAACTTTTTTAGAAAAAAATCCTATTTATATATTTATACCGTCAAAAAGTGCAGAAAATATAAAAACAAGTCCCTAATAGTCTCTTTAATGTGTCTCACTAAATTAAATATCTCAAAGCTCCTGAAAAAAGCACAGCTAAACTTGTGAACAATAATTAAAAATAACGTCAGAACTTGTGAAATAAATAATGTATGTAGCTTTTAGTTTTTAATTAAAGTAGCGTTATAAAAAAAAATGGCCGCACCTCAGATAAAAAGAAATTCTAATACCTTACATTATAAAAAAACAGGAAGTATTTCACGTAAATTTAAATGTAATATCTGCAGTATATGCTTTTAGAAAAAATGTTTCAATACCACGTATAAAAAACTTGTTTTAATCTTAGAAACATAAAATCAGTGCTTTGTTGCGCATAAACTATAATAAAAAAAACATCTGACTTTTTAAATTGCTTATGCCTTCACATTAAAAAGTAACCAGTTTATTAGTATTTTTTTTATATAAAGTTTTACCAAAACAGTTTTTTATTATCTAGGACTTAAATATAAAACAAAGGTTTTTCAACTAAAATGGTATTTATCATAATTTTTATAATCTTTAATTTATCAGTTTAACATATTATAATTACCTTTCAAAGATTATATGAAAATATAATGTACCATAGGTGGTTAAATTTTATATAAAAAATGTCTTAATTTTTATAATATATATGTTAAATATAACCATATAAGCTAGAATTATAAACCCATATCTAATGAATAAATTAGAAAGTTGAAGTGATAATATGTGCAATTGAAAAATATTTAAAGTGTAGATCATATATAATTGTAATGTTATACACATTGAATTTTTTCGAACACTATGTGTAGCTTTTGCTTTGTTTAGAGAGAAAAATAATCAGTCAGTGTTTTAAAACTTTAAATAAAAAACTTCAAATCAAATTCAAATTTTAAAACTTCAACTTCCAGTTAAGGCATATAGATTAAACAATTGAGTTGCCCCCGCCCTCCTTCTCCTTGCCGGGTTTTGGTAAATTCCTAGCGTACGGTGCCCCCGCCAAATGTGATTTGGTGACAATTGGTGGGCGATAAATTTTATATTTTGGCAACCCTATTTCCTAACACTATCATGATGAACGGAAACCCTACTTTTTTTCTGGCATAATTTCACGTTGTTTGCGAAGATCTTGGCGCTAATTTCCAGAATCGCGCCAAGGGGGAACCGTACACTAGGAATTTACCCGGATTTTGAACCCCCGACCATTCCCCTAATATAATTAGGGGAAATAAAATTGTTTCACCTTAGACATCATAAAAAAATCAATGAAAAAAACTGAAACATAAAAATAACATAAAATTATTTCTTCTATTTAAATAAAATAATTTTTTTGCAAATAATGTTATTGGGGAAAAAATAAGTACACGTATGATCAGTGTAAATAGTTTATATTTAATTTTAATATAAAAATTAAATTCATTTTGACGAAAGAGAACATTAAAGATAAAAAAAAATTCTAGCAAAAAAACCAAATATGTCAAATAAATGCAATAAAAATAAAAAAAATATATCTGAAATAATTTTGAATAAACTAACAAAACATATTAGCAAAACAGAAAAAAACTATAGAAAACCATGGGGCCATGTTTACCTTCACTCGGCACTACGATATTTTATAAATGGGCACTTTAGATATTAATTTTAAAAAATAACTAACTAAAATTTTAAAATTCTGGCTCTCAGGTGCAACAATTAGAGATTGAATAGTACTTATGTTGAAATTTACAGACATTACCCAGAGAGTTGTAATATTAAATAGAGAGCGCCTTCAATACCAGACTCTCGTAAGGCCGCGGTGTCAACATTGAAAAGAAAAACTCACATCACGTGGTTATAGCGCTGCCACATTTGGCGTTCAGACATCTGCAGGACTTTCAAATTTGGCGCACTTTCTTCTCTTTTGGTGATAAGAAGTTCTGTCCGTACTAAACTTCTTAACTTATATGTACGTATTTACTTATTTTCAAACAATTTGTGCTAAATATTTCCTCTTCATTAACGAAACGAAAATATTTTATTTGTGTTCAATACTCGAAGAAGCGAAACTCTTTATATTTCTCAGGTTTTATTGTTCATATTTTCTTATTGAACTGTACAAAAACACACTTGAAAGAACTTCGCTTATGGTAAATTTTTTACATAAAAACGTAATGCAATTATTTCAAAACTACAAAGTAAGAAAAATCTCCTTAATATATCTGTTAAACTCCCTTAAATTGTGCCACTCGTTCAAAAAATACTATATTTAAATACAAAATTAAACACAAAACCATATTACAATACTTCCATCTCGTTTAGTTCTTTAAGGCGCCAAGGCCTGCCAAGTAATATTGGCGCATGAATGAATTGGTATCTCCACCTATCACGTGGTTTCAATGATGGACACACGGAAATCAGCATTTTTATTCCTCTGTTTGTATCATTACTCTATGACATTACCGTGATGTGGAAGACAGTGTTCCGTGTGCCACAAACACACCCTCTTCCTTATATCATTATAGATATACTCTATAAACGTATTGGAGTTTACCGTCCCAGAATCTTAAATTTCACAGGAGTTATTGAGGCGTCATTTTCAAAAGCCATATAACCGCTCACTCTACGCTTGCTAGTATTCAGATGCCCGTGCGATATTTGTCACATGAACAATCTCCCCCTTCACGCAACACACCCATTCCTTAGAGCCCAAAAATATACGATTTAACGATTTGCTCATAAATGGTAACAATATCAACAGATTATTTTTAAAAAAACGTTGAAATTAATTATTTTAATCTAATTAATTTATTAATTAATTAAAAAAAAAACACATTGATATTTATGAGTTGAAAATACGATTCGTCATTGGTCATTGAAATTCTCTTTCTTTTGATTATTCGTGTGTTAAGATCTTCGAGCATGGATCCTTCATAGTAGAGAAAACATATTATACTCTTGCAAACATCTAAGTGAGGCTAACATGTATGGCCTCAGACACGTGGTTAATTATGTCATTCCATTCATAAATTTTCGCATTACGCATTTCCCAATTCATCAGCCAATCGCGAGTATTTTTTAATTCATAATTTTGAAAACAAGTCGCGTGTCTGAGGCCATTTGGTCTGAGATGTTGGTTTAACGATTATGACGTCATATTCGCTCTACTACAGTCCATTCATGCTCGAAGGTTAAGAAGGTTGTCTCTAAGAGGTGGAAAAGGAATATTTACTGCAAAAATAATATATGTGATACTGCCTGCTGTTAGGTCCGACTGTCCCCACTGCTTTTACCTTATGAGATATTCTTATATTATTAACACAGAACCATTTGTATCTCGGCACTACCTTAGCTTTTTGTGTTTGCGATGTAAATAATATATTTTTATTTCTTACTCTTTTTTTCTAGACTGAGAAGTCGTATGCAGTTTTTAGGTTTTATTTGTTTATGTTCTGTATCTGACCTCACACTTTTCTTTTAACTACGATATTTCAGAAATTTAGCTGCTTTATAGGCCCTGAAAAGGAAACATATATTCGGGTTGCTGCCCGAAGAGTATTATATTCAATCTCAATTGCTAGTCTTCATAATCGTACAAAAATATCGAAAAAATATTTTTTTTTCATCTCTCGTAATAGAAATCAACTTATAATTCCAACACATTCACTTTTTCATTTTTTATATATTTTCAGTATTTGTAGCTTTAAAACGATCCCCCAGTGCTTTAAATTCAATATATTATTTCAACAGATAGTGTTTTTTATAAATATATAAAATTGAATTTATTTTTGGAAACACTAACTATACACTGAAGAATATATATGATAAATACGTCGTAATCCCTCAAATGATTAATGAATTTCGCTACGGATTTTATGGATTGTATGTTATGCTCTAGCTCAGTGCCAAATTTTATTTCAATTTTCCATTATACGTCAAACTAACTCGCAAAACACATACGAAACCGAATATTTGACTTTTTTCGTTTTGTACTATGAAACACTAAATCATAAAATAGAAGGATATACCTTTTTTCGCATAATTCACGCAAAATTGAACAATATTTTTTTTGTTTGGACAGCTTAAAAACCTCAGAATAGTTTCGAAAATGTGATCTGACGCAACATTAATAAAACATTTTCAAACAAAACGTCCCTAACTCGAGTACACTTCAAACACACTTACTGTCAACGTCCAAATTATAGCCTGCAACGAGAATGGAATATTCCACTGCAATTTGACATGCATGTCGAGTCCACAAAGACATCAATGCGAATATAAAACATGAAAAACATTCCATTTTTTGAATTTCTTCGAAGAACTGACGTAAATTTGATCGTCTTTTACAAAAATCATTTGAAAATAGGGTAACAAATTTTTTTTATTCAAAATGTCACACAGACAGTCGAACTCTAAGCCTGTTTCGAATTCTTGCACTTTCACTCACTTCACTTCGGAGAGCGTCTTTTCCCTTTTTTCTCCAAAATAAAATCGTCTGCGTCTTCCTTTTTGGTAGTCTTCGAGCGCATAACAAGGTTCTATTTTTCACCGGATTGTCCCTGACAATAAGCAAGATAAGTGACACTAATGCCCTGGCGTTATGTTGTGCTGCATTCCTAAAATGGTGTCCTGTACAATTGAAGTGAAATAGTCCAGTTTTCATTTATTTCCTACAATACAGTGTGGTCTGTTTAGACAATTTATTTGAACAATAGAAATAAATTTAAAACAATTGGCTAATATGAAATGTATATTTTCCCCGAAATTTTGCCGCAGCCGAAGGTTATTTCGAATGTAAAGTTGCAAGCAGGGTTAAACATATCGTGTAATGAGGGTATGTGAGAATAAAACTTTTTAAATATGTTTTAACTATATAGGGACAGTGTTTAAAAGTCAAATGAAAATGTTTAATTTTGAAAGAATAGTGTTAAACACTGTCATAACCGTATTGAACATTGTAATAACATTATTAACATTGTAATAACATTATTAACATTGTAATAACATTATTAACATTGTAATAACATTATTTAACATTGTAATAACATTATTTAACATTGTAATAACATTATTTAACATTGTAATAACATTATTTAGCATTATAATAGCATTATTAATATTGTAATAACATTATTAACATTGTAATAAAATTATTTAACATTGTAATAAAATTATTTAACATTGTAATAAAATTATTTAACATTGTAATAACATTATTTAGCATTGTAATAACATTATTTAACATTATTTAACATTGTAAAACATAGTTTAACTGTTTAAAAAACAGTTGTAAACAGTATAAGAACAGTTTTTAGCACTCTAAGAATAATACTTAGCAGTGTAGGAACAATATTTAATAATACAATATAACACTGTATGAACATTGTGTAACTATGTAATAGAACATGTGTTTAACACTGTAAGAATAGTGCTTAACAGTGTAGTAACAGTATTTAATTATGCATTAAAACACTGTAGGAACAGTGTTTAACTATAAAAAAGAACAATGTTAACTATGCAAAAAAAGTATTTAACTATTTCGTAACGGTGTTTAATAGTTGAAGAACAGTGTAACAGTAAGTAAACGTTGCTTTATGTAAAAATTATGTTTCACTCTGTAACTGTGTTGGAAAAATGTTTAACAATGCAACTATATAGAAACTTTGTTTAACAATGTAACAATGTTATAAAAGTTTTTAACAGTGTAAAAAATATGTTTAACTATATATAAATAAGGTTTTAATACTATAGACAGAGTATTTATAAAAATATAAGAGCAGTGTTTTACAAAAAAGCAGCAACTTTTAATAGTATTAAATTGTCTATATATGAACAATAAACGCGTCGGACATTAAATTTTTATTACAATAAAATATTTTTTTCTTTTTTACGCTTAAATAAAAAAAATTAAAAATTGGAATGTTTTTGAGAAATTCTACAAAATTCTCCGAATAGCGGACACATTTCAAAATACTAAATAAATAATACAGAATAAATTGGACAATCGAAAAAGGAATTCCATTTTAGCCATGGTATATTTCAAAACATGTATTGATAATTCAATTATTAAAAACAATAATTTGAAAAAATAATTTTTCATAACTACCACTGAACTTTTCCTTCTCTCAACTCAATCAATAAAAAAAATAATAATCCCATCTTACTCACACATTCGCAAATGCGAGTCTATTTATCTTTTAGAACTTAATTCCATTTTTTTTTTAAACTTTGTGTTCTCCATCATACTCTGTGATTTGGCACGTTATTACTTAATTGAATTGTTTTTTGTTTACTCTTCTCACCGCATTCATAAGAGAAAAAAAAAAGTTTGAGATTTCATGTCAAAAAGAATTTTCCAGAGAACATTAAGGAAACTGCGAGATTTTTTTTTCTCCCATCCCACCTGAGAGGAGAGTTTGAAGCTTCTATTTGTAGTAGATGAGACCGGCGAAATATTGAACAAAAACCAGATTCAAACATAGATAAAAAATAGTTTTTAATGAATATTGAGAGCTTCATTTTTTTGTTTTGGTTGGATAATAAAACCCTTGAAAGTTCAGGGGGAACTGTAGACCTGCTGAGTGTCTTTATTTCAGATAAGGTTTAGTTTACCTATTAGCTTAGAAAGACGTTTTTTACATGGATTTTATTTAATTATATATTATTATAAATATATTTAGTTTATTTTAATAAAAGATTAAATAAGCGTAATTTGAAGCTTAAAATATTTATTATGTTATCGAAATTTAAAATCTACCAGAAATATATTGGTTTAAATAATTGCAATTCTCATTTATATTTTTTATTTACAAAACAACTGTCAAATTTAAAATTTTATTTAAAACACATAAAAATACTATATGAAATAGAAAAATACTGTTAAAAGCACCAATAAAATTTTATTTTAGATATATTGATAAATAAATATAAGTACAAAAAAATTTATAGTGTTTTATTAAAACCTGTCATTTTAATTATTTCATAAAAAAAAGCATCCAAATGTATAGCCAATTTGAAGAAATTTTAAAATAAAATTACATATCAGTAATTTATAGAAATATTTGAACCATGTTTTTGTTTTAACCAGTGCTCATTTTTGGCAGCAGTTCTTAATTATATTTTATATTGATTTTTAGTACACTGTAAAAAAAATATACTTATAAAAATGAGTACCTGAACCTTCTAATTTTTCTTTGAGTACAATTGCATTGTAAGTGAGCGATGACGAACCCCAATTTTATTTATCGTATTTTCGCAAAAATGAACAGTGTGGTTTAATATTGCTAATTTCAGCTTCCGTTCAAGCCATCTTAACAAAGCGACCTGACAAACTTAAGATAGTTGCTCAGAAGATGGTTTTCCACATTATTTTCCGTCGATTGCTTAAATAGAAACCGAGTTATTACAACTGAATAATTTTACTTTCCATTGTTTTGGCACATATTTTAAACATTTCTTCTGTTTATAACTTCTTCACGTCGACCGTTTAGTTCAACGGATAAGGCTCTGGACTGCGGTACCTGAGAACCTGCGTTCGATTCACGGTAAATCTTGGTTGTAATTATGGATCATTATTGAAAGTGATTTATTAAGGTAGCCTATATACACTAGTATACGCTCTTTGTTTTCGTTTTTACTCATTGTACACATTTCTGAGTTTTTTAAAATTGAGACATGTATTCGGAGCATCGAATGTACTCAAAAATGAGTAGATTTTACTTATTTATGAGTACCTGTTTTAACAGTGTATTTAAAACGTTTTGAATTCAAGCACTCTTACTATATGTCAAAGATTTCAATTAAGGTATTTAAAATAAATAATTTATTTTTTATAATATAAATAAATAAAGCAGTTACTCATGCTAATGTTTAATACGATTTATAGCACTCCTTATATAAATCCATACTTTGTGTTAAGCTGTTTAAAACTATTAAGTGACTAAGCATCAAACTACTTAACACAACTTAACAAGTAGCATTCACCCAATCTTTTGAGTCATTCCAGCTTCAATTAATTAATCTAATGACAAGATATCCAAAGCATTCATTACATTCTCTACGGTATAATTAAATCGGAAATGTTTCGAATACTCACTTAAGGAAATCTGAGCTCCGGGAATACTGCTGTCATGGAGCCTTTGAGAAGAATTTATATAACTTCAACTAATCGCTTTTTGAAAATTCCATCGAGCTATTTTAAGCAACTGCTTCCTTCTGATAACCCTTACAAGTACATTGATGAGTTTTAGCTATAATAGCTGGATACCGATAAATGGTGCCGTTGTCCTGTTAATCCTGTACATATGGAAGTTGTAGTATTTAGTAAAGAGTTTCAGTTAATTTATTGAGATTTTTAAGTTGGCTCAGTTTGTTTATTGGTTTGTTTCTTATCTGTGAGGGATTGGCAACAAGTGTATTCAAATTTTATTTGAAATAAATGCAAACGATAAAATCATTAGACCTTGACTAGCTGATCTAATGGACACTATGCCCGGTCTAACGACGAGATTACACGTGACGTCATTTTGAAGTATAAATAAAGTCATGCGCATGTTATTGGTTGATGGTGACCACGTGGTTTGTTATTCACCAATCTCATAGTCTAATTGGCCATATGCTTTGGTCGTCCATTTCTAGAGTATATTGGATGCATATCATGGTTTCGAATACATAAATTTCAATTTTGAAAAAGGAATGAACTCAAAAATGAATTCAAAGAGTAAAATTGAATAAAAGAGAACTAACCTACATGGGTTGCCTTCATAAATCACTTTCAATAAATATCAACCATTGCAACTAAGACTTACCTGGAATCGAACCCAGATCCCACCGCAATTCAGTTCCTTATCCAGTGTACTACCAGGGCTACGTGAAGAAGTTATAAACAGAATAAATGTTAAAAAGAGTTCCAAAAGAATGGGAAGTAAGATAATTGAGGTGAAATAATTGAGTTTCCATTCAAGCAACCGACGTTAAATAATATGGAAAACCATCGCCTGAACAACTATTTTCAGTTTGTCAGGTAGCTGTGTTAAGATGGCTTGAGTAGAAGCTGAGATTAGCCTTATTAAATCACACTTTTCATGTTCGAGAAAGTACGGTTACTTAAATTTGAGTGCGCCATCCCTCATTTACGATGCAATTGTACTCAAAGAAAAATTAGTAGGTTCAGGTACTGATTTTAAGTATTTTTTTTAATG
Organism: Troglohyphantes excavatus; assembly: GCA_963932185.1. Lineage (NCBI taxonomy): Eukaryota > Metazoa > Arthropoda > Arachnida > Araneae > Linyphiidae > Troglohyphantes > Troglohyphantes excavatus. Next base: position 21,182,260 of record OZ010673.1, read on the forward strand.
TACCTTTACGTACAAAATACCGAGCCTGTTGGGTCTTCTTGTTGCTCGGTAAATTTAAAAAGCATTTTTGAAGGTAGGGAATATATTGACTTCAGCGGTATCTCAATAACGCGAGCCAAGCAGCTCCCGCTTTTTTGTCTAAATATGAAACCCCAAATATTACGCATAAACAAACGAAATCCACCCCAGCATCTAATAATGCAACAAAACAGTTGGGAAAATAAAATAGTTTCTTCTTATTTTGAAAAGTAAGAGCGATTCCGGGGAAAAGGCACCTTTATTAAGAAAAAAAATATGAAAGTTTTATGAATTTTTGCTGTGTGCGAGATTGAACGAGGCGGAAGAAAATTTATTATTTCCCTTCGTACATTTTTTTTCCTCGGTGCAGTCGTGTTTTGAATGGGGAAAATATTTTTCATGAGTATTTCTTCGGAGGAACCCTCCGGAAAAAAATATGGCGGTTTCATGGAAAGGGTTTTTTTCCACCAAATTTCAGGATGGTAGTGACATTACACATGGTGCATTATCCCTATTTTCCCCTTTTGGCTTAAAATTGGATATACTTGGCGCCGTAGAGAAAAGGATGGTTTTTTAGAGTCGTGCATTGTAAAATAAAGATGTTTGAGGGTTTATGTTTTCATGGAGAATATCAATGCGCTTTTTCCTGTCATTTTTTTTAGCCATTAGAGGGTTTTTTTGGGGAAAAAAATTATTCTGCTATTGAAAGAATAAAAACTTAGTAAACGAATGCTGTTTTTTTAAATTGATATGATTTCTGGTATTATATTTAGTTATAAAAGTATATAACGTGTACAGTGTAACCTAGCCCTATTCTTAGAAGAAATTTGAATTTATAGTAAGTCTTAATAGTGTGAATAACGCACAAATTTGGCGACTTTCGAGAATGGCGACTTTCAATGATCATTCTAAAATTACTCTTAAAAAGACCTAAATTTTTTCAAGAACTTCAAATTATGCTCAAGAATTTCAACGTAATATGGAACTACACTGTTAAAAATGATTTCGTCTTTGCACAAAAATTTGGCACCCATTTAGCTGCAAACAACATTTGGTGCTGCGTTTCACCTTTCTACTGTACTACCACGGATACAGTTTAGTAGTGAATCGTTGCACCAAAACTCATAACTTTGGATAAAACTAAAAATTGTAGTTTTCTTAGTATTTTAATAGTAGTACTTTTATACCGAAGCTGGCAACCTTAGATCACAACTTTTTTACTATTCTTTGTCAAGTCCACCGATCGGGTTCGAACTAGGAATTCTGTTATTCGTAGCTGAACGTCTTTATGCACATGGCCACTGATGCCCTTGTTCGTCGTTGTCTTTCTTGGAGGTGATTCCTCGGTCTGTTGATGTAGCGATAACGAAAATTTCTGTTGAAATTAAAGAGGTTGAACCAATTATCGGTAAAACCTCCACTTTTTTCCGATAAACGATTTTTGGTTCAACCCAGATTCCACCATAATATGGTGGTATAATATATTAATATGGTTGCTGCAGACCACTGTTTTACACCAAAATATGGTACATAGCTGAACTGAAATTTTTAACATTGTAGGGGAAAGAGAACATGTGTTTTTAAAACAAGTACGTCCATGTATTCATTTTTAAGCGCATTTTTTTACAGTGTGCTATTTGTAAAGTAGCTATGATGCACCTTTAAAATTTCACATGGAGTTTATACCTTTATACCCCACATAGTTGATTTCAAAAACGTTAAACATCAAAACAGCAGATTTTCTGCTCATGAGAAAAAATTCATAACCTGGATTAGGCTTAGATTTTATTATAATTTTTTTACGTATTTTAAGTTGTTTTGTATTTAATATATTAATTATTGCTGCAATTTATCCCAAGGAAAATGTGCATTGTGATCATAAATTGTTGACAAAGATGTTTAAATACACATAATGAACACATTATTTTTGCTACACTTTATGTACAGTAGAACTCCAATTATCCGAAATCCAGTTATCCGGATCAAACAAAGCGGATCGCCAATTATCTTCATCCGGATCGATTTGAGAAAAAACCAAATCAGCATAATCCACATTTTAAATGTTCGTTATCGATAAATGATATTATTTTTAATAGTCATTAAATTATATTTCAAACTAAAGCAAAATTTGTTTTTTAACTAAGAAATAACCTTTTTTTCGTGAATTATCCAATTATCCGGATATCCTAGTATCCGGATGGGACCTGGTCCCGATTGGTCAGGATAAGTGAAGTTCTACTGTACTTTGTTAATACTGAAGTTATGATTTTTCTTAATGCAAGCGAAGTAGTTGGGCACGAATAAAGTTTTATTATCCCAATATAGCTAAACGGGATACATCCCAAGAATGATTTTCGCCTAAAACTTTGTGATCACCCTTTTTTACTCTATATAAAAGTTAAAGTTAAGCAGAATGCTATCGTAAATAATATTAAAATAATGTTGAGATGGACTCGAAGAATTAACATACAAAATGGACTTCTTAAAGCATAAGAAATGAAACGAAGTCGTAACCCTCAACTACATTTTATAAAAACTCCATAATAAAAGCACACACGTCCGCTCGTATTTTTAACTATTCAGAATAGTTCTGAAGAATTACGGCGGTTTAACAATTCAGCTCTTAGAGCTGGCTATATATCCACAAGAACAGAGCTAAATTTAAATTCTAGATAAATTTATTGGCCGTCCAATGTCCTACATTTCAAAACACTTACGCAGATAACAGACAGAGTTTTAGAAAGAACACCCCACAACTGGTAAATATGCCGTCGGGCTGGCATTAACACATGAGTACAAGATAGTGCAAATCGCATGGAAATTTCCTATTATCAAAAGTTATGGGCGAAAAGTTGTCTTCAGTGTCTCCATATTTCTAACCTTACTGCAGATTCTATGTGTTTTGAGATACGCTGAGAGAATGTTATTAAATCAACGACCTTATTTAACTAAAAAAAAGTTGACTTTCTCCGCAGAGCAGTTAAGAAGTTATTATATATTGCTACAATAAATAAATTTTTTCTATTTGATAGAATATGCCCGATAATTCAACCAACTAGCTTTAATTTATAACATATTCTAATTAGATTTATTTATAATATATTCTAATTAGATTTATTTATAATATATTCTAATTAGATTTATTTATAATATATTCTAATTAGATTTATTTATAATATATTCTAATTAGATTTATTTATAATATATTCTAATTAGATTTATTTATAATATATTCTAATTAGATTTATTTATAATATATTCTAATTAGATTTATTTATAATATATTCTAATTAGATTTATTTATAATATATTCTAATTAGATTTATTTATAATATATTCTAATTAGATTTATTTATAATATATTCTAATTAGATTTATTTATAATATATTCTAATTAGATTTATTTATAATATATTCTAATTAGATTTATTTATAATATATTCTAATTAGATTTATTTATAATATATTCTAATTAGATTTATTTATAATATATTCTAATTAGATTTATTTATAATATATTCTAATTAGATTTATTTATAATATATTCTAATTAGATTTATTTATAATATATTCTAATTAGATTTAAAATTAGAATATGATATAAAATAAAACGGAAAACCGTAACCGTCGATTAAAATTAAAGTCCTCTTAAGTACACTGTTAAAAATAAGTATTCGGAAAGTGTACTCACTTTTGAGTACATTCGATGCCGAATACATAAGCTTCATTTTTGAAAAAGACCTGTACCCAAAAATGAGTACAATGAATAAAAAGAGCAGTTTCTTACCTATATAGGCTGTCTTCATAAATCACTTTCAGTAAATATCAACACTTACAACCACGACTTACCGGAAATCGAACCCAGATCCTCAGGCACCGCAGTGCAGTGCCTCATCCGTTGTAGTACCAGGGCGACGTGAAGAAGTTATAAACAATTGAAATGGTAAAAAGGTGTGTCAAAAGAATGGGAAGTAAGATAATTCAGTCGTAATAACTCAGTTTCCAGTTAAACAATCGACATCAAATAATATGGAAAACCATCTTCTGAATAACTATTTTAAGTTTGTTAGGTCGCATTGTTAAGATAGCTTCAACAAAAGCTGATATTAGCAGTATTAAATAACACTGCTCATTTTGAGGAAGTACGGGTACTTAAATTTGAGTACGTCATCGCTCCTTTACGATGCAATTGTATTCAAAAGAAAACGAAAGAAACGATATACTCATTTTGAAGTACTTTTTTGTTTACAATGTAATCATGCGTAAAACTTATCTAAGCTATACATGTTTGATTTAAAATCTAAATGTTATTTTGTTTTTAAAAAAAATCATTACATCGATAATTATTAAAACTGTTTTGTCAAAACACTTCTATTTGTACCAGTTTATTTAATATAAAGTTTTATTTGAAACCTGCCAGATTTCAAATGAGTTCATATGATAGCACTTTTAAAGTACTTTATTCTTTTTAAGTATCCTGATTACTTATTTTTAACATGACTTGTGTCCGTTTACTTTAAAAGACAAGTTAGTATAGGTTCTCAATATCAAGTAGCGCCAACAAAACTATTTTGTTTAACTTTTTTCTCGCCAAATCTCCAAGCCCTTTTTTACAAACTCCTCAAAGTTAAGACCGGAATCCATAAAGCTTCTTATAAAGTGCGTTTGCTGGGAAAAAGATTAGATTTAGGGTATTACCTTCGTAGAACCCGACTTATCCTTTTATTTCTTATTTAACAACTGTTGGTTCAGAAAAACAGTAAAATCACGATATATATATTGGATTTTTTGTAGACAGTTCTATTGTATCAACAAAATATTTTTGAAATACATTCCAATATTTATGTTTGCTTTGTTGTAAATTAAACGAAATAATCCAAGTTAAGCTGCAGAAGAACATAAAAATGAGACTGACCTGAATAAATAGAATTTTTGTGAGAGATTTCAAATCTATTGCTGAAATACAACTGTCCACTATAAAAAAGCTTTTTTGAAATGAAAAAAACGTTTTTCTAAATTTGAGTGTATTGCCAGCTTGCAATAGCTTCAAATACTTATATAGTTAAATTTAATTAAATAAACTAATTTGTGTCTGTGTGTGCGTGTCCTGTGCAGTAATTATCGCCTGAACACCCCTCCCCCTCACACACACACAAACCACAAACACCCATAAAAGATAGTAGGAATTCATTCTGTTATGGCCTACCAATAAAAAAAAATTTACAATAGATGGCAGCATTGTCAACGGCTTGTTTAAACACACACACGTTATAATGAATTTTTATAAGCATTTTATAAAAAAGTAAATATTCATGAGATGAAATTACGGTTCACCAAAAGGTCCATGAAATTCTCTTTCTTTTGATTCCTCACTTGTAAGGGGGATTAAAATCGATGTTTAGATAGATAGATAGATAAACATAGATATACATAGATAGATAGATAGATAGATAGATAGATAGATAGATAGACATAGATAGATAGATAGATAGATAGATAGACATAGATAGATAGACATAAATAGATAGACATAAATAGATAGACATAGATAGATAGACATAGATAGATAGACATAAATAGATAGACATAAATAGACATAGAGAGATAGATAGATAGACATAGATAGATAGATAGATAGATAGATAGATAGATAGGTTGGTAAGTAGGTAGGTAGGAGTGAATATGTCTCACAACTGAGAAAAAAGGTTAGATTGTGTCTACTTTACTATGTATTCTATTATATTGTACACTAGCAATATGGTCCGGCGTTGCTTGTGGTCAGTTTGTGAAGTAAGAGCTGTGCGCGACTTTTTTCTGGTTAGCGTATCCAGTCGAATATCGCTCTCTATACCCTGTCTAAATTTATTCAATTAACTTGAGTAGTTATGGAGATATCTTAACCTATTATTTAAAAAAAATTATATTAACGACTTTACATGCTATCGCGTATAAATTGATGTTTTGGTAAAATATGTAATTTTGTAATATAAAAATCCCTAAAAATTAATAATTAAAACACTTTTCCTGATATAAGCCTGTAATATGATGTCGTTAATAGTAATGCATTTTGCATATAATAAAAATAAAACACTTGGCGATGTTCTTTGAATGCCAAATGGCGTTGAATGCTTATATTATTAAAAAAGTTTGATATATGTTTTTTATTGAAAAAATAACCTCAGTAACAAAAAAATGCAATTGTTAAACTTCACATTCATTATTTTTAGTATTTATAATACAATAACATATCGAAGCTAATAAATATTCTATTCTTCCAAATGGAAATAATTTATTGTATTTGGCGAAGTTTTTTGGGTGCTAATTGGCGACCGGAGATTTGGTGTCGTCTTTAATAACTATTTCTAAGAAAAATAAAGAATTATTTTATTTTGTAACTGTATACCTTGAAATTTCAGAGAATTGTTACATAGAAAATTTTTAAATATGCTAGCATCAATATTTACAGGCAATAATTTTCTATAAATAAAAATCATTTCAAATAATCATTTCAAACAATCATTTCTGAATTTCAATAAAATTATTGTGAAGTGAAGCATTTCAAATAAGCTACATGGAGGAATAAATATAGAAACCCTAAGTTCACTTTTAGGAAGACCTATTCCGACGTTATAGCACAGTTCCACTTCGTAACAAATAGCACTCTTGGCATAAATGTAATAGCGTTGGATAGGAAATTAAGCACCGACGCTTTTAAAATCTTGAAACAAATAAATGTTTGGGGCATACATAGATACACGTGGCGTCAACGAAACTGGTGGTTTATCTTCCTCCTTCGGTTAGCGAGGTTTTAGTTAACGACCGATTCCTAAAATCTGCTGCCTAATAAATGTGCTTTTCAATGAAACATCGCAATAATAGAAGGCAGCTATTATTGTCGAAAAATATGTTTCGTCGCCAAGGTGATTTTTAACAATAATGTTATGAACGGAAGATCTACATGTAAATTTCCCATAGGAATAATGTATAGGAAAATGGAAAAAATTCTATAACTTTTAAACGGTTGCATATATCCACCTGAAACAAAGTGCAGATTTTAAACTGGGACCATATTGTTAAAATGGTGCAAGTTTCATAAAAAATCGTGCAGTGGTTTTTGAGTTAAATCCGGACAAACAGACAGACTTTGGCGACCTTTTAAATTAATTTGGCAAAATTTGGCGACGTTTTAAATATATTTGGCAATATTTGGTGACATTTTTAATTCATTTGGTAACATTTAACGATATTTTTAATTCATTTGGCAACATTTGGCAACATTTTTCATTCATTTGGTAATATTTGGTGACATTTTTAATTCATTTGGCGATATTTCTAATTCATTTGGCATTATTTGGCGACATTTTAAATTTATTTAGCGATATTTTTAATTCATTTGGAGACATTTACTCATCAGCCAATCAAAATGAATCGTTTATCCCAGTATTGTCGAAAAATATTTTTGGTCGCCCAGGTATTTTTAACAATAATGTTATGAAGAGAAGATCGAGATGGAAATTTCCCATAGGTGTAATGTTAGAGAAAATGGAAAAAGTTCTATAACTTTTGAATGGTTGTAGATATCCACATGAAAAAAAGTGCAGATTTTAAACTAAGAAAATATTGTTCAAATGGTGTAAGTTTCATAAAAATCTGTGCAGTAGTTTTTGAGTTAAATCCGGACAAACAGACAAACAGACAGACTGACAGACAAAAAACATTTTAATGTGATTTTCGGAATCAGCGTATTCTAATTCGTGGAGAAAACTCAAAATGAGGGGTTTTGTTCGATTCCACAGACAGACACTCCATTCTTATATATAAGTATTGATTGTACCATAAGATGCATTTGATAGTGTAATATATTAATGTCAAATAGAATTGAATGTAAACAAGTAAAAAAATAGTTTCGGCTTCAAACTCTAACAGAGAGCCAAACAAAAATATATCAATTTGACATGTATGTATTTTTATTATGTAGATTATTTTAACAGAGTGTAAAATATAAGTTTACTTTACTTTCAGATCTGACAGTTGGCATAATAAATGTCCTGACGGATATCATATGGAGGACAACTGTGGAGTTCTACGCTGATAATATCACATGCAAACTAATAAAATACTTACAGGTAAGTAAAACTTACATTTACTCTTTGAAACTATGTAAATATTATTTCCTTCAACTTTATGCAACTAGACGTGTAAAAAGAAAAGTCTGAACTCACTCAGTGTCAATTCTCCCAATTCCTACATAACCAGAAAGATAAAATTGTCGGTTGTCCCTTATTCTTTAAATAGGAAAAGTAGTCGCTGTGCCGTTTGCGCGTGTTTCAGGATCGGAATACTTCTTAATAGTCTAATACTGGAAATAATTTATATTTATTCTATTTATCATGCAAGCCAAGAAGGTGAAATTAGGCAACGTTACTCGTTTGATTGTAGCTAATTTTACTGAAGTTTGTGTGACTTTCCATGGAAAGTTGGAGCTTGATGTACAAACGTTTTAAAGCATCAAAACTTTCAGTCGGGTTTTTCTTTATATTCTTCAAACTACAATTCTATAAAATTATTAATTAGATCATACTCTACTTTTATCAGACAACATGAGATAATCAAGTAGGAAACTTCACAGTTTTTCAATTTAAATTATCATTTTTTATTTTGCAGCACACTTTAAATATTAATGGTATACAGGGAAGGCCAAAAGTTCCTGACACTTTCTTTTTAAGATTACAAGTTGAAGTTGAATTTTTTTACCTTCGATACCGCTGAACCTTAAAAACGTTAGAAAAAACATTTAAAAAAACTAGAGGCAATCAGTTACAAGTGATTTATACTGTCATAAGTAGTTACAAATAATAAATGAACTTATATTAAAAGGGAACATTTTCCTGGCTGATATTCAACAGCCGTGGAGAACACTGATTGACCTCGACATTCAACCAATTCACTTCTATTGTACCAATTCCACATTCAGAAGTGAATCGTTTGAATTTCGACGGTAAGCAGCGTTTGCTACAACTACTAAATATCATCCAGAAAAATGTTCCTTTTTAAAAATAAACTCCTCAATTTATGTTGTACAATCCTCTATCCTCTCTTTTTGTAATTTGAGCCACATCCAAGCGATTCTTCAATTCAACCTACATATATTCGTGCCTTCATGTTTTTTTTAAGCTACAACGCCATCTATGGGTAAAATTTAGAACTAAAATTGTTGTTTGCTTAAAAAAGCTTTCATCATGCGAAGCATTTTAATCCAAACCGCTCGCCTTCCAATTATTTGATAGTATATTAAATTTTTTAAATGCTTTATGTCCTGTTAGCCCACTTTTTACAATAATTGTATCATATTCATATCTTATAACTTAATCGCTATTTACCCTCTGACGCGGCAATTGTAAAGTTGTTCACACTGTTTGGAAGTTCAATTAATTTTTCCTGGGCATAATTTTTTATACCATTTTTTTTTAATTTGTAATTAATTGTAACTTTTAAAATTTCAAAAATATTATAAAATGGTGTATTTTCATAAATTTAAAAATTGAGTGCATTTCTGGAAAAACTCGAAATTCTTGGACGTGATATCATCTACATGAGCGTCGATTAAAGCTCGCAGCATGTTCTCCCACCTGTAAACTACACTCCATATCCTCCACATTATTCCACAGTAAACTGCACATCAAACTCAGAGTAAACATTTTTCTTCCCCCTTTTCCCCCCATATCTCACCCTCGACAAGCGTCAAAGTGCTCTCCCTTACTACTACACTACAGGACCATTAATAACGCCCGGGAACGCTGACAGTTGCGATATCAACTTTCGCGATATCCCGTGACCCTTCTCCAGTGCTTACTTCTTCTGTCTGGTGATTCCGCTGATGCCGGGGATCGGATCTAGGTCCCTTGAGAGCGACAGATGTTCCGGATGGTCTCATCTTTGCAGTGGAATCCTTTTCAGGAAAAAGGGGTTTTTGTGTCATTTTTTTGTATTAGAAAGACTGTATGAAAATAGGTATATTTATCCCGACTTGACAGCCTTTCATTACCCAATGATGACGCCAACCACATGTGGCAGATAAGTATATACTAGAAAAAGGTTATATGAATGGTAATGTATCTCGTGAATTATGTTTCCGGCTTAATTGAATTTATTCATAGAAGAATGCAATGTTGATAAACGTTTTTAGGCTTTTATAAGCTTTTTTAAGCAAATAAAAAATGTAGTTCTAAATTTTACCCACAGATGGCTCTGTACCTTACAAACGACATACAAAAGCTTCAAAACACGAATATATATATATATATATATATATATATATATATATATATATATATATATATATATATATATATATATATATATATATATATATATATATATATATATATATATATATATATATATATATATATATATATATATATATATATATAATGTTATGTATATGGGTTGGATTGGAGAATTGCTTGGATGTGGCCAAAAATAATAAAAGGTTTAAAGCAACAACAAAAAATTATACCAACGATGTTAGAAAAATAAGGTAAGATAATAACACGAATAACACAATAATAAATTAGGTCCAAACATTATTAGAAAACAAAAAAATAAAATATTAGCGAATTAAGTACCAGGCAATTTTACAATAACAATAGGAAAACAATATTTTTTTTTTAAAAATAACAATTTTATAACAAAAATAAAATAATATAAAAAAGAAATTAAAAAGTTTAAATTGTGAAAAAAATGCAAACAATTACGAAAGTTGTGTGTGAAATATTGTTCTATTATACATAAATATGAATAAAATTCATTAGCATTTGTAATCAAAAGTCAAAAATGAAAATAAAAGTTTAATGGAACAGTGTCCCTTTAAGGTAAGATATATTATAAGATCTTATTAATGCGATTTAATGCAGATGTGTAAGGCAAAACCAGTTATTTCAGATATTTTAGCCTTCTAGCACAAATGGAATATAACAACGCCGTATTTCTTTTATACATTAAATGTAAAATACCATTCATATAAAACCAATATAAGTAGATTCCATTTTTTTCCGAATTTGGCACAAAATTCCGAACAGCAAAATACAGAATATATAAATTACATAGAAATGTTCTATTCTTAGCAGATTAATTGTGGCTTTACAATTTTACTTCGCATCAATAATCTGTAACCAAATTATACCTACTCTGAATTTAATCAGAAATTATACACTAATGAATTTAAGAGAATAATTTTATACAGAAGAAAGTCTACTTGCTTTCTATATTATTAGTATAGAAACACAACGAATTGGATATGTGACAGCAATTTAGTATCTAACCCATACGGATTCATTTGATATTTCCACCATGTAATACACATTAACAGGGAGACCCGAGCCCCAAATCCTAAATTGTTTATTAATGAATTCAGACATACCATTTTTTTTATATTATTAGAACATCTTTTTCTAAACAATAATCAAAAACAAAAATATATTTTAAAAAAATTATTTTTGTTATTTTTTGTATTTTTTAAGCTTAAAAACACTTTTTTTAAAAACACTACTCCTCTTTCAATTTTTAATGTTTTTAATTTTTTTTAATTGATTAAATAACATCAAGGTACGTACTATAAACGTATGTATAGACTTTTGCAGATTTAAGTTTTAATTGTCTTCAAAAAATGTATTTTAAGTTCAAAACCCAAAAAATATTCAATTTTTTAAGTTTAATAATTTGTAAAAAAATAATTTATAACTTAATTTAAAAAAGCTATACATACGTTTATAAAACAAATAGTAGAGATTCAAAAACTATTAACAGATTAGTTTTAAGTTAATTATTAACAAAGCCTTAGCATTTTAAACGTGACCAAAATTATAAAAAAATATTTTGAGTAAATGACGATTGTTGCAGACGAAAAGTATGTAGAGAGATGATAAATGGTATATAAACATCTAAACAAACATATGTTATGTTTCTTTTACTGTTTTGAAATTTTGTACACACCTTCTTAAGTACGTTTAGCATCGTTTTACGAAGAAAAAAAAATTTAGCAATTTTTTCGGATTTTGGGGCTTGGGTCCCCTTTAAACACCTGCTTCTTCTTAACATATATTAACTGATTATAAATATCCTTTTGATCAGTAAATGCAGTTACGTATATAATTTATTGAATATTATCGTCCATATTAGAAGTTTGCGTACTTTTATCAAAATTTTTTCAAACAATTTAAATTTTTTATTTTGTATGTATTGTTTATACGGAAGTTATATTAATTACTTATTTTATAAAGCTTTAATAACACATCCTGTTCATACTTTGAAATTATTTAATCTTGCGTAATTAACTTTTTGATAAGTTAATTTAAACCGTATTTTTCATACCATTTAAATTAACGTATTTATGAGTGTAACAAAATGGATAAATAAACTAATATTTTCAAACTCATTTCACATAAAGTGAACATAAAAAAACTTTCATATCAAGCAATAAATTAACTTAAAAATTAAAATAAAACATCACTTAAAAACTTCAAAGAAATGGAAGTTTAACTTAATTAAATTATCAATTTATTTTTATAATAAAATTAACTACATTTAGATTTAATAAATCTTAATTAAAGTATTTGAATCTTCAATAACTAATATAATTTCTGACGAAAAAATTTAATTAATTGATGCATGTTTACAAATTAAATACAAGCAGCCAAAGCAAATTTAAAAAAAATAAAAATAAAGATATATTTATACATCAAACGTATCCAGAAAAATTACTACATTACCTCAAATGACTTTTATATTTTTTGAAGTCCCATTTATGTTTCCATAGCAACCTTGATTGATACATTAACTTCAAATGAACCAAAATTTAAAATTCCTTACGAAACTTTATCTGTCATGGAGATGAGTTTTAGCAAAATTTTAAATATAAAAAGTTACAATGCCATGCTCTGTTTCACTTTACGAATTCGGTACTTATATCGGAGTTTATTTTCGAAACAAATTCTATTAAAAAATCTACAAAAATTCTATTATTAAACAAATTTCTATTAAAAAAACCTACAAAAATTCTATTACTAAACATATTTCTATTAAAAAACCTACAAAAATTCTATTACTAAACAAATTTCTATTAAAAACCCTACAAAAACTCTATTATTAAACAAATTTCTATTAAAAAACCTACAAAAATTCTATTATTAAACAAATTTCTATTAAAAAGTGATAGGATGACAGGTTTTAGAACGTTAGTTGGTTAATTAGCGCAGCGTAACTTTTATTTCAAGGTAGGTAAATAAAAATACTTTGAATATTGTATTAACTTTTCCTTCCATATATTAAAAACTTTAAAAAGATTTTCCTTCATTTAAAGTAAATGCAGTAGAATTCTAATTTTCTGAACTCCGGCAAACGATAAGGATCACCAAAGAAGAAAGAGAGAGAAAAATAATCAGCAAAATCCCCATTTTAAATGTTTCTTATCAGTGAATGATATTGCTTTTAATGGTCATTAAAATACATTACATACTAAAGAAAAAATCGGTATTTTACTAAGAAATAACTATTTTTCGTGAATTGTCCAATTATCCTGGTAATTTGGAGTTTTACTGTATATTTAAAAAATACTTTCAGATATAAGAAAATCTATTATATAACAAACCTAAATTCAGATTGACAATTGGTTATTATATATGGTTAAATTAAAAAAAATATTAAAAGATATTTCTTTTAAGATTCATAATTAAAAATGCCAATATACTTCTAAAAATGGCAAATAAGCAGTTGAAGAAAATTACATAAAACCATAAAAAATATCAAAAATAAAAAAAACGATTTATAAATTGGTTATATTTTCTATAAAAATTATGAGCAAAATAAAATTGTGTCATTTTAATAAAATGCTTAATATATTTTTTATATTCCATGTATATAAATTCTTGGATGACTGCTCCATAAAGAAATTTTTTAGAAATTAATAAAATTGAACGTTATATCTTCCAAAATAGCTATGAACGCGGTTTCTATTCGAAATAAGTAACTTTTATTCGAAATATTTACTAAGAACAAGAAACACTTTACATAAAATGGGATTGTTAAGGATAGAAAGATCTGAATACATTTTGTATGTATTTGACTGGAAAGTTCTTAAATACCTCCAAAAGGACAGTGGCCCAATCAGAAAATTTACCGCCAATCTCGCCGTTCCAAAAGTAATCTACGAACTCGAGTGCAGACAACGAGTTAGAAACAGTTGTTAGTCTTGTGATAAGAACTTTTTAGGTTTTTAGATGAAGAGAGAAAATAAAAGAACGAAATCCAGACTCCTCTTTCTCTAAAAACAGTTGTTTTTATTTTCTTTCGGGTTGAGTTCAATGTAGAAGCAGAGATGATAAATATATTTGTTTACACTTACTCTAAGTATAAAGAAAGTTGAGGAATTAAGTTATACAAATGGGATATACATATAATGCAAGTGCAAAAATATTTGGAACGGTGCCAGCAGAACAACAATTTAAATTTATGATATAAACTAAGAGCACCTTAAACGTGATTGAATAAAGAATAAATTTATTTACTTTTATAAAAAAAAATATTGAAAAAGAATTCAAAAATTATAAAGCATGTGTTATAAATGATATTTATAAGTTTTTAACTCGATTTGTTTTTATGAAAAGTAATGTATATTTCGACATCACCATTATTCCTTGTTTAGATTAATCAAAATGTGATCAATAAATGTAGCTTTAAATTGTAAGAAAAAGTCCACACATATAGTTTGCTGTCTTAGAGTAAAAAACTCATAATTTCCTTTTATGACAATACATTTTTCTTGATGATTTTAGTATTTCTAAAGATTTAAGCTTTTAGAAAGCATTCACCATTTCAATAATAAATATATTAAAGAATCAAAACGCTCTTCGAAATTTTGATTAACGCAATTTTTCAGTTACGCCGTCTCAAAAATATATCTTAATACCTCAAAACAATCGAGAGTGATAAACTGTGTATTTCCATCTTGCCCGTGATACAGAATACCTAAAATTACAAAAGAATATCACAACTTCTAAAGACCATATATACAAACCAAAATAAATTATTCTAAAATTCATTGTGGGGAGGAAAATTAGTATTTTTTGTATTGCAAACGATGTCACTAGAAGCATTAAATCTATTACACTACCTTGCAATAGAAACTAATTCGTTATGTAAATTGCGCAACATCTTTGAAATGACAACCGCACAACAAAAGTGTTCTGTATCATTGAATTTGCTAAAAGTGAACAATTTGCGATTGTTCAAGAGTTCAGCGTTAATTTTGTCACAAATTCGGTATTAGGGCTTTCGGTGTATGGACTATTGTATGTTGGTTCCATCAGTTTAGTGAAAAAGGGTGATTTTGCAAAGGCAATAGCTATGTGCTATGAAGGACGCTCTTAGAAACATATTTTACGAAACTTATAAACAAAAAAACTTCCACTTCACAATGATTTATAGAATAGCACTCTAAGGATATGCGAGCAATGGCAACTATCGAACATTCAAATAAACAATTTATTTGTATGCAACTGGAAAACTCAAAGTTCTTGCGCTCATTGACGAAATTCTAATTGCACGAAATATCCTTTCGTTTGCTACTTTTCTAGCAGCTTTGGCATATAATCAACAATTTGACGATTTTGTATGAATTGTGCTAATACGAGTTTGGCGATATTTCACTTTCTCTTTGGCTATTGCGAAATCTGAGACATGGCAAGCCTGAGTTGAATACAATTAAATAATCAAGAAGTGTGTTATTTTTTAGTTGCTCAGTTGATTAAAAAAACTTCTAATTGCACGAAATATCCTTTCGCTCGCTACTTTTCTAGCAGCTTTGGCATATAATCAACAATTTGGCGATTTTGTATGAATTGTGCTAATTCGAGTTTGGCGATATTTCACTTTCTCTTTGGCTATTGCGAAATCTGAGACATGGCAAGCCTGAGTTGAATACAATTAAATAATCAAGATGTGTGTTATTTTTTAGTTGCTCAGTTGATTAAAAAAACTTCTAATTGCACGAAATATCCTTTCGCTCGCTACTTTTCTAGCAGCTTTGGCATATAATCAACAATTTGGCGATTTTGTATAAATTGTGCTAATTTGAGTTTGGCGATATTTCACTTTCTCTTTGGCTATTGCGAAATCTGAGACATGGCAATCCTGAGTTGAATACAAATAAATAATCAAGATGTGTGTTATTTTTTAGTTGCTCAGTTGATTAAAAATTCCAGTGAAATTGTTGTCAGTTTGCGGCTAGCCTTAGTTGTTTGGTTGTGAAGATACAGAATAATAGTTAGTATATTCTTTTGTAATAACCCAGTAGCGTGGAGTGAAGTAAATCTAGAATTTTCTGGTCAGTTATGTCCATTACTTTTTTCTGTACTTAACTTTCTCACTTATCTTTGAGAAAAGAAACTAAATTTCCCAAATAGAAGCTTATCTTTATTTTTTTTTGGAACTGTCTTACAAACTCATACTGATAAAAATGTTCGAACAATCCAACTACAATGTCGGTCGTTAAAAGAAGAAGAGAATTAAGCCAGCTTGCCAATCGAAATACAGTTGGAAAACCCCGAACCATCAGTAGCTTATATACACTTTGATGAAATTCTCTTACGTTACAGCTAATGGAGATCATAAAGTGATACATTATTAGATTGTAATAGGAAAAACCTTAACATGTATATAAAAATAAACTTTTTCATATAAAAATAAACTTTTTTTTATAAAACTAAACTTTTTCTTATAAAACTAAACTTTTATTTTAAATAAACTTTTTTTTTAAATACAAACTTTTTTTAAAAAATAAATTCTTTTTTTGTAAAACTAAACTTTTATTTTAAATAATTTTTTTTTTTTAAATATAAATTAAAAAAAAACTTTTTTTTTATAATTTTTTTTTTATAAAACTAAACTTTTATATTTTAAATAAACTTTTGTTTTTAAATATAAACTTTTGTTTTTAAATATAAACTTTTGTTTTTAAATATAAATTTTTTTTTAAAAAATAAACTTTTTTTTTTATAAAAATGAACTTTTTTTTTGTAAAACTAAACTTTTTTTTTTGTAAAACTAAACTTTTATTTTAAATAAACTTTTTTTAAAAAATATAATTTTTTTAAAAAAATGAACTCTTTTTTTTATAGTTTTTTTTTATAAAATTAAACTTTTATTTTAAATAAACTTTTTTTTTTAAATATATACTTTTTTTTATAAAAAAAGTAAACAAAAATAGTGAACGTGACCAAAATTTTAAAACAATTAGGAAATGATAAACGTGGCAGACGTTAAGTAGGGATGCAGATGATAAATGGTATACAAACAGGTAAAAAAAAACAAGTTCTCTTTCACCTACTGCTTTGAAGTTTTGTTTGCACCTTCTTAAATATTTATAGGATTGTTTTATGCTAAACAAAATTAACAATTTTTTTCAGAATTTGGGACTCGGGCCTCCTTTAAACTTTTCTGTAGTGACTGTAGTGTTGATTCTGTCACCACAATAATGACTTGTTCTATTGTTCCCAGTTCTTTAAATTGAATAAGAACGGCGTGTTCTTGAACATTAAAAACGATTGCCTTTTATTATATTGTTCTTTATTAAAATCCATTTAAAAGTATTACATTACTTAAGCATCAACCTAGTTTATTAACCTACTGCACTCGAGTGTCGCCTTTAACCCTTTGCACTCCAAGAACACTTTGCGTTTTGCGTTCTTCTTAAGGAACAGTTATTCCTCTTTATGTTATTTTCCCCATAATTTTGTTTTTTTGCTCATAGAGGGAAACAAAAGCATAATCTATTTTGAATCTGAAAGACAACAAGTTGATAAAATATCATGTTTTTTTTAAACGCAAGATCATGTTCTCGTTTATTTTAAAGAACAGGGAACCAAAGAACTGGTCGTTCTGTTGGCGCCTGAGAGGCGATAGCGGAGTGCAAAGGGTTAAGTCACCAAAATAACGTATAAATATTGTATTATTTTTTTCTCTATTTTCCAAAATGAAAGATAACATATTTTCAAGTTTTAATAGCTATTCTCTCACAAACTTCAATAAAAATTATGTTTATCATCTAGAAGTACCAAGTATGTTGGGGATCTAAAACATTTTTCAGTTTGAAATTCCTTGCAACCCAATTATTTTAAAAACATTTGACAAATGTCATAAAATACCAAATATATGTTTGGTATACTGACATTATTATCCAGCCTCACGAATATATTTTTTTATAATTATCCACCCTAAACGTAAAAAAACGTAAAACAAACACTCTAAATAATACATCTTTTAAAAACACAGAAACGGGATTTAACTGTTCCATAAAAAGAACGTAAATACCAATCCTATTCCTCGGGTGAAATTGGTAAAACCCCATAGCCTCAATTACATGGCTTGGACTAATTAAAACCCCTTTGGGAACTATTCGTTATTACCCAGCATAACTCAAACTAATGCTATTGATAAGGAATCTCAATTATCGTATACCTTTGAATGGGTTACACATCAACGATCCAACATATGGCAAACGATAGGAATTCTTCCACCGAAATGTAATATTATTCCGAATGATTAATCCCAGATGAGCGTTGTATCATGTTCTGATGATTGGTCTTGTTATTTGTGGAATTTATCTCGTGTATAACAGAAATACATGAAACAAGCTCTCTCTTCGAAATAGGGATTCGATTGCTTTGATTATTCCACTTTTATTAACCAGGGTGACCAGAGTGACCACTTTTAGAATCAAAATTACGTTGTATGATTCGTCTGTAGAAACTTGTTTGGACAATTTTTCAAATCGTTTCATATCCTCCATTAATTTAAATTTAAATAATGCAATATATAAGACACGAGCACGCGTAAGGAGTGTTTTACACCCCACCTTTATAAATTCAACTAGACTGTAACAGGAATTTAGAAATTAAAGTTTCCCTTATTACAAGGCGACCTTGAAAGTTGACAACCTTGGATTCGACCCATTTTGAAATAAGAGAAGTTAGCATATGTATAACTTTTTATGGGTCATGTAATTCAGCAATCATAGGCATAAACTTGCGCGATGCCAAATTGCCCAATTACTCCAAAGAGAATAGTGTCTACCGGGGATAAACGTCCTACCGAAGAATAGAAGATATTAAGCCGCGTCCAACTGGGCTAGACCCTAATCTACTCCTCCACCATTTGACTTTCGTACCGAGTATGGGAACCTGGGTCAAATTTTCGCATTACCGCATTGCCTGTTTAACCGCTGTAACATCAGTTATAATTGAAGGGTTGTGATGAGTGCGTACTTACATCAAAGAGTACTGCGAGATCTACTATTCCGTTTGACTAGTTTGCAGTTTAAACTATTTACAAAACAAATTATGTGGTGTAGAAAATGGCGATTTGTCGAAGATTTCATTACGAATATAAATTATCGCATTATACCTCAATTGATGCATTAAAAACGTAAGATGCTTTAAAGAACAGTTCAAGGCAAACAATAATATACCAAGAAGTCTTAATGTATCACAAGTGCGGAGAGGTCTAAGGCTTACCGAAGCTGCAAGAAGGAGCAGGCACGATACAAAGAATTCATGAACCGAATCTTAGGATATTGTACACTAGAGACTGTCTACACGATTTTTAAAAATTATTTAAAATTGTGTTGTGAATTTTTTTATACCTCACCATTGCAATACTGTTCTGCGTTAGAAACGTGAGATATGAAAAATGTATCGTGTTGTATACAAGTTGCACAGATTCAAAACGGGATATACCTATTTTTAACTGTTTAAAGAGATCCACAAAAACCCAGTAAACGCCTGTAGTGGGACTTTTTTCTTGAGATTTTTTTTAGTAGTAAACAATTCGCGAAAAAAGGAAACACCAACTGTTCCCATGTCTTATTTCGTTTTTACTTTCGCTGTACCATCCTTTACAAACAATTAACTACTATGACCTATAAAAAAATATGGTAATACTTTTAATGATAATAATACAGGGTGGTCACGAATTGTTGGAAGATGGTTATTGTTTGAATGTACCACATTTAGGTGTATTTGCAGTTAACTCAAGAAAATATTTTTGTTCAACTACTTCTCTTATATTTTAAACAAGTCACTTAGCTTTAATATCAACGAAATAATTAAAATATATCAAATATTATAGTTTTTATTTGTAGTTAAACAGCTAAATAAAGATCATAGACCAACATTGTAATCAATATATCTCAAAACACTCACATTTAGAGCTATAATTTTATATAAAAATTTTGACTCAAAAACGGCATTTGCATTATTCTTGCATTACGCAGATATAATCATAATAAAATAATAAAATGTTGCAAATTTGAGGTAAAAAAAAATAACCGTCTTTTAGACACATCAAAATATTATTCAAAATATAACACCAAATAGTTTGAATTACTGTTTAGATAATTTTATAATTTAATAATTGTTGTTATTTAATAATCGTTTAGATTATTTAATAATCGTTTAGATTATTTAATAATCGTTTAGATTATTTAATAATCGTTTAGATTATTTAATAATCGTTTAGATTATTTAATAATCGTTTAGATTATATAATAGTTTAGATTATTTAATAATTGTTTAGACTATTTAATAATTGTTTAGATTATATAATAATTGTTTAGATTATTTAATAATTATTTAAATTATTTAATAATTGTTTAGATTATTTAATAATTGTTTTGATTATTTAATAATTGTTTGTTATAGATTATTTGTCAACCACTCCCAACTTAATTTAAAACAAACTTTAAATACCTTAAAAACTCAATGGAAATTAAATTTTATTCACTGCAAAGCAACAACAATTACGGTGTCAAAAGTTTAATGAGTTTTTATTTAAAAACCAAAACAATACAAATATATTTTTTTTGTGAATTGCGCTAAATCTATTATGCAAGTAAATATATGGCACATTTTCTCCATTTATAATTAAAAGTCTTCTTTATGTCAACCGACAATTTAGAGAACCTTTAATTTTATTTATTTTTTTGCAACCGATACGCTATCCAGATTCCGGAAATTACTTTAATACTTTAAAAGATTCAGCCGTACAGCCTCGAAACTATTAGATATAATTGCCACCACAAAAGTTCAAAGTTTTGCGATTTCTCACCGAAATTCAAAAGAGTGTGAAATTAACTTTGAAAACTATTTAAACTGGATTTACGCTCAACCTATTTAATCTAGAGAACTGGCGAAATATTTCATTTGGATTGATCGGTTGCTATGCAAAACTTTGTGAATTCATATGAAAATAAACTATAATGGGTAATTAAATGTCTAATATATTTTCCAAATAATTAATTTAGAGTCCGGAAACTTTTTTTGTTTGTCATTCTACAATGCTAAATAATTAATTTTTACCAGTCTGAGGTTCACTGAGTTTTCCGATTTTTAAGAGGTTTTATATATATATATATATATATATACCTAATAAATGTAAATCTAATAGCAGAAACCGCGTTGTACTGATAAGTGTAAATAACTTTCAGGTTTTTTTTAACTAAAATGTAAAAGTATTTTTTAATAATTTGAAAATAAATTTTAAATAGTTCCATTACGTTAAATATGACCAAACTTTTCTGAGGAATAAAAATGTTGTATTATTTTCCACAAATCAAAATGTAAATAAATTGCATTGGTTATGTTAAACTATTTTACTAATTTGAATACTTTTTTTTTTAAAAAAATCTACTCGAATCTAGTAGTATTGAACGACAGTAAAGGGTGGTCCCAATTTGTTGGGTAATTGTCATTGTTTATGTTTTTAACTGCACGTAATTTATCCTTCGTTTTGCTATGCGTTAACTTCTTTAATAGTTACTGCTAAAGCTAAACGACTTGTTTAAAATATAAACGAAGTAGATAAGCAAAAATAATGTTTCATTATGCAAATACAGCTAAATGGAATACATACAAATAATAACCATCGTCCATCAATTGAGACAACCCTGTATATCGATGCAAATACAGCTAAATGGAATACATACAAATAATAACCATCGTCCATCAATTGAGACAACCCTGTATATCGAAACGTACCCAGAGAACGACGATTTCATTAATTCTGAAATAATTAACATTTGGAAACTATGGATCAATTTCGCTCATAAATACCCCGTTTCTTTAAGATTGACTCATCTTTTTCCAATCTTAAAGCATTGCAAGATTTCTGTATTGCAACTCTAATACACTGTGTGGACAAATTATCGTTATGACCACATGACGTAAATGAACTATGACGTCACATTGTTTCCGCCAGAGAATGTTGGTGATATAATAGAGGAAAATTGTTTTCTTACAACGTTAGCGAAAGCAATGTTTTCAAATAGGTATAGTTTACCCATATCTATTCGAACACATTGCTTTTACTAACGTTGTAAGAAATTTGACTGACTGTAACCGTGGGATAACTGTGAGTGCTCGGAGTTATAGAGGGAGCATGTCATTGTGAAATGTTCCAAAACCTCTCAAGTGAAAGTGTTAAAGGCTTTCTTGTTTAGCCAAAAACTAAGGCTCAACGTGCTTTCTGGAGACGTTAGTGGCTAAATGCCTGAGAAGAAGGTTTGTAAGTCTCAAGAAGTGCAACAAATTGTAGCAGATTTTATTTAAGGATCCACTTGAAGAATCTACGAAGGCACTATTCGCCATACACTTCAATGTAAGCGTATGGGATATAAAAGCGTATGGGATATGTTTATGGTCCTAATGTTTTGGCCTCTCAGTGTGTACTAATAGTGTTGCATTAAATATAGAAAATCATTGATGACTTTTATCATTCATTTGCTTGTTGGAACATTAACATTCACCCGATTGTCCCTGTAATTCACTAATACGAACTCTGCGATTTAAAGGCAACTAAACGAATTCTAATAATAATGAAACTTTGAATGATACTTCGGAGAGTTTTGTATGGTTAATGAAGCATGCACACGATTTACATTAAAAGCAGGTTAAAATTAATTTATAAATTAAATGCACAGCCAAGTTTGGTAGAAAAAAAATAAATTTTAATGTGCTGATTTTGCAACATTTAAAAATACTCAAATTGAATTTGTATGCAGAATTATCCACTCTAAAATGGTATATTCGCAATAAGATCTTATTGGATTAGTTACGATTTTAGCTGATCATCGGTATTTTCTAGTTGATGGGAAATAATGTTCTGATATATGATAAAAGATTTTATTGGAAAGCATGTGATATGCTTTTTTTGTTTAACAGTCATAGAGCCCCTTAAAAACAAATTAACTTCATTTTGAAATAGGAATAATACTGAATCTTGAATTTATAAAGACACATAATGTGAGCTTTTTGTTCAGCTCTTTTGGAGCACAAGAATTTCAAACTCTTACTATGATCTTTGATTCTAAAATGATAATCTTTTTTGAAAAAGAATAAAGTTAGTAATGGTATTACATTTCCTTTAACTGGTTTAAGTAAAATATCGCATTAGTAAATTTGTTTTGATTGTACAAGATAATTTAATTTATTTTATTGGCATCCTTTTTCTTTTTTTTTTAGAAATGATTATCAAAGGTGATACACGAACGGATATACACGTTCGTATTCCTTAGGCCCATTCTATATGACTTCATTAAATATCTTGATTGGTGAATACAAACCATGTGGGTGGTCTGTATCCACCAAGTAACTGCAAAAGCTAATGTTCGTAAATAATGACCATGTAAAATGGTCTTTTGATAATTAAATATAAAAATGTTTTTGATTTCTAGAGAAGTTCCTCTCCAATGCTTAGTAAAATGTTAACAGTAGATCACAAAAAAGTTACCATAGCAACATATTTTCGATCACTATCACAAATACGGAAGACAGAAAATAAACTCATATAGGACGAAGAACTAACACCGAAATTCAAAAATAGAAAGCTAGTGTTGTTTGTCTTGTATATTTACCTTTGCATTGCAGTTCAATCGATACCAGCTTTTAATATTACATACTCCGCCAATGTATAAAAATATCCTCTATATTATTTCTGTAGTAAATATCCTTTTTACAGCTGTTGCTCACAACGCATCCTAACAAGTGTGGTAAAAAAAGAAAGAGAATTTTCAGGACCAGTAACGAATCGTATTTTCAGAATGCTATAGCCCCAAAAATAATGCAAAAAATAGAAGAAAAAAAAATGTAATAGAATTTTACGGGTAAAAAGCATTGATTGGCAACAGCTTTAATCTTTAGAAATTGACCATTCTCCGTTGTGATGGAAATTTGTGTGTTTGAAAAGATATGAAATTAGAAAGTGAACATTGTGCGTTATACAACTTTTAATAAACTATATGCACGTGATATCATCCCATTGATAAACAAATTTTTCTAGAAGATATTTTTAAGGCATGTCTCGCCGTCTTGACGATGAAATCCTTTTACAAAAGAAACGATAGTTTTAATTAAACTAATTATTCAAATTGTGCTGTTTTTTTTTAATTATTTACTTTTGCAACTTTAGAAATTGTAAATTAAATACGTGATATTTATCTATTTTTATCTTGGGAGCGGGTTTTTCACAGATATGTAAAGGCATTATTTCCTTACGTTTGCGAAACGTGTATACAAATGTTTAAACACGTTTTGTATTTTGGCGGAAAATTTTTTTTTTAACTTAATATGCATTCGTTTAGCCAATATCTAAGAATTATTATTAACTTTTAAAATCGGATGTTATTAAATTCAATATTTTGAAAAAATTTTGATCCCGTTAGTGAGAAAAACTTTGAAAAAATAGCACCAAATATACAGCAAATGTTTAATTAAAGACACTTTATAACTTAATTGGTTGTTTAGTAAGCACTCCCTTTGGAAAATAATTCGAAATTATTCGTTTGTTGTCGGAAAACTATTGCGATTCGAAAGAAAACAAAAAAAAATGCACATTCAGGAATTTTATGGTCTTACGCAACGTGACCTTCTGAAAGGCATGTTGTTTCAAAGAAAGTAATTGTTAATGGGAGAAACCTCGCACGGGCACGCTGGTATATTCTTATTTAAAGATGTGTTACATTTGACAATTTAATTTAGAAGTATTCATTTTACTTGTATTCTAAATGTTTCCATACATATTCCCTTTTTCAACATTTCAACAATAACCGAGAAATGAATACTTTAACAGTTGTTTGCATATGCAGTAAAATATGTATGTTATTATTATGAAGACACATATATTATGAAGCTAAATTTATTGCACATATATTCAAAATGAATTTTTTTAAACCTTTTATTAACGTGAATGTGTCAATTGTGTGTGAAGAACTCAGTGTGAAGAATCAGAATCAAATTATAACCATGAAGTTTTTAGCAATATATGTAATGGTTTGTAATTGAAATAAATATTTACGAGCGTATAACATTCATTTTTATAGCACATGTGATGCATACAAATTTACAAAAACAATTACTTTGAAATAGAGTTTGTAAATCATTTATTCCCATTCAACAAGAACGAATTGTTGGCAAATTAACTAAAATGTCGCCAAATGAATAAAAGACATTCGTCAAATGAATAAAAGACATTCGCCATATGAATAAAAGACATTCGTCAAATGAATAAAAGACATTCATCAAATGAATAAAAGACATTCGTCAAATGAATAAAAGACATTCTTCAAATTTATAAATATATCTCCAACTGAACTAAAATATGGTCAGGTATGTAAAAATGTCATCCTGATTGTTTCTGTGCAACACCGGACATTTCAGCTTATTGTATTTATAATTGAGTAGAATAATATAATTGAGTCCTCGTGCAATAAGCGATTTTTTGCGTTTCTTATTTGCATTTTTTGAAAAATATTTTTATTCTGAAGATGAATCAAAATATTTACTATAATTGTTTGATTTCAGGCCCTGGTGACTTATTCTTCGACATACGTATTGGTGGCGCTCAGCATCGACCGCTATGATGCCATTGCTCACCCCATGAATTTCTCAAACAGCTGTGAGTATGCTCAGTAATTTCTCTACACATTTGATCGATATAATGGTAGATAAAATATGATCATCGAATCTAGTAAACTCGGAGAAGAAATGCTTTTAATAAACTGCCCCAACTTGCTTTTGATGATAGGCAATTATTATCTGCTAGGGACGTGAAAAAATAACAACTTGTTATTCTTGCCTCTTTTTTTTTAATAACACAGCATGATCTAAATGCTCAGGATCTGTTCTCAACCTTTTACACCCGAATTTGATCTCGTGTATGAAAAACAAGTTAAAGAACAGTTAATTTTTAATATGGTAACATACAACATTTGTTTTCTAAAACTCAAATATAGCATATATGTTCTTCTCTTCTATTCAGAAGTTGGCATTTGAGCTGAGTGATATTAACGAGCTCATTTGTTCAAAGGACGACAGATTGTGTAGTAATCAAGAGAAAATACATTACGACGATTTCACAAGTTAAAAACAGTAGACTTAAAATTAAGTTTCTTCAATTTTAAACATCCGTAAAAAAACTTTTCGAATCCTTTGTACCGATTATTCGAAATATGAGAGTAAGAACATAAGTGTATACAATATTATCCTGCTGTCTCTGTTGATAGGAAGTTTTAATACAAGATCGTTATCACTTTTTTGTTCGAAATAATACAAGTCGTGAAGCAAAATATTTCCAATTATAAGAATATTACAGAAATGTGTTTTAAATTAATATAATTGGAAATGATAATAGGTCTCTCTCAAATACAACAAAAAAAATCATGCGACGTCGAATTGGCGAAATTTTTTTAAATATCCATTTTTATTTTGATTATCTTTACAATATTCACTTTTTCCAATATTTCTACCAGTCTACATTACCTATAAAGTATAGTCCCCACATGCAAAATCATCTGTAATCAAAAACCAAATTTTAAAACTTAACTATTGTTAATATATTTAGTATTTTTTCGTAAAAATGAAGAACAAAATATAACATTTTTTTATTAAATTGTATATTTTCGAATATTACTGATTAAGTTATAATCTAAATATTAATTGTACAACTGGATGAAGAATTTTTACTGGTAATGTATTTTGTTTTTGGTCAAGAAACAAAACCCGCTATATCCATATTCCAACCAATCAGAAACAAACTATCGGCAGACGCTCAAGTTCCCGTTCAATGGATATAGCTACTTTTGCTTCTGTGAAATTTTTTGCATATTTAATAATAAAAAATGGTATTTACTTCTTTAATATATTCTAAAACTGAGACCATACTTGTAACCTTCCTATTGACACCAACATATCATATTTCGAATTTATGGATATAAATCGTTTTGAACCTATGGGCTTCTCAAATATACTGTATTCCTTATAATAATGCTACTATGTTCACTTATAATCAATCAATCTTTATCCTTTTGTATGACCACTTCTTATTCGAATGGCCGAACAAAGTCATTTCTCAGACTTAACTCGAGATCCTAACAATCCTGAAAACGGATCGGAGAGTTCGCATAGGCATCACAATCCTTCCGAATCATTGGAGAAAAAGTAATTCGTCTGATGAAGTCTCTTCGTCCGTGGATAAACCTCTTGAGTTGTAATTGAGTATCTGCGTCTCATAATTCCATTATCCTCTTTTTCTCGTAAAGCATATGGTGTTATCTACACCATTATTGTACCGTAGTTGTGAAAAATAATGCTTATCTGTCAGATATCTGGTAAAATAATATATTTAAAAAAAATGTTTACGAAATACAAGCATAGAGATTTTTTAATTTCCCAATTACTTCTTTTATCTTCATTAGTTATTCCTTATTATTATTTAAAATAACTTTTTCATTCCATTTCGAACAATCTTGTAATGAAATTAGATGACAAATGCATATCCCAAAAATTAATTTTTACAAATGTTTAATAAAATATAGATAATCTTTTATAATATATAAGAACTAATATATTATCTCTATATCCCATTCACTGCTTTATTCATCTTCGATAATGTCTGTATTTGAATATTATGATAGCTTTAAAAAAAAGTTTATATGTAAGCCAACTAATATTTTAACAACAACTTTTAATTGGCGGGGGTGACAGGTAAATGAAGGCAATAAAGTTACGCTATCGGTTATCCCTTACGTATTCACACTATTCCATTAACTTAAATACAGCTTATCTACTAATGTCCATTCTCGTCCCCTGAACTTCTAAAGGCTGGCAGCTATAGTCATAAAATTGCCGTATAGGTATAGTAAAGTGACTACTTGCTATATGTTGGGACCACTAACAGCCTCTTAGTGAAAAATTTAAGTTCGCATATCTATCTCTAAAATTATATGACAAACATGGAAATAGTCAATTACAAAGATGTGAAGAAGAATCAATTTAGGAGAAAAAGACACTTCAAACATGAATGCTATGAATAGAACGTGTCCAACATTCGTTTGTTTGCTCGCGATTCCCTCTATTAACCTACGAAATGCATCACAGTCATCAGAGATCCCATTTTCGGTAACTGTAAAAAGAAATCTAAAGAGGTATAAGTTAAATATCTTTTGTAATATTCTTGTTCGCAAAGGGTATTTTTGTACTAAATGAATGCTTCCTTCTCTGCGACCTTGTAATTGACTATTTTCATATATGTTCTATGATTTTAGAGTTCGACACTCTGACTTCACACATTTCCGCTAAGTGTGCTGTATAATGTCTCATCACATAGCGCATAACCACTTTAAAATATCTGGGCACAGCTTGTGACAGTGTGCTGTCACAAGTTGCAATTTTTATATAGGGATCTGACCTATTTTGTACTTTGTGCAATTTGGTCAGATGACTAGACTGGCGGTCGCCGGTTTTATGACGGGGTACAATGTGAGGAGAGTTTCGTTACTGAGCCATTTTTACAACCATGCCAGGATTGGCCAGGACGGGTGACCAAGAAGGGCGGGGCGAATTCCAAGTGGTGGGTTTAGTAATTTATGTAGAATTACAACCCCCACCCCAAGACACCACCGTGGGAAATTCAAGGTTTCCCACATCACTTTTCGACTTTGCCATTGCCCAAGAAAGACGAGCAATTTTTACTCTAACAAGTACCGTCCTCATGCGCCGAGAGGGAAAAGTCCGGAATGCCATGACACCAGACGGCAGCGCTCCCACTTCATACTAACGCCACTGAGCTTCGGAACCAGACGAGCCCCTGGAGACGGGAAAAGTCCCTGATACCATGCTACGAGCCACTTCGTACCAACGCCACTGAGCTGCGGAACCAGACGTTCCCCTGGAGACGGGAAAAGTCCCTGATACCATGCTACGAGCCACTTCGTACCAACGCCACTGAGCTGCGGAACCAGACGTTCCCCTGGACAACGACAAGTCCCTGATGCCATGACACCAGACGTCAGAATCCACATTTTATGGTAACGCCCCTGGTAGCCGGTCATCTACACCCCAAACAACCAGCTAATCGCCTCAGACGGAACTCGCCCCAACCGGTACACGTGAGTCAGTAACACATTATTGCACATAACCCCCCAACCATAAGTTTTCTCCTATTTAATTTTATGTGTCAATAAAGCAACGTTTTAAAAGTAAATTATTGGTATGTATGTATTTTTTCCAAGACGACATTATTCATAAAGATACAAAAAAATAACACAACGCAGTCAAAAAAATGTACTAGCCAATTTACCCCACGACAGATGGTTGCCGTGACTAACCGTATCCAATTTACCCCACGACAGATGGTGCCTCGTGACCAGTCTCTGAATTATTTTTAATTAAATTTGAGCTTATTTGGAAATTATTGCAATGTTTGGCAATTTAAAAAAAAAATGAATGATGTTGTGTTGGAAATTATATTGTAAATGGTAATAAGTAACGAAATACCTCCATGCAATTTATCTGGTTAATAATATTGTGTATTGATTGTTGTGCATGTATTTGAATATTTGTGTAATACTAATTATATACTAATAATGGCTACAAGTGTAGGATTTGCCAGAAAAGCAGAATTAGAAAAGCCATTTACATACTGCATAGGCTGTGGGGATATCAATCACACTTTTACGGAGTGCGAGACTTTTAAAAATATTAAGTTAGCAGTTGAGCGCACTAACATTAGTGAGAATTATCGCAAAACTGATTACGGAAATTTTAATCGCTATGGTAGGGATGAACGGACAATACAATATCCGTCTAATCAATTCGAAAAGCGCAATTCTGTGAGAAGGGGAGATTTCAGACAATTTTCGGAAAGTCGAAATGGACGAAATTTTAATAGGCAAAATGATAGGGGTCATGAAACTGATTATAGAAGTTTTAATCGCTATAGTAGGGATGAACGGACAACACATTATCCATATGATAAATTCGAAAATCGCAATTCTTTTAGTAGGGGTGATTTCAGACAATTTTCGGAAAGTCGAAATGGACGAAATTTTAATAGGCAAAATGATAGGGGTCATGAAACTGATTATAGAAGTTTTAATCGCTATAGTAGGGATGAACGGACAACACATTATCCGTATAATAAATTCGAAAATCGCAATTCTTTTAGTAGGGGTGATTTCAGACAATTTTCGGAAAGTCGAAATGGACGAAATTTTAATAGGCAAAATGATAGGGGTCAACAAACTGATGTGAATCAAATACGCGCTAATAATATAAATTCGGAAAGAAATCAGGGAACAAATGGCGATTCTGAGGTAACTAGACATGTGTCGTTTAATGAACAAGATCTAGTGACATTACCTCACGTGAATACTTTGGTTTCTAATGCAAACAGGATTAATTTAGCAAAAAATTCAGATATTTGCGATTTACCAATTATAACTGTAGAGGCTGGAGAAATTAAATTATCTTCATTGATCGATTCAGGTAGTAATTGTTCATTTCTAGAGGCAGATGTATTTAATGAAATCAAAAAAACGCAAAAAGTATCAATAATACCCCAAAATATTTCAATTAAAACTGTGACCGGAGAATTAGTCAACTATGAATGTTCCGCAAAAGTACGGATTAAAATGGGAAATAAATTTATTACACATACATTTTTTATCATAAGAGACAAAATTGGTGAGTATCAAGCGATTTTTGGAACGGATTTATTAAAGAGATATCAAACGGAAATCAATTTTGGTAAGAGCTATTTAAAATTTGAGGGTGAAATTATACATTTACAAAAGAAAGCAAGCGTTGCTCAAGGTGTTTGTAATAATATGACTCTTATACCTGGTTCACTAAAACGAAAACTAATTTTACAAAGCGGGCAGAGTAAAATTGTCGAAATAAAACTGAAACATGATATCGATGAAAACATGGAAGTATTTTTCCACCCCAAACGTTTGAAATCTAATATCGAAATTATACCAAATATGGATAAATCGGATAATAGGCAAATAACAGCCACTATTAGAAATTTGGAGGGGAAACCAATTATTCTTAGACGAAGAATAAAAATTTGCGATATGAGAACACGTAATGAATTTCAAAGCGATATTTCTTGTAATAATATAAACAAATATGAGCTCCACACTGCTCATACGTCAGGTAAAAATGAATTCGTACTTAGATTGGATTCCCAAACCAGTCGGAAAGTAAATAAAGCGTTATGCAAGGTAACAGAAATGGGAGTAAATAACGGTGAAAGGACTCGGATTGAAAAGTCAGTCAGTTTCTTAGATAAATGTGCAACAGCTGGTAATATGCAAATTTTACAAAATGGTAAAATTTTAGAAGAGTATAGAGTTTATACCACAAGATTAAAAAAAATGGAGAAGCGTAAAATCCATTTGAATTAGTTTGAAGGTGTGGGAGTTTTGTATACTGTTTCATAAAATATAAAAAAAAAAAAATAACTCAGGTAACATGGTGTATGTAATACAGCATAAATAAATAAATAAACAGTATGCAATTGAGGTATTCAACAAAAATATGAATGAAATAATTTGTGTAAAAGAAAATGCATAGAGTAAGTTGAGTAAAAATGCATAAAATATCGTGTATAATAACATATAATATGTGTACAAAAAAAAATGCATAGGGTAATTTGTGGAAAATACATAAAATAATTTGTGTAATTTTGTGTAAAGACATAAAATTATATTTGGAAAAAAAAGTATCTGATATTCAGTAATGAAATAAATAAATAACATAAATATTACCGATTTGAAAGCTCAGCAAGAAAGAGCGATTCAAAAAAAACACTCTTTGATCGTGCAGCAGTAAGGGGGAAACGAAGAGGGGGGCCTTGAATGCTTCTATTGAATAGGAGAAAGGTCACCGTTTGACCCGTCGACGTTTTAGGGTTGCAGGAGAGAGGCGCGTCTTGGCATCATTGATGGCATGGAAGATAAATTGGCGATTATTATGGGAAAAATAAGGAAAATGGTTGTCAATTATTAAATGCACATAAGATTTTTCCAATGGGTAGAAATAGGTGTTGATTGCTGAAATAAAGGGATTAGACATGTTTTGATGTAGAACATTTGTTCTGCCGGGTAGAGGTTCTACGGGCAACAAGTGAAAATTTATCTCTTGGCGTCGATTGAAAGGTGTATAAACTATTTCATAATTAGGTAAAATATTACAAGGTTAAATGGTTATGCATTAAAATGAGTTAGATATTCCCAGAATTAATTTCAGGGACCAATTAATTGTTTATGGACAGGAAATAAGAAAAAATTTCTATTTACAATTGGCGTTTGGCGCCAATTTGGCGACAAAATTTTCTGTGCGAGCACATGGTGATTAGTCGAATTAAAAACACGTTTAGGGGAAACAATTCTTAGTGGTATGGCAAATCATTCAATTTACAATGAAATTTGAAGTAAAAAAGCGGAGTGATACGAAACCTTACCTGTGCTTTTAATGGAAAAGCGGTCAGACGATTTGAGTGCCACATGGTCCTTGGTCGGAGTTCGGGAAACGCGTAAACAATCGAGGGACCGAGTCACGCTTCACTTCTGTTCGGGTACGAAAGCTGCTTTTTTTTGGTTTAATTGTTAAGAGGACGAAAGTCCAGGGGTCGGTTAAATGGGAAACGACCTTGATGGGACAAATCTTTTTTTTTCGCGAGGGATTTTGCTAAGCACTGGTGTTGAGAGTGTAGCAGAAAGTTGCAGACGAAGGTTTCGGTTTGAAGCCGCTGGAAGATCCCTCGTTAAGTAAGGGATTTTGGCGTTTGTGTAAATAATTGAGACGTTACGTATTATTTCTGTGTGAATTGAATTATGGACAATTAGAAGCGTCTTGATTATTATTGATTGATATTGTGTAGAATTAGATAATGATTTTTTCTATATATGTGTTGTAATAATATAAAAAAAAAGAGGAAAAATGTGTGTGACATGTTTACAGTATAACGTGTTTACAGTATACAGTATATTTAATTAAAAAACTGTTAAGAATCAATGAATTATGTGTGATTGAAGAGACTATCAAACATGGTTTTCTATATAATTGAATAATTATATAAAGGATTTTAACTAATAATGCAATTAATTGTGACAGGAAGAATATTTGTAAAAAAAAAACATTATTAGTATATAAAAAAAAAATGTGACGAGTTAGCGTAAATATAGGAGCGCATAGAAAAGTATTTTGCGACTCATTTCGCATGGAGATATTTTGTGTTTTAAAGTGTATAACTGTATTAAATTTTGTGTACTTTAATTTTAATTTTGGTGCTATTATTTGGAAACTAATATGACACTTTTATAAAGAAAATCGAACTTTATACAGACAATACGAACTTTTAGAAATATAAACTTTTGGGGATATGTGTGATTTTGACTAAGTGGTATGACTGACTTTTTATAACTTTCCATTGAGATTTCCAGAAGATAAAAAGAAAACCGAAGGATGTCCATACAAATGTTTAAAGAACTTTTAACAGGACAATTTTCTACATACAAGTACCATTAACAGGTAATGCGAGAACTCAGGTTTTCGCGAGAAAAGTTAAAGACTTTCCTACGCAATTTGCCTTGTGTACAAAAAGGTTTAAGACCTTCACTACAAATTAACATTCTGGAACATTTATATAATGAATAAATGTAAAATAAGGTTCAAGACCAAATTTTATAATTTGAGGGTTACCAAGTATGTCAGTTGTGATTATGAAATGTAAATAAGGTTCAAGACCAAAATTTATAAATGTTAAAAATTACCAACCCAAATTTGTTATATGTAAAAATTGTATTTTAATGTGTTTTTAATTTTTTTTAATTAGTGGAAGGGGGGTACTGTGACAGTGTGCTGTCACAAGTTGCAATTTTTATATAGGGATCTGACCTATTTTGTACTTTGTGCAATTTGGTCAGATGACTAGACTGGCGGTCGCCGGTTTTATGACGGAGTACAATGTGAGGAGAGTTTCGTTACTGAGCCATTTTTACAACCATGCCAGGATTGGCCAGGACGGGTGACCAAGAAGGGCGGGGCGAATTCCAAGTGGTGGGTTTAGTAATTTATGTAGAATTACAACCCCCACCCCAAGACACCACCGTGGGAAATTCAAGGTTTCCCACATCACTTTTCGACTTCGCCATTGCCCAAGAAAGACGAGCAATTTTTACTCTAACAAGTACCGTCCTCATGCGCCGAGAGGGAAAAGTCCGGAATGCCATGACACCAGACGGCAGCGCTCCCACTTCATACCAACGCCACTGAGCTGCGGAACCAGACGTTCCCTTGGAGACGGGAAAAGTCCCTGATACCATGCTACGAGCCACTTCGTACCAACGCCACTGAGCTGCGGAACCAGACGTTCCCCTGGACAACGACAAGTCCCTGATGCCATGACACCAGACGTCAGAATCCACATTTTATGGTAACGCCCCTGGTAGCCGGTCATCTACACCCCAAACAACCAGCTAATCGCCTCAGACGGAACTCGCCCCAACCGGTACACGTGAGTCAGTAACACATTATTGCACATAACCCCCCAACCATAAGTTTTCTCCTATTTAATTTTATGTGTCAATAAAGCACCGTTTTAAAAGTAAATTATTGGTATGTATGTATTTTTTCCAAGACGACATTATTCATAAAGATACAAAAAAATAACACAACGCAGTCAAAAAAATGTACTAGCCAATTTACCCCACGACACAGCTTTTATGGTTATATCTGTCGGAATTCAATAGTTATTGGATGAGAAAGAACTTTAGTCAGCGCCCACTGTATATAAATCGCTATAACACATGATTTTTACGGTATAAGCTAAAGGCCGATTTCAATTTTTGAATGTGTCGTGACCAACGGGAGTTGCGATTTCGCCTTCCTCCGCTCCTAGCGGTCTTCAGTTTGGGGCGTCAAAAGTATGTGCCATACTGCTTTCTATACAGTGCTGCTGCTGCTTTAATGGACATACTGTATATAGTAGCACAACCCGTATATAGTGGAAACCTTGCATATAGTGAACACAATGTATATTATATAGGGGACACTTTGTATAATACACAGTGGACATCCTGTACAATATATAGTGGACACAATGTATAATATACAGTGGACACAAAGTATATTATATAGTGGACACAAAGTATATTATATAGTAGACACCCTGTATAATAGACAGCCTATATAATAGACAGTGGACACCCTGTATAATAGACAGTGGACACAAAGTATATTATATAGTGGACACCCTGTATAATATACAGTGGACACAAAGTATATTATATAGTGGACACAAAGTATATTATATAGTGGACACCCTGTATAATATACAGTGGACACAAAGTATATTATATAGTGGACACCCTGTATATTATATAGTGGACACCCTGTATAATATGCAGTGGACACAAAGTATATTATATAGTGGACACCCTGTATAATATGCAGTGGACACAAAGTATATTATATAGTGGACACCCTGTATAATATGCAGTGGACACAAAGTATATTATATAGTGGACACCCTGTATAATATACAGTGGACACAAAGTATATTATATAGTGGACACCCTGTATAATATGCAGTGGACACCCTGTATAATATACAGTGGACACCCTGTATATAGCAACACATCTTTCATTTTATTCCAGGGCGCAAAGCCCGCTGGCTCGTGGCGTCCGCCTGGGCCCTGGGCGCCGTCTTCTCCATTCCCTCGGCTTTCCTGAGCTCCAAGGAGACGATCGCGGGGATGCCCCAGTGCTGGATTGACCTGCTGCCATGGCACTGGCAGATGTACATCACTCTGGTGGCCATCTCCCTGTTCTTCGTGCCGGCGCTCATCATCGCCGCCTGCTACACCGTCATCGTGTACACCATCTGGACCAAGAGCCGACTCATGAGCTATCCGAAGCTGTCCAAGTCGTCGATCGTCGCGGACAGCAAGAAAAGTGAGTGTTGGGGGATCACTTCTTACCGATCGTTTTGGTGTGGTGGTATAGTATCTAGATATCAAGTGAAATGTCCCGAAGGCAAACTTAATCCAGAGCAGGTCGCTCCATGTTTTAAGAGAAGGGGGCCTATGGTAGCCGAATGGTTAAGGGATCGGACAAGCATCCGCGGGTTCGATCCCCAACATGTGTGTATGTGTGTAGAGATTTAATAATCGGAGGGTTGCGCAAATTCGTTTCTTTCGTGACTTAAAATTATCCACCTTGTGTAAGGAACTGGATTACGCTAAATATGATAGTGGTTCAATGTCCTGGACGGCTATTGAGGTTGCGTCGGGCGCCAGCTCAGGTGCTGACCTCGTCTTCTGACATTGGTTAAAAAATACCAAGTCAGTGTTCCGAGGTCTTTACTTCTGACCGTTACCAATAGCCAACTGTGTAGTTCAAGGGCTGCGTTAATTCAATCAACCAAATAATCATATTTAAAAGACGATTTTACATGGGGGCTAACAGCACTCCCTTTGGGTACGATTTTAAGCCGCATAACACTTTTATCAAATTTCTTTTAATACAAAAGACTATGTTAATTGTATAATTGGTATTTTTGTAAAAAGCCAGCAGTGGCCCAACGGTAATGTATTCGGATCATAATCGGAGTGTTGTGAGTTCTGATACGGTCTTGAATAGTGTAGCTACTGTTAAAAAGTAGCTGTTCCGTTAGAAACCGCGGATCCCATCCACGCCTCATATCTACTCTTTTATGTATTTCAAGATTACCAAATTCATTCATTTCGTTTTATGTGTCACTGAATTATAGTATCGGAATAAAACAAAACACAGTGCAAGAATTTGCATGAGAAACAGATTAAAATAAAAGTATTACGCTAGGTGCACACTGGCAACTATCGAACGTGCAACTAAACTATTTAGTTGCATGTAACTTGACAACTTAAATTGTACCCGCTCACTGAGCAACTTTTTAATTGAATAAAACTTTATTGTTTTCGCTTCCGCTGTACAGATTTGGCAAATAATCTATAATTTGGCGATTTTGTATGGATTGTGGTAATACGAGTTTGGCGATATTTCCCCTTCACTTTGGCGATTGCAAAACCTGAAGCATCTGACTCTGAATAGGATTTAATTAAATAATTAGAAACAGATGCAGTGTGATTTTCATTTGCTTAGTTGATTAAATGTCGCAATGCAATAGTTGCTACTGAGCGGATAACCTTAGCGTTGACGTGTATGGAGACTACAAAGGCTTTTATATTACTAGAACCGACACTACACTAAATATTGCGGTAATGGGACTAAATAATGAGGCTAGAAAATAATGAAACTAAATCAATTGCATTAAACAATAACATCCATTCGCACATTTAGATAAGAATTCGACCGTAAAAGCATTTTCAAAATACGAAACGAAACTAGAAACTGGTTCCTATACCTAACATTGACAATTTGATATGCATTAGGAAACAACACTAACAGCTTTTCTCTTAGGAGAAAAGAGTGTGTCCCATCAAGACACCCGAGCCCTAATTGCTCGGGACGCTAATTCAAAGAATTATAATTACATTTTCAACGTTCCATTACAAACATGAACGAAGCATGACACTGCACGTCCCTTTTTACTAATAAAGATTATTTCGTTATAAAAGCTGCGTGTTTCGGGAAATGTAAGTGAGTTGAAAACTCTCGGCGATTATGTTCTCTGTCGACAGCGAAGTTGTTGCTGAGTTGAGTTTGGAGGACTTTCTCACTCATCGCGTTTCCGTTCGCCATTTTCAAGAAGATAACGTGGTTGTGGGAAACGGACATTTAAATATTGAATGGGGAGAATGCGTCATCAAACAAATGTATAGAAGCATGCATATCCGAATATGGAATGAGAATTGTCGAGGTATATTATAAGTCCATTGGGACATTTGTGTTGTTGGTATTAAAACTCTGCAATAATTTAATTCGAAAAGTATTTGTTACCTCCAGTTCCAAATATTCACAATACAACTAAGTTTGTATTTTCTTTTTTATGTATTTATGAGAAAATATTTCCAATTGAAATTAAAAAATTGTCATATATTGTCAAATTTTATTTTCTGGAACAATATGGTACGTTTACTCTGCTTTTAAATGACCTTCCGAATATTGTATTCTTCGTTGTTTTAAATCTTAGTAACAAAAAGTTAAATATATTAAAACATTACAAAAAATTCAGAAGTAATAAATGCATAATATTTCTCTTTTATAAAAATTTAATATTAATTTCGAAAATTGATATATATAATATCATAATTTATTTGTGGATGACGAGTCCATAGAATAAAAAAAATAAGAGACTATTTTTTATTGAAATCTCAACAACGATTATCCTTAA
This sequence comes from Troglohyphantes excavatus, assembly GCA_963932185.1. NCBI lineage: Eukaryota > Metazoa > Arthropoda > Arachnida > Araneae > Linyphiidae > Troglohyphantes > Troglohyphantes excavatus. The sequence goes on from OZ010673.1 coordinate 21,221,002, forward strand.
TCTAAGATTATTCTTATCCTCTCTCTTAGAAATAACACTTTTAATTTTGAGCATTTAAGGATCGTCAAGATTACTTTCGTCAATTTCACTTTTCTCAATGAAGTTCACATTTTCATCAATGAAGTTCGCATTCCTTTTAACGAAGTTCACATTTTTAAAGAAAGTAACTTACTCCAAATCTTTTCTAGTGATATCAACTCACTCTATTCTAATTTGGTTTTTATATGTATATTGCCAAACATCATCAAAGCTTTTCTGGCTTGGTCGGTAACACGCGTGATTTCGGACCAAAAGTTCCCTGTTTCCAGTTTAACCATCAATTTTGACGAAATAAATTTCGTGAAAAAAGGACGAAATAAATTCTCTTAATTTGGCGAAATATTAAACCTGAGAGCACTTAGCAAGTGTATGTTGCGTCAAAAAAATGACGAAAGTTTCTTCAAAAATGAGCACGGACTTTTAAAATTGCATCCACACACAGTGATACACTTTTATTTTACTAAACTGTAAAACAGTAAAAATGATAACACTGCGTGAAAATACGTTAAAAAATAGTAATGCTGTGAATATTTATAAGACATAACACTTTAACTCATCTATACATTAAAAAAGTAAAATTACATTTTATTTAACAAATTAAAAAATTTACACATATTTATATAAAAAAATCATTTGCATTAAAAATATCATTCAAAATAATTTGATTAGTGCACAAATAGTATATATGGGACGTTATTATTCTTTCCCGACAACTTTCCAATAGATTTTCTATTATTTATACACATTATGTATGTATACCAAAGAATGTTTAAAATCACATATTAATCAATATTCCTTTGCTAAAGACAAACTAAGCAAAATAAACTATGGTTAATCTTGTAGAGCAGTGCTTTTGACTGTCACCCGGAATCGAACCCAGAATGTTTTGAATGCTGCACCTGTACTCTAAAAAGACCGGGCTAAAGTAATTACTCGATCGCAAGTGGAAGTACATGAAGTGACCACCCCGACTAAATGCTTTCCTACTTGACAATAGGGCTCTGTACCTCCCGTCTACAATCAAACCGACCTTTTTCCAACCCCAATAAATTAAGGGGGTCCGATACCCAAAATTCGCAAAAAAAGTCATTTTTTTTATATTTAAAAAATAATATTCAAACTTATCTTAAAGGGGTCCGATACCTTCGACATTTTTTTCTTTATTTTTATACTTGTACAATCCAATTTTTTTTCTCTTTCTAAATATGCATAAAAAACCATTTTAAGACGCTCAATTTTTTTTTTAAATTGCACATTTATTTTTAAATTAAAATTTTAGTAAATTTTTTAACAATTTTAAAACTCCTACTCCTTTTTTGTTTTTCAATATTTTGAAGCAATTTTTTTTATTTAAGATCTTGAATAATATGTAAATAGACGTATGCATTCAAATTTTGATTCAGACACATCACTTTAAAAAAATAAAATATATTAGAAATTTTGGAAAAAAAATTGACGAAAAAAAATAAAATTCCATTTTAAGTGGTTTTAAAAAACAAATTATTGTAAAAATAGGAAATCTGAATGCATACATCTATTTAAAATATATTTATCTTGCTATACACACAAAAATTATGATTTTAAGTATAATAGTAAAAAAGCCTTAGCATATTTAGTGTTCATTAAATTTCAAAACCACGAACAGAGATATTTGCTTTTAAAGTTTACATATGATACAACTATGTTATAGGAACACATCATTAAAACATTCATAACTAAAAAAGTAATAGGAATTTTTTGAAGCAGTTTTTTGTGAGTTATTACGATAAGTTAGAATATTATTTTTTAAATATAAAAAAAAAATGACTTTTTTTGCGAATTTTGGGTATCGGACCCCCTTAATAACTCACAAAAAACTGCTTCAAAAAATTCTTATTACCTTTTTAGTTATGAATGTTTTAAAGAGACACTATATTAATGATGTGTTCCTATAACATAGTTGTATCACTATATGTAAACTTTAAAAGCAAATATCTCTGTTCGTGGTTTTGAAATTTAATGAACACTAAATATGCTAAGGCTTTTTTACTATTATACTTAAAATCATAATTTTTGTGTGTATAGCAAGATAAATATATTTTAAATAGATGTATGCATTCAGATTTCCTATTTTTACCATAATTTGTTTTTTAAAACCACTTAAAATGGAATTTTATTTTTTTTCGTCAATTTTTTTTCCAAAATTTCTAATATATTTTATTTTTTTAAATTGATGTATCTGAATCGAAATTTGAATGCATACATCTATTTACATATTATTCAAGATCTTAAATAAAAAAAATTGCTTCAAAATATTGAAAAACAAAAAAGGAGTAGGAATTTTAAAATTGTTAAAAAATTTACTAAAAATTAATTTAAAAATAAATGTGCAATTTAAAAAAAATTGAGCGTCTTAAAATAGTTTTTTATGCATATTTAGAAAGAGAAAAAAAATTGGATTGTACAAGTATAAAAATAAAAAAAAATGTCGAAGGTATCGGACCCCCTTAAAGAAACTACCACAGCGATTCCCTTAAGAGATCCCAACAAAACAGTTGCTTCCACGGAAAAAGCAGACTTAAGCCTAATTGCAGTCTATTCTCATTTGCCTCCAGAACCGAATCAATGTCTCCAATTGTTCACGGATGGATTTCCGTTTACAGGGGTCTTTGACTAAAGTCGTTTTGTAGTAGAACAAAAATTGGAGTATCGACAAGTTCCACACAGTGGACAAATCGGAATGGGTAATTCACGCACCCCGTTTAACTTGTGAATTTTCTTATCAAGACTTCTATTTTAGGAATGACTCAATATTTTTTACTAGTAAAATATAACGTTTTAAAGTGCTTTTTTTTATTGGTAAAGATGGCGGGGTTTTTTTCGAAAAAATAAAAGGTAAAATATGTTTTAAAAAATTAAAATACTGTGACCACATCTGATTCAAAATCAAGGCAAATAGTCTTTAAATGCATGTTCAGAAATTGCTTATTTTGGTTGTTATGAAGGGCTTGAAAAGTTTGTATATATAAATATATGCGAAAAAAGTTCGTTTTTTGTTTTTCAAAATAGTTATTAAATGTTTAAATTTGTTTGAAAGGAGCATATAATCAGTTTTCTACATTAATTACCAAAAAATTAATATTTTTGGTAAAAGTGTTATATTCTCTGAAATTGCTATGTATAAAAAAAAGTGTGTGTTTGTATTTTATGCAAATCTACAGTTTTTTTTCCGATCTTGATGAATTTCTGCACACTTAACTTTCAAAGCAAGAGAAAGGTCAATGGCTACATAAAATTTTGAACAACCACCCCATCTCCCTTTCCCAACCCTTAACTCGCAATGCAATACTGTAACAATGCAATATTTCAACATTGTAACATATCTTGCATAGTTAGCTATGAGGATAGATAAACGATGCATTCTGATTGGCTGATGAGAAAATATCGCCAACCTAACCCCAAAATATCACAAAATGAATAAAAATATCGCCAAATAAATAAAATTATCGCCAAATGAATAAAATTATCGCCAAATGAATAAAATTGTCGCCAAATGAATTAAAATATGGCAAACTGGACGGAACTATTGTCATAATGAAAAATATCATCCAATTTTTTTTTTCAGCTAACGCCGGGAACTTCATCTAGTGAAATATAAACTATCGCCGGTTATATTTGATTCAATTTTTCCAATTTAACAATGTTTATCAATCCGAAACTTCACTATTAAATTTTATTTTAAAAAATTCAAAAATTTTCATATAAAAAATTCAGCGAACGACAATTTAATTCAAAAAATATAATTTAAATATTCAAGTACTTTTTAAATATATTTCAATTCATATCATTTTTAAGTACATAACAATGCATATTTTAATTTTGATATATCTACTCTAAAACTTAACAAATGACTTAATTGCTATATTAAAAAATGTGCTCTTTTTATTTACGAAACGACTGAAAAACTTTTACCAAATTAATCATTTTTTTATTTTTTTTGGAAAGTTGCCATCAACTGTATGCAAATATCGATACTTATCGTTTTCTTAGTAAATCCTATCATTAAACAGCAACAAAAAGTAGATTCTTTTTCTATGTATACTTGCATTGGTCGTTTAACGCAAAATATCTAGGACAATGCCTTGAGTGCAAAGCGATCTTATTAAAGAACTTATTACTCGAAAATTTTCATATATTTGTGTCGAAGATAAAAGGATTTCCTCGCCATGTTCTATGTTTTTGAACCAGAACGAATAGCTTCTTATCTTAAACCTTTGATAGGTTATATGAGCATTCAATAGAGATACATTTTCAAATATATTGAGAAATACTACGCGCGTTCGGATGCCCAAATGATCATGGTATGATCACAGATTAACCATGGCATAAAGCTATTTTACAATGCAAATAATATCCCGTAACGTATTGAATAGCTTATGTTTCGCTTAAAGAAATAAATGACACAATGGAATAAACGTAAAATAATATTTTTAATAAATGAACTAACCAATGAATGTTGCTTATATATATCTAAAATGCATATGTTGAAACAATTCCTTTAAATGTCTAAAGAGTGGATATAAATATTATTAAAAATTAAATTCTATAAACAAAAGTAAATTAAATATTTGAAAATGTGTATTGGAAATCGTAGAATATAATTAGTAATACTATCGATATAAAATTATTTGCTTTCCGAAAGAGTTCTATCAAGGAGTGCAATTCAAAAATTTGCCTTATTCACCAATAGAAAAATATACTTGCATTATCCCCAACTAGAAAAATCTGCTTCCCTTATACACAACTAGAAAAATGTTTTCCTTATCAACAAGTAGAAAAATATGCGTGCCTTATCCTCAACCAGAAAAATATGCGTGCCTTATCCACATATAAAAAAATCTGCTTGCTTTATCCACATATAGAAAAATATGCTTGCCTTATCCACAACTAGAAAAATGTTTTCCTTATCAACAAGTAGAAAAATATGCGTGCCTTATGCTCAACCAGAAAAATATGCGTGCCTTATCCACATATAAAAAAATCTGCTTGCTTTATCCACATATAGAAAAATATGCTTGCCTTATCCACAACTAGAAAAATGTTTTCCTTATCAACAAGTAGAAAAATATGCGTGCCTTATCCTGCCTTATCCTTTCCTTATCAACAAGTAGAAAAATATGCGTGCCTTATCCTCAACCAGAAAAATATGCGTGCCTTATCCACATATAAAAAAATCTGCTTGCTTTATCCACATATAGACAAATCTGTTTGCCTTATCCACAACTAGAAAAATATGCTTGCCTTATCCCCAACTAGAAAAATGTTTTCCTTATCAACAAGTAAAAAAATATGCGTGCCTTATCCTCAACCAGAAAAATATGCGTGCCTTATCCACATATAAAAAAATCTGCTTGCTTTATCCACATATAGAAAAATCTGTTTGCCTTATCCACAACTAGAAAAATATGCTTGCCTTATCCACAACTAGAAAAATGTTTTCCTTATCAACAAGTAGAAAAATATGCATGCCTTATTCTCAACCAGAAAAATATGCGTGCCTTATCCACATATAGAAAAATTTGCTTGCTTTATCCACATATAGAAAAATCTGTTTGCCTTAGCCACAACTAGAAAAATCTTATAAAAAAAAAATTTACTATCCCAATACATATGAGTATTAAGTAAAATTAAGTTTTAGCTCAATAACAGATGGTATCCTCACTGTTAAAAATGCATCCTCATTTTTGTGAAACATTCTTCATTTTTGATTAAAAAGTCGCCTGAATTGCTCCTATTAAATATTTAGTGTACTAATACTAATTTTTTTTAGTCAAATTAAAAAAAAATTAGGTTTTTTTTCTGAAATTTATTTCGTCAAAAATAAGGGATATTTCAAATAAAAATCGAAGGCTCGACTCGAACCAGATATATTTTAGTCCGAAATCACGCGGCGCTATCGACTGAGGTAAAACCACTTTGATGAACTATAACAATATGCATGTAAAAACCTTAAACCATTATTTCATCAAAATTAAGGACGAAAAATGGGGACGTTTGAACTGTGGCAATACTCGTATAACAAGCGAACATGAACTGATATCACCGAAAAGGAATCTGAGTAAATTACTTTCGTCAATATCTTGAAAATTCTTGTTTCGTCAAAAGTCAAACGATTCATGAACGAAACAATGTCAAATTTTACGAAAGTAGCCTCGACGATTTCAGAATGTTATGTGTTATTTCTGATTGCTAATAGAATTTAATTTGTGGTAGTCGTTCCATATCCTGGCTCAAATAAATCATATATATTAATCATATATTCAATATTCTATACAATATTGATTCAAGTAGCTTGGAAAATAAAATATTCATTATTTAATATATAAATATCTGCAAACCTTCATGCTGCACTCCTACATACAAAAAATCTGAACGCATTTCTTTCTTTTGATGGGAGAAAGCAAAATTCTCTATTTATAATCATTTTGTTTTGGAAATATCGTTTATAGTTGCAAAATATTACAAAAATTTATGTAAAAAACAGTCATATTTATAAAATTTCGAAAATAACGTAGATTAAATCGTAATATGAAATCCAAAACCATCTCAGAAAAGGTGTTATAAATATCGATTCTAATAATCTGAATTTCTAATCATTTCACAATTTTTTTTATTGATGCACTCCATGTTATACTACACATATTTAATGACTCGGGATACATGTTTTTTTTTAAAAAAACGTGTTAAAGTTATTGATTTCTAACTAAAGAAATAAGGATGTAACATTTTAATAAATATATAGACCCTCCTGAATCCCTTTCTATTACAGAAAATCAAAATAAAATTCTCTAACACGCACGTAAAATAGGTTCCTTAAATTGCGTCCTTGCACGTAAAATGGCGCCTTCTTATCTCCAAAAGCAATATTCGCAATCACATTGTGAAAGTATTTCTCGTATCAACTTTTACCATTTAAGTCCCCCAAGCTTTGGAGCGTCTTCCATTTACGATCTTTTTATTTTTTGGGTTTTGTCTGTGAAATATAAACTTCGGAACATGAAACATGATCTGAAAAGAGCAAACATTTTGCACACAGACAAAAGAAATGACATCAAACGAGCATCGTCAAATACATCAAACGAAAAATAAAACACTTTGGAATTTTTTCTGTCTAAAAAGAAATATTAAAACTCTTTTCGACCGTCTGATGGTCTTTCAAAACAACTATCCGATGTCTTTGACCGTAACCGTATAAGTCATATAATTTTGCTAGAAAAGTTCCCTTTGTTCGAAAAATAAAAGTCGTGATTGACGAACCCATTTAAGAGTTGTCCCTAAAGTTTATAGAGTTTGGCGCTTTAAATAAGTTGTGCCTTTTTACAAAAGACTTGATAGTAATTGATGAATTTCATTTAATCAGTTATGTTTGATTCTTTTTTGTGTCAAAGTGTCTGCCAAAAAAAAATTTTATTTGAGGTTTGAATCAAAAAAAATAATTTTTATGTTATGACTGTGAATACTTCTGTATAAAAAATAGTTTTGCTTCTTAACTACGATAAAAAAAAAAGTAGACTTAATTTAGTGATGGAATAGCAAAATGTCAAAATTGTAAAATTGTCTTCTGTAAATAAGTTTATTATATATATCCAATTCATGTACATTACATATATATATTTTAATTGTTATTATTTTAATAGATATAGCTTCCAAAAAACGCCACAACGCTTTATATTTGAAAAATATTTCAAAATCGAATATTTTTATGAATTTAAAGTTTATGTGTATTGCTAGAAAAACTAGAAATCCACCGACGAATATTCAGCTCCGTCACAGAGGATCAGAGGATTAAAATAGATTATAATTGATTTTATTTTCCAGGGGTGGTATTTTCCCGGATTTTTTTTAATTTTCTGAATCCGAAATTGCGATTTTTTTTTAATTTTTGGAAACTAGAATTCAAGATTTGTTTATTTAATTTTCAGAAGCCAAACATTTTGGATTTTATTTTGGTTAGAATTTAACTAGGAATTTTAATGTCTAGCCCATTTTCTAAAGTTTAAATATTTGCAGAAATATAACGCGTGGTGTGATTTCGCTATACGCCATGCAAAATTGAAATGCGTCCAAGGAGAAAGAAGCGTGAAAGTAGGCAATTCATCACTTCCTTTGCAGCTCACCTAATAAGAATATTGCAATCGATCTTAAGGGAAAAGAAGGATATCATTTATCATCATTTTAAAATAACTTTAATTTAAATGACTAATCCAAGCAGAAAAAATAACATTTGATAAGTTTTGTCCAATTTTCTTTTTTTAAAGTTGAGGACAATTCATTACTAATAAACATTAATTTGTTGCCTTGTGCAGAATCGATGTTTACTCTAGAAAAATTGGAAAAATCTCAACAACATAGCTTATGTTAATTCAAGAAATATTCGCAATCTTCTTATCACTTGAAATTTAAAATAGTTATAATTCTAAAAATGATCTACATTTTTTGCAATTGCTGATTTGTCGTATTTTGCCTATAAAACCATTTAAAAATCATATTGATTTTAAAATGTTAGTCATTTTAACTTTTTTTTATTTTAAGATTATTAAAAACCTCAATTGTTACATGTTCAGTATATATGCTCTTCGTTGCATCAGGTGAAGGAAAACAAAGCAAATGATGCTCTTTTCATACTTTTTTCCTTCATAAATACCTCCGAATTGTAGAAGTTCATTAAATTCGATCTGCTATGACGTATGGGAAATACTTCCAATTATTTTGCATCTAATAAATAAATACTTATTTTTTACTATTTTCTAATTGATCATTATTTGTATTGTACTAATAAACAAAAATACTTTTAATTTTTTTGATTTTTGAAACCTGTATTTTTTTTTACCAAATTGTAGTAGAAGACTTGTCTTTTTGTGTAATGACAATTAATATTTGAACGAATTTTTTTTTTAAGTTTGGCTACCAATTATTTTAAAACATTGTTTTCAGTTACAATTTTTATACGATTATTTTTTTTATTAATGCGTTATATTTGTAACCACTTCTTAATTAATGCGGTATTTGTAACCCCCCTACTACTTTTCGGAACCAAAAGACACTTTTAGAGTTTTTGCTCTTCTGTCAGTACCGCCCCTGATTGCATGTATACTTTTTTGCTATTATAAAAGTACTTTTTAAAGTAAAGAATTTCGTTTCACAAGGAGTAAAGCACTATCTATCCTAATAACATAAAGAGTTAGACAGTAGGCTGAAAAACCGTACTTCTCTATACCGTTAGGTAACTGAAAATTTATACACATTACACAGGTACTATTTCACCTTAAAATTTGCACCTGCATTTCAAAATTAATTGGGCTTTTTTAACATTACAAAGTTAAAATTACATTATTTCGGTGGAAGCTTCTCAATTTTAACTTGTAAAGAACCTTTATATTTCAAGAGTGCATAAAGGCGCAATGTCAACTAAAACGATTCCTTCAGAAATCAGGTTTTTATTTTTAACAACCCACCTTTATCTTTGGTATAGCAAAACTTTTCACGTCAATTACACTTGACATGACATCTTTATTTCTAAAATGAAACTGCAGTTTAATATTCCTCTTCGGATGCTACTAGATGGTAGGAGAATCTCATTTTTGACAAAAGCTTGACATTCCGCCCTTATCCCCCCGTATCCTTCATTTGTATTTCTTATATATCTGTAGTTGATCTAACGATTCTAAACGTAACTCACGTATTCAAATATGTGCTATTGCTAAAACACTTTATTTTCTAAGAATTAAACACAAAAGATATTGGTAAGTTTTAAATAGTTTCTAAACCAATTGTTGAGAGAATAATTCGACGATTTTTTGAAGTTAATCCCTTATATATAAAAAAATGGTTAAATTTTAATTATAAAATACTCAAAGGGACTACAAAAGGGAATATCCAAACTGTATCCGATATATAAATTTAGACTAGTTGGCGGGATTAAGATCGCACTAGAGTTGCACAGTGAGCAATTTTCGACGATTTAGGGTTTATCCCAAAAAAAAAGACACGTAAACAATGTCTCTTAATTTTAAACCAAAATCAAACGACAAGGACAACACCTGAGCCGGCCCTCCACGGAACTTTATATTGACGGAGAGGACACCTACCCAAGTCTAATATTATAGATTTTTAAGACAGATAATGTATTTTATTTATTTTATTTTTACGTCGTTTTAATTAAAACCTTGCCAATAACGGATATGTCTACTAGTTTTCGACAAACTTATAGTATAGAAAACTGTAAACAGTCATACATACTATCAATTAAAAAGAATCCAAATATTTAGGGTAAACTAATCTTAAAAAAAACTGCACTGCCCAATACAATGCTAAGAGACAAATCTCAATACCTAATTTAGCTTTGCCTGTAATATTGATTACCGATAAATTTTTTCGCGTCGGACTAATCTAATTAATTATAATTACATTGGACCTTGATTATTCCTTTCAAGTAAACCCACATTTTGTAAGTAATTGAACTTCGCAGCGATGCTCTGTTAATGAAGAAATCCATAAAAGGCAAGATGTGTGAGAAGGACGACAAACAGGTCGTTAAATTTTATTACTTCAGAGATATTCATATCCATATTTCTTTTAATCATATGTTTTGTCATATTATTATGAGAATTGAGTTGTGATTGACATATTATTGTATGACTGGATTATTGTATTTTATTGTTGAAAATTCTAGTTAACAGTGTGAGTGACGTGAGGCCATTTGCAAATTCCCTATTTTCCTTGCAAATTCCCTATTTTTCTTGCAAATTCCCTTTGCAAATTCAATATTTTTCTTGCAAATTCAATATTTTCCTTGCAAATTCCCTGTTTTCCTTAACAAAAAATCCCTACAGATTAAAAAAAATATTAACGAGAACAATTCTGTATCATGTTATTTACTATTTTAGAGTAAGTAGTAAAATAGTTATAGTAAAATAAAATATTTTTGACCTCCTAGTTTTAGAATAATAATCTCTCATGCACTTAAAAAATATGTGATCTATGTGTTTCATACTTTTGATAGTATATTTAGTGAGAATTGAAGTTTTGAATACAATGTGAAATACATATAAAGATTAAATCAAAATTATACATTAATAATTCAAAAAATTATAAATTGTTTTTTTTTTACTTTTAAACACTGTAATTTTTTTGTAATATTTTTTAATCCTTTCTTGAGAATTTCACTCAAATTTAAAAAGGCTACATAGAAATTATTTTAAACTGCCAACAACATTTCAGAACAAGTTTATTATGTTTTTTTTTATATTCATGATGTTAATATGCCCTATTTCTTAACATTGAATGCATTTGAATATAATATATTCCTATGGAAAAATATTGCCTAGAATAAGTCAGCAATATTTTTGTGATTTTAGGAACTTTTTTGTTTCTATTCTATCCTCAATTTTTAATCACGTCAAATAATATTTATATTTTGCATAGAATATTTATATTTTGCATAGAATCGTGTATTTTGAGAGCTATTACTTATATGTTTTTAGATAAATGCAGCATAAAAAAACAACTTTACATTTTAACTCTAAACTAATAAATGGAACATTCCTAGCACATATCATTAAACCTAACTACTCTATTTACGATTATGGAATATTGCACTTGAGTAAATTTTTTTATTATTTACACTTCAATATGCATTCTGGCAAAAAAAAAAGCTATAAATAATTTGTCTCTTAAACTTATAAAAATTATCGCCTTCGTTATTTTATGACTGAATTATTAAGCTTAAAACGAAATCAGAATTTTAATGAAAGTTGATTATTTTTACTGCTCTTTATTTTTTTACTCCTTTTTTTTATGCCCCTTATTTCTCTTTTTTTTTTCAGTATATTATACTCTTGTATTTTCTCGTAAAAGTTTTTATGCCATTATATCTTATGTATATTCTAGATAAAACAACGCCCTGTTTAACAAAATACCATTTTAATTTCTAATAAAATACTATTTTAGCTTCTACTAGGAAAATACTACAACATTTTTATCTAGACAATCCTATTCTTGAATAAGTTCAAAACCGAAAAAAAAAGTGTCGAGGTAGAATTAAAATAGAGGGTACAAAAATAAAATAATAGTGCAATATATCATAGTTTTGAATAGGTAAAGTTATCTTTGGTTGGAAATGTATAGCAAAATCGAATAAAATTCTATACTTTTTTTAAATTATATTATGATAATTCCTTTTATTATCTTAGTCAACATTATATTTTTATATATTACAGTATGCATAATATTTATTTAAGCGTCGGCGTTTTTTAGATGGAATACTTAAAAGTAACGAAATCTATATGATAAAAATAATAGTTTTTACTGATACAAATATGAGCTTTTCTTACAACTTTCTGTAAAACTACTCATATTCGTCGTAAAATATATTCATTGTTTTAATACTTCAATAAAAAAAAGCAAACTTTGACACTCAAATAACGTCCTTGAAAGTAATGATAATTCAATTTGTGTTGTTATATGCGTCCAACTGTTATATAATTATAAAATTTTCGTTATTACATATGAATATCATAATGATGTTTGTCGCCTTTTCTTTGATTTACGAAACACCACAATAAAGTACAGTAAAACTTCAACTAATCAGATTAATTATGACTAGATACCATCCAGATAATGGAATATCCAGATAATTGGATAACTCACGGAAAAAAGATTATTTCTTAGTAAAAACATTTTTTTTAGTATGTAATATAATTTATTGACTATTAAAACAATATCATTCACTGATAAGAAATTTTCAAAATGTCGATTTTTTTTACTAATTATTTTTTTCAAAACGATTCGGATACGGATAATTGGCAATTCCCTTTGTCTGATCCGGATAACTGGAATTTGAATAATTGAAGTTCTACTGTAAAAAGGATTCAGACATAATGATATTTTAAGTAAATGATTACATTTACTTAAAATATCCTTATATTTATATATATATCCAACAATTTAATATATTAATTTGAATCTTTTAATAAAAAGCATAGTTTTACTACATAGGCGTGTATTATGCCAAGTGATGTAGGTCACAAAAATCCGAAATCGGACTAAAACCATTTTCCGTTCCTATGCATCTAAATCTATCATTTGATCAAGTAGGGTTGGTTTTAGTGCAATAAGTTTCCAATAATGAGGTGAATTTCATTTTACTTAACTTTATATTTCGAGTTGAATGGTTTATATTCTCTTATCTCTGAATTTTCTTTTTGGATTTGAACTACTTGGCAGCCAACCTGCTACATGTTTCCAGACTTGCCGCCCCCACCCCCTTTCCTCGTGTTACATCTACTAATAATAAATTCCAACATAACACGACCATTTTATTTTATCTTTCTAATTAACACGTAAAAGACTTAAATTTTAATTTGTGACATTATTTATTCAATGCTCAACTGCATTCACGCTTTCCAAAATTGAAAAATATTTAAAATTGTCCGAATTTTCATGCACGTACTAACTATAAAATTGTACGAAGATTGTAACATCAGTATATAGTTTATTATTAAAACACTTAAAAGACTCTGGAGGGAGTTTTAATTGTTTCAAATGCTTTCTTAAAATAGCAGCTTTAAGGATGTAATTGAAAATTATAATCCCGGCTTATAATTTCACGCACTAAAAGGCTTAAATATTTGATCATCCAACTTTGAATGACAATCCTCCTTGAGTGTTTTACAATAAATAACTGTTAAATAGAGTTTGCTCAATAACACAAATTCCAAAACCTAGAAATTAATGATATGAATGAGAAATAAAATAAAAATAATTAATTTATTTTGGGTTTCATTACGAAAAACCATATAAACAAAATTGAATTGAAATAACAATTAAAATTATAAAAATGCCTGCTTTTGGAAAAATATTATGTTTGCTGAATTTAAGTTTAAAGTTTAAGATAGCTTTTCGCTCGTTATTTCATTCTGAAATGGGGAAATTCATTTCTTATTAAATTTCAATACGAAAATATTGCTTATTTTTAGGAGATCCCGCTTATAAAAATTTGGGATTCTTTGTATTATAAATATTTTAATGAGGTCATCGATCGCAGTAATATACATTGTAGTGGATGGTTTACTAGTTATTCCAAAATAGTAATTATTTTAAGTTGAGAAGTTTTATAATAGCTGATTATTAGCAGTATAAGTTGTAATTTTTTTGGTAAATAAGTAAACTAGCCCATTTTATTTTCAAAACGGATATATATGTTTTATGAAAAATATATATTTTATTGGTTATTAAGTTTTATTTTGGTTTCAAATCACTATTACAGAGGGGGACTTATTTTAAATTTCTATTAACTCGTAATTTATTATAAGGAGTAATTTTATTTGCGAATTTTACTGCTTCCTTTCAATAGAAACGGCAGTTTAAAGAGGAAAAGTAAATGATTAATTTCCTTCAGCGACTGTTAATTAAATTCGCGGCGTAGCCAAATTTTAGATTTTTTTTAATTCATAATTTTAGGGTGGAATGCAAGTTTTGGTAAAAGGAAAAATCTATGCAAATATTTTGGAAAAATTATAATGTTAATTATTTTATCTAACATTAATAAAGTTTATTGAGTTGCTAAAATCAAATTAATTAATTAAAAAGTATTGATTATTAAAAATACGATACTTAAAAACTGTAAACAGCGTTACCGTTTGTTTGAAAAGGAAAATTAATTTAACAAAAATACCCCCCTCCCTACCTCCCTGACTGCTCCAACGCCACTGCGTTAATTTGTAATTGTTGCTATTTTTAAATTAAAAAAAATCTTTATTTTCCGACATTATACGGAACCTCACATGGCCCCCGCACTTTTGGAAAATTAACTTGGACAAGCGCTAAAATGATTAAATTGAAAGTCTCCCCAAGGATATCAAATGCTCTTTTTTTATCAACTCTATTAGTATTATATGTAATTGCGTATACTCGTCTAGCTAGAAAAATTTTCATTCATCGATCATAACTTATCTGGTGTTAATTAATGGATGATTTTTCCATCCATAAAAAAAAGAGTTTACAGTAAAAAATTAGCTCTACTACAGATAAAAAGTTGACATTATCCAGATTTCTTTTAGAAGATGTAACACTAGAAAGTTGTCCAGAATATATAACAAATTATACTGACGTGTATACGGGACTGGTGCACGATACATCTGATCGGGGTCCAAAGTCCCGACGTCTATTGAAGGCGTTGGGTGCCAGTTCAGGTGTTTCCTTGTCATCTGACCATGGTTCTAAAATAACGAGGTGCATCTATGAAAGTGTGTGTGAATGTGTATGTGTTGCCGGGTCTTTTCTTCGAGATTGACCCCGAACCGTCGCCAATAGCCCACTGTGCAGCTCTAGTGCGACGTTATTTAACAAAACCAAAACCAAACCAAACCTTTTAGAAGATGTGTGTTAGGGAGGGGGAGTTGCATTTCCACAAAACGGGGTTTGTGCGATATAGCACTTTTCAACATTAAGGACTAAAGAGGTCCCTCGGCAAAATTTGAATTTGGTTTATGATAGCTAAGAGCTCCCTTGATTGTACCAAGTCGTCAAGAAAGGATTATTACGTTCCGATGCTAACGCGGACAAACATAGATCACCAAATAATGTTATTAGTATTGATGTATAAGCCAATATACATACACTGCCCAATGGATTAGAAACATAAGATCGATATTATATTGGACCTCCTGTTTCATGTATAATTACTTCTATGCAAGTAGCCATAGATTTTACTTTTGCTTGCTAAGCATATACTTCATTTGCAAAAGATTTTTTTTCACTTGTACACCGTTAAAAATAGGTACTTAAAAATAAGTAAAATATACTAATTTTTGATTACATTCGATGCTTATCATAGCTCCGAATACATAAGTTTCATGTTTGAAAAAGACATGTACTCAAAAATGAATAAAAAGAGCAGTTGCTTACCTACATAGCCTGGCTTTAAAATCACTTTCAATAAATTCCAACAATTACAAACAGGTCTTACCATGAATCGAACCCAATCCGTCTACCTGATGTCGTCCGAACCGAAGTCCAGGGACTTATCCGTTGTACCACCAAAGCGACGTGAAGAAATTATAAAGTTTTGCCATCCCTTGTTGGCATACCCCAACTGCGAGTAGTGTTCTGGGCCTGCGCATTAGAAGCTAATATTTCTCGCAAACCAATGACTTATTTATTTTCAAACTCGTTTTCACTCTTAAAACACGCTTTTCTCATCGCGTGTCTGTTGAATAAATCGTTGTTGTATATTTACATCGGCGTTTTAATTAAAAGATAAGCGATGCCCAAACGAAAAATGAACGGTTTCACTGTCAACTTATTTGTTCAAACATAACTTGTTCATTTTACTTTCTGCTCCGTGAATTTTTTGTGCATCCAAATAATATTCCATGCACCTAACTTTAAAACTTATGTGCACTGGTGCATGTGCTTTTAAAAGTTCATTTCGACCCCTGTGATATCTTTGAACAAAAAATTAATATAAATAATATATTTTAAAATAATAGTTAAAACTATAAATATGTAGCTTGTAAATAGGGTCTTTTTCTGATGAGTATGTGTAAAAAAATGATATCCCTATATGTTCATATAACATTTCATTTAAATATGACTATGAAGTAATATTCGGTTTTAAACAAAAACACACAACACTCTCGGAAATAATACTCTTATTTTTGAGGATCCTGTGATCGTCAAGGCTACTTTCGTCATATTTGACAATTGTTTCGTCATTGAATCTCGAGACTTTTGACGAAACAAGAATCCTGAATCTTTTAATGAAAAGAAATGTACTCAAATTCCGTTTCGGGGATATCACCTCATGTGTTTGCTTCTTATACGAGTATTGCCATGATTTCAAAGGAGTCTTCTTAGCCAAGTGGATAGAAGATTGGACTCTAGACCGAGAGGTCCACAGTCTGAGTCGGCCGTCTGTATTTATTTGAAATTGACCTCATTTTTGACGAAACAAATTTCGATAAAAAACGAAAAATAGATTTCTTAAGTTTGACGAAATATTTAATCGCAGCATATGGCAGTCGTCGGTTTGACTAAAGTTTCATCAAATATGAGCATGCCATTTTAACAATAAATATAATCTTTGAAGTCTTTATTAAAATTTAAATAGGGTTTTGGTAAGATATAAAGATTTACCTTAACGTAAATAAACAAATATGAAGCTTTTATTACTGACAAAAAAAAAGTTTTATTTTAAATATTATATACTGTTTTCTTAATTTTCGCAAAAATTGTATTCAAACCCTGTCATTTACAGAATTATTAAAGGATTTACGCTATGAACTATAAATGGGTATAATTTCACAACTGTACTAGTTCTAAGTATGACAAACAAATATTACATTTATCAAATGAATATTAAATGTTTAATCTAAACAATTAGACAATAATTTCGCTATAAAAAGTAACTAAAAAAAATTAGTAATATAAATATAGCAAAAAAATATGTAATCGTAACTAAATCAAAATTGACTGAAATGCTTTTTCTGAAAATTTTAATATAGTTAAAAAGCAATTCAGAATTCAGGTTTTCTATACTAAATAAAAAAATATTTTAAAAATCGATTCAATCTTTGTATTTTAATCGATTCAAGACAAACTGAATGTTCTTACATATCACTTATTTAATATAAATAAATTTATCCCTTTTTATTTAAGACAACACTACTATTTTCTTTTAAGAACAATTCTATTTTCAAAAATCGACGCAGAAAGGCAAGATTTAGAATGTACCACAGCATTTAAAAACGCTTTCGAATGTTTCGCGATCGACTGCGCATCCGAGTTTTTTTTTTAATTCAAAATCGATTTTTTTTTTGTTTACGTCCTGAAAAATAGCGTTTAATTTCCGTTGAAGTTCCTAACTGCCGATGCGATTGATAGAAAAGGATATTAAAACGCGTTAGAACTTTAATATACCTTATCGTTGGCAATGTATTTGTTTTACGTTTAACCTAACAATTTTTTAAAGAAGAATTTTCCCTTGATGGCTTTAAATTAAAAATATAGCATTGACTTAAGTTTTATATTAAATAATAATAAAAAAAACTGAAAGTCTATAGGAGGAGCTTTTACACCTAGATGCAATTTTTTAACAGCTGGGAAAACGCTTAGTATATGAAGGTAATAATAGCGGTATAATTTAGTAAGCTTATTTTATGTAAGTAAAAGTACGACTATAACCTCCTATAGTCGTATTTTTATTGTTTTTAGACAATAGCAATATTATTTAATTTAATATCAGACAAATAATATGTATTCTCGTCTGAATAGGAAAATTTAAATTACATGCAATTTAACCGAATATTAACTAATTACACTAAAATTTATAAAAATATTACTTCAAATAATTAATATTAATATATAGACAAGAATTTTTACATTTATTGAAATGTCTCTTATTTTCTTTTCGAAAATGTCCCTACAAAGCTATATCAAAATGCAATAACTGATCGCATTTCTATTTGATGAATTGTCAAATGGTAAATGTCAGCCTCTCATTTGAAGTCTTCAAATAAGGTTATTATAAAAAGGAATACCTTTTGAGAATCGATGTCTCGTTATGCTTTCCGAAATCCATATAAAATTCGGTCTTCAATGGATATTCAATTCCAGTTTTTTGTTTGTTAACTTGCGAGTTTGAAAGCTATAGATTATAAAAGTGAGTGTCTACTGTCTTTCAACTATTGAGAAAAGCCAAGAGTGGTCCTTTTATACTAATAATCAATATTCTGTGTTAGGTTTGCTTTCAAATAAGCGTCTATGGAATTAAAGAATTTATACAAGAGCTAGATTAATCCAGCTTTGATGTATTCAATATGATGGATGTTTGTACATAAATTAGTTTACTGACATTCAGTGTATTTTTTAAGAACGGTGTTTTTCATAAATGCTTACCATGTATTATTGTAGGATATAGCCTTATAAAAAGAGTTTAAAATGTTTATAAAAAATTATAAATGTTTTATAAACGTTATACTTTAAATAATTAATACATTTGAATACACAAATAGAGTATTTGTGATTTCAAACAAAATCACTAGTTTTGAGTTTTATAGATTATACATAACGCATTTAATAACAAAATAATAAGAATTTGTATGTGTGTATAGGTTTGTCTGATTTTAACACAAGATCAATTGGACGAATTATCATGAAGCATCTTAAAATCTGGATTTTGTCCCATTTTTATACTCACAACCGTATAAATATTTTTAAACAGTCAACTTTTCCCTTCGAGCATGAATGGTCTGTAGTAGAGAGAATATGACGTCATAATCGTGAAGCCCACATCTCAGAGCAAAAGGCCTATATCACGAGCCATTTCTTCAAAAATTGTGAATTAAAAAATACTCGCGATTGGCTTATGAATTGGGAAATGTGTAACAGTGAAAATTTAGGAATAGAATGACGTAATTAACCACGTGTCTGAGGCCATACATGTTGGATTCACTTTAATGTTAGTGAGAGTGACGTCATGAGTCCTCTACTACAAAGGATCCATGCTCGAAGATTTTTCCATTGACATTAGTATTGGAAAATTACATTGCCGTTCTTGTATTCAACTTTTACAATTATTAAATATTTACGTCACTAGCAATGGAGACCAAAAACACTATTTATCAATGAAAGAGCATTTCTTAATTTGAAATAAACTAGGGGTCTACGCCTTTCTTTTTCTTGTAATTTTCCAGTATATAAATTACTACTGACAAAAATAATATATGTACAAAATATTTTGTACTATTTAACTTTAATTCAAAACATTTTTGGGGGCATTTGCCATTTTTCATCTTGAAACATATTGCATAAATTAAAAAAATACAGTGTGGACATAGATTGTTGGGTGATGGTCGACTGCATCATATTAAACTATATTAGCAAAATAAAACATTATTTTTGCCCAACTACTTCGTTTATATTTTAAACAAATTGCTCAGCTTTTTTAGTGACAAATAAATAAATTAAAAAGAAAGGTTTATTGTATATTGTTAAACAGCTAAACAATTTTTAACCAACCTGTGTATAAAAAAATCATAGACGATATTAACGTTTTGTTTTCATTGACTAAATATTAAAACTTAATAATAATAACTAAATTCACTTCGACCAACAGATTAATTTAATCACAATGCAGTCTAAATTTACCTGTAATTCGAACACAAAGTATAACCATCATGCAATCCATGAAATAATTCTTACCTAGGAATATTCTTACCTAGGGAATACATCTCTGAATACTTACTCGAATTAAATGAACTCAGCAACATTTTAACTTAACCTTTTCTGAAGTTTCAAGAGGATGTGCGTTAAGTAAATGCAATTATTGCTCGCATCCTTCACCAAACACAATCTTTGACAAGAATTTCCAATTCAAATATGAAATCTTATTTTAACACTACTCGGAATGCTTTCTCGCAGACAGACATTTGACACTCTAACCATGCTTAAAGTGCATCAAAAGGCTTCCTGAATTAATATATGCTAACCCATCACTTTATGGGCGACTTTGATGTGCATAAATTATCATCTCCTTTAATTAGTGGAAAATTCATCTTCTCCGTTTCTAAGGGGGGGGGGGGTCTATTTATGTTCAAAACAAGAATCTTGAACAAGGAAAAGCAGGGATCAAAGAGTCTGAACGTTGTTTAAATTAATGTAAGTTTGCTCAAAAGCATATTAATGAGTCTAATTATTTAGCTGACAGACGGGAATATTGAATATTGTTTGGCGTTAAGACGCGATGGATTTATTGCCGGTCGGTATAAATTTTAAAATATTTGTTTTTAGTGATGTGCTGAAATATAGGAAGTTTGTCTTAATTTTTAATGTGCAATGTTTATAATGTGGAATGTTTATAATTTATGTGTATGTAGAAACGAAGTGAAGTTCTAGAAATAGCAGTAATCGGCTGGAGCAATGTAACATATACGGATTTTTTTTTATATAAAAAAAACAACGATACGGCTAAATAATATTAAACTAAATAAGATTTAATTATTTTTTGCGAGAATTTAAAGAAATATTTTTAGTAGTATAACTGTGTGGTGTTTCCATCCCCCCCCCACCCCCTTACTAAATCAACCAGATGATAGACTATAAATTTGAATTTTTTATTCTTTTTTATTTAACATTACGCACGACTTTTTGTCAAAATTAAATAATCACGTGGATGTTTTTTACGTATCTTTTTTACATATAAAAATCAACGTCTGCTGCATAGTTAAACACGTGCTTTTTTTTTGCCAATATAAAATCGATATTTCATCATATATTCAATTTAACCTCGACACTATATCGCCCACAGTTTCCATTATAAATTATTACCACGTGCTTTTGTTTATCCCTGGGATTACCTTACTTGCATAAGAGCCATTCTCATTCCGTGTGTGCCTTATCAGACATACCGCAGCCAATCGGAAAGGACACCTTTTCCAAGGTGTTTTGATTCGTAATGACTAAGAATCTGCCAAAAGCAATTGTGTGAGGTACACAATAGAAATAAACAAGCGTGAGGAATATTGGGAAGCAGAAAGGTTGGGCAATGGGCATCTATCTTTCAAAAGCAAGTTTTGAGAGAAATTTTGAATTATTCTTCTTTCCATGTTATCCAAGAACTTTTCTTGAACTGCAGATGGCGTTTCGCATAAACAAGTTAATTCAAGAGAATGAAACTATACAAATGTAATAGATAAATAAATTTCGGCTTTTTGACCAAACAGATGTCTTTAGAAACATTTCTTTCAAGCTTCTCGTTTTGTATAAATATATTCCATTTAAATGCTGTTAATTAAAAATATGTCTTTGATTTTTTAATATCACTCATATTCTTAGATCCGGTAACAGCAAAACAAATAAGATAAATCTGATTTTGAAAAATATACTGTAAATCTAAGGTTTAATCAGAAATGCACTTATAATGCTTAATTATCAATAATATTCTTACGTTCGTATTTTTCGTATGCAACTGACCATTCTTTTTTCATTTCCTTAGTGTTTCAAAATAACAATTTCATTTCCATTACAGTTCTGTACTTAATGGAGGAATTTCAAAACATGTCAGTCCTGCAAGTAACGCAGATACAATAATTCTAAATAACTTAGTATTTTAAAATGTTCAATGCGACTTCCTCGGTTGCAGGTTGCATGAACAAGAGCAAGCAGAGCGGAAGTTCCGACAGCGAGGCCGACAGAAAGCGGGCCAGCTCAAGGGGGATTATCCCCAGGGCCAAGATCAAGACCGTCAAGATGACGCTGGTGATTGTCTTCGGTAAGTTAACAATTATTATATGACTCCCATTGAACTACACTAACAAACATATCCGTTTTGTTAAATAACCAACGACAATGGTTTCATAAATTGTATTTAAAATTATGAAGAATCGTAACTATGCAAATGTTCGACGCAGTTTGACCAGTTTGACTCATGTGCCATTAAACACCAACGTCCTTGTTCGTCGTCGTCGTCTTTCTTGGAGGAGATTTCTCGGCTTGTTGATGCAGCAACAGCGAACATTTCGGTAGCAGTTAAAGTGGTAGAACCAATTATCGGTGAAACCTCAGCTCTTTTCCGATAAAGGATTTTTGGTTCAACCAAGATTCCACCATAATATTGCGTAATTTACTGCAGACCTCTGTTTTGCACCAAGATATGGTACATCATTGAACTGAAATTTTTTACTGGGTAGTGTGGAAGTTTAGAAATGGAGTACCAGCCACAGTCTTAAAAAAGTTTCACGTCAATACTGCATTATAAGAGTTTCATCTTGATACACAGATTTGCATACTATCAAATCTCACCAAAAATTATATTATGTTTTAATTTTGCCTCTGTTTGCAGAACCTCTGCAGATAGCAAGGTATCTGACAATTTTTAATTTAGTTTATTTAACTTGTAAGGTACTTAAAGCTAATATATGGCACAGATGTGAATCAAACAGTCAGTCTCCAACAGTTTAATGTTCCTCCGGGCTTCCCCAAACTCGTATTCCTTAAGACATATCATTCGTGTAGTAAAAGTAGGACACTCCAAGTTCGCAAAGATACTGAAAATCTGTTAGTACCAAAAGCGTGTTAAACTCTTACATTATCCTGATTTACATTAAATTTAAAATTGTAATTTTAATAAATAAACATTGAGGAATGAAAACTTTAAAGTATTGAACTTTCCACGATTTAACAATAAAACAGATAATAAAAACTTAACAGCTATTAAATATGTAACAAAATATTTCTTACTTTAATTCAATTCATTAACAATAATTATTATCGTACCTTTACGAACTATTATATTGATATTAGTCTAAAAAGTTTAATGACTTTAGATTACTTTTTTGTTTTAACTAAAACAACAAAACGCTATTTAAATTTGGTATTAAAATCTTAATTTACTAAATAACTAACTATTTTAAGTTTTTTATTTTATTGTATTTGATTTTATTGCTTTTAAATAGAAATTAAATACTAAACATGGAAATTATTTCTATAAGTATTTTTAATTCTTCAACAATTAAAGAAATAACAATGAAAAGGTGTTCTTTTATTTGTATTTCAACGAATTAGCAATGAAATGACAAAAATATTTGCATGAATAGCAAAAAAAATGAACTTTTAATTTGAAGTTATCATGCTTGTCAAGTTTCTATCTTTTTCCCGGGCTTAAAAAATATCGGATTGTATGTGGGAAATTAAAATCTGTTCATGACATCTAATATTTAATTAAACGATAAACAATTATGTTTTTCGCAATTGACTTATTCTTCTCTTTTATATTCACTAGTATTTATTGACTAATAATAAACAACTTAAATTTAATGTTTGAATACGTTTCAATTGAAAATATTATGCATATTTAATTTATGTAGACTGTGACAAAGATCTTAAAACTTAAACTAGTCCAATAAAAAGTATTTTACTTAGTCAAATGCATAAATATCGTTTTAATAATTTATCTAGATATTTTCACTTTATCATTTTAGAACTATAATTATCTTCATTATTATGGTATTAAAGTCCCTTTTTTGCTCTATAAAAAATTGTATTAAAGGTTATTGACTTGGATGATTTAACGAAGGAAAAGAAAAAATAGAAAAAATAAGATTGATTACTGATTGATGTTAAATGTCTATAAAATAATCAGGATAAAAACATATTTTTACGATTTTAGGAGGTTCCATTAAAACAATATAACTCCGTGGAAAATAGTTCGATTAAATTGACATCAATAGGAAATTGCTAAGCTTTATAGAAAATGACATGCTTTCAAGTTTTACGCTACTCACACTACACTTGGATTTTGTATAGATTTGAAGAACAAAAATTGTCTTTCAAGGAATAAAAATGTTTTTTAATAAGTTTTATGCAGTGCTTTAGAACTCATAGAAAGGCTTCTTTTGGTGATGGTTCTGATCATACATCTCCATATAACTGGTTCAAAATTAAGGGGCACTGTTATACTGGGTTGTTCGTTTAGAATAGATCAAAAAGGTTATCAATAGTCAATTGCGTAGCTCTAGTTAGACTTTAATTCAACCAACCAATTGATTATGTATAAAAAATTCACATCAAATAAAAACTATATATAACTACACCACATCAAATACATCTACACTAAGTAAACGTTCCCCATGAAATTCCTACATTGCCACTTTATGCGAGCGCGGATCCAGGTGGGGGGTAAAGGGGAAATAACCCCCCCCCCCCCCCCAACATCTAAGATTTTATTTTCAAAAGTCACCTTAGGCAATGAAAAATTTTGAACTAAGATTTTCTTTTGCGAATTGTGATATATATGCATTGCTTAACGCTCTTTAAAACTTCTTAATACCCCCCCCCCCCCGTCCATAATTTGTGTTCATGATAACAATATAACCGCGTCAAATTTGGTGTTCATGATAACAATATACTGCATTACCCCCCCCCCCCCTAACAATAATTACTGGATCCGCCCTGGACTTTATGGCAAATCTATATATCATATAGCTGAAAGGTAAATACAGCTTGCGCAAAAAGCATGAATAATCCACATCAATTTTAGCTCATTTGAATTCGAAACGCTTCCATTCTTCCCACCGAAATGCTCTACTTTACAATGCATCCATAATAACACTCCGGTCGACGCCATTTCTTTTTATTCTATCAACAGTTTCCCGTCCAAACTCAAGCTGAGCCCCGTAGAAAACCGGGCTCATTTCGTCTTATCACTTTTCGCGTTTCACGGCCGCCTAGTCCACGCTTCCAGAGCTTTTGCATAAATAAATAAAAATGAGTTCTGCTCTGCCGTGGTTAAAAACCGCCTACTATCGGAATAGGGATGAAAGGCGAATGAAAGCCAATGGGGGGAAAGTACCTCAAACCGGGTTCCAGAATCTCGGAGGAGAACGAATCTTTCTTTTTCTTGAATCAAAACAAGAAAGAGTTTCACTGGCATGGGACGAAATTTGTTGACTTTGGAGTTTTGTTCTATTTGCCGAGGTAGGCCTGCGTATATATCTATCTATCTTGACAAAACTGTAAGTTAAAAGCGAATATTTGGATTCGAATATTGTCAAAAGATAAGAAAATCCCTGTCTTTTGTGGTGCAGATTCTCTGGACGATAATAATAAAAAAAAAATGCGACTGACTCTTGATGCGAAGCATTTTTTGAAACATCAAACGTTCTTTCTTTATATAAAAGTTCGATCCAAAAAAGACGTTCGTTCTGTGAAAGCTTCTTTCACTTCAAAGACAATTTTATAAAATTATGAGTTTCGTTTACCAAAGGTCAATGTTTGATCAAGCCGCTCAAATCGCTTCAGTTCTATGAACTTAATTCTTCATGGCGATACAAGAATCTAACCAGTTATAAACTTTATAAGATAGAATTGCTTAAAATGTTTATCGACGAACAATAGGAAATTGAATTAATCATTCCATTTTATGTACCCTGTTACTTTTCAACTACAAAAAGTCCAGAGGTTCCTATTCGGCTTTTAAATATATTATTTGTCGGAACGGAATTTTATTTTTATCTTTTATTATCTTGCTGATCTAATCTTGTTTAATTTTTTTACCTTTTATTAATTATTTGTCTTGTGTTATAACTTCTAAAAGCTTCGTGTGGTATTCAGTGAATTACATAAAAGTAACATTTGTTTTTTAATACAAAAATGCTACAGAAATTTAAGAATTAATCTAAAATTAAAGAAATTCTTCGAAAGATAAATTTAAAGCAAATCTAAAATATGTAATAAATAAAAATGATAAAAAAAAATATTTTTGATTCAAATTTTTTAAATACTAACCTACTGATCTAAACTAGTGGTATGTGTAAGTTTCTGGGGGAAAATGTTAATTTAATCACCTTAAATAATATTATATCGTCTATTTTTTTTTTTATGAAAATCATCGTAATATTTTTTAAAACTTCAAAATCAGTTGATGCTTCCTCATTGGAAAGTTTATCTTTGAAAACAAAAAAATTCAAAAATGTTATAAGTTAATATTTATAGAATAAATTACACAACAGTTTGAAAAATTCTTAATTTTTGAACCAACTAAACCCACAATATCAACTAAATTTTTAATTACATATTTATAAATTAATCATCCCACTATCAAGATATATACCTTCTACAAATATTTAAATTTCACTTATCGGAATTATATTCTTACAATATTTTTATTTATGTAAAATACTAATATCTAAAATGTAAGGATTTTATATATGAATATCTATAAATATCATTTTAAGTAACTGATTGGTATCACTTTTTATACCTATTTCTTGGCTAAAGATAGAAAAATATCAATCATTAAATATTTCTATTTTGTATACAAAGATAAGAGAAGATTATTAAAAGAAGCACTTTTTACGCAAGTATTTTCGAATGTAATTGCTAACACTAAAAATGTTTTTATTTTTATTTCCGTTCGTCGAAATTTAGAATTCAATCACGGAATCGTCTGCTGCTAAACCGGTTTCCATATTTGAATGCTGCAATATCTGATCAAATGTATTTCGATTAGAGAAATGGAATCTAAAAATAACAGTTACTTTCGTATCAATTTACTCTTGCACTAGACGAAGAAAAATTCAATTTTAAATAACTTTGATTCCGTAGCTGCCACTAAGGAATTCGATTGTCCAATTGATTATATTTAGAAACTAGAAAAAATTTCCATTAAGAATTTATTTCCATTAGCTTGCTACGCCGATACTCTACAGGTCGGGTTTAAAGTTGGTTTGGTTTGATTAATTAAGGTCGCACTAGAGCTGCAGAGTGAACTATTGGCGACGGTTCGGGGCCTATCTCGAAGAAAAGACCCGGGAACGTAGCCGAGTATTTTTGAACCGTGGTCAGATGACGATGACCACACCTGATTTGGCACCCAACGCCTTCTACAGACGTCGGGATTTAGACAGCGATCAAATTTATCGTGTACCAGTCCCGTATACACGCCGTTAATTTTTGCGGATGTTTTGCACGACTTTTCTAGTATTTTGTAGCGAAGCTGGCAACCCTCTTATCACAAGATCACTACTTTTTACTTTTCTTTGTCAAGTCCATCGCCTGGCATCGAACCGGGAACCTTCGTATTCCCAGCCTGTCTGATTATCTGACACCTTTAACCACTCGGCCACGGAGGCCTCCGGGCTTAAAGTAATACGCAAGCTCGAGCTGTTGTATCGGGTATACAAAGTGACAACCACAGTACCTCCTATCGCAGTGACTCAGACGAATAATGTTTTTAGTGAGTTGCAGGTGATGTTCTGAATTGTGTGGTAGTCAAAAAGAAATACCGCCGCGAGTCGTTAGTGGAAGGTTGCGATTGTTCTTTGTCTGGGTCACCACTGTAACTAGGAGAATTCGGGATTTGAATCCGGTACCTTTCGCTTGCTATACCGATACTCTACCGGCCACGCTAAAGTAATACTCAAGCCTGAGCAGTTGTATCGGGTATCAAAAATATTTGGAAGTGATCACCACATTCTAATTATCTTTTGGGTTCCTAAACAAAAGTTTTCGATTATTTTTATTCATTAGATAAAAATATATAGGATTGTGTGCATTTTGTTTTCTTATTACTTTACTCTGTTAAAATGCTGTCTGTTTAAACAAACCAAGGTTCAAACATTTTTTTTAATTATGCGATTGTTTTCCGTGGTTGCAAGTTTAAATAACGTGCATGGGGTTTTTTACATATTTTTTTCAATTTTTTAAAGAAATAGCTTGGAAGTAGTAGCTCAAATTATTTTATTTGAAAAATATTATAAAATGAGGTATCTTGATTAATTAAAATTCAACTAAGCATTGCTTGAAAAACCGGTCAATCCTTTAGAAATACATGAATAGTCTTAATTAATTGCTTATAATCGTTTTATTTTAATCTCATTGGAATAAAAAAAATTCTATGAAACGCGGCCCATCATCATTTAATAATACTAAATATAAATTAAATATACTAAATATCCTTCAAGTATTGAATAACACTTTTATTTTGTTAGTACATTTAAAATTAAAACATTTTATGATTCTTTCAAATTATTTTGTGTAGTAAATAAACAATTTCGAATTTACGATTCTGACTATGGTTGTCTTTAAATAATTAGCGTAATATTTAAGCACTCATTTGTTCCCCAAGCATTGATAATTATAGGTACAACGAATTTTTATAAACAAGGTGAAATATAATGAAATATAAGAACTTGCCCTTCAAAATGGGAAGAAATTAGGAAATAGACAATTTAATTCCATGGAATATATCACCTGACTGACAGGCGATGAGGTTAATAGAAGAAAACACTTTCTCCAACAAAGGATAAAAAAAAAACTTATTTTTTAAAGCATTAATCATCAAATAAACATATTTGAGAATTGCTTATAGGGTGCAAGTAAGTTAAATAGGGTAATGTGGGGAAAAATGGGTCTTAAAACTCGATTTCTGACGTTCGAATTCCAATTTCGTATTGGAAAAAAATTTGTAAAATTACAATTGTTTTATAAAACCGTTCACTTATTTATTAAAAACATAATGGTATATTCTTATTTAAATCTGAGATTAATAAATATGTTTAATAATTATTTTTCTGAACGTAACTACTACGATTCACAGGTGGGATGGATACCCTGTGTGAGTATTATAAAAAAATTCGTATAAAAAGACATTATTAGAACAAACTTTTAAGTCAAATTAATTAGCTTTAATAAAATATAACAAATAACAAACTTTAAATCCTAAAAAGTCAATATATTGATTATTAATAGAATGCATTTATTCCTAAAAGCAAGCTGTAATTCGCTATTCGCTATTTTGAAAAATCCACTATTGTATTTTAATTATTTCCTTCGAAATAGAACACCCACTAATATTTTATATTATTCTTGGTTTTTTTTTATTCAGGAACATATGATATACTTATGTTATTTTTAATTTGTCCTGCAGACGATTTCTTATTTTATTTAAAACATTATATTTAACTTCGAATAAAACAAGCAAATGACAACCATTTTTCTATTAAAATATGTTCTTTTGTTGATAATTTATTTGAAAAATAGCAGGTATGTAACTTCGTTAAATTAACATATGAACAATATTAAATATATTGCAGTTAATTCTTGTCATTTATAAGCTTCGAAATTCATATTTTTGTAAAATAATTACATTTTTACCGAAGATTGCTAAATTTTTACGTATTTCCTATTCTTTAACAGTAATAATTCGAAAACTAATTTATCCCACTTTTTAAAACATTGACAAAAAAGTAAATAAATTTTAAAAAAATTATAATTTTTGCTTTCGAATGTATTAAAAGTGTTCCATTCTATACAAATTCTAAATTTTTACGTATTTCCTATTCTTTAACAGTAATAATTCGAAAACTAATTTATCCCACTTTCCAAAACATTGACAAAAAAGTAAATAAATTTTAAAAAATTATAATTTTTTCTTTAGAATGTATTAAAAGTGTTCCATTCTATACAAATTCCAGAAATATTAATAAATTATTCGACTTTCCTAGTTACATACAAATATTTTCCTGACTCAAACTATCACAATTTTTTTTTGTATACTCAAACAAATTGACATTTGGACTTGAATTAAAACGCCCATAAATGTAATTATTTGCTAAAATATATTTTATTAATGAAGTAAATTAACAAAAAATGAAAGAGATGAAAACAAAAGTTTAACATTGAGTAAATCAATATTTAATTTTAAAAAAAAACATTTTATCCCAATACCCATTTTCCCTCACTTTTCCTTATTCTTTTTTTATAGAAATAAACTTTAATTTTTAATTTAAATTTTCTGATGTTAAGTTAATAAATATGAGACAAAGCCATTAATTGGTAATCGAAGCATTTTTCCTTATGATAGCTCCATTGTCCACATTAAACCCACTCATCAGCCAATCACGAACCAAACCACGAGTTGAGAATTATTAATCTAATAGCATTTAATAGTTTTGATAATCGTTTGCAAAAATAAATATATAATAAATATTAAAAATTAAATATTAAAAAATAAATATTAAAAAATAAATATTAAAAATATATATATTAAAAAATAAATATTAAAAATTAAATATTAAAAAATAAATATTAAAAAATAAATATTAAAAAATAAATATTAAAAAATAAATATTAAAAAATAATTTATGACTGGAAAAATTGGAATTATTTCCGAATTTTAAACAAAAACTATAATTTCTTGCTTTTAGTAAAAGATAACAATCTGGCACGAACAAAAAACAAACATCAAATAAAAATACTAAAAAAAAAAATTGTATCTCTTTATAAAACTTTTTACACAAACTTCATAAAACAAACACGAAGTTATTTTAATTATTTATAATGATCTGTGCACACAGCCCACTTTCCACCATGATAATGCTAATCGAAATATATCCACCTAGTGGAAGCGTGTCAAAATCCTCGCATTACGATGCAGATAATATTCAAAAACAACTCTTACAAAACTCAGCGCGCCATTATCATCGTTAATTAAAAGCCTTTTATCTTCGTTAGTTTCGAACGTTCTCGACCTCAGCATCGTCTGGGAACAAGGGTCTCGGACAAGCAAAGTTTGAAAGTTTGGGAAGACTTTTTTTTAATAATAATTTTGTTGTACGTGGTAAGTACTCGTTAGCAGGAGATATCTTGGGTTCTTAAGAAAATAATCAATAATTTGAAAGAAACGTGTCTCATTAAAGAATGAAAATATGTTCTCATTTGTTGCATATTTTTAAAATATTAAGAAAAGTTTTTACTTAAAAGTATTGGAGAGACGGTTCAAGTGACCACGTTTTGCGATTTAACATTAGTCAATGAAACAGACTTGGGTTAATTCAGCAACAAAAGTTGGAAAGAAATTGGCAATTTTAATTAAGTTTTAAAATTTGTCTCTCATGGTTATTTCAAAGTTCGCCTTTTCCAAGGGAACATCCCATCAAGTGATTCAGTGATTCTTGGCAATAACTAGAAAACTTATATAAATTCTTTAGAATGTTTAAATTCTTAAATACATATTGTTTGATTTTTAATGTGTTATATTAGCTTTCATGCTGTAAGAATTAATGGAAATAATTAAAAAGCCTAGTAATATTTATTTTTTAATAATTATTTTTTAATATTTATTTTTTAATATTTATTTTTTAATATTTATTTTTTAATATTTATTTTTTAATATTTATTTTTTAATATTTATTTTTTAATATTTATTTTTTAATATTTATTTTTTAATATTTGTTTTTTAATATTTATTTTTTAATATTTATTTTTTAATATTTATTTTTTAATATTTATTTTTTAATATTTATTTTTTAATATTTATTTTTTAATATTTATTTTTTAATATTTATTTTTTAATATTTATTTTTTAATATTTTTTAATAATTATTTTTTTAATATTTTTTAATAATTATTTTTAAATATTTTTTAATAATTATTTTTTAATATTTTTTAATAACTATTTTTTAATAATTATTTTTAAATATTTTTTAATAATTATTTTTTAATATTTTTTAATAATTATTTTTTAATATTTTTTAATAATTATTTTCTAATATTTTTTAATAATTATTTTTTAATAATTATTTTGTAATATTTTTTAATAATTATTTTTTAATATTTTTTAATAATTATTTTTTAATATTTTTTAATAATTATTTTTTAATATTTTTTAATAATTATTTTTTAATATTTTTTAATAATTATTTTTTAATAATTATTTTTTAATAATTATTTTTTAATAATTATTTTTTAATAATTATTTTTTAATATTTTTAATAATTATTTTTTAATAATTATTTTTTAATATTTTTTAATAATTATTTTTTAATATTTTTTAATAATTATTTTTTAATATTTTTTAATAATTATTTTTTACTAATTATTTTTTAATATTTTTTTATAGTTATTTTTTAATATTTTTTACTAATTATTTTTTAATATTTTTTAATAATTATTTTTTAATATTTTTTTAATAATTATTTTTTAATATTTTTTAATAATTATTTTTTAATATTTATTTTTTAATATATATTTTTTAATATATATTTTTTAATATTTATTTTTTAATATTTATTTTTTAATATTTTTTAATATTTATTTTTTAATATTTATTTTTTAATATTTATTTTTTAATATTTATTTTTTAATATTTAAATTTGTAGCTTTAAACGTATTCAAAATCGACCCTTAAATGTATTTTGTACTAGATAAGTAATACAATTCAAAAGTAATCAATAAAAAGCAACACATTCTTATTATCTATTATATGTTACTCTTGAGCTATATGTCACATAAAAAATTTAATCACCAACATCTAGACATAACATTTTTAAAAATATTTCTTATGTATCTCTTTTAATATTCAAAATAAGTATTGATATTTATTTATTATTTTATTTCTATAATTGACATTATTATTTGTTAAAATATTAAAATACAAATACAACGTTAAAACTACGCAATAAAAATACACGAAATTAAAACATGTTTCGGGAAATACATCTCCCTTCTTTCGCAGAAATGAAAAGTCTGTGTGCACAATAAAATGAAAATAAACCCAGAATTGAAAGTGTAGGGTGCATCCAAAGAACAAAACTATCTCAATCGGTTGGAGTTAACTATTGTATGCCAACAAGCGGAAAATACCAGATCTGCGAATGTTTCATTGACAATCGAATCAATATTGCTAAAAATATGAAACGCCTCCAGGAAGTCAAGCTCGACTGGAGATTTGGGTTTGCAAATTAAATTGGCGTTAGAAAAATCAAAAATATGATTATGTTCCCAAGAGTGCTGGGCAATGGAGGAAGTTAAGACGAGTTTTCATCTTATCATCATTTAGTTTAAATCAAGTTTTGGAACTTCGCTCTCCATTTTTAAAATCAATATATGTTTTTAAGTTGGAAAACACAACTTATAGGAGCTCTCTAGTTTAAAAACCAGATAGATAACTTGTTCAAAAAGTTTACATGAGACACTAAAAGCTTTTACATGCTTATGGATCTAAAAGATGACTTTGAATGCTTTTAAACTGGATCCAGATCCTTTTGGTTAGCACAATTTTGCAAGGTGATGTAGTACATTAAGAATACTTGAAAAATATTTTTAAAAACAAACGATTTTGCGAAAGAGTATATCTGAGTTTGAAACTAGAGGGATGATATATTGTTATATACTGAATTATATATTGAATTTAATATATTGTTATATAATGAATTCTATT
The DNA here is from genome assembly GCA_963932185.1 of Troglohyphantes excavatus. Taxonomy (NCBI): domain Eukaryota; kingdom Metazoa; phylum Arthropoda; class Arachnida; order Araneae; family Linyphiidae; genus Troglohyphantes; species Troglohyphantes excavatus. The sequence continues at coordinate 21,254,798 of OZ010673.1, forward strand.
TTGAATTTAATATATTGTTATATGCTGAATTATATATTGAATTTAATATATTGTTATATACCGAATTATATATTGAATTTAATATATTGTTATATAATGAATTATATATTGAATTTAATATACTGTTATATGCTGAATTATATATTGAATTTAATATATTGTTATATACCGAATTATATATTGAATTTAATATATTGTTATATACCGAATTATATATTGAATTTAGTATATTGTTATATAATGAATTCTATATTGAATTTAATATACTGTTATATGCTGAATTATATATTGAATTTAATATATTGTTATAGACTGAATTATATATTGAATTCAATATATTGTTATATACTGAATTATATATTGAGTTTAATATATTGTTATATACTGAATTATATATTGAATTAAATATATTGTTATATACTGAATTATAGAAGTATTGATAGTACAACATACGTGTGGAAAACATCAGTTTTCGAACAAACAATGCATATGGATGAGGTAGAATTCGGAAATGTATTGAAATAGTAAATATTTATTTTTCTCGGTTTATTATAACTGGATAAAACAATTTTTTGAATTATACCACTTATTTAACAATTCGACTTCTGACTGTTCAACAACTAAATATGAGTTACTAAACGGCTTTAAATTCAAGAGTCAATATAATTTCCCGTCTTCTAAATGCATTTAGTGCACTGAAAATGCCCCCAACAACAAATGCCCCTTGATTTGGTTCAGATGAACTGTCGATTAGATACAGGTTTCACGACACTACCGTAATTACCCGTCAATTCCCTTTATCGAATAAGCGACACAAGGCATCAACAACTGCTGAGATAATTGAATGCCGCAGTTATAAGTTAATGTTTAGGTGCCAATCAATCTCTAATGGAATAATAAAGAATATTGTTCAACTGATAGCATTGAAACGTTTGGATTGGTATTCGGAAATAGTTCTTAAAATTAAATAATTTTAAATTTATTTTTAATGAATTTGACTGATTCGTTATTTCTTAAATGTAACAAAATATTTATGAAAATATACATATTTAATATCTGGTAAATATGTTTCTTTTTATTAACACACTTACAGTTTAAAATGCTTATCAATTTAAAATACTTTTGTTTATTATTAAAATTTTATTTGGTGATAATACTATTAAAAAAATTGCTTATTATTTGACACAAATTTTAAGAAAAACTGCAATAAATAAAACATTTAAAAGCGTGTAAAAAATAAGTGATGAAACGATGTATAGTATTCAATTTGAATTATATTTAATCAGTTGATTTATTTTAAAAGAATAATTAGATAACACATTTTAAATTATAAATGAATTATATTTGTGAGAAACGATAACTAAAACAGTGAAACTATGCAAAATCGAACAGGCATTTTCTTCTATATTCCACGTCATATGTAACAGTAATCAATGTTTGTTACACTTACGGTTATTGCCAGATAAGCCGTAATTTTATGTGTAAATGCATGGCAATTTTATGGACACACTTTATTCACATCGTCGGCTTAATTCACAAACCACGTAAGTTCAATCCAAGGATTCAGCAGCCGTAACGATAGCTGCTTGGCGACGAAATTCAAGCTCGAAAGTCATGTGAAAATCTTTCACCGACTAATATCATCATAAGCTAATCTTTCAACGACAATCTAAGCTCTTTCATTTTTATCACTTCTTGTATTAAACATTTCCACTTTTAGAAGGTAATCCCTTGAATTTCGTCACCAATCAGCTTTCGAAAGGACTGCCAAATCCGTGGTGATAAAAAAACATCCGTAATATTACTCACCGTGTATAAATTACTAATGCTCGTTAAATATAATCGTGGTCTAATGTCCTGACGCTTATTCAGTTGCGTCGGATACCAGCTGAGCTATTAAAAATACTAAGCAGTTCCCTCAAAAATACGAGGCATTGTGCCCGAATTCTTACTTCGAGATAGATCCCGAACCGATATATGCCAATAGCCCACTGTGCAGCTGGGCTCTTGGCCTGAGCTATTCAACCAACCTTTCCACATTTAGTTAAGATTGATACAATAATAAAACAATGACGCATGTATAAAATAAGCATTTCTTGAAATATATGACAATATACCAGCTCTGAAATAATCTATATAAAATTTACGACAGTACAATTTAATCCTTTTCTTGTCCTTCACACAAATTGTCAAACCATGTACTGTGCTTTTGTTTTTGAACCATATGTTCAATGACTATTCATAAAAACAAGTATCCAGTCTCCACCATATCATCGTGGAGTCTCATTTGTTATTGTTTACTTTCCTTGTTGATAGAAATTATATTTTGAAATCAAATTTTAGTACATCACTCCTATACCTCAGAGCCAGACGCGCCTAAGTCCAAATTTGGCGATTTTTTTGTTGTTGCAGATTTTGTCTTAAGAGTTCGATTTCTGTTAAATCATACCATCAAAATTCGCTCGAAATTTATTTTTAAGCTTTTAGCAAGAGCTATAAAAATCGAAGTCCAATGCTTTGCAATGAGTAGGATTCAGTTTTTCCTCTCCTGTCAAATTACCCAAGTGTGACTTAGGCCCATTTAGCTCTAAGGCACTTACTTATGATTTGACTTTTCTCTTCCTCACCATATCGTATACAGATCATTGAAGGAAGAATTCAATTAAATTGCATAGTAAATGAAATGAACTTATAAGTGAGCCGTCTATTTTCAAAACCAGATAGATCCACTTTTGCCGCAAATAGTTGTTTTTTTATGTTTCTCACAATTTTCTCAATGCACTACATCCCCTTACAAAGCGGTATTACCGGCAGTAACCTCGGTCTTTCTAGAAGGAAATTGTAGCTCTATCCTGATATTTCATGTTGCTGATTTTTAATACATGTCATGTAAAAAAATAACAAATTAAATACCTCTGTAACATTCTTATTTTGCGCGTTTTTCTTTGATAAATACATGGCCCCTCCATAATTGTGGGGCCCTGTGCGGTAGCAAGTGGTCGCACCCCCCCCCCCCCCAAAGGCGGCTCTGCTTGTGGACATAACAATTAACATCCGATATCTCTGTTCTTTTAGTGTTCATTCTGTGCTGGAGCCCTTACTTCATCTACGACCTGCTCCAGGTGTACGACTGGATCCCTCGAAGCCAGACCTCCATCGCAGTCTCCACCTTCATCCAGAGCCTGGCTCCCCTCAACAGTGCGGCCAACCCGATGATCTACTGCCTCTTCTCCACCCACATCTGCCGCAACTTCAGGCAAGGGACACACTAGGCTAGTCACTAAGTCTTAGAGAAATCAGTAGTGGCCACAATGATGATGAAGTTTTAATTTTGAAAAGTTGGACGTGACATGATAATTGAATAGTTGTTGTAATCAACCATTTTATTTAGTATTTATTAAGGCAAACGTACCTCAATTTCAGCAAAAAAAAATACTTGTTTCTATCTTAGAATGGTCATTAGTTTGCAATCTATTTATCTTTATAGATGAATCATAATACAATAAGTATTTAATTTGAAGGGAACTTGGTACCACTTAAACTTTTTTTTAATTGATTTTTAAATAAAAATTTACATTTCTATTATTTAAATTTATATAAGAGAACAATATTCCACACATAAATTCCAAAATTGTGTATTTTTCCAAAATTTAAACTTTATCATTTTTTAAAAGCTTTTTAAAAACGTTAAGGATTTTTTTTAATATTTATATTTTTAACAATATTCTTTTATCAGATTCTTTGATCATAAAACATAAAAATTGGCATTCAAATATTATGTACAACATGTATTTTTTTATATATAAATAATTATTAATAATACACAAAAAATAATCTTAAAACTCGCAATTCTTAAATTGAATAGAAACTACTACTCAGAGCTAATTCGCATGTCAAGTTATAATATACACATATTTTTCAATATGCTTAAAAATTATACGTTCCTCCAATAATAATAATAAAAAAGTCAGTGTTTCGAAAAAATTAATATCAAGGAAAACTAAACACTGAGAAACATGATTTAAAGTTTTCGTTCTTTGAAAAGCATTCCTGTCAATCCATCATAAAATCTCAAATAACTCAATAATAAACATATATAATAAACATATAAATACATACAATTTTTCAAGCATATTTAGAAGATTCCAAACCATAATTTTATAAAATAAAAAAATTCTGAATTTTTACAATTTTTTGGGGGTATTGTCCCTTAATCAGTCATAAAATTCGCATAATCTTAAAATAAAAAAATAAGCTCAACTATCCTTTAAAAATTTATCTTGTTTTGAATATGGAATGTTATAACCTGTCTCAAAAATATCGACTTTTGCCTTAAAATATGTCTACTAACAATAATACTTCCCACATAAAAAAAAGTTATATTATTTAAGATGCTTATTTCTTAGTTTCCAAAACCATTTCACAATTTTGAAAAAGGGAGATCCGTGAACATCTGGTGTCAACTGACACGGCAAAATTCTTTGTAACAGCTGGTAGAAAAAATTTAGCTGCGAAAGACAAAGGATCGATTTCTTATTTGTGCATTGTATTTTATAAGTTCAGAATAGCATTTATCCAATTCCCCGCTCAAAATGTATTTCCTTATTGTATTGGGTGTATCAAATATTGAATTACTTTTAAATTGTTTTTTTCAGCGTTTTCTCGAAATTCTAATTTGAAAGATATATTTTGGATAAAGATGAAGTATATTCTATTCAATGGCTAATGTATTAGAAAAAATTGTTTACATGATAACCAGAACGACAGCCTCTGTACGACATCGGACGTATAAAATATAGTAGGCAATGCAATCGTCATGTGACATTCAAAGTGCAGGTTGAACCAAAACTTCCTGAAACATTTTAAAATTTAATATAAAATAAAAAACTTGTTGTAAGAGAGTGCAGTTTGGACTAAAATGCTTCTCACAATAAAAATAAATTTTTAAATAAATAAAATATTTACTTCCGAACTTCACCCATAGATGGCGCTGTACCTTAAATACATCAGAAAAAACTCAAAATACGAATACGTGGAATTGAATTAGAGTACCATTTAGAAGTGGCTCGAGCTACCAAGAGCGTACGCATTTAAATATGATGGTGGGTTGCACAAATAAAATATATGTAACAGCTTGTAAGAAAATAAATTGTTTATAAATAATTGCCTCGAGTGTTTTATTATTTCTTTTCAAGTTTTTAAGATGTAGCGCCATCTATGGGGAAATTTGGAACTAAAATTTTTATTTGCTTAAAAAAACTTTCCATCGTTAGGAAAATTTTAGTCAATGTTTTAATTTAATATTGAATTGCAATTACCGTCACATTTTCTGTTGGTAACAACAGTTTTTCAACAAGAAATACATTTCGATAAGGTATGATTTATGTATAAGGAACACATATTTTGAATTCAGTTTGAGGGAGTTACAGTCTGTTGTTGAACTTCAAACTTTATTTTACTAAATGTCCATTTACAATGGAATTTTACAAATATACATTTCTCGTATTACCATAATTAGCCGTACGTATGCAAGAAAGATCCAACTCTTTGCAAAAAGATTGGGATTGGATCTTTTTCGCAACTTCGGCCAACCGTGGATAAGACGAATTTTCAAATTGTAAGCTTCAACTTATTTAACCATCTGAAGAATTAACAAAATATCGAATCTCCAAGTTTGTTTTAACTGCAGAAAAGCATTATTTATATTTATAACCCCTATATTCCGTTTTAATAAAATGTTATTATTTTTGAAGAGACAGATACCAATATTTCCTCCAGTGCGTTCACTTAGAAAAAAGAAAATTTATACTAGATAATCTTTTTATGAAATCTTAAGTTATGTGTATTGTTGGAAAAACTGGAGATACGTGAATGAATATACATATCTCTCAGATGGTGGTTTAAAGAGTTCTGTCCATGACAATTATTGTGGTATTTCTTCCTAGAAGGCTGCCCTTCTGCAACTGGATTGCCCAGAAACTCTGCATCTGCTTCCCCTCAATGCAACGCCCCTTCGGCCACAACACCTCCCGAGCTTCGGAGTCCACCACCATGACCGAGACCATGGTCGCCAGTCACAGGAACTCCACTTTCCACCAGCACCACCCCATGACCATCACCAACAACTTCCTCAAGCAGGCCAACAGCTCGGAGGACGCCAAGAAGGTCGCGTTTGGCGAAGTCACCACAGCCCACTCCACAAAGAACTCAAGGGTTTAATGCTAGAGCTCTTTTGTTTATTCTTCGATTTTCATTGGCAGAGGTTTTTTAGGGGGCGGGGGATATAAAGTATACGGTATTATTTTAATCGATTGTATTTATGTTTCATGGTGAAACTCTCTTTTGTCAAAAGAAAGTTACTGTTCATCAATGAATGGTAACTGTTGTTCAAATGGAAATGTTTGTTCATTAGTGAATGGTAATTTTGGTTCAAAAGGAAATGCATTTCCACCAGTAAATGGTGACTTTTGTTGAAAATAAAATACTTGTTTACCAGTAAATGGTGACTTTTTATGAAATGGAAATGTCTGTTTATTAGTAAATGGTGACTTTGGTTCAAAGGGACAAGTTTGTGTGAATGGTTAATTTTGTTTAAAGAGAAATGTCTGCTTACCAGTGAACCGACGTCCGGTGTCTGTTTATCAGGAAAGAATGGTCTGTTTATCTGTAATGATGCGGATATTGTTGAAATAGAAATGTCTGTTTATCAGTGAATGGCGACTTTCGTTCAAAAGTAAATGTCTGTTTTTATTTTTAAGGACACCATATTTGTATATACATAAACGTCCGAAAATCGGTTATGTCTTTTATTTAATTGAAATGTCTGCTTTTCAATAACAAACTTTTATTTGAAACGTAATGTGTGTTATGCTTAAAAGGAGATGGATGACATATTTGTTTAATGACGAAATTAGTTTTCTCAAGGAACAAAACGCTTTTGTTTATCACTATTTATTTGTTTGTCAGTGGGTCGCGTCTTATAATTTGCGGAGAATAAACGTTTGTCAATGGATATCGTTTTACAAACCGTGTGAATTCATATTTATAAAAGAACCACGTCTTGGATTGTACTTAATAAATATACATACATCAAAATGACGTTTCTCGTCATTTTTAATTACGAAATCTCTACATGCCATAAACAGAAATGTCTTGCTCTCAATAGATGACAAGTTTTTGGTATAACTGGGTTTGGGAGTATTATTTTGCGTCTTCTGTGCACTACGAATACAAAGCATTTGCTTTTTATAATATATATATATATATATATATATATCATTTGCAGAAAATATGCAATTATGAAAGCTATTGAAAAAAAATTGTTTATTGTATTCCGTGGCATTTTTTTATATTCGGATGTGTTTCTAATAATTCTGTGTAATTTCGTAAGTTTCATTTTAAGAAGATATAAGTATTTAAGAAATTTAGTTTGGAATGGAATTTTTATTTGCCATATGTGTTAATTGATATAACTCACACACTGTAATTAGGTGTGTAATACGATGTATGTTATATAATTGTTGTCTGTGGAGCATAATCATTGTTTTTTATTTTCATAATGCATAAGTAAATGTGCTCGATAAGAATTAAAATAATTTATTTTATTATTTCTTTTTTATCTGATTTATTGTTCCAAATCTTTACGATTTATTTTTTAATTTTCTGGAATTTTCCATTTTAAAAATAATTTCCTTTCAAATATTTACCAACTCAATAAATTTTCAATTACTTAAAAGAAAGAACTTTGACAAATATAAATATCGTTAACCATCCATCGAGACTTTTCTGTTATTAAGGATTAAAGTAATTTTATCAGTGAAAGTATTATAAGACAAAAATAAAATTCATATGCGTAACAACATTTAGTTCAAACATTTCTTTGCTAAAATTATTTTTAAATAAAATTTATTTTGTTCTCTTAAAATAATCATTGTACATAAATAAATTTTTAATCTAAATAATAGCACCTTGTGTAAAAACATTAGATATGTAGAGTTTATTGTTCTCTCTAATATGGAACTTTGTATTTTTTATTACAAAACAAGATAACGAGCTTCTAAGTAACTGGTAATAAGAAGAGAACAAATAACTATGACATATGTATAAATGTGCTCAATACTTTTTTCGACAAAGTATTTCAGCCACTTCTACTCGCAGCTATGTTTGGCAGTTTATTGGATAACCCTTAATATAATCATTTGCCTGAAAAAGGTGAGTAACTGGTGCAACAGCTGTTCAGCATTAACAGTCGGTTTCTTTCACTCTCATGTGAAATTAATACAATTATGTTATCACTTTAGTCAGTGTTAAACATATAACACCTAATCTTTGGCAATGACAACTGGTTTATAATGAACTAACTAATAGTTAAACCAATCCGGTTAATCGATATTGAATATCACTTGACAAAATTTCTAGTTCACAGTACGGTCTTGGACAAACTTTTAACAAATGTATACTATTTTAAACAAATACAAATTTAACATCATAGTTACGTTTAGAGCAACCGAATAATGGCCGATAGTAGAAAGATTAATCCATAAAGTAAAGTTTTTTTCAAAATTGTTTGGCGGTGTTCATTATTTGGCTGTTTTACTACACATAATAAACCACTCTGTTTGATGTATTTTAACTATTTTATTGCTACTAAAGCTAAGCGACTGCTTTAAAATATAAACGAAAGAGTTAAGCAAAAATGTTTTATTATAGCAATACAGCTAAATGTGATGCAGCCAAACAATTCCCATCACCCAACAGTTTGTGAATAACACCCTGTATATTTACTCATAAAGTTACAGTAATTAAATAAATTGAAAAATGCTGAAGTAGTTTTATATGCAACCGAAATATTAAAAAAAAAAAAAATTTCGCTTAAATTTTCAATTTATTATCCTGTTTAATTTTGTACATCCATTAAAACGCGTTGACAATTGATATATTAAAAAAAAACTTTGAATTAATGTATTTATCTAAATTGCAATTTACAAATTTTTAATACTTGCATGTTTTTCTTGAAACTTATTTAATTAACTCTACGGTGACCGTACCTTACACTTGGGTTTAAGATCCTCATATATTTACTAATATCCATGACAGAAGCCAAGCTATGTTGCAAGTACGCTAACTGACACGTTAAGTCTACCGGCTTTCGGCGATTTCTTGAAAGGTACGCACATGTGTACGTCTGAATGTCCATTTGGAAATGTGTTGTAAATCCATATTTATGTATAGTAGTGTGTAGCTGTGTCCTGTGTGTGAAATGTGTTGTGATGTGTTTGGTAAAGCTCAAATTGTCTGTTAAAGTGCGTACAAATACCATGTACTTAAATACATATTAAATGTTATTCTTGAATTTATCCAACGGTTGTGAAACCAGCACCTCTCATGTACTAAATAACTGTACAGTCTGTTTGTGTGTATGTGTATATGTGTTGTCGAAATCCAGATTTTTATTGCTTAGAAAGGTGCGAATTGAACCCCTAAACATCTTATGTTTGTTTTTTTAATAATTGTCATAATAAAGAATAATCATCGAAAGCATGAGATAGAACGGTGCGTTAAATATAGAAATGCATATTGTAAAATACAAAATAAGAAAGAAATTCCTAAATATTCGAAAAAATTGGAGGAAAAAAAATCTACAATATCAAATAGAGGAGTGACGACAAGATTATTTGCCTGATTGATTATCTATTTATTGATTATCTTCATGCAAGAGATCAGGTAAGTACAATTCCTCTTTACCATAAAGTTTGGTTCGTGAATATTTTGTACGTGCTCCAACTCGGTCAGCTCCTTCTTGCGTCTTCCGTAAGCTCTAGATCCCTCCTCACTTGTCATAATTATAGACTTCTTAGCATCATTTTGTTGCTGTTTAACTGCTATTTCAAACTATTTAAGTATCATATGATTATCGAAAACATAAGATGGAATGGTACGTTAAATATAGAAATACATATTATGCAATACAGAAAAAAATCCCAATTAACTTTAATGGAATATTTTATTTCCAAAGCGAAATCTTCGACAATTTGCCACATTCCATTCCACTCAGTTTCTACAGGTTATCTTTAAACTATCAACTAGCCAAATATGATTGTTAATATAATCTTCTATTCTAAATATCTTTTATTTAAGCACGCACTCGCTATAACCGTCAATTATAACTGAAGTTACAGTGGTTACATAAGCCACGTAACCCTAAAGTATGACTTATTTCCCCACCACTCGATACAGAGGTGGGAGTGGCCGACCTAGTTGACCCGGCGCGCCTCCCTCTACACGATGGTTGGTCATTTATCTCTATAGACTTATTCCCCATAAAATTATAAGACTTTCAGACATTAATACTTTTCGTTATCGCATAATTTTCTTCCCCTGACCGATTTTAAAGGTTTTATGCTTGTATTTCTAATGAACTAGAACGACTTGCAAATGCCACGCCCAGTGATAGCGCCCTCTAGCGCTCAGCCAAAACTTGAAGCACTACAGAGATTACCATTAGTTCTATATTTCTTCCCATTTGAAGGGGTCGTGTATTTGTAACCCTCGAGAATTGTTTTGATTTGTGAAACTTAGCGTGAATTAAAGATTATGTCGTTTAATTCTGAGCCCTGTCTGATTCGCACCAATTACGGATTTTATTTACTTTCTCAAGCTTATAGGATGATATTTGACGCTATAATCTTCTGGTAAGGACCTGAAAAGCACAATTCGCATTTACTAGATATGCGAAAATACGTATTAGCATATACTATTCCTATTGGAACCTTATTTTTAATCATTTTAAAGCCATTTTGGAAAAAAAATATTTTTTTTCGATAAAGTTATAAGCGAAAGGTATATCTTTATATCCTAACCTAAAATTGAACAATTAATGGGTAACTTGTATTAATTAGCTCTACAATACAACAAGCGTAGAAAATATCTTTAAATTTAAATGCATTTAAATTTTCGTAGTCAAACTCTTACGAATATGTAATCGAAAAAAGCAACCAAAGATAGCCAATACGATTAATTTTCGTTTCAGTCAAGCGGCGTATTGAAAGTCTTCTGATTTCTTCAACATATTTTTAACAAACATTTTATTTCACATACAAATCAATCTGCAAAAATTAAAATGTTCTATTTTTGGAGTAATTTAATCATTTGCAACTTTACTCTATTTCACCTATAGCTTACTCTAGAAAATTCTTCTTAATTTCAAAAACCTTCTGTAAAATTTGAATACTTATAATTCTATTCGCACGTTTCTAACCTTAACTCTCTGGAATTTAATAATATTCAATGTGTTCTTGAATTCTTGAGACCTATAAAGGCACATCGTGTTCTATACATCAGTATCCAGTTAATGTAAACTAGTCTTTTATCTATATGTTATATCTTATTTAAGATTGCACTTGTAGTAGACATGTTCCCATGTTAATCAAACCCAAAGCATGATTTCACTTCGTATGTGTTCATCATCGATGTAGCTTAGAATCGTTCTCATATTTTTGTCAATAAGGAAGTTCTTAAACCGAATACTACAAATTTGGTAATAAATAAATATTTAAATAATTTGATATCCATGTTAAGTACTGTTTATATAGTAAGCTTTATATGTATGTTGTAAACTGACGATAAAACTTTTTCGGACCAACTATTAGTTTTTCAAAAAAAAATTAAGAATAAAAAAATTAAACTTTCACATTTTGTTAAGGCTAACCCATATTGTACAAGATGTCTCTAAATGGTGGTTAAGTGTTTATTTATAGTTTAAGAATCAATACCTGCTAAAGAATTCGGTAACGAGACCATGTGAGAACCAGTTATTTTAAATTTAGGCTTTCTTAAAGTCTTCTTACATTTATGATATAATTCTAACTCATAAACATTTGAGCATTTTATGGAATACAATAATTAAAATAAATGTTTCAGAAATAATAATAAAACACACTTAAATTTTAAATGTTATGTATAACATTCCCTATACATACGTTCCGAAACATTTTCAATTTTAGTCAAAAGTATAGAATATATTTAAATTAATGTCACCCAACCTAAAATAATATTACTATTTTTTTATTATAAAATTTCGATCTAGTCATCTGAGCTAGACGAACAGATACAAACGTTTATATCCGCAACTGTTTCTGTAGTTTTCCCAGCAATCCATGTATCGATAGTTTTCCCAGCAATCCATGTATCGATAGTTTTCCCAGCAATCCATGTATCGATAGTTTTCCCAGCAATCCATGTATCGATAGTTTTTCCAGTGATACACATAATTTAAACGTTTGTATAAAACAAATTCTGCTTTGAAATTTGTTTTCCAATTAAAAGCATTGGGTGAAATTTAAAAATCCCTCTTCTTTACTTTATTTTTAAATAAAAGTATTAGAATTGTTAAATAAACTCTCGAGCAGTGAAGTGAAACTTACAAATTCGAAATTTTGCTCATTCTTCAAAAAAAATTAGACGGGGATAAAAAAAATTCTATAGATTTTTAAATCTATAGAATTTTTATATTCTATAGATTTTCTATAGATTTTTAGAATTTTGGATATTTTAATTTGTGTCCCCTTTTTATTTAAATTACGAAGTAATGCCCTTAACCACCTATTAAGGACACTATGCATATTAACAAACAAATAAATAAATAAACGTGTATATTTATTCTTAATTACTAATCATAATCCGAAATTACAATTTAAAATATTAAATCTTTCGCTATGAAGGTACAACACACACAAGATGAATATATGTTTGTTAATACATATCAGGAATTTTAAATACATTGAACTTTAATTTTATAGCTTAAAAGCTTTTTTGTTAGGCTGTAGAATTTTTACAATGAAAAATACTTATTTACATATTTGCTCACCTATGTATTTTTTGTAAATAAAATTTTATTTCCATTTAGATTTAATTTGAACGTTTCTTATAAATTTCTCCAAGTTAATACTTATTAATAGCAAAAGTCCAAATCGACAAAATGCTAATTTTCTCATTTAAAAATACAACCAAAATAGTTTTTTTTTACATTATGAATCTATTAAATGTGTGCCACTTATATAAATTAGTTTTTATGAACAGTTATTAACCCTTAACGATCGGTAGGCTCTGCTGCAGAGACATGTGTTATTGCTATAGGAATTGGAAGACACCAGATATGGTGTCTCCGTGAAGAAGAAGACCGCTGTTCCAACCGAACATGGAGAAAAATTCGCGACGCCAAAGAAGTTCCGTAGGATTAGCATGGAACTTTTCAGTTCTTGTTCTATAATTTAAGTTTTCGTCATTAAAAAATACTTCAATATAGAAATATTTACTTCATATACTGAGATAGATTGTACTCATCGTTTATGAACCATTTTTTGTGTTGAAATAAAGGTATTTTTCCGTATTTCGTTGTAATTCTAATTACATACAGATATAATATAAATATTTCTGTATTTAAATTTATTCATATATAGAATAAAAATTTTACTTATTTAGAAAAAACAAATATATTATAAACAAACTTTCCCATAATTGCAAGCGTGGCGACTAAACAAACAAAAGCAAAGTTGTCTGCTGTAGAGAAGAAATCGAAACTACTAGTAAGTTTCCATCATGATACGTCACGTGAAACTCCATCATTGTCTCCAGCCGGCCCGCAGTAAAATAATCCAATATTTAGGACATAAAGAATTAGCCATACGCCTTCGATCTGGTCTTCAATGTTATAATAATAAATATCGAACGTTAAGGGTTAATGATTGTGTTTCAAACAACATTCCAAATATAAAATATTTTGTTTCATTACCAAACAGTTAGTTAATAAATTCAGAAATGGAATTAAAAAATTTAAAAGTAGTAGTATATTTTCATTTTATTTAAAATTTAAATAGGTGTAATTTTTAATTTCTAAATCACACATTTATTCAAATTTAAGATTATATAAAGTTATTAATTTTTTAATTAACTTATTATTTAATAACTTTTATTAATTATTTTTATTTTGTATTTTAATTAATACCTTAATTATTACTTAAATAGTTTCATTAATTTTTAAATAATATTGAGAAAAAATATTTTAATAATTCAAAAATTGCCTTAAATAGTTTTTATTTAAAATTATTATTTTATGAAATTAAACAAATAGTTAAAATGATCAAATGTACATAAACTTTTAATAAAATCGCAATACTAGTAACCTTTAGGCATTTTACTGTATCTGTAGTGCTTTTGTAAATGTTATGATTGCTAGCCATATATCATTCTAATATTAATTTAAGTTTTTGTTAAGTTATACAAAGTCACATTCTATGTATGATAAATGTAAAATAATTACCAAAGTGAATATATTGTATGTCATGTCTATTGGTGAATAAAAAATATTTGTCCATGATCCATTTGATTTTGGTGATTCAAAAAGAAAGGGAACAATTTTAAAAATTTAAAAGAAAGTCTATTTTTGTTTTTTACTATAAATAATACTGCTTGCAGGATATTTAAATACAATAGTTTTGAAATTTGGATACTATAAATTTGTACTAACAAAAATTCTTAAATTTAACTTACATTTCTAAAAAAAATAATTTTAAGGATTTAGTGTATTTTTATTTTTGAAAAAATTATTTTGAAACTTTTACACTAGCTGATTATAGTTATAATGACTATGAGCAAAATTTTGGAGGAAATATTCATATGTTCCTATTTTCTCTTAATTATATTTATTTCAGCTAAGTGAATATTATGCACATTTGAAAATGCTACAAAAACTTCAATTTCTGAAGAAAAAAAATAAGAAAAATGCTTTTTTAGATGCATCTTAAATAAGATAATAAAACGTTCAATACATTTTAATAAATTTGGATGTATTTTTTAAAAAAGCTTGAATATAAATATATTTTTATGTAAAATTTTCTCTTTTTAATTCAATACTTAACAAATAAAATATAAATTATATTTTTAGTATTCATCAAAATAAGTATTTAAATCTGATGTTTAAGAAATATTATGGTAAATTATCTAGGAAATCAAAAAAAACTTACCACACCTAGAACAATTGAAAGTGTATACAACTAATATTCGCTAATAGAAAATTGCATTTGCTAAAAAAAAAACACAATATAAAGTTACTGAGGGGCAGATATGAACAACAAAATATAAATATACAGGAACTATGATATCAGAAATTGTAAATATTATTTGCCCCAAATAAATTTTAGTAAAGTTTGGCTATTTTGGAAATCCACTATACCCTTAAAGGACTAAAAGTTTGTTTTTTCAATAATTTTACGTTAAAATGCTTACTGATTATTTTTGTTCCTTATTTTTGAAGTTGTTGGTGTAGTAAAAACATAGAACATATACGAACATGGTCAAATTCTTAAAGTTGAGCTGTTATTCGTCTGGAGCACAGATGATTCCAATTTGGTACTAAGAGTGCTTCAGAACCCCTATTAAAAATTCCATAAACTCTCTTTTTCTACTCGAGTTTTTTTTATTCCCACACATTTTTTTTTTCATTATTATTTTTTGAAATTTTTATCATGTTTTTTACTAAGCTAGAATTTTGAAAATGAATATTTTAGGGGATCTGACTTAACCAACGAATACAAGTGAAACTTTTTGAAAGCCAAAGTCTTCGAAGTCAGTAAAGTCAAATTTCTTAAACAAAACATCTTGATTGGGAAATTAGGTAAGTGGGTTTTGAGTATTTTATCTGCAGAATGTTTAAAAATATTTTTTCTTATCATGGGGGAATTAAATAATCTGTTAGTTTTCTCTTTTTTTTTAAATAAATATCAGAACTATCTAATAAAAGCAAACTAAGTTTGAATCAATTGTAAAAAAAAAATGTACTTTTTGTAATGATTTTAATATTTTTTTTTTAATTTAAATAATAAATTTAAGTTGTGCATTTTTTTTATTTCTCAAATGCCAATACTCAACATTCCTTAGTATTGCCAATGTTTTACTTATAAATATAATTCTTACTTCAGAGAGATTATTTTTACAAACGTTTATGTCTAATTACCCTTAAATACAAATTTAAATAAATAAAAATAAGAACTATTTATGGGATTTTAAAAAAAACTCAATGTGTGGCTTGAGTACCTATTCCCTATCATTGGTCTACTTCTTGGGGAAACCACTCCTAATTGTCAAGTTATAACTACGCCAATGGCCTGGAGCGTAGAGATATAAACTTTAAACAACTTATTATTGACAATTATTACTATAGCTCGTCGAGCCAAATGTAGGTCGACTAAGAAAAATTAATAAAAAATACAACTTAAGTAACGATAGCTAATTACATCCCGGAAACCAATTTTCTCTCTTTCTCACAATGAATAAGTTAAAACAACCTTCGGATTAACTGTGAAAAGCAATATCGGAAACCAATTGAGTATCGTTTTTAACTAAACTAAAGAAATGTTTTTTTGAAAAACACAGTATAGTGCTATATAATGACATGTGTTACATATTTTCTTTCTATATTTGGTATACCTTTATGAAGTTTATTTAATCTGAACATTGAATTAATAAAAGAATTTCGATAGTTCAGATGCAAAACATGTCATATCCAAAATTTTGATTTTGGTATCAATGAGTACTTTATAACTTTGACTGCAATTTTAAAATATAATTGAAGAGAAAAACCGGTATTTTCTAAATAAAATACAAAAAGAAGTCTCGCAGGAAAAAAGGTATCTATTACATGCTATCCACGCTGGACATAGCGATGCAAAAGCTGCTAATATTCAGGAAACGTGAACGTTAGCGTCAATGAACGGGGTTTTCGATTGGTTTGAATGTGAATATATCGGGTTTTGCTTTTTAAACAAAAACAATATATCAACGCATACATTTTCAAAACTGTCTAAATCCTGCGTCCAGTTGCAAAGCAAGTTATGTAAAAATTACAATTTAAATTACAACTTATTGAGTAATATGAGAACTTACACATTTTAGTGGGGGGGGGGGGGTAATTTTAGTAATTCGTCAATTTTATAAAAAAAATATTAACAATTGTTTAAAATTATTAAAAATAGTTAACATTAGTTTTGACAGTTTTTCCCGATTTACTCAAAATAGTTAGAAGTATGGATATAGCTACTTTTGCAACTGGACTACTCTTTTTTAGAGAGTTATTCCTAAAGAATAATACCGATTTCGGTTTTTGCAGCAGTCTTATTTTACGACATACAGGTGGTCAAAAAATTAAAATTACCGATTGATTTCATTAGTAGTTTTTGCTTATGCATTTATAACAAATATCCTCTTATATGCGCAAAATGCTTCCACTCTTTTCAACAATTGCTACTCTACAAAGTTATATAAAGCTGCCATAGAAATCTTTGACAGTTTCCTCACACTTTTAACAAGATTCGCGCACTATTTTTAACACGACCCACCAGGTGATCAAAACTTTCGTTTCTATGGTCAGTGTTCACCTATTCTACAGAAATGCTGCTGTAATCTAGATACCTCAATAAAATTTGCTATATCTTATTCAGCGTAACTTTCCCTTAGTCAGCTCTTTGAATACATCCAATCGAATAAAGTTCAATCTGTTGAGAAATACATTTGCGAAAATACCCTTTGCGAAAATTGGATTGGTCACGAACGTTCCATTTCCTGAATCCGACCAGAACCTGGAATCCGCCACGTTTAAACTTTTTCTTTCATATGTGGTATTTTTGAAAAAAAAACTTTTTTATTTATACATGTGGTTATTACTTACTCTTTTACATGTAGTATTTTTGATAGCCAATTTTTTATTTATATGTGGACTTTACTCTTTCATATGTGATATTTTTGATAACCCCTTTTTTATTTATATGTGGTAATTATTTACTCTTTCATATGTGGTATTTATGATAACCACTTATTTATTTATATGTGGTCTTTGTTTTTTACTCTTTCATCTGTGGTATTTTTGATAACCACTTTTTTATTTATGTCTGGTAATTATTTACTCTTTCATATGTGGTATTTTTAGACTGAATTTAGACTGAATTTATTCGTCTAGGTGCCTAGAAGCGAAGCTTCTTTAACCCTTCCTATGAATTTATCTTATCCTAAATATTTGCATGATTTGTTTAGCATAAGGTAAGAGGACAAAACAGTGACAACACACACACAAAACAAAGATCAAAACGTCTAAATCCAGCACATTCTCAGAAAGAGACATGTCCGGGCGCATTAAAGGAGTCAAAAGATGGGCATGGGGGTTGGTGTCGAGGACAACTGATGATAGGAAGATAACCACTATTTTATTTATATGTGGTAATTATTTACTCTTTCATATGTGGTACTTAAGATAACCACTTTTTTATTTATATGCGATAATTTACTCTTTCATATGTGGTATATTTGATAACCATTTATTTATTTATTTTTTCAAATAATCAATATGGAAAAAAAGCTCTGTTTTTGGTGATTCTTTAAAAACTTTCTATTAAAATTTTATGAAATAGAAAATATTAAAATGTTGTTCTGACAACAACAAAAAATTCAATTTTAAAATTACAGATCTTGACACACAAATTTGATTTAAAATAACACCATAAAGTATGTGTGCGTGTATATGTGATGAGTGCGTGCACGTGTATGCTCGTGTGTGCTGGGTATTGTTTTAATTAATTTTTTTGACAGGTATAAAGTTTGCTTATTTGTTAAAAATTCCATAGCGAGTTCTGTAAAACATTTTTTAACAATAACTAACTTTTTTTAACAAAATATCAATGGATATTTGAACAACACAAAACTCTGTTATTGAAAAATTCTGGATTAAATATACCGGTTATAATATAACATTTGTACGCATAATTAATTCAAAACATGTTGCCTACGAACCTTAAAAAGTATCTGTGAGTCATTAAGTTTGTTTATAAATTCATATTCACAGAAAGGTCAATATGAAATAATAAATTAAATGAATTTACACCATTTTATGACCTATTCACAAAGAAAACAAATAACACTAAAAAGGCAAATTATATTTTCCTATGAAAAAAAATAGTAATTCAATCAATAGTTGATTTGACATAGTTGCTTAAATAGTTTCTGAAATTTATACGCAAGATGGCAGCACCACCTAATAAATTTGAAAGGGGAAGA
Organism: Troglohyphantes excavatus; assembly: GCA_963932185.1. Taxonomy (NCBI): domain Eukaryota; kingdom Metazoa; phylum Arthropoda; class Arachnida; order Araneae; family Linyphiidae; genus Troglohyphantes; species Troglohyphantes excavatus. The sequence continues at coordinate 21,273,896 of OZ010673.1, forward strand.
CCGTTTTTGAAAAACTCTGAGATTTAGCTTATCCTTCAAAATGCTAGAAAGTTTATAACACTATATAAATAAATCTACTAACTAATTTAACTTTCTAAATATCTACAGAATTTTTAGTTCCTGGATATTTTCTTTCGATACAGATCGCGCCTGCAGTGGTATGATTGGACGAGTACCGAAATCATAAACGAATGATTGTGGATTCGATCATCGTCTTGGGCGGAATACCGGGCTCGTAGTCAAAGGCACGCGAGTTTGATTATCATTTTTCATCAATAAACTACCAAGCAGAAGGTACAAGCTCACTTTACATCTATCGTGATCATTATGTTCACTTATTGGTCGCGGTAAATTTAGAAGGTGGGGTGCGATCTAAAGTATTTTTCCACCTCATGTAATCAATTTTATGAAGCCATATTATTCTCAAATAGTTTTGTTTTAATAAAATATCGCAAAATATTCTCACTGAAGCTCTAGTGTAGCATAAAATTACCGATGAACCAAACTAACGAGGCGTTAGTTAGCTGCGATACTGCCACTTCAAGTTGAGACCAGAAATAAGCAGCCGGAAGTGTTTCGTCAAACAAGAGATGTTTTGTTTTTGTTTTGGCGTGAGAGGGTCAGCGAATGAGTCGGGGAATGCAGAATTTAGGCTCTTGCATCCTTGGATCTAATATTAAACTCCCGACTGCTACCGGGTAGAACTTGCCGTTCGAAAACTTTATTTTACTTAATTCATTGACTACATTCTTTTTCGGAAATCTTTTTTGGAAACGTTTCCTGTCTATACGAACTACTGTTGATAATTGAACTTTCAAGCTTCGTGTTTTATTAAAAGACGCCAATATGATTGTCCAAAGTAATTGGAAAGTTTCTGATGATCGACCAATATCAGATACAATTGTAGCGTGTGCCGTGGAATCCGATAAGTACTGTTTTTTTCTTTGCTGTTTTAGTTTTAACTATTACAATTTTATTGCTGCCGGTCAATTATTTTTTGTAACATATCTCTCAAATATACAATTTTGTAGTAGATTAAAATGTAATGTCATACAACTTTCGCGATAACGTAAATTTCAATACAATTTAAACATTTGATTTGACACATGTCGCTCCGAGTCCTGTTGTCTGAGTCCTGATATCGATTAACTCTTATTAAGTCTTTATTTATAATTAATATTTTAGTTTTAACTTTATTTTATTGTAAAGTTTAAATTATTGTTTCCCATTTGTTAAGTCATCTCAATTAACCTTTATTCGCCATTTTTGAATTATTGTTTACCTATTGTATATAGTGTGTTGGTTGTGTTTGGTATCAACTAACTATATAGATCCAACTTTGATAAAGGTAAAGAATTATGTATATATTTGTCCTTTATAAATATATATAGCTTTTTGTTTAAATAATGAAATTTTGTACGGAAATTTACACGAGTAAGTACCGATGTAGAGCCACACTCCTCGGATAGTGTGGGTGTACTGTACTTGTATCAACACAATTTAGCTAACCTCCTCTTACTTTCAACAATTTATATTCTAATTTTTGCAAATTTGCATTTACAGTAGGGATGAACCGGATAGTGGTTTTGCCGGATATCGGATATCCGGCGCACATTACAAACCGGATATCGGATATCCGAACTGGATTTTGCCGGATATCCGATCGGATATCCGGCAGTTTATTTTTTATGAAAATAACTTCTCATACACATTAGAAAAAACGGAAATCGGTCAAAAATTGAAAAATATTTTTTTATTCTGTAATATTTCCCAATTCCTTATCTTTAAAGTGATACCAAAATTAAATAAACATTCAAAAAACTTTTTCATTTACAAAGGGTTATTCTAGGGTGCTGCTAGCAATGGTCTTATTTTTTGTACATTTTACACTTAATTTCTGAATAATTGTAATTTTACCATATGCCCTTTCATTCCAAACATAAAAACTCAAGTTTGCTTGAGAAATTTATGTTTTAATTCAACTTTATATTAGTTGTGAGATGTAATGACCCTCCACCATAACGATTCGTTAAAAATATAATTTTAAAGTTAAAAATTTGAAAAAAAAGTGGGTTTTTTAAAGTTTCTATTGGTTAAAGGGAGAATCTGCATACTGTGAATACATTGGTAGAATTTTCAGGAAAATACTTAAAGCAAAAACAAAGAAAATTGGTCGCCACAAAAAAAAAATCTTCTATGTTTTATTCATCCGGATATCCGGCATGGAAAATCGGATATCCGGCACTTTACTTCCGGATATCGAATAGTTACCGGATAGTTAAAAAGTAGCCGGATAGGCCGGATACCGGATAGTTACCGGATATCCGTTTCATCCCTAATTTACAGTGACATCACTCTACTTTTCTTTTAAAACTTTTTACTTGGATTTATCTGTTTATAGGCAAGTACATATAAAAGGGGCTGAAAATATGACCACTATGTTTCTTTTCTAAAATTGAGCTCAAAGTTTTGAGTTTCCTATATAAATTGACATATTAGTCTGATTATTGACAACCAGGACAACTGATTTTTTCTTTAAAGATTATGTTTGGCACCCTGAAAAGTTTCTAAACAAACCAATAGAGGCTATTAAATGATTGGTTGGTCCAGGGACTTAGCAGGCCGCCCAATTTTTTTTAAAAATGATCCCACTTGATAAAGTTCTCCTAGTTGATGGTATATTATAATACTTATTATAGTTTTCAGTATGATAGCTACAAAAAAATCTATTAGTTTTAAGATAAAATTTGTTAATCTGTATCCATACATCTCAATAACTCTCTTCCTATGTACCATGTATCCATACATCTCAATAACTCTTTCTATGTGCTTTCTTTGTTGCGTTGTTCCTGAAACATGTATAGTTTGTTTAATTGTATGATTTACTAGGGGGCTCTGCCCCTTGCTCTGCTAACCCCCGAGGATTGCTACCAGCCAGTCCTATGTAATTTGCGAAACTAACAAAAGCTGTCTTTGCTTTCGGATAGAGAAAAAATAAAAAATGAAAGTGGAATACTTTCTTTTTCCTGTGCAAACCAACTTGAATTACCCAAGAGATAGCCGTTGTAATTTAGAATCCATAAGAAGGTTTTTTACTAAAGAGGGCATTAGCTGAAGGTAAACCCAACTACCGAAGCCTAAATCGACTGCTGATAACATTCACAGCAATTATTCATGATTGAAAAAGTTGAACTGATCATGTACTCAATCTAGTGTTCACATAGTTTTAAAAAAGGGCAGGGGGGATTTGTCAAAAAGGGCACTTTTTGTTAAGTAAAAGGGCACTGTTTGTTATGTAAAAGGGCAAAGGGTACGATTGGAATACCAAGGCAATCCTAAAGACCTACGTTTTTGCGGAAAAATATATTTTTTTAATTACAGGGCGCAAAGAAGATATTGAAAAAAGGCAGGGCACATTTTCACTTCTAAAAAGGGCAGGGCGCATCGGCACTTACAAAAAAAAGGGCAAGGCGCGGTGCCCTTTGAAAAACGCATAACAGGAACACTACTCCAATCAGAACAACAAATATTGAAAAATTAACATTGGTTCAAAAATAGTGAAATGCTATACCTAAACAAACACCAAATCGAGAGTTGAGAAGTAGGCTCCTGCTCACAGTATGAAAGAGCATTCTTGTTAGCTGTGTATTGTGTCATTTGGATGTTATGCATAGTTAGATATTTTTTATGTTTTTAACACACTTTTTTTCATAACAAGTTTTTATCTTAATAAAAGCATTATTAATTCACATCAGGATATTTGAATTTATTATTTATATAAGTGCAACCTGATAATTAAATTGTCTCAAAAGTCTACGCACTTTGAAACCCATATAATACCCTAAATAATAAGACCATATATAATGTAGTTCTGACTAAATGACTTCTATGATGTCACATTGTATATAGGGTGGGCCAACTTGCCCTCATTTGTTGATTTTCTGAAGCCACTTTTGAGGACTGTTACCCATCCAACAATTAATCAGTGTCACACTATAGCTTTAAAACTTAACAAAGTTTTCAGGTGCGTTACTAATCTGCAAATAATTAATTAGTGCTATACTATAGCTTTAAAATATTTTATAACCACAGTTGATTCTGTTCTTTTTAGTGGGGATCTCGAAGACGAAATCACAGTCGAGAATTGCGTGATGCTGGAAGCTCCCGAGATTGGAGATGGGCTCTACCCGACAGTCCCCGCCTGCCAGCTACTGATAAATTGCGAACCCCCCAATCAGATATCACGCATATCTGTCATCTCTGAAGCCAGGGTGATCGAAGTCTATGGCCATCACGGAGAATACTTAAAAACTACAAAGAACGTTTTGCTAGATGAATCTGAAGACATGGTGGTTTTTAGAGGTGATGTGATGTTGGATAGACCTTCGTCTTTATGTTCAATTAAGGTACTTAATTTTTTTTATTTTGATATCTAGTTGAGTTATTGAAATTAGCTACATTCGTTTAAAGTTAAAACCCTTTCTTGTTTTTTTCCCTTTCAAAAATAAAAAAATTATTTTTGTTTGTTATCTTGAATTCTTATTGTCTGACCCATTGCTATCTGTTCTATCATGCTAATCCTTCATCTGTTTAACCCTATCTACCTGTATGGTCTCTTAAAGTCGTATACAGGCCAAACAACGTTATAAGTATAACATACAACACTGACTAAGGGAGTTAAAGTGGGTTGTTTTAAGAACTTTGATTATTATTCAGTTACAGTTTTTTTTCCAATAATCAAAATTTAAAATGAAGTAATAACAAATTTAATATTGATTTAAAGTTAGAGATCCAGACTTTAGGCTGATTATAATCTACTTTGTGTGATAAAAGACATATGTTTATGAGTTCAAAACCTGTAATCCCAACCAAATATGCAATATCTATAATAGACTGTTGAAAATTAGTTATTTGTTATTATTGTTTTTTCCATTTGGGTACTTCCCAAACCTTTGGAATAATTTGTCCTGTTCACCTCTAGTCAATATTAGTCACAATCAAATGACATATTTTATAAAATAAATGGACTGGCATTAATTTGGTTAGTAGCTATATTGAGATTGTAATGCTGAGAAAGCTTAGTTAACGAAAGCCAAAGGCTTTTCTTAAGCAAATAAAAAATAGATTGAATTTAAAATTACAACTTTTTTTTTATTGTGCATGTTCATAGAGTCTCAGTATGCATTAAATAAAGTTTTGCATGAATCTTTTTGGTAGAGTTATGTTTGATGTAAACAAATACAATACACCTTCCTTACAACATCCCCTCTATATAGCTATCCCTTCATTCTAATAAATTTCACTAAAAGTACCAATCAATTTATTAGTTTCTATTGTAATGTTTTTTACTCAATGCAACAACCTATTGGTTCTGTAAGGGTTGTAATATTGAGTGTTTAATGTAGATTATATTTTTATATATGGATGTCTGAGAATACAAATAAACTTTCCTGTATGTCCACATATTGGTCTCTTTGTTTTATAACATGTAGTTTTGATTTGAGGTTTGATAGGAACAATGTATATTTGTATTTTGACAAAGCTTGTGAATCAGTAGATGTTAATAACTCAGAATAGAAAAAATTGTCTTTTTGTATTCTCAGTCCTTCATATGGATGAGTTGACTGTCAAATGCTACAAGTCCAAAAATAGAGTTCAGAACTCATCTTGGCTATAGTAGTTAAATAGAATGACATTTAACTCATTATGGGGCAATCTATGGAACTAGGACCCTCGCAACTTGGCATAATGATAGATGTAGCTGCTTAGTAATGGAAAAAAGCATTTAGAATTTTCACATATATATACACACACACACCACTTAGACGGCAACCCATCTATATGTAAATTGATTAACTTTAATATATTTTTATTTTAATAAATATATTCATATATGGTTTTTATAATATTTAGAAACATCACAGATAACATTTTAACAACCATAAAATATGTTTTCAGTTTTTATTACTACGATCCCCTACCGAAATGTGGCTGTTTGGAGTCAAAGTCTACACAACCAAAGCTCCCCTTGACATCCAAAACCAAATGACTGTTCCCTTAGGGGCAGTGGAAGAACGGCTAAACAACATGGGACTGGCCCTGAGTGATAAAGCAGAGGCCTTCAAGCAACTCATTCAAACTTTCCAGAAATCGCCTATGGCAGACCCAAGCATCGGAGACATGATATCGAACTTGTTAGTGAGCAACTTAGTCAAAAATAAGTCTCCTTCTCCTGAGAAAGATCTGCAACAGCTGGCAGGGTTAATGAAGTATTTGCCAAAGGAAAGGAGGGACAGTCAAAATAATTTGAAGGAAGATGCACCAGCAACCACATCTGTGAATAGTAATTTGTCAAATAAATCACTCGGTACAACGGTGGCATCTCCTACTCCAGCTGTTTTGGAAAGGTATGATAAACGTTAAATTTCTCTTTTAAAAAATATTGAACAGAATGTTCTAAATAGATATAGCATTTGCAAATAATTAGTGGTTTTGCTGGATATCCAGAGCACATTACAAACTGGATTTTGCTGGATATTCGTCATTTTTAAATATTTTTATTTACGAAAAGATCTTTTTTTTAACAGTTCTATAGCAAACTGTTCATATTCATACTAATTTTGAAACGGCCAAAGCTGTACTGTATGATGCTTTTGAAAATGTTATTTTGAAATATTGCTGATCTAAATTGTGCTCTATTTAAATACTAAAACTAGCCCTTATTAGACTAAAAGGGCTATTAGACTAAAGAGAATAAAACAAGCTCATTATACCCCGTATTTGTGACTTAAAAAAATATTTCCACACCCCATATAGATGGAGTTATTAGTGTTCCAGTCAAACTAATTAAATTATGATTAACTAATAACGCAATTAAATTTTTATTAACTAATTAAATTTATAACACAAAACTTTTCATTATATGATAAATTTTAATTATATAAAAAAAATGTGAAAGGCTGATGCAAAAAAAAAATCCAAGGTAGTACTTATATGCAAATTGTTTATGTACATCAATTAAATTAAAGTATTACTATTTTAAATTAATGATCATTCAGATTACTTAACTATTTCAGTGTTCCCATAAGCACACAAACAGAAGTAAACTACACCAGTTTAGAAGAAAACCTGAAAGGCTTTATTACTGAACAAGTGGAAGATATGGAAAAGAAACTATGGGAGAAAATTAACAAAAGGTTTCAAGAAACAGAAGCAAAGATTATTTGTAAACTTGATGAAATTGAATCATTTGTGAAACCTCAAGGAATTCAAAGTAATTAGAATTATTTTAATTTATGTAAATTGTACAATATTATTTGTCGTCGGAGTGTTTCTGCCAATGTATTTCTGTTGACTTGACTATTTTAGAATGAAATTTATTCAAATGTAAACAACTTGTGTGTTTATATTATTTTATTAGAAAAATATATACAAATAAACATATACACATCAGTAGAAGGCATAATAGGTATATTTCAAATATTAGTATTGCACAAAGCTGAAAGGAAAAATATTTTTTCACTTTCAAATTTATTTAATACAAGGGACACCAAAATTTATATTTATTATCCTGATTATATTATATTCCTTATTTTGTTTATTTCACTCACAATTGGATAGAATTTAAAATTAGCTTAATTAATAGTGCATATCTTTATTAAATTATATAAGATTAAAAAAAAATCATGGCCAGCCAAAGGCCCGTCTGCTTGGAGTTCTGTGCTAAATAGAATTACATATTTGCACAAATTTTTTTAATGATTTTAGTGGACATTTTACATTTTCTAGGTTATATTTGGTAATTATATAAATTTGTTAACATTCAATGAATACTTTTTTTAATATACATGTTATTTTATGGGAAATATGTAGCTCAGATTTAGTTTGTCAGAAAAAAAGGTATCGTAACACTGCAAAAAGTGATTCCCCAACCTTTTAAAATTTGACTCATCAGTGCAATTTAATAATTATAATTTTTTTTTAATATATTATCCATGTTGCCAAACTGCCTAGAAAACATTTACTTAAGCAAAAAAAGTATAACATCGTATTGCATTGTTCCACAAAAAACAACTGAAAACACTCCATTTTTTGTAACTCAATAAATGCTATATCATGATGAGTTTTAATTTTGGTGTATTTGCCATAATTTAGAATCATCTTTAAGCAATAGCCTGTTAATTATAATTGTGCATAAAATGGTCTTTGAGCATATAATCAACCAAAATATACAAGCAATGTTAAAGTCCATGGCCTAAATTATCTTGTCCCATTAAATTTCTGTTTTTTTTTAATTAAAACATTACTATAATTTAGGTGTCCCTAATGGATAAAAAGTAGTTAATTTTTGTAACATATATTCCTACTACATACATTATGGTACAATTATAAAAAGGCACAAAACAGCTTCACTCAATAGTCTTTGCCAAAGCTTGAAGTTTCAATTCTTCTCCGCTATCTGTAACTAATACAGCTCCCGAAAGCTCCCACACTTGTATTGTACCATCCGAAGAACTGGTTGCCAAAAGACTGGCGCTGAAAAACAACGAATTTAATGCAACACACCTTACTGTATTATAAAGGAACAAATTTGTAGTTGCAGAATGGAGATAAGTCTATCCCTTGAGAATATTGAATAACATATGTTGCATACTGTGTTAAAAAGTTAACTTGATTTTGATAATGAAGTAATTACCTTCCATTTAAACTCCGTAATTCCTTTAAAAAATACTACATAAATTTTAGTCAAATTCAGTATTTAAATTAATTTTATTTTACAGTCTATAAAGTTGTTTGAAATTAGAAATTAGTAGATTACATAAAAAAAAAATTCTAATTTTTGACCCTTTGAACAACTTTTATGCAAGTTTGACTTATCTTAATCTTAGGAAAGTATAAAATTACATTACCATAGCATTTAAAAAAATTATATAGGGCTGTTTTCAAATAATACCTAATATAATATATTTTTTAGATATTGGATTAATGATGGTAGGTTAACAAAATTGGTGCATTTTCGCACATTTGACATTATGTTTGCTTAATTAAATCGAGCCATTATAAGTGAAACATATACTTTTTACTGCTCCGTATCTGCCTAAATAAACCAAGCAGAGCCATATTGAGCCAAATTTAGAGGGGAGCGGAACACACATACTTACTTAAAGCTTTAATCTACATAAAAATTAGATTTTTTTCCCCAATATCTTAAAAAACTCAATTAAATTCTACTGAATTTCACTACTATCAATTAAACTTACCTAACAGCATATTTTCATGGTTATTTTAAAACTATGAATTTTGAATGATTCCTAATTAGAAGAAAACTGTAAATTTCAATCAAATGATAATAGTTTCATTTTTGGTGCTAACCTCACTGTCATGTTTTATAGAAATCAGAATTATTACACACCAAACTTGTTTATCCTAGCATTGTTTGTTATTGAGGTATTTCAAAGCGCTGGCATTTATTACAATAATAAAGACATTATTTTTGGATTTGAAAATATGCAATAAAACCGAGATTGGTTTTCTTGATACTTACATTTTAAATTTAAACATTTTTTTTTTTTCATTTTATGGTGGTGTCCTGGTCATTTCACAGTTAAAAAATTACTTTTGCAATTTTATCTTTAATATTAAAACAATGTATGTATGCATTATTAATATACTTGAATAATGAAAAAAGTTTAGCTAAACTTCGGAAATTTGGTTTAAGGCCTTTTTAAGATTTTATCTTAGAATTCAAAAATCCTGTCAGCAGGCTTTTTATTATACTCACTTTTCTTTGTTCATCTGTAACGAGAGCCCCATACTTTTCTCCACTGTGAGCGAATTCGTTTCAATAGGCGACTTATCATTCATTAAAAGATCCCACACATGGAGTTGCCCATTACTACACACACAACTAAAAACTAGTGCTCTGATTGGAGACCACTGAGCTGCATGGATGCCACCAGACGGCAACTGAAGTGTCATTAAGGGCTTGGGCTATCCAATAAAAATAAGAAAAGGGTGACTATACTTTGATTTATAAAATCAGTTTTAAAAAAAATCAGTTAGTCTTAAAAATAAATTGTTTGCACATTTATATTTACAACGCTTTATATATTATATATACTTCTCTTCTGTATTGTCAGATATGAATTTATTTGTTTTTATAAATCCTATATGTTGAAAAATACAAACCTTAGATTTTAAAATTACACTGTAAAATATTACTCAATTCTAAGTACAGTTATTCAAGAACAATACTACAACTAACAATTTGATGTTAAGTAGACTTCTTATCAGAAAAACTGACAAAAAATAATGTGATAAAACAATAATTTTATTTTACTATTCTAACCACATTTTGAGTGGTTCACATTCACAAAAAAATATTTTTTCATTGATGTCTTTACAAAAATATCTCCATTAAAATAGAAAGTTTAAAAGGATACAATATCATAGGAATAAATTAATTGTTCAATAACTAACTTATGCCTTATCTCTCTATTTTAAAAAAAAAGTAAGCCCTAGGGGAAAAAGTAAGTCCTAGGGGGAATTTTCAGTTCTTTCAATGTTATTCAGATCGTATCTCAAAATGTAAAAGTCCTAAAATTACGAAATTAAGTGAATTTGTTAAGAAATGTTTGATAAATAAGAAGAATATATTTTTGTTTCAATACTGTTATTAGTTTATAAGTTATTTAATATTAAAGTCGTCGTTGATAAAATTTCGCTTACAAGTAATTTTGTCCGTCGAGTTCCTGAAACACTATTAAGAGGAGAGATCCAATTTTTTTAGGGAGTGTACAAATAGGTTTGAACTGGAAATCCAAGTAAGCATTTTTTTAAATTCGAATTAGTTTTGGATTTATAAGTTTTTTAAATATTTCAACACACTCCACTTTTTGAAGTTTTTTCACCCTCATTTTTGAAACGTGATTTCTAAATTGCTATAAGTCATTTAAAAATACATATTCTCTTATTCAAAAAAATATATTAATGTTCGCTAAAACTTCCTCTTTCTGATGTTATAAAAATTATATTTCTATCTTTACAATTAAATTAGATATGGTCAATTAAGATAGGTATAAAAAATAGCAAAGAAGGATAAAAATGTTGGATATTTCGAGAAAAATTTTAATTTGCGACTTTTTTTCTCATTGTTCCGCTTGCATCTCAAAAAGTAAATGTCCTAAAATTATGAAATTATGCCAGTTTATTAAGAAATGTTTGGGTAATAAGATGAATATATTTGTTTTTCAATACGATCAGTATATTAGATGTTATTTTATGTTAAAGTCATGATTTTAGAAAATTTTGAAAACAATTCATACATTTTTGTATACTTGTCTTCCAATTTTCAACAAAAAAATAAATAAAAAATTAGGGGTATAGATTAAACTATCGGCTACAAACGATCCAGAGCGTTTGTGAAATTTCGATTTAGTTTTGTAGTTATAAATTTTTAAATTATTGACGAAATGTCTGAAATAATCGTCAATTTTACGCGTATCTTCACAAGCGATAAATTAAAACTGCTCTAAGTAGTTCGAAAATATACTTTTTCCCCTTAAAAAAAATATAGTTATATTCGTAAAATCTTCCTTTCTTGAATGGTATCAATACTGAAATTCTATCTTTAAAATTAAATTAAATGTAACTATTTATGTGAAGTGCTATAATTATTATTAAAAGATATTTTGGACCGAAATGCCAACATTGGCAAAATGCCAACATTTTATGTAAATCCAGTTTTCTATAGCTTAATATATATTTTAACGGTGAATTATTATTAGCGCCAATTCTCAATAATCTTACTTTGTATAAATAAAAGTTGGCGAATTAGGCTTATTTTTGCTTGGCGCGTTTTATGCTGTTGTTTGTTTACACATGTTTCGCTTTTCAATGAGTAAAAACAATTGCGTTGAAGCAGTTCTGCAGTTGAGCTTTTCCAGTTATCAGGCCACCATAACGGCAACGTGTGTGGGGGGGGAGGGGGGAGAGCATGCCCCCCCTCCCCCCTGTGAACTTGAAACCTTAAAAGTTGGGGATTTCGAATTTTAAAAATCCTTGAGCTGGGAAAATTTATGCCTCAGGAAAATTAATATTATTAGCAAATGAAAGCGACGGAAGACTAGAAATTGCCCAGCTTGTATTAAGATGAAACTTAAATTAGATCTCAAAACGGAACACTGCATTGGAACATGTGTGCAACATATCAATACTTTCAAGAGAACTGTTTAATATTACCTATAAAAAAGCTGACAAATGTCTATAAGTTGGAACTGGGAATTTTTTTAGCACTGTTGCGTTGTGAATTTCGAATCGTTAAGTGTGGTCTGGTTAATTAATGTCGCACTACAGCTGCACATTGAACTACTGGCGTTGGTTCGAGCAAAGCGCCCTTGATTTGTTATTGGTAAGTATTTACTTACTACATCAAGGATGCTTTGGTTCGAGTCCTTTCTCGAAGAAAAGACCCGGGAACGATGTCTCATATTTTTAACAATGGTCAGATAACGAGGACAACACTTGAGCTGGTACCCAACATCCTTAAGTTGGGAATTTTGAATCGTTCAAGTTTGGAATTTCGGATCGTTAAGTTGGGAAATTTCTTGTCTCAACATCCCAAAAATAAATTTGTGTGACGGCACTGCCAGTAATAATTTATATAACTAAAAAAAGTATTGTTGTTAGGACACATTGTCATTGTCTACAGTGTATGAAGCCGGTATTGTTTGCGAAGCAAACTAAAGAGGATTGCGTAGCAATCCTCCGGGGGGTTGGCGAAGCGTTAGAGGAGCAGGGGGCGGAACCCCCTAGTATTTTAAATGAAAATATATTAAATGAAAATTTAGATTAGCATAATTCTAACCTATAGATAAAAATTCAAACTTAATTAAGATGCACAGAGTACTTCAACAGTGTTAGTGCATGGGAAAGTAAAATTATAACTTTAATTGAACATCGTGAGAAACAACGTCAACATCTTTTTGTAACTCGTTGGTCTCTTTATTTTGAAAAATAAACTTACCTGTAATAAACTGTATATTCTCAGTTCTCCATCACTACCTGATGATAGAAATACATTTCTGGAAAAGGGTGAAAATTGCACTGAAGTAACTTGACCCGAATGTCTTTCAAATCCCATGTTAATTGGGTTCTTCAAAGAGCCTGAAGTGAATCCTGAATCTAAAAGAAAATATTAATAGATTATTCAGTAAACCAAACTCAACAGAAAACACCCAACAAATTATAAATGAATTATTTGTTAAAAGGTTCGATTTGTATGTTAATATGTTTTCTACTTGGTAAAAAATATAACAATGTTATTAAATAATATTGGTTGCCAAAATCTAGTTATAAAGTATGTTCCTTGTAAACATACCAACTGCAAAAAAAGTTCTAAAAAGTTTACCAATTATACCTTTGTTAGAAATATATCTTGATAAAATCGTATTGCAAAGAGGACTTCACACAAGTTTAATGACTTTGAATGAGTCATAAGGGTGTTATAAAAAGTGTACGAAGCTAATTTTCATCAAAATGAGATGAGGTCTATTTTATTTCCTTATTCTAAAATCTTGAAACTGATAAAACTTTAAATGTTTAAGAAATATATAGTTATTTTTTTTTAATAAATTAATCTAGTTTTAAAAAATACTTACATGGGGCAGGAACTAGCGAGTCAAATGAACACTGGAAAATGCCACCACCTTCTGTTCCGATAACAAAAATTGATCGATCTTCTGCATTTATAGACATCGAAGCAACTGAAATAAAACAAATAATTCATTTTAGATTTCAAATTAAACAACGTTTGAGAACAATATGTGTAGTGTTATGAATATTTTACATTATGCCAGTTAAATACATTAGTTTTATCATATAGATGTTCATTCCTTCAACTATAAGAAAAGATTTTAATTATTTTAATATTATACATACAAAATAAAAAACTTATGTGAAAAATGCCTACCTTTTTTTCTTACTTTTCAAACATCATTCCTATTTGTTTTATAAATCAGTAAACTAATAGAAATGTTAAGAAAATCACTGATCATGTTTCAGTCAATAATTATATAATTGAAAGAGTGGAATACAGAGCATCACATTAAAAATATTGAAAATTCTTTAAAAATGTTATCATAAAAATAACTTAAATCAACCCCAGGCAATTACGCGGAAAGCATACAGAAATTGTAACACGTCACTAACCTCACATAATAAGAAGTAACATAGTTATACAGTTAATATATATTATTAAAGAAAATTAAAGATGTATTATTAAAGAATTAAAAAGGTATCCACTACTTAATACGACACTAATGTACAAAGATTAGTAACTCATGTATGCTTCCACTTCTAAATTATTAGATTGTATTGGTATTAATGGTATTAAATTTTCGATTAAAAGTTTTAGTACAAGTTTCATAATAAAGAATATACTTACTCCCTACTTCTGCATTGTCTCTGTGTGTTTTGATAGGAAAATTTCTAGGCAACAGCTTGGCTAAGATAATAAACCTAGTGATAAATCTTTCTATCATTAATTATGATTGATATTTAGAAACTCTAAATTATATTTCATATTTCTAACGTAATGTAGAAAAAATCATAAATGAAAACAAAAACATTGTTTTCTTTTGTGATATTTAAAAAATTATTAACTGATTATCAATGCAGCATTTTGCATAACTTCGTGTGTGTAGATAGATATAAGATATATCGCCTAAACATTGCATAATTATTTGAAATGTGACTAACCCATTGGTCAATTTCAAACTTCCATCTTCAAAGCTCCACAGCAATATTTTTCCATCTAAACTACAACTGGCAAACTGAAAAAATTTAATTTTTTACTTTTAGAAAAACAGCCCTACAATAAAAGTTCGGACATGTGGGTGAAAAAAAATTGAGTATACAGATCAGACAAATGCAAATACCTTGTTTGTTCTGTATATTTAATAAATTTATCAAAACAATTTCCATTTAAGTTTATATATGTTTATTTACACAACAGAAAATTGATAAAAAAAATTTAATTTATATAAAATGTTTCATGTATTTTTAAACTTGTTAACATTAAAGCAGTTTAATTTATATAGTAATATTTTAAAACACAAATAATAGTAACTATCCTCCAACTTATTCTTAAAATTCTTTAATCCTGTACAATTAACAATATTCACTGGCAAGTTGTTCTATTTGTCTATTTACCCTATTATAGAAAGAGTGTTTTCTCCATTTCCGATTAAAACGAGATTGTTTAATTTAAACCCATGACTTCTTGTTCTATCACTCATATTAAAATCTAAACCCTCTACATCCCTTGTTTAATAAATTTGAACAATTGAATTAAATTTCCTCTGACCCTTCTCTCTTCCAGAGTATACATATTCAAATTTCTTAATCTATCTTCATAATTCACGCCGGAAAACCCTTAGACCATTTTAGTAGCCCTGTGCTGAATTTTCTCTAACGAATTAATGTATTTTCTAAGATATGATGACCATAACTGTACAGCATACTCAAGAGAAGACCTTTCTAAACCTTAATGCAGTAACATGCATTTTTTTAAGTAGTTTAAAATGTGTACATTTCTGAGCATTAGTTCCAATTATTTTATACTACATAGAATTCATCGATTTTTTAAAAAAAATAGTTATACAAAAAATATTAAAATTAGTATTACTTATTAAATAGTAAACATGATAATTACTTGAACTTTTCCATGTTTTCCAAACTGTAACAACCAATGGAGTCCAGTTATTGGTTCACGGTGATTAAATGTAGCAGCTTCAGTTGATGCTAAAAGTGGATCATCTTCTTTTGATATATCCCATAATACAATTTCCCCTGTTATACAATGCGTAAAAAATTAAGACAACAAAAAAAAATTACAAAATTAAGTAATAAAAATGTTTAATTGTCCATAAGTAAAATTGTTAATGTAAAGTTATGTATAAAAAATTTAAATCAGCCTCAGAATAAATGTTTGAGATACATTTATTCAGTAAAATTTCCAAACTACAACTAATGCAAATTACAACAAACCATTTAATTTTCCTGCCACAATCACAGCTGGCAATTCTGGATGAAAACTGACATATGTAATACAGCAGTCTGTTTCCAAGGTTAAATTTGGTTTCTTGGGGTCAAAATCTTTTCTGTTTAAGCTCCATAGGTCAACTGATGAACTGTGTTCACACCAGCTTTTATGGTCTGTTTGATTGTAAGTAATCTTAGATAAGAATTTCAAACTGGCAGAAATATGAATTCAAATTTTAATACAGTTCTAATAATATATAAAGGTAAAATTAAGAAGATTTTTTTGCACATTTTATAAGCATATAAATAACTTATTTTAGCCATGTAAATTGAATACATTAAAATTGAAATTTGCCCATGTTTGTCAAGAGATTTGTTATTTGCATCTCATTTTTGGTCATCCAATATATTAATCCAATATTATAATATATTCATAATATGTTTTAAAATATTATATATTAATTTGTTAGTAAGGTGTAAATCAACAAATGAGATGCGATGAATCTCGTATAGACTAAAATATTATAGTTTTAAGTTACAAAACTTAAAAGTTTTGTATCCATCAACAGGTAAAATTAATTAAGGAGATTTTATTGGGTTTTTGAAATTTTATAAAAAAACAAGAAGTTGTAGTTTTTAGATTTATTACAAGGGATCAAATGCAGAGCAGTATTTTGTGATTTAATTTGATAGTGTGGCTTTTGTAGCATTACTTCCATCACTAATAAGGATATTATCTTTTTACATATATTTAGTTCCTCAAAATAACTTTTAATTGCCTGAAATACTTTTGATTGTGAGTGCATATTTATTTATCACCTATGCTTTAAAAGCATTTATATACATCACACAGAGAAAACACTATCTACAATTAAGTCATTGAAAATTATTAGTAAGTTGCCAAATACATAATTAACTATGTTATCCAAATAACTTCTTTTTTTTTTTTTTTAATGATTCTGCATAGACGGGCATTTCTATATGTTATTGAGAAATTGAATATAGGCCCTTGCTATATATAGTTCACTGATTTTAAATCAAAAACTTTTTTCAATAATTCATAAAAAGGTTTACTCACATTCTTAAAATGTGTTGATTTACAAACAAGTAAAAATTGTATTACAATTTTAAATGGATCAATATTATTCAATAATATACACTATAATTTTTAACCTAAAAAATTATTTCCATTGAAATTAGGATCAATTTGAGAATGGGTAAAGGCACCAAATAAAAATAAAATTCGAATATCTAAATAGAATAATTAATTTTTAACTATTAAAATGGGATTTCTCAAAGAATAGTTGTATTTTATAATCATGTTAGTATAATTTTATTGAAAAAGGATATGCAACTGCTAGTGCTGTTCCAACGCAGTTCCAAGATATACTGCTGCAGCAAAACTGTTAAAAATTAAAATGATTTATTCAAAGAAATACAAACCTGACATTAAAAAGTATATAATTTAATTTAAATTCAATGCAAGAAATTGGATATTTAATTAATTTGTGTGAAAGTATTCTTTCTTAAACTAATATATACAATAGAACTCTCATTATCCGAACTCCAGTTATCCAGATCAAACAAAGCGGATTGTCTATTATCCAGATAACTTTTTTTTTAAAAATCAGCAAAATCAACATTATAAAAGTTTCTTATCGATGAATGTTATTGTTTTTAATAGTCATTAAATTACATTACGCTAAAGCAATATGAATGTTTTTACTAAGAAATAGCCTGTTTTCTGTGAATTGTCTAAGTAGGATATGTTCCCAATTGATCGAGATAATTGGCATTCTTACTGTATTTTAATGTACTAAAAATACATCAATATATTCTGCAATAGAAACAATAATCTTATATGTAAATAAAACTACTTTTAAAAAAATCAAAACTAAACACTTTAATTACCACTTTTGAAATTTGTGTTACACATAAAAGTTTTATTCAGAATATTTTTTAAACCAATTTTAGAAAAACACTGTGCAATGTAGACTGCTCAAAATTTGGGGAAGGGGGGATGATTTACCGAAAAGTGCAGAATATCTAAAAATTCTGAATTTTATTCATATATATTTATGTATAATTATTTTAATCTGTTCTTCGAAACATTTGGAAATAATGAGCTTGGCAGTCAACATACTTTCAATGGCTTATATCTGCTACTCATTATGAAAATGTAAATTCAAATATAAAAATTAATATTTAAGATACAGCAGAAAGATTTATTACTGGGATAAACCTTCTATAATTTGCTTTTCCTATATTGATTCATGAACAAAGAATTTTGCAAATCTCTAATAATATGGAGTTAACAACCCAATTTTGTATTATGAAATTATGTGACTTTTTCAAATACATCAGTAAAATCGCAATCAATATTCAAATAGTGTAAACTGTCTGTAGTATCAGGGGTGCCCATAGGGGGGGATTATGGCGCAAGTTGCGCCATCAGAATTTTTGGGGGGGATTTTTTTTCATTTCTTTATTATTATTTAATTTTCAGAGGGAAATGTTTTGGGCAAAAAATAATTTTGCATATATAATACGTCCGCAGTCACTGGAATTTCCAGCCATTTCAAGAAACGCCTCTTCGACACAAAAGCTGACGAAATTGTAAAAAAATACTCTTGTTTGAAAATGCAAGTCTTTATTCTGTTAAAATTAAATGCCATTTTAGAAAGATCTACAAAATAAATTACAAAAATTATCTGATTAATGAATAAAGAAGAATCTTAGTTTTGTGCGGCACATGCCACCTCACAGGACCCCAATACAACTAACCCAATTTACAATCAATTTATTTTCTCGTATTATCTTGTATCTTCTGCCAGCACACAGACAGCTAACAGACATTTAGGAGCCACTTCAGTCATTACAAAATACTCATCCTTCAAATAAAACAAAAACAAAAAAAGCCAAAGGAAATAGGCGCGACCATAGGTCTTGATTTTTTAGCGGGAAACATATTGGCGCCGATATTTATCTACGTTGAATACGAGTATTATTATGAAAACCAAACTGAATTTTTAGAACCCAATCGCCGCTACTGAGCGTAGGTGGTTTTATTATATTTGAGTTTAGTCTTGGCGTCGAATCAGTTTAAATAATTTCAATGGTGTTACAATAAAATAACTGATAATATATTTTAATCAGCAAGGACGAATGGTTTTTGTGAACGTGCAGTTTAAATGTGGAGTAAAGCTGAGAATATTTAAATTGTAAAAAAATAACTAAATGAAAAGTATTTTCTGAGTTTGATAAACTGTACTGGTAAGTGGATAAATATCATACAGCATTTTGAAATTAAATTTCATTATTAATACATTTTTAATTTAAATAAAGATTTCTTAAAATTCGATAAAATAAAGTTTTTGCATTTGATAGTCATATTTAAAATAGCCAAAAATAAGAGTAGAATTTCACGAGTGATTTTAAACAAAACCAACAGCGTTCAGTATTTTGCATGAATTTAGTCGATAATTTTTTTTCTATCTTTGTGTTTACCTGTCTATTTTGTTGGGGTTTAATAGATGTTTTTTTTTAAATAAAACTTTCACAAGTTTATTCATTACTTATAATTTGTACTTTAGTTCATGTTGACATCTCTAACCGTTAAGACATGAATTTTCCCCCTTTTTCATAAATATTTCTGTTTGACCATATATGTAGCCGTGTTTTATATATACCAGTTTTGTTTATACCATTAGGTAAGAGAAAGTATACTTAAACAGTAAAAAACAGATATTCTAAGGCCCATTCTACACGGACGCTATTTACGCCGCGGTGCATTTTGCAGAAGCATCTGATTGGTGCATTCACACCATGTGGTGGACCAATCGCAGAGTTATCGCAAAAGCTAACGTGCGCAAATAACGTCCGTGTAGAATGGGGACATTATTAAAGCACATTAGCTTTTATAGATGGCCCTGTGATTGGGGAATACAAACTTTGTTGTTTACATATACACTCGTAGAACCATCTGTATCTAACGCGCGTAAATAACATCAATTTTATTTCTTTGATGTCATGATGTGTTTTAAAAAAAAAGCCGTTTTTTATATTTCAATCAGAAAGCTTTTCTTTCTTATATAAAAAGTATTTAAGCATTTTCAGTGGCATTTGGCTGACATATAAGAGGCAATTGTTTCTGAGCATTTAGAGTAAAACCTATTTACATCATGTGTTTCTGCTAATTAGGGTGATTTTGCATATATCACTGACAAATAAAATATTGTAGGTAGTTATTTTAGTCTAAATAGAGCGATTGCAAGGGTTTTTCTGAAATTGAACAATCAGAGATTACCGTCAGCATTTCTACAGTAACTATTTTTAGGTGTTTACAAAATTGAATTCTAAAACAGGGATTTAAAAATTTTTAAATATCCATTTGTAAATTATATTTTCTGGTGGAATTGAAATCAACACCTTAGAAAAAAGACATTTTGTAGAAAACACCAGATTTTTAGACCATAACAAAGCTGCGGTTCTTGAACCGAAATCGATCGATTCTTAGCAAACAGACAATAATAAGTTCTATGGAATTTATTATGAATTTTAACGCATGTTTTAACAATTAATAAATTTCTGAAATTACAATTTTATTCGACAAAATTATGTTATCTGAACCTCCGACCCTATATTTTACCGACGAACCTGACTTTAAGCACCATTTGTTTGTATCAATGAAACGTTATAAAGAGATGCGGAGAGAAAGTTTAATTTAATATATAAGTTCCATACATATAAGTTAATGTATATAAGTTAAAGTATAACCAAGTTTATATCTTGATTTTATCTCCAACTGACTTATAAAATACGAAATGTTGAGCTTTGTGTGAATTCAGTTGAAAATTTTAGATTCTAATAAAGTTATATACTTTAAATTTGGGGGGTAGAGATTTTTTTTTTTTGGGGGGGGGGGCATTGAGTTAGGGGAGATTTGCGCCATTGAGTTTGGGGGGGGATGGGCACCCCTGTGTAGTATTACAAAAAACGGTACAGATGTAGTATAGGACATTTGGCGTGCAAGGTTTTTTTTGGCGTGTTTTATTGGGGCGATAAATTTATAGTATGGCAATCCCACCTGACATTTTTGGTATATTCCGATTCTTGTAGCTTTCAATCTGGCAACCCTATGACGTCATAGGGCTGTTTAACAGCAATTTTTCGTCGCCAAAAAAAAAATTGCACCAAATGTCCTATACTACATCTGTTCCCAAAAAACAACCTACCCCACTTTCTAAGGACTTTTCTAAGAGATGCAAACGAGCGATGGAAGTAGGCTCAGCATCAGATATCAGCTTAAAACGGTCGAAAGCTTTGCTTTTGCTGTTTTTCTCAAGAACAGAACACACCGTAGGAGTGACTCTTCTAAGGAAGGTGGATAATGTTTCCTTGTTAAAGTCTGCGAAGATATTTCCTTTGTTTTCGCAAACATCGGTTTGAATCTAAAAATGCAATAATTTAAAGTTACATAAAATTAAAAATAACAGACACTTATATATTTCATAAATCACAATTTACTATGGCTATAATAAACTGACAATTCTATAAATATACATTTATTTATTCTTAGCAGTAGGGAAATGTAAATATTGGTAATATATAGAACTATTTAAAACATATAACATGTGATTTAGATACTATACCTACTTGGAAGATTTGTCTGAATTAATAAAATTTTATTAAACTGTTTTAACGTAACTGTTTTGCTTGGACCATGGAGAAAAGTGCAAGTAATTTTTGTGTATGTACATTTCTTTAAAGTGTAAGATAGAATAAGCTTTCATTGTTAATTTGTAAATATGCATACCCAAGTAAATTATTACTGCCATTTGTTCCTGGTTTCAAAGTGTGATCATTGTTATTCTTTCAAGCTGTTAGAAACAACACAAGTAACTTTCCTGTTCATGACTAAACAGTAATTTTTAAAAATTGTAAATGCTTCTTACTAAATTAAAACTATAAAGTTATACCAAAAAATAAATAATTACAATAGTAAAAGCTATATTCAATTGTATTACAATATTGAAAATTTATATACAAAACTTTACGAGTTATTATATTTTTAACCCTAGAATTACAAGAGGATAACTAGCGAGCCCAGCCCATCACTATTGTGTTTTTATTGTCATCAAAAAAAGAGCCTTGCGAATTTCAGTGTTAAAAATGTTGATACAACATTGAATAAAAGCATAATTTTATTCATCAGCATGACATCATTTAATATAATAAATAAAAATCTAAATATTTTTACACACAATAAATAACGTACATGGTTGGGTGCGAGTGTAACTTTAAAAATATAATTTTTATTGGCTGATTTTTTTTTTCTAAAAGACAAGAGAATTTCTAATATTTAATTGTTATTCACCTAAAAATGAACAAAATATTTACTTGTTGATTTTGCCTCTTTGGTACTTGGCATGAATTTTCCGAATTAAGAGGAATTTCTGTTTGAGAAAAGTTGTGTCTGCAAAAATAAATATACTTAGTGCTTCACTCTACTACAAACAATTCCTAAAAAAACTACAAAAACATCACTAATACAAAGAAATATACCTGCAGTTACTTTCAATGGAAGTTCTAGAAGAACGTTGCATGTTTATATTTTGAATTCTAAACAAAATATGCGAATTGAGTAAACAACGACACTCATTTGTTAAGAATACGATATATTCTTACATGTATATTTCCCTCAAAATTTTGTTTTCGGTAATTAAATATTGGTTTTCTTAGCTTTATTACAATACCAGAATAACGAAATAGTGTAAATAAACGAGTGTTACTGTTACTATGGTTACTAACTTCCTAATCTTTAATACTGATGCCAAACAAATTTTTTACAATATTTATTCCACATTTAGTTTCCTAATATTTTCTTTACAGTTACTTTCACTCTAGTTTCAAAGAATAAAATTGTTCATTTACCTCAAAATTATTAAATTGACATTTAAAAATTTATAAATACCAAAAAAGTTATTGTTAGACCTGAGGAGCAGCAATTATTTACTCAACTCTTAGAAAACAGATCAAAACAAACAATATTAATTTTCACTGGAATTTTTTGTGTAAATAAAACTTACTGAATTTAAAATTTTGCTGAGATCTTCCTTCGAAACAGTGTAGTATCATAAAATCCCCATCATTGCACTGTGTTTTTTGTAAAAGTGTATAATAAATCACATGCAAAGGCTACTTTAGGTTGATTAAGGAGTTGTGAAATCATGGCTTTTGTATCCCGTGGCTCATTTTCTACACTTTTAAAACTACGTGAAGCCTCTGTCAAAATACCTTCTACATGTGTGCAGCTAAGATGGAGAAAAGAACCCAAAAGAAAACCGAAATGGTTGCCTACAGCCCCATCAAAAGTGTTCAGAATCGTTGAGCATCCCTATGTGTCACCTGATGAACAGCAACTCAGCTTAGATTTGCTTGAAGAATACTATAGGAAACTGGAATCACTGAAGTGCTTTGTTATTTAGTTACTTTTTTTCTCTGTGTTGAAAAGTATTTTCATTGGAGTTTTATTTGCTAGTGTTACAGTGTGTTACGAAAATGTTAGTACAGCCGAAATCATGCGAATCCCCCCCCCCCCCCCCCCCCTCTATTTTCCACAAACCATACATGAACAGGAATTCTTTATTATTTACTACTCAAATCAAAGTTTCCTTTCAATTTTTACGAAATGATAACATGCGAAAAAAATAGAAAACACTTATTTATTTTTTGAAAATTAAAGCAATCTTCCTTTCTTTTAAACATGTGAATAGGTCAATTTTAATATTAACTTAAATAACGAAACAACAGCAGGACCATAATGTTCCTGAAACAACAGAAAAACAGTAAATTTATCACGAAAACCATTTCCGTTTGGAGATATTCTTGTAAGTTCGCGTTTCACCCACAGCCAATCAGCTTATCGAATATCAAGTGCAGCTAAAACAAGAACATTCATTTCAGCTGTACCTTCTCACAAATGCAGTGCATTGACATGGGGGGGGGATCTATGGTGGTTGCTATGGCAACGATGCAGATGATTTCGGTTTTTGGCTGCAGTTTTGATTGAATGGATTTTTTTCCCCTCCTTAATTGTGCATTACGGCAACAGGCTTGCTGTTTATCGGAGATTTTGATTACTACCATAGAAATTTCATTTTCAATTCTAATCTTCATTTAAGAAAATTAGTAAAATATCTGATTTTAGTTTTAAAATACACTAATGAATTTAGGTGCAGCCGGCTGTTCTTGCTGTAGTGGACGAGCCACCACTGTAGTGTTATTCTCAAAGAATTCGGTTAATCTGTACAGTTCTAACTTAAAGTATTAGAGCAGGATAAAATTAAAAAACAAGGAGTACTATGCCACATCAATTTTCATTGATGATTTTGGCATGAAAAACCTAGGGTTTCCATTTCTAACACCAATATAGTGAAAAAACGAGTGGGTGAATTTGGCGATGGTGTATTACTTATATGAAACTATTTCTAAATATATGAACTAATAAGTAATTACAAAATACAGAATTATAAAACTAATGTAATATAACTAATCACAAAATGACAATTCAAAAACTAACAAAATTATAATTAAGATTCAATTGTATGCATACTTGTAAAATATATTTACAAGTATTGCTCAGAGTATATATGCAAGTATTGTGCAGGATTGTCAATTTGAACTGAAATAATGTTTGCGACAATAATTTTGGAGGATTGCCCTCTTATTCTTTACTTTAACTTTAAAGCAGTAAGTATAACCTATTGTTGCTTAGGTCACTTGCCTTACTTTGGGCCAGATCAAGCAAGAATTTGCCACTTATAGATTTGGTAAATTATTTGTTAAGGGGTATTTTAAATTTGTGTGAAATAAATTAAATGAATATATAAATGTAAATTAATTCGTATGATAAGATAAAAACTCATTATAATCATAGGACATTGTGCTAAGAATAAAAAATACAAATACAACACAGAAATATGCAAATAAAATATATCAAAATAGACATGTGTTGGGAGGAGGTAGGAATGAAAACCCTTCATTAGTAGGAATAAAAAAAAATACCAATGAAGAGAGGTGTATCTCCCGAAACATCTGGAGTTTGATGTAATTTGATTTGCATAGTATTTGAATTTCTTAATACATTTATTAAATTTTTAACTACTTGCAAATTTTTTTTAGAAAACAAAATAATTATTGCATACAAACCATTGTGCAATGGTTTGAATGCATCAATCACAGGGGCTTCTGCAAGATGTGACACTCATTATATCAATATTGCTATTTTTGTAGATGTTGGCTGGTGCAAAATGCCTGCTGTTGCCATTTCACCAGGTCAATATTCAAAAATGCCAAATCTTGTGTTTTACCAGTAATTCGTATTGGATGTTAATTAAACCAACCAACAATTAGCTGCATTTTATATCTTTATCTGTCATATTAGCATGTTCCTCATTTCATGTTTTTAAATTCCATATATAGTACCTAATTTATTTTTTCCCCTTTTAAAACATTTTCAGAAAAATCTTTCGAGAAGAGTTAGCCCAGAAAAATAAAGATGAGGGTAAAACGCTTGAAAGAGAAGTGGAAGAAGAAGCCAGGTTTAAGCTACTGCTGGAAGAAAACAAAAAGGAAAATGAAAGAGTGGGAGCAGTACGGTAAGGAATTCAATACTTAACCAATTATACTATCTTTGGCCAATACAGAAAATGAATCAGGCAAGCCAAACGGCCTGGGAATATAATTTTTACACTAATGTGTAGAGTAGAAAACAATGAGTTTCTCAAGAAAGTGTTAAATACCTGTAAATGAATGTATAAAACCAACATCTTTATATATAATTCTCTTATGCGGTGATTGAAAAACACTGTTTTTCTGTATGCGGAATGGCAACAGTTACTTTGTTTACAAAATTCGGTTGCGTCCACATTTTTATTTTGCCATTATGTAAGCCATTTTGACGATTAACCCCTTTAATTCATTGGTAAAAAATTATTTTGATGATGTCACCTTAAATTAGGAAGAATATAACCCTTATTAAATTAAAAAATAGAAGTTTTGAAAAACGCTTTTCCAAACTTTAAATGAAGGAAAATTTATGTGGATTGTGTAGCAATCCCCCGAGGGTTGGCAGAGCGTTAGCGGAGCAGGGGGCGGAGCCTCCTAGTCATTACTAATTGTACAGTGGACTGCCAAATTGTACAATAGCTTTGGAGTCAGCACTGCTAGGACCAAGTTCGATTAGTAATGATTTGTATGTATGTTAGCCCTGCATGTGTGTAGCGATTTGATAATAAGGGTGTCATCTATACATCCTTCAAAACTGGTTTCAGAAAATCAATTAATAAATTTGTTGACTATGAGCTAACCAGTTTACTTGTCCAAATCCAATAACCAAGTAGTTGTCACTTCCACGCAGGATTCAAAATTAGAGATAAAAGTTAGGTGTCATTGACACCTAGTAATTTTTTGTAGTTGCTAAAATGTTCTGCTTAGGTGTAATTAAGACGTAAAATTTTATTAAGCAACAACATCAAATTCCCAATCATTTCACTATAGATTAACAGTATTTACAATATGTGTATGCAGAAATGTTAGAAATGGCAATTTAAATTTAGTGAATTAAATATCAAATGATAATCAGTATAGGGCAATTCCATAGTTACGGACGTAACAATTTGAAAGCTTTAAATCCATGTAGCAAGTCTTAAGTTTACTATTAAAACTTAGTTTTTTTTTTACAAATACCTCATGATGGTATCTATGTAATATTCATTCCATGTAGAGTTCAATCTATTACAAAAATTAACAAAAAATATTAATGGGGTGTTACGGACGTAACTCAGACAACTGCCAAAAGTAAGCATTGTCTTCATCAGTTAAACAATTCTGTGAATTATGGTTCATTTTAATATATATTTTTGGCTATATCTGATTAAATATGTTTAAGCTTTTAGAATTAGTCAAGCATTTGTAGATACGAATATTAGTAAGTAATCTGAGGACTAATTAGTTTGTTACGGACGTAACATGTTGTCGTTACGGACGTAACAGCTTCTGATTTCGCACATACTATGCAAGAAGTATGAAGGGTACTACATTTAATATTGGTCAAATTTTTTTTTTAATGGAGAAACTAAAGCTTTATGGATTAATGGAGAA
This sequence comes from Troglohyphantes excavatus, assembly GCA_963932185.1. NCBI lineage: Eukaryota > Metazoa > Arthropoda > Arachnida > Araneae > Linyphiidae > Troglohyphantes > Troglohyphantes excavatus. Next base: position 21,301,100 of record OZ010673.1, read on the forward strand.
TTTTAGAGCTATGTTTTTTAAATAAATAATAATAGCATAATACAAGAAAAAATGTTTTCATGGTAATTCAGAAATTTACTTGTTAATCAGTGGAAGTTTGAGATTAGAACTTTACTTAGTTGACTGATATCTACATTATTGTCTCCTTTTTTTTTGTAAACATATTTATGCCTAGACTTCTTAAAAAATTTATCTATAGTGCGCCATTATCATTTTTTTTGTTCTACAAATTGAAGTGCACGCACTTCCACGATCAATGGTTAATTCCCTAAGCATCCATTTACCAAACTGAATATGTTGTACCAAACTAATATGTTGTACTGTTTTTTTTCTAAATCAAGAAAAACCTTTCCTTCAGTATTTGATGTCATAGAATACTTAATGTATTCACACTTTTTATTCGAGCTCAATGTGTCTCATGTGTTTTTGGCAAAACTGAGTTATCATCTAAACGTTTCACTAATGACTTTGACTTATATATCCGGCGTATGCATAACAGTTACCTTTTCTGAAATATAGTAGCACTGCTAAACTGTGCAACTGTTATATATATGGAAACTTGGTCATTGGTCCAATGAGGATTTTGTACTTCATTTTGCTTTGTAATAGTGAAGTTATTATTGTAGTCTACTTGAAGTACAATTTTTTTTCAGACATTTTATATTCTTACTATCCTGTAAATAATTACTCTTCCTTTGTTTTATAAAGCGATTTGCCAAAGATAGGGTATATTTTCTTCAAGAGTGATAATGGCAAAATCAATGTTTTTTTTTTAACAGTCTTTATTATTTTTCTTTCTGGATTATCATCCTATGCAAACCAGAATATTAACTCTGATCCGTTTAGAATATTGTCGAAATTTCATACTGATCTTTGAAGATGACACATTTTCCTAGCATGAACCTCTGTTGTTTTGTTGAACACACTAACTTTGGTATTAATTTCTTCGACTTAATGAGTACAGTTAGTACCTTTTTATTCATATATTACAAACAAAGAAGTCTAAGTTAGCATGATAACACAAATATTAGATGGCTTTTTGGATGATAAAAAGATATTTTGTGATCTAAGAGAGGCAAAAGACGATAAACCAATTTTTATGTTTGGATTTTCTCTTGGGGAAAAGTTGAATAATCTGCAATGCATTTACTATTTTCGAAATACCAGTGTATAAAAATAGTATACAGATTAAATACCTCATTGAAAATTTTACTGAAAAAATAAGAACTAAATGCTAGTATATTCAGATGTTACATCCGTAACACTTTCAGCAATATGTCCGTAACACAAAATGTTACGTCCGTAACACCGTCTTACAAAATTCGGATAAAGATAGAAAGCTGCAAATTTTTTTTAATGTTGCTTTTATATATCTAAAAGTAAAATCAAAAGCTCTAAAGAAAAAAATAATTAGAAAATCTTTAACGGAAATTTTTACCTAAATTTTGTTACAGACGTAACAAAATGAATCTTCTATTACAAAATCCCCTAAAAATTCTGTATTTAATTTTATTAAATTTTTTAAATCTTTGATTCATTAACTATTGTGTTTTTAAAAATAAAAAAATATCCATAAAATAATAAATCTATAATTTCTAAAGACTTTAGACAGTGTGAAAGTATGTATTACATAATGTATTTTTCTTAATTATCACACTTGACTTGTTTTAAACTTTTTTTTCATTAATATTTAATTTGTTGTGTATCTTAAAATTTATATTTTCTGAAAATGGAGATTTCTAGCTTTAAAATGACATATCTCTTGAACTATTCTATAACATTTTAAAATTTACTACTTTGCAGTCACTTTTCATGGAATTGCCCTATAGCTAGGTTATATGTTTTTTTGAGAATTTTGTAAGAATTAATTAAAGTTGGAGATGCATTACACATGATACTGTATTAGATGTGCTTGTTCCCAAATGTTGAATGTACATGGATAATATGTGTATGCTGGTTAAATTGAATGGTTTATTTTTAAATAAATACAGTAAAATCTTATTATAACAAACTAATAGGGGCTTAAGGTTGTCCATTTTCATGAAAGTCAAGATCGTAACAAATAATTCTACTAGTGTTGTAATACCAACAGGGTGTACATCACTGAAAATACAGTAGTTAGCTATAAAAAATGTTTATTATGTATCTAGTAAAAAACAGCCTTCAACGTCATAGGTTGAATTGGATAATGTTTTTACCTATATACTTGCTTTAATCTTTTCAACAGGAAGATCCTGGTTCATTTTGATTGTCGATAATAATTAGTTTGAAAAATATTTATTTTTTTGCTGGGTCTATTTCTTGGTTATTTCTTCAGTTAATAACTGAGATGTCATATGCAAAGACATTTTCTTTTGGTGATTATTCAACATATTGATTGAATAATAAAATTTAAATAATCTTCAACCACTAGGATTTCAATTTTTACAAAAAAAAATTTAACTCTCCATTGTAAGCAATGAGGTTCTGATGTATTCCAAATTATATTTCGGTACCTATAAGAGAGAGAAATTAGTAACACCTTTAAATCATTTACATATGATAAAAATGACTTTTCATAATCTATTAAAAATATCTTTTATATAAAAAAACAATTATTTGAAAGTAAATGCATTAATTAATGTCCTTATTTGAAAACTTACCTTTAATCAGGTCATATTTCAGCTAGGTTAACAAAAAAAAGACAGTACTTAAATAATTTTTTTGTAATATGACAATCTAGTCATGGAGTGATAAAAAACATACTCTCCATTGAAATTTCAATTAAAACTCATTTTCCGTATAAAAATACTTTCTGGCCAAACAACCAAATACTTTGATTGTGAGAAATTAATAGCAATAAAGAATCAGAAGGAGCTGAATTAGTGTCATGGGAAAAGCAGCAAGCTCATAATCCGAGGTTTGCAAGTTCAATCCTTAAACGTTGGGCTTGTGTAAATCATATTCTCCCATTGCTCATAGTGTGGAAGTTTGGAGAGATATCATCTCAGTTGTTGTCCTCATCATCTTACCATGATTCTAAAGCAAGAAAATGTTCCCATTTTTTTTTACTACAGGATAGATCCTGAGACATTGCCAATAACCAATTGTGTAGCTCTAGTGCAAGGTTTTTCGAACCAAACACTTTCATGCTAAGTAATCAATAGCAATCAAATATTTCAATAGGCTAAGTATGTTTAAAATTTTTAATATTGCAAACTCATACATAAAACCTTTTTTTTTATTGGAAATTTGATCAATATTTAGTGCCGTTCTGCTTTAAAATAATTACAATTTGAAGTTAATTTTTAGTACACCGAATTAAAATTCCATCTGTTCTATTTAGAGAAGAGACGATGGAAAATATATTTCAAGCAAAGATGTTGGAGCTCTTGCAACTTGAGGAAAACAGAAAAATAAAAGAGCAAGAGACAAAAGCGAGAGTCGAAGAAATAGTTAGAAAAGAAAAGGTAAGCCAATAAGTAGATGTGTTAATATTTTAACAAAACAAATACTTATTTTTAGTATTTTCCTAAAAATAAATTATATCAAGTGTTCATTAATTAGAAAATACTTTAATCTTGTGGAATCACAGCAGGAATCACCTAAGAAAAGAAAAAAAATCTGTTTGAAAAAAAGGAACAAATTCACGACTTGTTACCTTCTTTGAAGTTGGAGATATTTTCTTAAGTTTCTTATCCTTAAGAAATTGTTTTTTTTTTCTTTTTACCATCTACCATTGTGTATTTATATACTAAAAATAGAGGCACTGATTCCCTTCTTCAAACTGATGTTTCAAATATTGCACTTTTTTTTTTAAAACAAACTTTTGCTTATTTTTTTTAATTAAAATTGAAAGAAATTAATTATTTAAAATACCAATACAACACAAAAATACGCAATAAAATTTTAAATATGCGATATTGTCTGAAAAATTTTCGAGAGACACCATCTTCCTTTATCAGCAGAAGTAAGAAACAATCTGTATGCAAGATAGAATGAAAATAAAAAAAATTAAAGTGTTGTGAAAGAACAAACAAATTAGTTGGAGTTGACTGTTGTGTGCCAGCAAGCGAGAAAAATTGGAACGACCAAAACTACAAACTTAAAATTGTTATAAATATGAAACACCTTCAGGATATCAAGTTCAACTGAAGAGGTGGGTTTGCAGAGGATTAACATTATTATCCGTTCCAACTTTTTCTGCTTGTTGGCACGCAATAGTAACTTCAACCAATTTGTTTGTTCTTTGGCAAAATTTTCATTTCTGAATTTATTTTCATTCTATCTTGCACACAGACTGATTCTTACTTCTGCTGATGAAGGGGAATTTTCTCTCAAAACATATTCAAACTGCATATATTTTATGGTGTATTTTATATTCTTTGTGCAATGGTCTATATGACGAGTTTTTATCTTAAATTCTTTATGTTGCAACAAATATTCAGATTAGTTTTCTATTTATTTTACAGGAAAAGGGAGACATTTTCATAACCCATAAAACTTTAGAAGAGGCCATCGCAATAGCACTGGATAATCCCAAAAATCTCTACTTCACCGTGGACATCAACGGCAATGTCAACTTTGAAGGAAACGCACCAACGGAATACGAGGAAGAAATAAAGAGAAGAATAGCACAGAGTATGGAAAATTAATGCTATGTTTCAGTCTTTCACATTACTTTAGTTTTCAACTTATAGGATTATTATATGTATAAAAATAAAAACTTTTCTACAGTGTAAAATTAGTATTTAATATATTTTTATCTCCAGTATTTGGATTTAAAGTTGAACATAAACAACATCTGTTATTAAGATTCACACAAAATGAGGTAAATGGTGGATCAGGGTTCAAAATTAGTGACCATTAGTCGTATTTTGCAACGGCAGAGGACGAGTATACTCGTTTGCTGTTCTATACGATGAGCGGCAACGACGAGTATTTTCGTCTCGTATCTTTTTTCCTTCTCCCCGACCTACCATAGCCTACTAATTAGGGGGCTAGGCTAAAAGACATATGGAAGTTCTTTACCCTGTTGGGGGAAGGACTCAATTCACTTTTGCAGAAGACGGCAAAATTTTAGTTATCTACTTGATAAGCGTAAAGGGATGATTTATAAACTAATATTGATTTCTTAAATTAATTTCGGATTTTGTTTAACATTAAGTATTCGAATTCATATTTAGCTGGAATGTTGATAGTATTAATTGCAGAACGAAACTGATAATGTGCCGAATATAATAATTGGTATTGTAAAAAACTTAAAAGAAAAGTAATGAAAAAGAATATTTTTTGTTCTTATTTAGCGTATAAATAAAGAATTAAAATATTAAGGATTATTAATCTCTTTTATTCGGATTTAAAGTGGAAGGATGGTGACTATTGTTGAAAGTTTTAATAGAAAATTCTAATAAATTTTCAGCTAATTAATATGTATTAAAAATACATTTCAAATAACAATAAGTTATTTGATTTAATTAAAATTATTTTATCTAATTAAAACTAATTCAGCTAATTTAAATTTTTTCAACTAATTTAAATTATTTCAATTAATTTAAATTTTTTCAGCTAATTTAAATTATTTCAATTAATTTAAATTATTTCATATAATTAAAATGAAGCATATTTGTACTAATTAAAAGTATTACATCCTATTAAAACTATTTTAGTATTTTACTATAATTATTTAATTACTTATTAAATTTATTACTTTAGTACATCAATTAAAAAAGTCGGCAGTAAATCTTCAAATATTTTGTAAAAATGAAAATCTGAGGATTTTTTTTTTGAGCGCATGCTGAAAAGTTCATAAATATATTTTTTTCATAAACTGCAGTAAAAAGTTTTAAAGGATTTTACTTGTTTTTCTCACTTTTTTATTGCAAAAAATAATAAATAATATTTATTTAATGATCGCTTACCGGTTACAAAAAAATTATAAATTTATTGAAATTAACTCATGACAAATCTAAAAAAATATAATCAGATTTTGAAAAAAATAAATTAACTTTTCAAAATATTTTTTGAGATATCAAAGAGAAAAATACAGGATCAGTGTTATTATCTTAGGTTTTATCAGCATATTAGCATGCTGAAATTCTCGAGAGTGGATGATCTCTTGTTCTATCCCAGACAAATCCAATTGGAAATTTATGATGTATTGAGTGCTATTGCGCGTTATACCTTTCACGGATCTTATGACCGAATTCGATAAGCCTCTTTATATCCTTTTTTATTCTCAATACAATAATTCATACATACATTAGCTTTTTTAATTAAAAAGTTTAGTACCAGAACCACTTAAAATAAATTAAAAGATTGGAAGTCATCCACAAACTGCAAGCTGAGCTTCTCAGGCGTATGAATATTCGATCTGTCCGCATTTGCCTTCTAAGTATATTAGTATTTTCAAAAAACCAACAATAGAGTTCGTTTTTGTTGATTAAAATATGAATTTGAATAATATTATTTTACAACTCGCAAGTGATAGATTATCTAAATGTTTATGTCTCATAGATATCAATTAAAGGTAATTCGAAAGATATAACCACATACACATCCATTAGATATTCAAAATCGCTAAGTCAGAATTACATTTATTCATAGATATCTTATATATGTTCCAAAAATAAATATTATGAATAGGATTTACATAGGAAATTTAATAGATATCCAGAATGTCTAATCGATAACAAAGTCGAAAAATGGATATCCAGTAGATAAGAATGTCTGTGTGGGATGTTTACCCGAGTTGCAGTAGAGTCATAGTCCGTTTAACCGAATTGCAGTAATGTCATAGTCCCTTTAACCGAATTGCAGTAGAGTCATAGTCCCTTTAACCGAATTGCAGTAGAGTCATAGACCCTTTAACCGAATTGCAGTAGAGTCATAGTCCCTTTAACCGAATTGCAGTAGAGTCATAGTCCCTTTAACAGAATTGCAGTAGAGTCATAGTCCCTTTAACCGAATTGCAGTAGAGTCATAGTCCCTTTAACCGAATTGCAGTAGAGTCATAGTCCCTTTAACCGAATTGCAGTAGAGTCATAGACCCTTTAACCGAATTGCAGTAGAGTCATAGACCCTTTAACCGAATTGCAGTAGAGTCATAGTCCCTTTAACCGAGTTGCAGTAGAGTCATAGTCCCTTTAACCGAATTGCAGTAGAGTCATAGTCCCTTTAACCGAATTGCAGTAGAGTCATAGTCCCTTTAACCGAATTGCAGTAGAGTCATAGTCCGTTTAACCGAGTTGCAGTAGAGTCATTATCTGTTTAACTAACCGATTGGTAGAGTCATTATCCGTTTAACCGAGTTGCAGTAGAGTTATTATACCCACAAAGCCAATCCATATCCTGAAGCATTTCTATTGCATTTCCCTTCGGATAACCTGGATATCTATGAGATATATATTTACCATTAATAGATGTCTTTTGGATCACAAAATGTTCCGTCGATTTTCGGCTATTAACCTTCCTGGCGGCAACGACGAGATATCTCGGAAACTTTTCTTTACGTGAAACGGCAGAGGACGAGTATACTCGTTTGCTGTTCTATACGATGAGCGGCAACGACGAGTATTTTCGTCTCGTATCTTTTTTCCTTCTCCCCGACCTACCATAGCCTACTAATTAGGGGGCTAGGCTGAAAGACATATGGAAGTTCTTTACCCTGTTGGGGGAAGGACTCAATTCACTTTTGCAGAAGACGGCAAAATTTTAGTTATCTACTTGATAAGCGTAAAGGGATGATTTATAAACTAATATTGATTTCTTAAATTAATTTTGGATTTTGTTTAACATTAAGTATTCGAATTCATATTTAGCTGGAATGTTGATAGTATTAATTGCAGAACGAAACTGATAATGTGCCGAATATAATAATTGGTATTGTAAAAAACTTAAAAGAAAAGTAATGAAAAAGAATATTTTTTGTTCTTCTTTAGCGTATAAATAAAGAATTAAAATATTAAGGATTATTAATCTCTTTTATTCGGATTTAAAGTGGAAGGATGGTGACTATTGTTGAAAGTTTTAATAGAAAATTCTAATAAATTTTCAGCTAATTAATATGTATTAAAAATACATTTCAAATAACAATAAGTTATTTGATTTAATTAAAATTATTTTATCTAATTAAAACTAATTCAGCTAATTAAAAAAAATTCTACTAATTTATATTATTTCAATTAATTTTAATTATTTCATATAATTAAAATTATTTCATATAATTAAAATTATTTCATATAATTAAATGAAGCATATTTGTACTAATTAAAAGTATTACATCCTATTAAAACTATTTTAGTATTTTACTATAATTATTTAATTACTTATTAAATTTATTACTTAGTACATCAATTTTAGTCTCATAGATATCTTTTATCGGTAATTCGAAAGATATGACCACATACACATCCATTAGATATTCAGAATCGCTAAGTCAGAATTACATTTTTTCATAGATATCTTATATATGTTCCAAAAATAGATATTATGAATAGGATTTACATAGGAAATTTAATAGATATCCAGAATGTCTAATCGATAACAAAGTCGAAAAATGGATATCCAGTAATAAGAATGTGTGTGTGGGATGTTTACCCGAGTTGCAGTAGAGTCACAGACCGTTTACCCGAGTTGCAGTAGAGTCATAGTCCCTTTAACCAAATTGCAGTAGAGTCATAGTCCCTTTAACCGAATTGCAGTAGAGTCATAGTCCCTTTAACCGAATTGCAGTAGAGTCATAGTCCCTTTAACCGAATTGCAGTAGAGTCATAGTCCCTTTAACCTAATTGCAGTAGAGTCATAGTTCATTTAACCGAGTTGCAGTAGAGTTATTATACCTACAAAGCCAATCCATATCCGAAAGCATTTCTATTGCATTTCCCTTCGAATAACCTAGATATCTATGAGATATATGTTTACCATTAATAGATGTCTTTTGGATCACAAAATGTTCCGTCGATTTTCGGTTATTAACCTTCCCGGCGGCAACGACGAGATATCTCGGAAACTTTTATGTACGTGAAACGGTAGAGGACGAGTATACTCGTTTGCTGTTCTATACAATGAGCGGCAACGACGAGTATTTTCGTTTCCTTCTCCCCGACCTACCATAGCCTACTATAGGGGGCTAGGCTGAAACACATATGGAAGTTCTTTACCCTGTTGGGGGAAGGACTCAATTCACTTTTGCAGAAGACGGCAAACTTTTAGTTATCTACTTGATAAGCGTAAAGGGATGATTTATAAACCTAATATTGATTTTGGAGCTGCTGATAGAATTAGTGCCAATCTTTTCCAAAGTTGGAGGAATCAAAGGCCTGATACTTCGTCTTCGTCAACGGAAAAACCCGCTTGACAAGCTTCAAGTGTATTTCTATTACTACACACAAAAAGTTCCTAGCGAAGAGTCTCCGCCCACCAGATAATCAGGTGGCAACTCTACCTAGGCACCGCCCCCTCGAGTCGTTCAGATGTCCTTCATTGGAGTCTGAGAATGGGAACTTCTAATTCATTTATGCAGCCACCGTGTTAAAGTTATGTACACTACAATTAGTTATACTGGAGGCGAAGGCCACTCCGTGGCCATGTCCTTCGTGAATCCTCAACACTACCTACCCCGAATCTCTCCAAAACCCATCCCCGAAACCAACCCTCCGAATCACACCCCTGAAACCCACCCACGAAACATCACCCCAAATCCTATCCCCAAAACCCACCAGGATATCCACCCCAGAATGCCATTTTCAAAACTCACTCCCAAACCCACTCGCGAATTCCACCCCCGAAACCCAACCCCAAAGCTCCTCATCGTGTACCACCTCAACAAGCATCCCCGAATCCACCCAGGTAGCACAACAATATTGCCCAATATTGGGCCAATGTTGGCCAATCTCACTGTGGATTGGTGTATATCGACCGTTCGTTTGCGTCATTAGCCAATATTGCCCAATGTTACCATGCCGATGCTGAGGATTCAGCAAATTCTTATAACACCTTTAAACTTATAAATTTGCACTTTATAACAAATAAATGGATAAAGACAACTAATATACACAACTTTTATGTGATAACCCAAGATGTTAATTCGTTTTAAAGATTTTGTCAGTTTTAATCGGCGAATCTTGGTCAAAATCGGTCGGCAATATTCCCATGTCAAATACTGAAGTTCCGACAAAACTTCTAAAAGTTTTAAAAACTACATTTGTTAACAAAAAAATTGTGTAGCAAGAATAATTTTCCACATTTTTAAAGTAATATCTTCAGATTTTTACACGTTTTAAAAATTTCGCCCCTGAATCGGCTGATATTGGTCAGTTATCAAGGTGCGCATGCGCAGAATATGTTTCAGTTGTTTACTTCGGTCGTGCGTGGGTCGTGCTTTGAAATGAAATGGCGCTAAAAGCCCGGGCTTTGCATGTGATGTGAAGAAGGAAGTATCAAATGCAGGTAAATATTTATCAAAAGTCAACCGATTATTTACAGATTATACAAATATTAAGGGAACGACCAACAACAGGCCCAGCACCCAACAAGTATTGTTTACTTGTTGAGTCAAGTGTAGCATTTTTACAGATTTTGTTGTTTATTGTACGGAATTGACAGTACCTACTGGAAGCGTTGTATCATGATCGTATGAGTTTATAAAAAACTTAGATTTTCTTAAACTTATTTATAGGAAAAAACAGATTTCATTAATTGTGTTTTTATTGTAGTAAGTTATTCAGATCGGAATATTTTTATAGTTCTCTAAATAAGTAAATGTAATTGTTTTGTACTCGAAATATAGTCGAAACTCTTTTCTTTCGGGTAACTTCTACCAAGTTCTCTACACTCTAAAAGTGCCTAGCAATTTTCTAAATGATATATTATTAAGGAATGTTTAATTATGGAAATTTAATTTCCAAATCTGATGTTTTAGATAAGTTACAAAACAATTTATCCTAGCAGTGGCATGTACAGCCCACATTTTAAGAAATTTCAACTTGGGGCAAAGTAAATTTTTCAGATAGCAGAATCCCAGAAGTAAATGAAATCTTGGTACTTAAAATAGCAAATTTAAACTAATTTAATAAACTTAGTTTAAAATTATATGTTCCGAAAAAAATGTATTTAAATTTTTTTATCTAATTCATGAAATTTTCTAATGGTTAATAAAAGTATGTTTTTTTTTGGTCATAATGTAAAATTTTATTTTAAAATATATATTTCTGCAATCATACAAATGTAAAGTTTTAAATCTAAAGTACATATACATCTAAATATGTATACTTGGGTAAATCTTAGACAAGTACCCGAGCATATATTGCAAACAAAATGTGCATTAATAACATTACACATTAATAAGTAGCCTTTACTTTATAAGATTAACAATAATATTCTATTTGTATTTGGAAAATATTTTGTTTTATAGCACTAAAATATAGAAAAATAAGTAGTTTAAATTTTTTTTTAAATGTTATCGTATTGGTATATTATAACATACGTTAGGTAAAATTAGACATAATACTTTTTTAAAACTTGTTATCATTTCTGAAAAATGCTTTTAAAAAATCTATGTCCTTGTAAATTACTGCTTCTGGCAACTTTTGTTGCCGTTCCTTCATCTACAGAAATTTTAGCACTGACTTGCGGGCATTGAAAAATTGTTTCTTTTCCATTTAAAACTATGACGAGTCTTATTAATTGTTTCGAGATTAGCCGACTGCCAATGATCTGACATCAACATGTTGTAGCAGGAAATGACCCTTTTCACTTAGAATGTAGTGCGGCCAGAAGAATTGACCCTAATGATTTTTTGAAAGTTCCCTTAGCCACATTTTTTTTTTTTTAAGCGTACAGAATGTGATGCACAAATATCCAATCTCCTGGGAAGACTTGGAATTTCTTCAATTCAATCCTAATAACTTTCAAAAATAAAGTTACTGAAATTGGTTACCTCTTCGGGAAATAATCATTATGCCTACGATTGTCCGCTGATGTTACATTACATAATTTTCTTGTTCTCATTTTCATAATAATTTTAATAAAAAATATTTTATCCCTTTTCGATCACATGTAAGTAACAAACTTACAGTTCCAGTCCCAGAATATTTACCAATATAAAGAATTAGTAATTATATAGTTGTTAATTACTGAGGAAATTGCATAACTTTTTTAAGATATTAACAATTTTCGGTAGAAAAATTTATTTACTATCCACTGTATGGAAATACTTTCAAAATATTAAAAATTGCTATTGGAGCTGTATCCAATATTTATTTTTAAATAAGTAACTTTTTATATAATATTTGGTTCAAATGCATTGTGCGGTTCCCCTTGACAACTTTTTAAAAATGATATATTCACAATGCTAACACATTCTGGGCAACAACCGGTTTTGTTGAAAGAACTCAATTTTCTCTCTGCAGGGTTGCTGAAAATGTTAACTAGATTTGGCAGGGAAATCAAGGAAACCGTAGAGTACGTTTTAACCATATATTCGAGAAATATACTAGGACATAATTTAGTTAAAGGCATTTTACTGTTCCAGAATTCCACATTTTGTCAAAAAAAAGCCTTACCTACCTTATTTGTTATGGATAACAATTTATAAGAAAATGTAATGTTAGCCTGTTTAGTAGTTATTGTGTACAAGATGGTAATGATAACAAGCCAAACTAATTGAATATGCTTAATCGCTATATTGCACAATCTTTGAGTGCATTATTTATTAAATCTTCATTTGGTTATTCAGATGTGTCTTAATTCCAGAATATATTAATTCCATTATGATTTGAAAGTTCTCTGCAAATTTAAAATATATTTTAAGCCGGCATATAAAAAAAAGTATACTAGGCAGTTGGCCAAAGCATTTGAAGTACTTGCTAAAATCGATTTAATACCATGTTGAAATTTAATGTAATATTTTGTTAACACTCAAGCATGTATTTAAACAATTTTAGTCGTGTTATTTTTTTTAGAAAAAAGTTTGAGGAATAAATTAGAACAACATGATATACAGCATTAAGAAACTGATCACTAGATTTATTAAGAAAATGATCGCTAGATTTCCTCATTCAGTAATTTTTGACTTGTTATCTAGCATTTGGTATTTTTCTCTTTCCTTTAATATGTGTTATTCCTATTTTATTTTAGCTGAATTTCCACTAGAGCTGCTCACTGATAACTTGAAGAGGCTGCATTGATTAGCCCCGAGATCTCTTCTGAAACCTGATTTATGAATATTGAGCTCAGCTTGAAATTCATTTCAAGACATATACTCCACATCCTGTAGCCTGAAGAGCCACTCGGATACCAACTACTAAGTCAACAAACACCCGAACTGGCACCTCGCTCTCCCAAATTTCCACACCATGACCAATGTGAGGATATTTGGGCCATGATAGATTTATCTCCAGCCCCTTTTCCCACCCTGCCTTTGTTGGCCTTGTGGACAATTCAAGGCTAGCAACAAACTCACAATACTCTAATTAAAAGATCAGAACTTTTATGTGAAGACTATTGAGTGTGAAAGCAGATTTGCTTAAAAAATTGAAATACTAAAGTAGCAAGTGTTAAAATAAAAATGTGGTTTAATAACTTTTAGAATGTTATTTAATATTTAAAATAAAACTTGTGCACTAATGATGGAGGTAGTAGTATGAATCGTTAACCACTTATATGATTGAGTCACAAGGTTATATGATTGAGTGATAAGGTTTGTTTAGAAGTGGTCTCAGTGGAATAGTTGGAAGTGGTTTTCACTATATTAATATTTATTATTAAAAAATGTAAAATATTAAATATAAAAAAACTTTTTAAAATGTAATTTTATTATATATTTACTAATGTATATACATTAAAAGTTAAAAATAAGCGAACATTTTTGCATGAGGCACTCAAGTAAATGTAGAACATTTGTTAATTTTTAACTTAAAAAGATTTTTTTAAAATTTATTTTATAATAAACAGCAGTAGTGAAAGCAAACTGCTGTAAACTTTAATGTTGGTAGAAATAATTTTCATGGATGTCTTTTTTTTGTATTCGATTTTGTTAATTGACTTAAGTTTATTTTATAATTATCCATAGAAATCAACTAAATTCTTAAACTTTCTCATAATGAGGCATTAGCATCATTAGTCGATATTACAATTAAAGAACGATCTGTAAACACAGCTTCATACTTTTCAACTACAGTCAAATTATAAGGAAAATGTCTTAGCTCAGTTACTAGGTGTTAGTTTTTTTTTTTTGGTTCCTAAATTGCAAATAATTTGAAATTGAAACACAATGTAAATAAATATAATTTTTACTTTCTTTACAACAACTGACATCAAACACAATACACATTTTTAGAAATTTATTTTGCTAATAATAAGTAAGCAACTTATCAAATTATATTATATATTGGAGCATATTTAATTTTTATCAATATATTTCATGCTTATTTTATATCGAATATTTCATGCATTCAACTGTTGTACTACAAATACCAACTTAGTAGTATTTTAGATTAGAAAATCACACTTGACGTGTTGTAAATGACGTATGTGATCCAAACTTCAAGGAGTATCCAAATTATTCCACAATACCTGTTGCGTTAGATTTCTTTTTTTACAATAGAAGGGAGTCATAATAGTTAATTGAGGTAAGTGAAATTGGCCCAAATATTTTATGCCACATAAAAGAGAATTTAAATTTGGATTTCTTATAAATGCTAAAAAGTTTTTTAAAAAGCTGAAATTTGTTTTAGTATTTTAACTAGATTGCTGAAAAGTTTACAAAAACCTGCTTAAATGCAGATATCTAACTGTCTTAAGATATTAAACTAGACTACTAAAAATTCTTAAACTTGCTTATCAGTCTAGCATCATTAACCTTAACAAAAAAAAAAATTCTCCATTTTCAAAACTAATTTACTTCGGTGTAAATAACATTTACAATAGCTTGGTGATCAAATTTACTCTCAAAATGGATACTTTTCACATATAGTACTTCAATATAAAAGTATTCACTACATTTTCCTCATTTTTAAGAATTATCTTTAATATGTTTTAAACAAATTAAGTCTTAATTTTTTTTAATGTATTAGATGAAGAAATACAAGATAATATTTTGAATTGTGTTTTTAATTTTTTTAAATGGTAATGTATAATACATTTCATTTAGAAAAGTAAATGTAAATATATTTTTAAATAATATTACAGTTAACTTAGTTCAAAATTAACTAATTTAAATTCTTTTGAAGAATTATAAATTTGTAATTTTAAGAAATTTTAATTATTAAATTTTTGAATTATAATTTTATTGCTATATTTTTATTATTATATAGATTTTGAATAAAAAAATTTTTATGTTACCAAGAGAAAGAAAATTAGTAGTATAGTCCAATATTTTCCACAGAGGAAAGAATATTTTTCATGCAACAGCTTTAAATGATCAAAAACAAAAGAAACAAAATGTTTTATAAAAATATTTTTTTTAAAAAATTGTCATGGTATTGTTCATCAATATTGTAAAACGCTGCTTTCAAATATATTCGATTTCGGCTAATGTCGAGTCAATCAATGTAAATCGGCCGCCTTTTATTTAATATTGACAGATATTGCTTTGGCAATATTTGCCAATATTGATAAAAGGTTAACCATTTGACATTGGCCAACCCGACATTCGCCAATATTAGCCGACCTAACGTTAGTCAATATTGGCCAATATCGGTTGAGCAATATTTGCCAATATTGATAAAAGGTTAACCATTTGACATTGGCCGATCCGACATTCGCCAATATTGGCCAATACCGCTGTACAATATTGGCCAGTTCAACATTACCCAATATTGGCCAATACCGCTCTACAATATTGGCCAATATCGGTTCGGCAATATTGCCCAATATTGATAAAAGGTTAACAGTTTGACGTTGGCCGATCCGACATTCGCCAATATTGGCCAATGTTGCCGAAACTCTCTTTGCCGATATTGGCCAATATTACTGTGCTACCTGGGCACCTCAAAAACTACCCCAGAAACCCACCTTCGAAAATCCCCTCCAAATCCTAACTTCGAATCCCACCCCCAAAACCCAACCACAACTCCCACTCCAGAAACTTAAAACAGAAACCCACATACGAAACCCATCCCGAAACTCACCCTCTGAATCCCACCCCTGAAATCCATCCACGGAATACAACCCTTAATCCCATCCCCAAAACCCACCAGGATACCCACCCCCGCATGTCATTCCCAAAACCAACCCCCAATCCCACTCACGAATTCCATCCCCAAATCCGAATCTCATCATCATGTCCCACACCAAAAAGCATCCCCGAATCCACCTCAAAAACAACCCCCGAAATCCACCTTCGAAAATCCACCAAAAAACCCATCTTCGAATCCCACCCCCGAAACCCAACCACAATACCCACCCCACAATACCCACCCCACAAAACCCAGCCCCGAAACCCACCCCAGAAACTTAAAACAGAAACTCACCTACGAAACTCACCCCCTAAACCCACCCCCGAATACTACCCCAGAAGAAAATTTTAACTTTTAAAACCCACTTTTGTCTGCGTCAGCACAGGTGTTATCGACTACTTCGCTTTTTAATTAATGATTCTAGAGTTAAAATTTATACAAGACGGACGTCCTGCTGGCTGGATACTGTGAATAGTATGAAATCATATACAAATCTGTTTCGGGAAGGTGTTTCTGGCAGGACTTTGTCCTGTACATTTTATTGTTAAGAATTATCGTTGAAAATATTATTCTGTAGTTAATTTAAAACAATCTTAACCCTCCAGAACTCGCGTCAAAATGAGTGACCTGAGAACTTGCGCGTGAGAATTTTTCCAAGAGAAGGTTACATGGAGAAGCTAGGGAGAGCAGCACCTTCGATTATGACGTAGAATACCAGATATACTTTTTTTTCTTCTTAGTGTGAGTATTTCGCTAAAGCGCGAGTTCTGGAGGGTTAACGATATCGTTCGTTACACTCTAGGTCATGTGTTTCTAATAACAAGTGATAAAACGCCTGTTAACTGCAAAATCATAGCTATTGTATTTGCCATTTATAAAGTAAAATATGTTAGTCATCGTCTATCCCACTTAATGGTTATACAAAATAAATTTTAGAAATTTAAATTTGCCATGCTCAAAATTGATTATCTTTCGACTAGCTTTAGTTTACTTTCTCAAAAAACATATGAAAAGTATGTTTTAAAATTTTAAAGCATTATTGGTAAATGATAATAACTAAATATGCAATCAAGTTATTGTTAAATTAAAGAATAAGGTCTGCTGCCAAGTCGTTAACATGTTTTTCGCCACATACAGGATTTAATTTCAAATTGACAGTCCTACATCGTACTTGCATAATATGTTTCACAAGCCTGCTCAAATAGTTACGCAATATATTTCATTAGCTTTCGAAAATTCGAATCAAAATCGTAATCTCGTTAGTTTTTCAATCGCCATTTGGTGATTTCTACGCTAACTTTGCCCTTCGCTATTTCGTAATTAATTTGGGAATATTTTCTTATAAGTTGAAAAACCATTGCCAAAACGACATAATGCAAGCTTTTTTTCCATTCTGTTCCTCTCTTTGGTTTAATTTACTGCAAGTAGCTCCATCCACTTGTTTACGTGACATCAATACCGTTATCGGAAATGGAAATTCAATAGGACTTGCGCATCAAAGTTGTCGGTTGATGAAAACTGATTTGGCGCAGAAACTGTCCCGTTATTCTTTAATTTTACCACAGGATATAATAATGAATACATTAATAAGTTATAATTAATATTTTATATTAACTCAAAAGTTCTTACCGATTTTACGTGAAGTCGTACGCAGAGAGACAGTCGTACATGGAGTCTCAGACTAAATTAATATTCACTTTAAGAATTTACGTATAATTTTTTAATTCAAATTAGGATTCCCAGCTTAATTCGTAAGATCCAAGTCGACTCTGAGAACAATTAAATCATGCCAACATTTCAATAAAGCGGTTTTGAATTTATTGTTGAAAGCTAACAAAGAAATTTCCAACAAACTCCTATTTTTAGCAACTTCATCATTGTTGAGATTTTGTACAATTTCATTTGTATGCTCATGTTAAATTGATACGGTATATTTGCAATTTTGGCACGTCTAACCAATTATATGAGCATGCCCTTTATGTCCGCTTGGTGACTACCACTACAGTGATATATTTTTCGTGATAGCAAAAATATTTTTAGTGTAATATAGCATAGTTGTAATTTAAATGTAAAATTGCTTACGCGCAGATTATGGGGAAGCGCTGTTCAACGACTTTGAAGGGAATTGGGACTCGAAGTTACAGCAAGGTAACGTGATTGAGAACGACGGTAGAAGTGCTCTTTCACTAGAAGTCACTTCTTCCATGAGGTACGGATGACTTCGCTGATTCCTGTAAATCATTTTAAATATAAAGAAACATTTTCTGCAGTACAAAGCTAAATAAGATAAAAACTCGTCTTATAGAACATTGGGTTAAGAATATTCAAAATACAAATGTAACGTTAAAATACGCAATAAAAGTCCGTATAATCCGGACATGTTTCGGGAGATACATCATCCTTCATCAGAGGAAAATGCAAAGTCTGTGTGTAATGAAATATAAATAAATAATTTTAACACTTTAAATTTCTGGGTTTATTTATATTTCATTACACACAGACTTTGCATTTTCCGCTGATGAAGGGTGATGTATCTCCCGAAACATGTCCGGATTATACAGACTTTTATTGCGTATTTTAACGTTGCATTTGTATTTTGAACAAAGCTAACCTAATTGTTTCGATTAAATTTTATTAAACATGCAAATTTAAGGAAAATACGTTAAGACTAGCCGCTCTCGAACGACAATTGCATTGCAACTTTTAAAAGACTGAGCAACCAAAAAATCATACTATTTCAGATTATTTAATTGCATTCAATTCAGGGCTGCCAGTTCTCAAAGATTTTGCAATTGCTAAAGAAAGGTAAAAAAATTGCCAAACTCATATTACCATCATTCATTTAAAAAAAATCATCAAATTGCCATTGCTTTTGCGCGGTAGTGAGTGAACGGATTAATTGTCCAAATACAAAAATTCTCAGTCAGCGGATATAATCTACTTGCATGCAGCTAAATAGATTTGTTGCATGTGCTATAGTTAGTTGCCAGTGCGCTGCTAGCCTACTATGTTCTAATTAAGGAGAAGTAACACTAAAATGCTAACTCGTAAATAACAATTTCATCAATAGTCATCGACATTATTTCTAACAAATATGCAAATAAAGAAGTGATATAGACGTGGTTACCTAAGTAAAGAACAGCAATCACTTCACATTCGCGGACAATTATATTTAAATTGACTCGATATAGCTATATCAATTATATTTGCACCGTCAGTCTTGTAAAATTTCGATAAAGTGAGCTAATTTCCAACACTTGGGTTACTCTGATATGATTTCTTTGTTGGAGAAGACCCTTGGTGTAAGAATGAGTATTTGAATGTTATAAAAGTGAACCGTGTCTTAACAATTCATTACACTTTATGAGGTAAATACATTGTTGTGTCGTTAGATTTTAGATAAAACTTCACTTTCTTATAAAATTGACTATTTCGAAAAGTGCAACTATAAAATAGCTGTATGGACCCGCGTTGCTTGGGAACCTTTTAAATCTTGCCCATTTTTTTTAACTTCGAGGGGAGGGAATCGAACCCGCGACCTATTTCTGGAATTCACGCCCTATCGGCTAAGCAACAAAGGTACATTCTAGGTATTGGGGTTTGATTTGGTTAAAAAACGTCGCACTAGAGCTGCATAGTGGGCTATTGACGACGGTTCGGGGTCTATCTCGAAAAGGAAAGACCCGGGACACATACACATTCATGCATGCACCTCGTTGTTTTAGAACCATGATCAGATGACGAGGAAACACCTGAACTGGCACCTAACGCTTTCAATAAACGTCGGGACTTTGGACCTCGATCAGATGTATCGTGCACCAGTCCCGTATACACGCCGTTAATTCTTGCCGATGTTCTGGGCGACTTTTCTAGTATTTTGTAGCGAATCTGGCAACCCTCCGATCACAAGATCACTACTTTTTTTTACTTTTCTTTGTCAAGTCTATCGCCTAGGATCGAACCAAGAATCCTCGGATTCCCAGCTCACGCGTTTAACCGCTCGGCCACGGAGGCCTCATTCTAGGTTTTGGAAATATATTTTAAAGATATTTAAGTATACAATATTTCTTAAGGCCGGTTTACACACTACGATAAATGCTAGCAATTTATCGTAAAGATCTAATTGGTTTCGATTTATCGTTCGGTGTAAACAGGACATTGTAGGGATTAATTGGAATTGGATTGGATGGTTGATGCCGGACGGCACCAATTTCTGCGAATCGTAACGACATGTTGGAACGTATAAACATGTAGCAGCCATTTCTCGCTACGATTTGACTCAGTTTGCATTTGCATCTGCATCAGAAAGGTTGTGTCGAATAGTTCGTTCTTTGGTTGATTGTTTTTTTTTTCGAATATGTAATCATGGCAGTTAAACAAACTCCTCGAGAGTTCTTGAGTGAATTCATTGAACCTTACAGGAGTTTTACCTGCGTGTGGCTCGTTAAGAGCAAAGAATACTCCGACAGGAATAAAAAAGACCTTGCTTAACAGAGCTTGTTAAAAAAAATACAAGGAGTTTGATCCGTCGGCAGACAGAAACGTTGTTGTGAAAAAAAATTAATGCATTGCGTACTATTTATAAGAAAGAACTGTCAAAAGTTAACAATTCGGTAACATCCGGGACATGGCAAAAGCTTATTTAGCGGTCGACAACGAATATTTGACAAGAAATCGTTACGATTTATCGTAGCGTGTAAACTGGCCTTAAAATGATTAAAATCATTTAAAAAAAAACTGAACGGAATCTTACAAATCCTGGCTTCAGGTGCAAAACTTTAGGATGCATGGTACATATATATTTTTAGCCTTGGATACTCAGAGTTAGTAGATGTTTGGCGATCCACGGCGAGACACTTTCTTTTACTGTTATACATGATATTCTATAATAATAAAACAATAGGTTCATGTGTCGGCCTTAAAAACATTCTTCCTCTACATGTGTGAATCTGAAATGTATACATAGGTTCTACATTTGTTACAAAAGATTCTCAAGTGAGACATCCCCTATCAACAAAAAAAGAATTATCCAAATATCTGAATCAGAACAGAAATCAATACAATGAAAAATACAAAATAGTCGAAGTGATAAACACTTCCTTAGCACGCCTTTCGGAATTGACTGGATAGCAATAGTTGGTTAAAAAAATCACACACCAACTGTCGCCAGTAATGAGGGCTGTCAGGTCTTGGATTTAGCAATCGTCAAAGTGAACGTGAAAAACCACCAATCTAGAATTACGTCAATCAATACAATGTCCCCAAATTGTCGATTATTTGCCAAAGCTGTTAGCGTGTGGAAGGATATTTTGTGAAAATAAAAATGATCAATGAGCGGAGTTTGTTGATTGTCCGATAGTTGCCAGTACGCAGATAACCCACTGAACTGTAACTTTTGGAAAGCTCCAACTTATTTTCTCTCTCTGGGCGCGGTGGAAGCCAAATGAAAGCAGGCAGACATACCACAAATAGATTTTAAGAGTGATTTAGTGGTGTCTTTTCATACCATAGTGTTGTAGAAATATTGAATGTATATAGATATATTTTCTTTCCATAAAACTCATTTTAAATTGCCAAAAATATAGTTTTTTGCTCTTGCATTTTAACCACTTCGATTCCGTATCACTTTCTAATTTAACAGCAAATTGCATATTTTTAATGGGTTTGTGGCGGAAGCCGGTTACCGCCAATGGACCAGCTGAGTGGGGTGCGCGGTCGGACCGATCCGTGCACACAATAGCCGATCCCAGACAAACTAGCTGTGACTGCCGGGATGCTGAAATATAAATTTGCCAGTCACGGTAATTCTCTATGTGTGGTTGTCTCGCTCGGGTTTTATGTACCCCTTTTTAGCGAGCCGATTTTAAGCGAGATTGTTTTATTGGTTTTAAATAAATTCGGTTTTTATACGTACATGCTTTTAAATTGAAGTCACATACACAGTGCGTAGAATGCTTTTAAATTGAAGTCACATACACAGTGCGTAGAAACGGTTTAAAAACAATAAATAAAAAACGCTCAACCTAAAAGCAACACATGTCGACTTATTTTTAACGTGAAAAATGTACGAAATATTGATGTAGTATATTCCTTCAATTGGCTTCAAGTTATACTTGTCATACCTGTTATCTAAAAAAACCACCTCACAGTGGGGCAGAAACACCCAAAAGCTGGCCAAAAAGCAAAAAAACTCAAATGTTCCTTATCTATTTCCGACCACGTGGGGTTGTTGACAAGTAACTTGAGCTCGCTATGCCACTCTTCCCGACTAAATTATGACTTCTACGAAATAACTGTAGGGGGTGGAAAGTGGACCTTTGCAGGAGCGTTCAAAACAAGTGCGAATTTTTGTTAGTACGGGTGCTTGCTTTGGGTGTCTCTAAAAAATAGGTTTATCTGTGAAGAGTTAAGCTTTATCATGGAACCGACTGCTAGTGGTAAGTAAATTGTAAAATCATTTTATCGGTTTGTTTAGAAGCGTTTAAATATTTATTTTTTATTTTTAAGGTAGTCTTTTTTAAAATTTATTGATAATTTTTGCACTCATTTTCAAAAAGTAGTAAAAACGTAATATATGGGCGTCCTGCCCCGTCAAATCTGATATACAGTTTGAAACTCCAAAACATGTTCTTTTCAAAACTGCTTTTAAATCGTGCAGGAACGGTTGCAAATCTATAATATGTAAAACATAGTTTTTGATAGTTGCATGAATTAAATGTGAAAATAATTAGTTTTAGGCTCTTATTTTTTAAATAATCAAATGAAACTCAACGTTATATATTTTTAATAACATAATTAAAGTAATCATAATAAAAACGAAAGAAAAAAATACTTTTATAAATTGCCAAAAGTGTTTCAACGAGTAATACTAAACACTTTATGCAATACTCTATTAAAATGTGATTTTCATGAGAACCTGAAACGAAAAACTTTTTCTAAAGAGGAGAAAATTGTATGACATTTTTTCCAAAAGTCCTTCTGGAGTGCTCTTTATTGCTAGGTTAAATATGATTAAACTTGAAGTAAAAAAAATGACGAATTGTCCGGATGAACTTTCCCTTGAAACCAAAAAAGTCGCAAAAGAATTTTGGCGTAGTTTTACGAAAAGGATGAGGGCCAGCCACAGAGCTAGTGGGAAAATAGATGCGTCAAAACTTATAAAAGATGCGACATTTTCTTCTCCGTCCATAGCATCAAAATACCGAAAGTCATTTTCAAAACAAAAAAAGCAATGTTTGAAAATAGTATCGGCTGATAGAGCTTTATCTCTACTAATTGATGCTCAATTATCCCGACATCAATATAAAGCCGGCGCCACATATGCGGTATTCGCCGAATACCGAGCGACTCGCCTTAACCCGAGCGACTCGCCATAACCCGAGCGATTTACTATTACTTGCTCGGATTACAAAAACCTGAGCAACTCGGCTTCTTGCGAGTATACTTGCCGATTTCAGAACATTTATTCGCAGTAGGAAGCATGGCCGGATTTAATAAAAATATAAATATAAATTTTGATAAAAATAGTGTACTACAATATTTTTATGATGGAAAAATATTCTATTTTATTAACAGATTTGTACAATATAAATATATTCTAATACTTTTATGTTCTTTAAAAACATATTTTTAATTTGAGATAATTACAATGAAATTTTTTTTAAATTGGAAATCAGTTTTTTTTTTGTTTTACATTTTTATTTTGCTCATAGCCATTTGCGAGTGCAATATTTTATTATTATTTTCATAGATTCCAGAATGCCATGCACATGGCGATTCCTTGAAACCGTTGAAATTTTGTAGCATAGAATATTGAAAAATTACAAAAAATAGTGTATCCTAATTTTGTTGGTACACTTAAAAATGATTTAATTTTCAGTTGTGGAATATATATTTTCCCTCTCAATATATTTGCTTTAGCGATAACGATAATAAAGTACAAACGATAACCAGTTCGAAAAACTTTAAGTGTTCTGGCAAAATTTTTCACCGAATTTTCGCATTTTGACAATTGAATTTGCATGCTACATATAAAAATTTCTTTAGTGTCAATCCATTTTTTAACTAAGTATAAATAATGGACTTTATGCACGTTGACGTTGTCTTGGGGATCTGGTTTTTATTCCGTATCTTTTAACATATTGAAATTATCGTTTGTTCTTAGCCAATGTACTAACGATTATATGTTTACAAGATATAATATCGACACCAGGTCAACATAGAGTTCATTAAAAAAAATATATTAATATTCGACAGTGAATACTATTCAAAATTTGATGTCGAGATTAAATGTATAAAGATTGACACTTTGCTTTTGTTTATCCATTTTCGGAAAAATTTCTATCGTTAATTACTGTTTTATTGGTATTTTAGCAATATGGCCCGGCGTTACTTGTAGTAAAAGTTGCGCGATTTTTGTGTTTGTTAGCGTAGCCACCGCATATCACTCTCTGTGCACTGTGTAAAAGAAACTTTATCAAAATCTAGAATTATTCAATTATTTTGAGTAGTTTTCGAAATACCTAAACCTAGTATTTTTTTTAATTTTTACGTTCATGACTTTACATGCTATTGCAATTGATATTTAAAGTGATGTTTTTGTAAGAAAAAAAAATTGTTATATTAAAATTCCTAAAATTTAAGGATTAAAAAAGCCTTTACGAATATAGCCTTGTAATATCATGTCGATAACAATGAAGTATTCAGCAACAATAAAAGTAAAATACTTGGCATTGTTGCTTCAATGTCAATGGTGTTGAAAACTTATATTTTTTTAAACGTTTGAAATATTTTGTATAAAAATTAACCAGTGGGGTGCCAGCTCAGATGTTGTCGAAGTCATTTGACCACGGCTCACAATGACAAAAACAGTGTTCCCGAATTTTTCTATGGGATAAAACCCGAACCGTCGCTCATAGTTTATTCTGTAACTTTAGTGCGACGTCAATTCAACCAAACATATCTTATATAGATTTAAAATTGACATATTAAGTAATTCCGATAACTAATATCTAAATAAGATTCGTTTATCAACGGAAACCTCGTTAACAGAGGAAGATATGCAAACTGCTACGCCTGATTCCTCGTATGTTCCACGTCCGCTCTCCGTACGTGCTTTGCTTTAATTCAAGATTTTACACGAATCCTCGCCAAATTTCCTTTTATAACAATCGTGCTTCATTTTTCTATGTTACAGTATCAGAATGTATTACCTTAAAGAATAGCTGGTTTTAAAACTGTTTCACATCAAAACTACATTTTATTTTTCAACTCAAGATTCTTCAAAACGTTTAAATCAATGACATTTCATTTCGAGGTTTTAAAATACTATTTAAATATTTTCATATTTTTGTGTCTTCATCAAAACAGTTAAATGCAAGAAATCTAAATGAAAAAACAAATAAATGAAATTAATTAATAAATAAAAAAATAATCTGAACAAATAATTTAGTAAAATTCACAACTTAATAAACGAAGGAATTGTTTTAAGTAGACGAACTAAACAAGTAAATATACAATAAAAAAAAGATCAAATCACCAAAAGTTTTTTAAATATGAAACTTTAGATCATCGGCTGGACCAAATTTATGTCAAACGTGCTATATTTAGAAAGTTATAGTGTCGGAATCGGTTATCCTAAAAGCGTAAAATGGTGTTTCTATCATGACTACTATGTCCCTACACACACCCTTTATAGATGGTTTTAAAGACGTTTCATGACAAAACTCCATTTTATTTAGGTCGTGAGACTTCAAATCGTTTAAACACATTGAAAACCCGAATAGAAATAATATCTTCATTTTTTCGTATCTGCATAAAAATAGTTAAATGTTTCAAATATATAAATAAGTAATAAAATGAAATAATTTAATTGATAAATAAATGAAATAAGTAAATGGAACAAAAATATTTAAGTGAAACAGACAACTTCATAAAAATAAATGAATAAACTAAATAAAAATTCTAAAATAATAGCACAACAAACACCACGATATATTTTAAAGTCAAATTGATACGAAAAGAACAATATTCCCTCTTTAAATAAAAAAAGAAAATAGTACTATATTGATAGTAAATGGTAATTGGCTATCAAAATATAGAATAAAATATCGATAGCCAATCACCATTGAGCTCGCTTCGAGATGTGTTCCATTTCCCCGAAACAAGTGGGAAACGCAATTATTCAATTTGCTCGCTTTAACCCGAGCGAAGTTGCTCGCGATAAGGCGAGCATCGTGTAGTGTGGTGCTGAAAATCGTCGAAACGCGAGCGACGCGGCACTTGCCGAATACCGAGCGACCCATCCACACATGCGTCTTTAGGCGAATATCGAAGGTTTCGTTGCTCGGGATTCGGCGAATACCGCATATGTGGCGCAGGCTTAACATAATTAGAAGTCATTCAGGAAGCGTATTTCCTGCATACAAAGTTATACAAAGAGCAAAGAAAAAGTGTTATCCGGAAATGAAATCATATCGATGCGAAGAATTGAAGGTAGAGGTGAGCGTTCAAGATCTTTTAGACCACACAGCTCAACGAATTGTGGAATCTACATTAAATAATTACGATGGCTATTCATCTGAACAATTACGAAGTGTGAAACTTCTTTCGAAATGGGGTTGTGATGGAAGTTCAGGTCAAAGTCAATATAAACAAACATTTCAATCTACTACTTCTTCAGATTCCAATATTTTTCTCGTATCATGTGTGCCACTCCAAATGTATGTTGATTGTCAGGATGATGTAAAAAGTATAATCTGGAAAAATCCGAGACCAGCATCGCCTCGCTTCTGTCGTCCAATATTCATACAGTTTATATCAGAATCAGAAGAAACTACAAAAAATATCGTTAATCACATTGAAAAACAAAATAAAGATCTTATCCCAACAATAGTAACATTCAAATTTCCCATAATGTTATGTTTACAATGGTAGACGGTAAAATTTGTAATGCTGTTACATCTACCTCAGCTTCTCAGAGGTGCTACATATGCGGATCAACTTCTAAAATATTATTAAAATCTTTTGAAGTATCGAAAAGGGAAGTAAATACAGATGCATTTCGCTTTGGATTGTCGTCACTTCATGCTTGGATACGCTTTTTTGAATGTTTATTGCATATATCTTACAGACAAAACATCTGTAAATGGCAAAAGCCCGGAAATGAAAAAAAAAACAGTTGGAAATTAACAAGATATATCTTCAAGCGAAATTTAAAAATTAAATGAGCCTCATTGTAGATAAGCCAAAAGTAGGCTACGGAAATACAAATGACGGCAACACAGCCCGACGATTTTTTACAAACAGTGAGCTTTCTGCAGCTATAACAGGGATTGATGAACGAATAATTATACGTTTTCGGGTGATTCTTCAAGCTATATCAAGTAATTATAATATTCAGAAAGACAAATTTCAGAACTATAGTACGGAAACAGCTCAATTGTATGTGAAACTGTATCCATGGTATTATATGCCTACAACAGTACATAAAATATTAATTCATGGACCAGAAGTAGTGAAAAGTGCCATTATTCCTATTGGAATGTTGACGGAAGAAGCTCAAGAAGCCCTTAACAAAAATTTCAAAAACTATCGTGAATCATTTTCAAGAAAGTGCTCTCGAGAAAAAAACCTTCTTGATGTATTCAATCGACTTTTGCTGGCGTCTGATCCTACAATCTCTGGTTTACGAAAATTGCCAACAAAAAAGTCCAACTCGTACTCAAAAGATGTTGAGGAACTTTTGTGCATACCTCAAGAGGAATCCATAGATGAACCGCATCGACTTCCGACGCGGAATCTTCTTCGGATGATTCCAGCGATTGTTTCTCGTTGTCAGAACTTTAAGTTAAAGTTTATAATTTTAAAGTTCTTAATACCAATAAGGCTTTCTTAGTGAAAGAAAAAGTTACTATGTATATTATTTTGAAAAAAAGCAAACTAATACAAATTTTAAAGTATTAACTTTATCACTCAAATTCAGTCTAAAAGAGGATGACAAATAAAGGGTACAAACCAATTAGGTAGAAGACATAACTTCTGCACTGTAGACGGGAGAGACACGGGAATACACGATACATCGGATTGGTCTACTGTCCCTGCGGATGGTTCATCAGGAAAAATACAAAGACTAAAACCAACCACTTTTGGAAGATGGACGTTTTTGATGACACGAAAGAGGGCATCAAAGGCCAGGCAACTGATGTACAGGGGCAAAACTCTAAATATCTCTAAGTCAAGAGCGTGATCACCTTGAGCTCAGCACTGCTTATACTTTGTTAAAAGGAATACCTTTGTAAATGTACGAAGAAGAGTCAGAACAGTCGATAAAAAGTTCGTTCAGGATGAAAACTTTTCCTCAAATAAACCGAAACCAAATTCGTAATAAAAAAAATAATTCAGTTCTCTTCATTAATCACAGAATATCACATGTATTCCAATAAATTTTCTTCTCGATGTATTTGACATTTACTGCGTCGACATATTTTTTTTTGATAAAAAGACCAATACCTTATTAAAAATTAATTCACGGGATGATCACGTAACCACCGTCCGCATACGCAGAGGAAACTTTTTAGTTCACATCTGAGGACATATAAAAAGAAAACCTCCTCCCTAAAAGTCCACACCTCATCTCCCCAAAAAAAAGCTCACGTGCAAAAAAAAAAAACGCAGACAAATTATTTACGAAAGTTCTAGAAAGAATTTTATCGTAACAAACAGGCGACGTTTTTCTGGGTTTTGAAACGAAAAATACTGGAGAAAGTCTCGACATAAAGACGCCAGTTGCTACTTAACAGCAACAAAAAAAAATCTGGAAGAAAAACCATAGCAGAAATACTCAATTCCCAGGGATTCATAAAAAAAAATAGCATATGTGACGTAATGACCAATCATTGCAAACCTCTGACAAGATGCATAAAGTATGCACCGAGAAAAAGCAACAAGGTGCTTGGAAAAGAGCAATATCTGTAAACACAGAAAGAGGGGTCGGCAAGCATTTGCTTGATAACCTTGGTGTTTTCGCTTTCATTTGTTAAAAATGTTAATTTTCTTTAAACATAAATTTTCCCAACTCGGGTATTTTCAAACCCTGAAATTCCCAACTTTTAAGGTTTCCAAATTATTGTTCTCTAGGTAATTCGCAATGTCGATTACCAATATATCTATTTCAGATGATTGACGAAAGTTTTATTTGGCTTCGTCCGCAGTTGGCTTGTTTTTATGGTTCCTGTACCAACTTCTGGTCATACAAGATTCGCTATTTTGTATTACTTTTGCGTTTTTACTTTACTCCAATTCAGCGGGTGTAGGCAATGCATTTTCTTGATCGACGACGTCAGACTCTCAAAGAGTACTTGAGCCAACCCGTTCCGTCTACCAGGGTCCGTAGTTCCTGGCGATGTAACTGCCACCTTGGCAGGATGAGGATGTGCCTGTTAAGAAAGGCAAGATGAAACGTTGCAGGAGGTTCTTCCACGCCATGTGGAGAAGGTTGTTGTGGGGAACGTTGTCGCCATGTGGAGAACGTTGTCTACCAGGGTCCGTAGTTCCTGGCGATGTAACTGCCACCTTGGCAGGATGAGGATGTGCCTGTTAAGAAAGGCAAGATGAAACGTTGCAGGAGGTTCTTCCACGCCATGTGGAGAAGGTTGTTGTGGAGAACGTTGTCACCATGTGGAGAACGTTGTCTACCAGGGTCCGTAGTTCCTGGCGATGTAACTGCCACCTTGGCAGGATGAGGATGTGCCTGTTAAGAAAGGCAAGATGAAACGTTGCAGGAGGTTCTTCCACGCCATGTGGAGAAGGTCATTGAGACAACTTCGTTGTGTTTGAAAGATGCTGAACATATCGTATATAGTTTGTCTTGTTATTGTGTCATCTGTATTAGTCTTTGAATTTTTTCTGCTCTGAAATCCAATTGCTCGCACCTTCATTAATGTTCTTAAAATAATTTGGGGTTACAATAAGCCGGCAACAAAACAGGGACTCTTTATTTTTAGATTATTTAAGTTAGGGTATAGAGATTCTTCAATAAGACATGCTCTCATAATCATTCATTATCAATGTTAAACATTAAATATGTATTTGTTTAAATTTCTATTCTCCTTTAAGAGCACTGGTGGCTACATACGATATCCAACTTATATATATATTCACGGACCACCGATTCGGAAGTTTGGAGTAAGTTCCAGTGAGAACATTTAGTGACCATTGCTATACGTTTGAAATAAGTTTTTATACACTTTTAAGTGTCATTAATGTTTATTCAAATAAAGCTTATTCAAACAAGAAAATTATGCTTTAAAATATATACTTTTACCAGCTAAATTAATCTGCTATTGTCTTTACTTGAAATATTACTAAATTGAATGAATGTGTGGGGTTCATTGCTTCTAACCGATACTCCCGCTTAGGCGAGGGTGATCGCTTTGGTTTGACTGGCAGAGTATCGGCGTAGCAAGCCGAAGTTCCTCGGATCGAAGCTGAGCGTAGCCAAGTTATGCGCATCGCACTACAAATGTGCAAGGCGTAATTTATTAACTAAACAAAGTATTAAAACTAATATTTATTTTAATTACAAAATATAATTTCAATACAAATGCAGTTAAAATTTATATTTTAAGATCTACAATAAAAGATGCACAACTTTACAATTAAAAAAAGTTCGATGCGACGTATAAAGTTTGTAAAACAAGTCATGCGTCCGAAATAAAAATACAAATTTTGCTAATGCAAAGTATTAAAACCATTAATATTGTTTAAACATTTTAAATTATACTTAGTAGCTGGTATTATATCGGTAGCTTCGCACAAGGACTAATGTCTAATGTCAATCCAATGCAAAGTTTCTCCTTGTTCAATACCCCATTCATCAAACATTTTCATTACCAATTATCGCCCAAAGCCCATCAGCCAAACGCAATGACATTTACCCCTGTTCAATTATACTTTTTCTTTATCACTCTACTGACCAATTAATCATCCAATAAAAATGAAAAACAACATACTGTTAACATTGGGATTTGAAATTAATTGTTACGTACTTTGATACTTTCGCTCGAAAGAGTCCACTTTTTGCAGAACTTCTTTAACCAACTTGCACATTGAATACTTTGAAATTGCTTCAGATTAAAATGCAACAAACACCTTACTCTGTGGCTGTTTGACAGATTAGTTTTGTATCTCGAAGAAAACATAAGAACACACGGTGGAAGTATGATCCAGATAGGTAAACTCGGAGATGAAGACGCTTCGGTAAAGTTGAGAAATTGGACTTTTTTACTGACAATATTACAGACACTGAAATCACAATCGAAGCAATGAACCAAACCATACTTACTTGCAGAAAACCATAAACGCTCAGCGGGAAGCCCTTTTCAGCGGTCTCTTCCCAGAGACTAACTAAACTTCTTTATTCAAACCATAAGATAATTGGCTATTGAGAACTTAAAGCAAACAACGATTGGAAACCCAGATCAACCGATGGTGAACTAGATATTATAAAAACTTTTTGTGAACAATTACATCTTCAACATGAATTATTCGTCAATGAATTGGAAAAACAATATAAATTTATTAAAGAAATCAGCAAGATTAAAAGTGAGGCTAGAACGGAGATCCTAGCGACAAGAGAACCGAGCAAGGAAAAGATCGAAAAGAACAACCAAGAAAACAAAATAACCATTGAAATTATGGAAAAAGATTATCATTCTCAATTGTACCAGTCCAGACCTCGTCTAGTGAGGTCGTGCTCCCGAGCGGCTCCCAGTCCAGTTCCACTGTCCAAGTGCCTCTGCTCTCGGAAGTTCTTCAAGCCGGCGATCCCTAGTTTGTATGACACTGGGTTGTGCAGCTTTTTTCAAAGCTAATATTATGTGATCGGTGGTACTCTTAGACTAGCGAGAAGTAGACGTTGTAGCTGACCACCTGGCTCTAACTCATTTTAACAATTTTAAGTCCTAGGTTTGCGATGGTAGCGTAACTCTAAAGAAACTACCATCAGCTACCAATTCCCCGAAGGGTGTGTTTGGTTAGCTTTCGTCTGCCTGGCCTAAGTTGTTTTTTCTCTCACGGCTTGACCCTGGTATTAGTCATGTCCTCCATTCCTTCCACAACCAACTTGGATTCCGCTTTACGGGTCCCACAGGCTGAAGTGGTTGATTCCTTTACAGAGACAGGGGATGTTAGGCACCACGGCTCCCGGTGGGAGTTTGTTGATTTGTATTACATGCAAGGAATCAATTTATGGAGATGCCTATAACGATGCAAGTGCAGCGGCTTCCGGTGGGAGAACGCAAGTTATTATTTCAGTCGGCGAGATGTCCCATGGAGGCACAGACGGCAGTGTAAGTGTATAGACTCCCAGTGGGAGCTCTCGGGTATCTCAGGTTATTTCAGAACCGAACTATTCGATTTTTGATGAACTCTCCCTAATTATTAAGGAATTAGAAGCTATCAAACACCGACTGTTTTCTAGCAAGGATCATCAGCGATCTTACGAGCTAGGATTTGCTCGTGAATCGTTGTTCACGAGAGCAGTAGCTCGGGGACTTTATCACATTCAGTATAAGAAAAAGGGGGAAAAGGAGTTCATAAAACCTAAGAAAACTTTCAAATGGCCTCGGGATAACGACAGCCCCGAACCCTTCGAAAGCACCAACAAATTCACCGCATTAGAACTAAGCGTAGACATCACAACTAACACTACTATGGGTACAAGTGACCCCACACAATTCACTGCAGCCCCTAAGGCAAACATTCATAAATTCCCACCCATTGTAATTACGAACCCAAATATCAACTGGAAGGAATTGGCTAAAACCCTGAAGTTAGCTGGCTTAAGCAAATTCAGCGGTAAAGCATCGGGAGAAACCTTGAATTTAAAGGTCTCGACCAAAAACTGTTAAAAAAACCAAAAGCTATGGGATTGCTACCTATGTCCTGGATAAACAAGGGATACTGTATCATTCTTATAAGATGAAGAAGGATAGGACTATAAAGGCGATTTTAAGGAACGTAATAACAGATATTAGTACAAATACTATTAAGAAAGAACTACTGAAACTCTGTTAACATAAAAACAGTATTCCAGTTTTCAAAAACCAAGGACGGGTACAAGATGCCACTCCCGGTTTTCTTCTTGGAGCTTACAAATACACCCCACAGCAAAGGTATATTCAGTTTCATGGACCTCAGGAACCTAAATATTCACGTGGACCCCTATCGCAAGTCAAAGCAACCTACACAATGCCACAAGAGTCAGCGTTTTGGCCACGCCCAGTCGGGCTGCATGAACCCGGTGCGTTGTGTTTAATGCGTGGGTCCCCATCTTACAGCAGAGTGTCCCACAAAGGGTCGCATTGATTCACCCAAATGCGCCCTCTGTGAAGGACCTCAAACGGCAAGCTTCCGTGGATGCCCTATGTATTCCAAAAAACAAACACAAAACGACGAATTCGTCGTAAACAACACACACGAACAACACACCAGACGCTCCGCCCACAATGTAATCCACACCCCTTCCACAAACCCCGCCCCCTCGGTGAGGCCAGGGGCCAGCTTTTCTAACGCTGTTGCACCACCAGGACCCACTCCAATAACCATTATACCAGCGCCCACCCAACAGACACAACAACAGCCAACACAACAGGCTCTAGAAGAAGAGAGTATTTTCGACTATAAAACAATTTCAGTGTTTCATGAAATCATTTAATCTAAAGGGTAACCTTACCATATTAAAAACTACCGCAAGCAAGTTTAAATCGGCAAAGGGTATCATGGCCAAGTTAGAAGTAGGGTTTAGTGCCTTTGAGAAGTTAGTAAATATGTTAAATTATAAATAAATTACACCACAGAATAAATTACACTAGATACCTCACAGTTTTACACCCGCATTCTACACAGAAATAGGCTTTGCTAATTTAAACGGACTCAAGAGACAGAGGAACTAAAAGATTTCATAATGGAGAAAAACCTATATATAATAAACACATCATAGGCCTTGTGACAACGCGAAGGTGGCCAATTATAATCTATTTGGAAGCCTAAATGTTGTATGTGCGGGTTAGATCACCCCACCAGTAGCTGCTCCAAAAGAAAAGGAGATGGCACTTATCCAAAATGTGTTAATTGAGGAAAGGACCATGTCGCGTCCTACCGTGGCTGTAAAAGTTCCCCAAACTTAATTCCAAAAACAACAGCTCAATCTAGCACGACTAGACCTAATGTCGCTAGTACAAATAATTTCCGCAGACAGGGCACTAGCTACGCTGCTGATGCTGCAGCAGCCCCAATTGACAGCTCCAGTGCCTCAGAGGACAAAATAAATCATACTCTCAGCGATAACACAATGTGTTCCGAGCCCCACAAAGAAATCTTGAATGCAGTTTTGGCTTATAAAAACAGGCCCAAAATACTGAAAAACTCGCAAATGAAATGTCCGAAAAAATAACTCGTTAATTTTGGCACTTTCACAAACGATGGTTATTTCAATGAGAAACGCAATGAAAGACCTCATGTACAATCAAACCCATATTATGGAGTAATTCATGCAAAAAATAGTTAGCACAACTCCCAACCATGAGTAATAAAATACACAGGCTTAAAATATGTTACTGGGAACAGTAACGGATTGTCCACTAAAATTGGTGAACTTATGCACTTCATCTCTCGTCACGCACCAGATCTCATTCTAGTGCAGGAAACTAAACTAATACCTCACAACAAAATCTATATCCCCCAACTACCTATGCTACCGGGATGAAAAAGTTGTAACTGGTCCTTCCATCCGATATCCTAAACATGGCACTGCTATTTTCGTAAAAATTCCATTCCTCACTATAGAGTACCTACTCCAAATACGACTTATACGGAGGCTACCTACCAACCTAACTCTTACACCTTCCAACATTGCACCTGTTTCCATTGCTTCCGTATACATAAAAATAATCCGCACAGCAACCTGCAAAACGATCTATTCCTCTTGGAAAAAATCAATAATTCCATGATCCTATGCGGAGACTAACGCTAATCAAAAGAACAACACTGAAAATGCCGCAAAAAAATACCTGGCGGATTTCGCAGACCAGAAATGGTTTGATATATGGGCACCTCCTACCGGTTCTCCTCATTAACCATAGATCTCATTCTCACAAAGGACTTCCCCTTCCAATGTAAGCTGGACTCTGTTGTGGAGCTCAGCTCAAACCACAACCCAGTTATTTGCGATTTCTGGGTTACTTTCCACATTCCACCCAGCAACACTGCCTTTAAAACCCAACTGTCAGAAGATCCACTCCAATCTCTCTCTAACCAACACTGATGACCATCAGTTCATAGATACCTCTGATGAACTGGACAACAAAGTCGGCCAAATAACAGAGACCATACTCGATGCACATGAGGGTGCGTCCACCATTCAAAATATCAAAAATGATATCTTTACTCCTCTGATAAGTTTAATTATCAGAGAGAAAAAACGATATACGTAGGCAGTGGCAACGATTCGGAGACCCTGCCGACAAAAGATCTCTGAATCATATACAGAACAAAATCAGAAAGCGCTTCCAGGAGCTATCCCATAAAAACTGGAATGAGTTCCTTCTTTCACTGGATCCTATGGACAACTCGCTTTTTAGAATCACCAAAAAATTCAAAGGTGAAAAATCTTCCATTCCTGCTTTAAAACTAAATAACCAAACTACGTTCACTAATAATGCCAAAGCCGAATTCCTGGCAGACACTTACGAAGAGCGATTCCAGGAAAACACAATAGATCATGAATTTAATAATATGCTTTCTCCACATTACCTGATAGTGACATTACTCCAGTAAATGAGGAGGAAATCTCAGGCTACATTAAAAAAAATGAAGTCAAAAAAAGCTTCGGGTAAAGAGGGAGTTACAAACAAGATAGCGAAAAGCTTTCCCTCTCATATTATCATTATTATTGCTATGATACTCAATGCGATGCAACAGCTAAATTACTTCCTTACTAACTGGAAAACCGCTGTCATTATTTCAATTCAAAAACCTGGGGAAAATGCATCACACCCGGTC
Organism: Troglohyphantes excavatus; assembly: GCA_963932185.1. NCBI lineage: Eukaryota > Metazoa > Arthropoda > Arachnida > Araneae > Linyphiidae > Troglohyphantes > Troglohyphantes excavatus. Next base: position 21,337,318 of record OZ010673.1, read on the forward strand.
TCCTATAGACCTATCTCCCTCTTTCCTCTCCTCTGCAAAATAGCGGATCAGCAAAATTAGGAAAAGACTGCTGTATTTTCTCGAAACAAACAATTCCCTTATTCCTCAGCAGTTTGGTTTTACCAAAAAGCTGCCCACTACTCACCAACTGCTGAGAGTTACATAACTTATCACAAAGGGATTATTCAAAAAAAAAAATGAGCACGGGGGGTCCCCTTCCTTGACGTTGCGAAGGTTTTCGATATGTATCGAAAGCCTTATTTTCAAATTGATTCAATCAAAATAATGATTCTATCAAAATAACTAGTTATCTCATTTCTTTACTTCTATCTTACCTCACTCATCGGGCCGGGGGCCACAAGTATATATTAGATTTATAGTTTCTGGACTGGCTGTTTTGCAAAATTTTCGTGCACTTGGGAAAATCCTATTGAGTTGCTTTGCTCTTTGGGATTTTCCCTTTTTTTATCGAAATTTTTTTTTCTTATGCGGTTCTCCTTTTTGGACTTGTCCTAATTGGTTTGCTTCATTTGAGAAATTTTACTTTTGCGGTTCTCCTTTTTGGACTTAGGCGGAATATACTCCGGGCAATTGTCCCGCCTAAGAGGAGCGCTTTATCTTCGACAAATTTCTATACCTCCACCGGCCCACCCGATTACCTCCCCGCGGTACGGCTGGTAACGGCGAAATTGCCGGCGAAAATCGGTGGTGGGGGTACCTTTGGGGTGGAGCTAACCTGTTATAGTAATACATGGATTCCGATGATAGCGCCGAGTATGCGGTGGACAACCCGACGGGACTGGAAGCGCGAATGGGTGAGGAAACCAATCCCAGGACCCGCCGTCCCAGGGCAGCGTCTAAGGCCGATTTGTTTAAGAGGGATACAATCGACAAAAATGCACAGGCTGCGGCCAAAAAGAGAAGCAAGAAACAGGATAAAACACAGGAGACTACTTTAACGGTTCAAAATGAGATAACATGGAACGCACAATATGGGGATAAGGATCCGACAAAAAATACAACACAGGGGCAACAACAAATTATTAATACAAGTACACCGGGGCCCTCGCGGGAAGGACTTTCCGGAGGAGTGCCGGTGATTAACTTAGAACAAATAGAGGACTCCCCAATCGGGAGACAAGTGCAAGGACCTGCCTCCGAGCCCGTCCCCTTTATTAATGTTGAGGCCTTGTGCCAAAACGTTACAAACACTTCGAAAACTAACAGTAATATAGCAACTGACCCAACTACTTCAACTGTCCCAACTACTTTGCAAAATAATAGTAACGTAGTAATTGACCCAGTATATAACTACCCAATAATAGACTAACATTACAATGACCGACGAGACAAACGAATTCATATCAACAGCTATTGAGCTCCAGACCGTGATGACCTCTAAATTAATTGAATACATTCCGAATACATCTCACAACGGGGAAATCAGGATAGGAATAGCTACGTTTTTGAAAATAATTATTGACCAACAGAATACCATAGCGTACTACAGGGGAAAATTATCGCAACAACAAACACAACCACAACACACTTATGCACAGGCAGTACGAACAAACTTAAAACCAACAGATAAGATACAAGGGGAAAATGAAAAAATTAGTTCACTAACTATCACCCCGAACCACAATAGTGATTCCAAACAAACTAAAACCATAGTTCAAAATTCAATTGATTTAAACAAGGCGAACATAAAAGTTAAACAGGTGAAGAACACAAAAAATGGGGGCATTTTAGTGGAAACAGTATCTGAAGAGGATAGATTGAAACTAATAAACGAAATACAAAATAACATAGAGTTAAACACTAACTATGAGGTAAAACGCATAGAAAAATGGAATCCGACCTTTATTATGTACGGAGTAGATAAAGAAATCGATAAGGAAGATATAAAACACAAATTAATTGAACAGAATGAGGAATTCTCCGAGGGGGATCTGAACATAAGGAATAAAATGAACGGTAGGGGAGAAAATAGCGTAAATTGGATTATTGAGGTAAAACCGGAGGGTTACAGGGACATAATGAGGAGAGGCAGGGTTAAGCTGGACTGGTGCACTTATAACATCAGAGAATTCATCAAACCAAAAATCTGTTTTAATTGTGGTAAATACGGACACATAGCTAGATGGTGCAGGGGCGATAGTAGATGCGGAGTGTGTGCCGATGAGGTACACACTGATACAAGCAAAGGTGAACAATGTAATCGAAATCCGTTCTGTAATAATTGCCACTTAAACAACTACTACAACAAGTCGAAGTACAAAACTAACCATACAAATTTTGATAAAAACTGCCCGATGTATACCATAGAACTGAATAAACTAAGAAAGAAGATCAATTATGCCTAATACAAAATATCACAATTTAAAAATAGCACACCTTAATCTGGGAAACACTAGAGCTGCTAATATACAACTGGGAGCAGATATCGCATCAGAAGCCTATGACATTGTGTCCGTTAACGAACCATACCTATACAGTGAAAAAATTGCATATATACCCATTAACTCGATCATTATCACTGATAAAGAAAAAGCTAAAGCAGGCTTTATTATAAACAATAAATGTCTATCCCCAATAGTTATGTACATAAGTAAGAACATTGTATTAATTCAAATTAAGTGGTACAGTCAGGCGATCAACCTCTGCTCGCTTTATTGTCCGCCCTCTGAGGGGATTACTGGGTATTTGCAGACTTTGGATAGCCTACTGATCACACACAATTGCAGTGTGTGGATGATCATGTCAGACTTTAACGCCAAATCAAAAAGCTGGGGGAGAAGTCCTCAGGATGAAAGGGGTATCGAACTGTTGGAACTGATTAACAGACATCAGTTGGCAATACTCAATGACCCCTACTCCCTACCTACCTATTGCTCCACCAAGGGGAAGAGCTGGATAGACGTGGTACTAACAATGGGAACAGAAAATATGAACCCTAAGTGCTTAGTACGAGATACCATAACTGCTAGTGACCACAATATTATTGAGATCACACTTGAGGAGGAACATACAATAGAAGAAAACACTAAAGTTAAAATAAGAGATAATAAAATAAACTGGGTAAAATTCAATAAGAAAGTTAACCATTTGATTAATAAACACAAGATCACGGAAGACTTAGATAGCTACATAAACAACATAACCGAGAAAATTTATACTGCAGCATGGGGAAGTAAGAGAAATTCGAACAATCCAAATAAGAAAAATGCGAATTGGTGGAGCGACAAATTGAGATCACAACGAAGCAAAACTAAATCTCTCCGGAGAAGATTCCAAAAAGAAACAGATAATACACTTAAACTAAAATACAGGAAAGAATACAAAATCAATGAGTCAATATACAAAAAACAATTGATCTTGGCTAAAAGGGAATATTTTAAAAGATACATTAATTCAATACTTAAAAACGAAGCGTTTGGTATTCAATATAAAGTGGTCAGAGACAAAAAATCTAGACCTAAAGCCTTTCAACCAATCAAAAGATCTAACGGCACAATCACGAACTCTACTAACGAAACACTTGAGGAAATAATAGGTTACCACTTTCCGGAGGGCAATAACGAGACATTCGATTTATAAATGACACAAACATTTAACAAGTTTGAAACAAATGAAATTGATTACATCATTAAACACATGTCCAATGATAAGGCAGCAGGCCCCGACGAAATCACAACGGGTATTGTTAGGGAGTTGTTCCACCAGCATAAAAACTGGTTTATGGACATACTAAATAAGTGCTTGGAAACGGGTCGATTCCCAAACCCATGGAAAGTCGCAAGACTTGTATTAATACCTAAAGAGGGAAAAGACCCCGAACACCCATCGGCATTTAGACCAATCTGCCTCTTGTCCATATGGGGAAAGGTCCTGGACAAGGCCCTGACGGCACGCCTAACTCAATATCTCGAAGAAAATCAAAAACTAAGCCAACACCAATTTGGTTTTAGAAAATTCAGATCAACTATCGGTGCACTAAAAAGTATAATAGAAAAAGTAGAGAAAAATAAAACTGATAAAAAACCAACTTGTCTTGTCTCACTTGACATCGTGAATGCTTTCAATAGCGTTGACTGGCGTATTCTTCAAAAAACCATTAGAGAAGCCAGTCTCCCGGGATACTTAGTGAACATTATTGATGACTTTCTGCATAACAGATACATCACTATAAATGATATTATAAAAAACTATGGAATAGGAGTGCCGCAGGGTTCAAGTCTGGGGCCGATCCTTTGGAATATATTCATGAACAGTGTCTTTGAATTGTCCCTGGGAGAAGGAGTTGAACTTCAAGCATTTGCGGATGATATGCTGCTAATTATGACAAATACTGCGGCATACCGGTTTGAACTTCAAGCCAAGACAGCTTTAAACCAAATACGCACATGGGCAATGGAGAAAAAACTATCCTTCAACCATCTGAAGAGTAAATATTTAGTGGTAACCTATGGGAAACCGGTGAGCAGGTTACCCCCTATTAGAATGGGTAATGAGACTATCGGACACACAAAATTACTTAGATATTTGGGAATTACTTTTGACGACAAGCTACAATGGATAAATCACTTGAACATAGTTAAGGATAAAATTAGTAAAGTACAGCAAAAACTGATAAGAATATCGAGGGCAACCTGGGGCTTAAAAACAGAAGTGATGCGCGAGATATACACAAAAGCAATTGAAAAAATTATTATGTATGGGTATGAGGCGTGGTATCGGGATCAAGTCAGAATCAACCAAAAACTGATTCAAATTCAAAGACTTGCCTTGATCCCGATAGCAAAGGCCTATAGGACGGTATCTGATGATGCCTTATTGGTGCTTGCAGGGACGGTACCTTTAGACATCAAAATTAAAGAGTCCAAAAGAGTGCACGATCTTTTCGAAGGAAAAATGGATTATAGATATAATGGAGAGACAATACTTAATAAAGATGTACAGAGAGAAGTAAAAATTATACCAAAACCATGGGATAGAGTAAAAATATACTGGGAAAAATGGAATAGCGACAGAAATAATAAATTTTCGCTTAACATCTACACTGACGGCTCTAAGATGAATGGAAGAGTCGGTAGTGGGGTAGTTATTACTAAAAATAGCAGGATAATCGACAAAAAACAACTTAGACTAACGGACAATTCTACTGTCTATATGGCAGAAATGGCTGCCATTGGGGAAGCATTAAGATTGGTTGCCCTCTATTACAACGATGAGAGAGTAGTAAATATAATATCAGATTCAATGTCGTCATTACATATGATTAGCAGTTACGCAACGACCAATGAAACTGTAAATCAAATTAGAAATTTGATCACTAAATTAAATGAGACACAAACAATTAAGTTGTATTGGATCAGAGCTCATAATGGGTTCTGGGGAAACGAGGAGGCCGATCAGACGGCAAAACTCGCAACCCAGAAAGGTAATATCGATATCATGACCAGATGGTCAAAAAACCAAATAAGAAACTTGTCGAGTAAGGAAGAGATCAATAAGTGGCAGTCGAGATGGAGCAACTCTATAAAGGGTAGGCCACTCTTTAGAATATATCCAAAAGTGGGTAGAAATAGATTTGTTAACCACGAAAATTTCTTTACAACGCAGGCCTTGACTGGGCACGGGGTCTTTCCCGTATACCAGCATAGGTTCTTCGGTAAGGATCCAAAGTGTGAATGTGGGGAATTGGGAACCAGAAGGCATGTCCTAATGAAATGTAAAAACCATAAAGATATTAGGGATCAATATTTTAAGGCAACTGACACTTTGAAAACAATCCTCAACAGGGCCGACTCACTACGAGGTGTAGCATTGATTCTGAGTCGGCTGCTGAAGGGGATGGTGACCCCCCAGCCAGTGTGTAACTAGGATTTACACCTTATTCCTTGTTTAACATTAAAAGATGAGTCCGATAGCCCTAGTTTGGATTCTCTTTATCATCTTGAGTTATATCTAAACAGATTGTTGGATATAAATTGTATATATGTTACTGTTTTGGAGTATTTAATAATGTCTTTTTAATTGTCTCTCGTTACAGATAAATCAACTGCTGCTCGTTTCCAATATGTATATTTTGTTGGGTTGGCCACCGCCGTTGCGGTGACGTATGTGAAATTGGAAACTTGCCAAAGAAATAACTGAAATAATGTAATAATGTAAACTAGAATGATATTATCAATGTTGTATTTTTAATTCAATAAAGTAATGGTGCGTTGTGCAAAACAGATCTTCCAGTCGAAATAATCGAAACTAAAGTTTAACTTAGATTGATTGCAATAATTGAAACTGAGCAGGGTTGCTGTCGCGGCGGCATATAGTTATCCCCAGCCATCATCTAGCTGTATACCCTAAGTCAATGGGTGGGTCAGCAGCAGCTTCGCTGCAGTGAAATTGGTTACCTCACTCATCGGGCCGGGGGCCGAAACCAATGTTGATATAAGCTTATATATTTCTGGACTGGCTGTTGCCCAAAATTTTCGTGCTTGAGAAATCCCGATTGGTTGGTTTGCCTCTTGGGATTTCTCTTTTTTTATCGAGATTTTTCTTTTGCGGTTCTCCTTTGGACTTTGTCAGTTTCACTTAGACTGTTGAGCTGATAATTTCCTCTTCGGAGTCCGCATCTACATCGACGAGACAACGGCCCAGAGTCTATCGCGTCGACAGCGATATTTGCTAGGCACAAAGAGCTCTCTTGCCGGCCCACCCGAATACCTCCGCGCGGTCCGGCTGGAAACAGTTTGTACACTGGCGAAATTCGGTGGCAAGAGGGCCAAAGGGTAATTCTAACATGTCTAACTCCGAACGCGATTAAGATGATAGTAGGGAATACAATACTGAAGTAGCGGCTACATGTTCGACTGATAAAGAATTGCCATCTAAGACGAGATTTCTAAGGTCGAGAACTGTCGGTGGGAGGACTCAGCTATGGCGGATAAATTTAGAAAAAATATCGACAAAAATGCATTAGACACAATAAAGAAGCGAAATAAGAAAGATAAACCACAAGAAAATAGAGTAACATTGCAAAACCAACTCAAATGGGATGCAGAATACAATAAAAACAGTAGAGAAACAACCGAAGAGAATTTAACGAGTACACCAAGCGCAAGCGCACCACCCATAAGAGAAGAAGTGCTACTACCGACTGAGGAGAATGACATACCGAATATTGAGAAAGTGCAAGTGGTTGATCTCGTCAACAGCCCCTCTAATAATAAAGCGGTCTCTGACCAATTCGTTCCAAATCACGATAACTCTAACTTTAACAATGAAATCGAAGTAGATCCGGATTATGGCTACCCAATCATAAATGCTAATTTAACAATGACCGAAGAAACAGATAACCTCATAATTAAAACGGTTGATCTGCATAATGTTATAATCTCCAAATTGAATGACTATCTACCTAACACAAAACGCAACTCGGAAATACGCATAGGACTGGCCACTTTCCTCAAAATAGTGATTGACCAGCAAAATACCATAGCCCATTATAGGGGAAGGCTAGCCCAAATTAATGATACGCCAAAAATAACGTACGCAGACACACTGAGAAATAAAACTGTAAGCGCACAACAAACTAAACCTGTAGATAAACAGACCAAGGCACTTACAATTATCCCCAATACAAAAAGTTATTCCAATCAAACAAAAACCAATATACAAAACTCAATAGATATAATAAAATCCAAAATAAATGTTAAACAAGTAAAGAACACAAAGAACGGCGGGATTATCATAGAAACAGAAACGGAAGAAGACAGAACTAAACTAATACAAGAAATTACAAGTAAAGAGGAACTTAACAGCGAATATACCGTTAAGAAAATAGAAAAATGGAATCCCTCCATAATTATTTATGGGGTAAATAAAGAACTAACTGGGGAAGAATTAATGGAAAAATTAGAGTACCAAAATGAAGAGATTAAATCAGAAGACATAACAATCAAAAGAAAAATGAATGGTAATAATGAAACCTATAACTGGGTAATCGAGACTAAACCAAACTGTTTCAAGCACCTAATGTCAAGGGGCAGAATCAAAATAGATTGGACCAGTTGCCAAATAAGTGAATTTATTAAACCAGTCATCTGCTACGGCTGTGGGAAATACGGGCATATCGCCAAGTGGTGTAGGAGTGAGGCCAGATGCGGTGGATGCTCAGATGTGATCCATACGGGGAGAAACGAAAAATGCAATAGAGATCCGTTTTGTAATAATTGCTACAACTATAATTATTACAACAAAACTAAATTCAAACTCAACCACTCAAACTTTGATAACACATGCCCAGTATATAAAATAGAAATGGAAAAAACAAGAAATAAGATTAACTATGGATAACACACAAATAAATAAACTTAAAATAGTTCATCTTAATTTGGCAAATACAAGAGCGGCCAACTTCCAAATTGGGGCAGACATCACAGCGGAAAATTATGATATAATCTCAGTCAATGAACCATATTTATATCAAGAAAAAATGGTGTATATCCCAATGAAAAATATGATAATAATTAACCAAGAAAAAGCTAAAGCAGGTTTCATCATCTCCAACACAACACTAAAGCCCATTACACTTGAAATATCGGAAAAGATCGTCTTAATATAGATTAAATGGAACAATCAGAGTATAAATATGTGCTCGGTCTACTGCCCACCATCCGAAGAAATATCAACACAAATACAGCTACTTTATGCAATGCTTATTAAATACACAGATACACCGTGGATAATGACAGGAGACTTTAATGCTAAATCGGAAGTATGGGGAAAAAGCAAGCAAGATGAAAGAGGAAATGAACTTATTAATCTGGCATATAGACATCAAATGAACATACTCAACGATCCAAACTCAATTCCCACCTACTCATCAACCAAAGGAGTAAGTTGGATCGATGTTGCCTTAACCACAAATGGAATAAATGGGACACTCGAATGCGTGATTTCTGACAAAATAACCAACAGCGATCATAATACAATGATAATAACGTTGAAAACGGAAAATCAAATGGCAACTGATAACACTGGAATAAGAGATAATAGAATCAAATGGGGAAAATTTAATAATAAAATCAAGAATAAAATAACGAGAAAAATGAATGCAGAATCAGATCTAAATGAATACATCGAAAAGACAACAATAGAAATTATTGGAATGGCGAATTGCAGCACAAGGGAAGAAAGAAATAAAGTAGAGAGAAAGAACGAGAACTGGTGGAATCAGAAACTGAGACAGCAAAGAAGCAGAACAAGAGCACTTAGAAGAAGGTTTCAGAAAGAAAAAGACGTACAGATAAAAGCGAAATATAGAAGAGAGTACAAAATGAATGACACCATATACAAGAAATAATAAAGGCTAAAAGAACATCCTTCAAAAATTATATGAATACAGTATTACAAAAAGACACATTCGGGAAAACAATATAAAGTTATAACAGATAAGAAAAAGAGACCAATCAGCATGAATTGTATAAAGAAGAAAAATGGGACAATGACTAACAATTGAAAAGAAACGTTGGAAGAAATAATTAGATACCATATCCCAACGGGAGAAAATGGGGATATAACTAGAAAAAAGGTGGACCATGTGGAAGAATTCACATTACAAGAGATTGAATACGTGATAGAGTCCATGCCGGATAAGAAAGCACCGGGCATGGATGGACTGACTTCATTAATGGTGAAAGAATTATACAGAGAACACTCAAAGTGGTTCGTCTGGGTGTTGAACAGATGTCTCAAAGACGGGACTTTTCCAACAGAATGGAAAAAAGCAAAATTAATACTTATTCCTAAAGAAGGAAAAGACACTAATAGTCCATCGGCATTTAGACCCATATGCCTGTTATCGATCTGGGGCAAAGCTTACGACAAAGCGTTAACAGCCAGATTGACTCATTACCTGGAAACAGAAAGAATAATTAGTGATAAACAATACGGTTTCAGGAAATATAGGTCAACAGTTGACGCTATCAATAATATAATAAATAAAGTTGAAGAAAATAAAAATAGAAAAATACAAACATGTCTAATATCTTTGGACATCACTAATGCTTTCAATACAGTCAACTGGGGAAAACTTCACAAATCACTTGAAGAAAGTAAAGTACCAAATTACTTAATCAATATAATTAAAGACTTTCTGAATAATAGAAATGTAACAATAGAGGACTGTAGCGCTGAGTACGGAGTGGGAGTCCCTCAGGGATCAAGTATGGGACCAATTTTATGGAATATATTCATGAATGACATTTTTCAATTGGATCTGGGGCAAGACGTCAGCTTACAAGCATTTGCAGATGACATAATTGTGATATTAGAGAATAAAGCGACATACAAGTTTGAAGAACAAGGTAAAAAAGCCTTTGATAAGATCAATGAATGGGCAAAAAGTAAAGATCTTGAATTTAATCCGGTGAAAAGCAGATGCATAATAATAACACAAGGAAAGAAAATAACTAGAAGACAACCAATTAAAATGGCAAACAACCCAATAAAATATACTGATCAAATGAAATATCTGGGCATTATAATAGATGAAAACTTACAATGGATAACACATCTGAATAGCATAAAAGATAAAGTGAACAGACTGCAATATAAGTTGGCAAGAATAAGCAGAGCCACATGGGGGCTAAAACCAGGTATACTAAGAGAGATATACCTCACTGCAATAGAGAAAGCAATTACATACGCCTCTAATGCCTGGTATAAAGACCAGGTGAAGTTAAATAATAAACTGAAACAGATACAAAGAGTATCGTTGTTAGCCATCACTAAGGCGTACAAGACGGTCTCGGACGAAGCGCTGGCAGTCCTGTCAGGAATAATACCTTTAGATATCTTGATTTACCTTGATAAGAAATTATACAATCTGATAGAAGGAATCGAAGACTATGTATTAGGGTGGAGTGAAGGTATAGGGTAAAATTTTTTCTCTCAGATATCAATATCTAATAGCATGGAAAAGTTGTTACCTTGTATACTAAACATAGTGTAAAAATTTCATACCTCTTAAGCAAGATCTTGAGGGTCCACAATTAACTTTTGTTTTGTAAAAAAGCGAAATCTTACGTCCATGTTAAACTCCCATAGGAAAAACTCAAATGTTTTTTTTAAGTGACATAGACTCATTTGTATAAGATTATAACTAACAAATTACATTATTATGAAAACTTATTAGTATGAATTACTTTTAAAATATTCTTGTATTTTATATGACCATAAATATGAGACTTATTAAATTGCAAATGTTTAACAGTGAAAAATTAACTGTAACACATTATAATAATAACTTTGAGATTTAAGAAGAAAAATATTTATTATATACAAGAAATAACTGGTTATATAGCAGGATTATTCTTGCTTTGTGTTAAATACTTTCACATTTCCACAGGACTTAATTTTTTACGTAGATTAATCCATCTCTGGAATTATATCCACACATGGATTAAATTGAAAAAAATTCCAAATGTTTAACAGTGAAAAATTAACAGTAACATATTATATCGTACATAACATATCATACAGTAACATAACCTATCGTATGTTCTAGCCAACAAAGTAAGAGGTGTTTTCATGGTTTTGGATTATTTTTTTTCTTCACAGCCAATGGATTTTAATATTTTAGGAACATCCCATTCTTAATCAACCGAATCAATAACTTTTGGAGATAGTGAACTGTCCACTTCATAATTGTCAAGATCATAAAATTTTTGTCGTTTAGACATAAATGTTGCTTGTGATGATTTACGTTTAATCCACACATTTAATGTTTCAGTTGTTTTAGTAGTGACATTTCCTATAACCATATTTCGCAATGTCCTTTGGTCCTCTAAAAAAGGAATCTCATTGAGAGGAACTTTTCTATCTTTCGGACAAGAACATTGAGCTAAAGTTACAAATTTACAAGAACATTATATTACACATTATCAAATAGTTTCGTTCCTGCTAGTAAACTAAATGATTTAATTTTTAAGAGATAATTTTCTTATGATTTTCTGATCTTGCGCTGTTTCAAGAGCTTCATATAAGAGCAGTGATAGGTTTTCAACATTGTCAATACTCTTGATCGAGTGACTGTTAGAATTGAAGCTTTGTCCCAGATATAACAAATTTTGTCCACCACTTTAGCAGCGATATCAGAAAAATTGGGATCTTTAGAAGATAATGAAGGTTTCAGTGTATTTCTGATGTGAAGGTAGTATTTAAATACTTCACTTGTTGGTAAATTATTATCGTATAAATCGCTTGGCAAATGTAAACAAATAATTTACAATCATGCGGTTACAGTTAAAAAGAAAAAGTTCGTTTTTATTAAGGTAATTTGTGTTTTTTGTTTGGTTTGATATGAATAAAAACTTTTATGACTGTATAATAACCTTTTTAATCCTTTAAAACTAATTTATCAGTTTTGATTTTGAGTTTACGGCAATAACTAACTTTTAATAAAACTAAAACAAAGCCAACTAGCGCCATCTCTTGTTGCCAAATGATGCCAACAGTGGATGCCAAGTTCGGAAACAGCGTAATGACTTTGTATTTAGAAATTGATTGTGGACCCTCAAAATTAAACTTTAAAATAAAATAAAAAATATATTCACTATCAGTATGATATGGAACAACTTTTTAGTGCTATTAGGTTTACTATCTGTTAAATTTTTTTTTTCACTCCACCCTACATGTATGGACCGAGGGAAGGATTAACCGAAGTGAAATCCAAGAAAGAGAAAGACTGTATATTACATCTTGGGAAAGAGAAAAACCAAACTGGGACATCTGGACTAAAGACCACAGAGATAAGAGTAAAAAAGACAATACTCTAAATATCTATACCGATGGCTCAAAAATAGAAAATAAAGTTGGCTGTGCACTGGTGTTTACCAAGCAAGAAAGAACAATAGACTATAAAGAAATAAGACTATCAGAATCCGCAAGTGTCTACAAAGCTGAAATGACAGCCATTGAAAAGGCGGTCGAAATAGCAGAACAATATTACACAAATGAAACACTGACTAATATAATAACAGACTCAAAGTCGGTAGTCCAAAAAATCAGTAGTTTTCACACGGATGATGGAATGGTAAATAAAATCAGAAACCAAATTCTTAAAAGAAATAAAAGCGGAAAGCAAATAAGATTGTATTGGACAAGAGCCCATGTGGGAGAATGGGGAAATAAAAAAGCTACGCCAAACAATCAACCAAAAGAAAAGAAATAGACATACACAATAAATGGAGCAAAGAACAAGTTAGAAACATAACCAAGAAAGAAATGATCACCATCTGGCAGAAAAGATGGAATGAAACCGATAAAGGTAGACCTGTATTTGAAACAATATCTAAAGTAAATACAAACACATATCTATACCAATTTAATTTCTATCTGACACAAGCATTAACGGGATATGGTGCATTCCCGGAACATTAACATAGATTTTTCGGGAAAGAAGAGAAGTGTAGCTGTGGTGAACTGGGAACTAAACAACATATCTTATTTGAATGCAATAAATATAAAGAAGTACGAGAAAAATATTTTAATGGCAAACAATCAATGAAAACCATCCTCAAGGAAGCCGGCCCACTCCAGGGAGTGTGTGTAATAATGAGCCGGCAGCTCGAAGGGATGCTGGAACCCCGGCCAGAGTGAAGCTGGGTTATTCACCTTATTATAGTTTTAACATTTGACAACAGGTCAATAGTCCCAGTTTGATCGTTGTCATTATAATTTCTTTCATGAATTAATGAAATGTATATATGTTGAATTGTATTGTATTGTTATTGAGTTTTATTGTGTCGAACATGTTCAGCTTCGACTTTGTTCCTGCACTTGGTATATTTTAATCAAAATAATAAATAAATGTATCAATAAAAGAGGAATATATTAGAATGTAAATACCAAGTACAATAATGTAAATGATATAAATAACAGATGTAATATGGAATTAATAAAATAATAAAATAAAATGAGCGTTGAAGGGGCGAACAACTTTCAGTCAGAGTCCAAAAGTAATAATAGAATGAACGGTATTCGTATAAGACAATAAGTTAGTACTCGAATGCTGGGCAGGGTTGCTGTCGTGACGGCTGAAGGTGCCCTCGGCCGGACCTTCCCCCGTATGCCTAAGGGCGGGACGGGAGTACAAATTTCACTTACCTCACTCATCGGGCCGGGGGCCGATCTTAGTCGACATTGCTTTTTGTATTTCTGGACTGGCTGTTCTCATAAAATTTTTGTGCTTGGAAAATCCCTTCGAGTTGCTTTGCTCATTGGTATTTTCCTTTTTTTATCAAAAAAATTTCATACGTGGTTCTCCTTTTTGGACTTGTCCAAATTGGCTAGCAGTTATTGAAAAAATCTCCTTTTGTGGTTCTCCTTTTTGGACTTAGGCGGGACAATTGCCCGGAGTATATCCCGCCTAGTGGAGCGCTAAATTCGACAATTTTTACTATACCTCCACCGGCCCGCCCGATTACCTCCCTGCGGTCTGGCTGGAAACGGCTGAATTAGCCGGTGAAAATCGGTGGTGGGGGTACCTTTGGGGTAGAACTAACTTGCTATAGTGAAATGGATTCCGACGATAGCGCCGAATACGCGGTTGACAACCCGACGGGCTTAGCGGCGCGCCTGGGTGAGGAAACTAATCCCAGGACACTTCGTCCTCGGGCAGCGTCTAAAGCGGAACAATTTAAGAGGGATGTAATCGATAAGAATGCACTTGCTGCAGCTACAAAGCGTAGTAAAAAGCAGGACAAAGTTCAGGAAACTACACTGACAGTTCAACACGATATAACATGGAATGCACAATACAGGGAAAATGTACCGAATAATGATTTGACACAGGGACAAAAACAAATAGGTACAAGTACACCGGGACCCTCGCGGGAAGGACTTTCCGGAGAGGTTCCGGGAATAAACTTGATACATATAGAGGATTCACCAATTGGGAACAAACTGCAAGGACCTGTCTCCGAGCCCGCCCCCTCTATTAATGATGAGGCTTCTAGCCAAGTCGTTCCAAACACTTCTCAAATCAATAGTAACGTTGTAATAGACCCAGATTATCAATACCCCATAATAGATTCAAACATAACTACGATAGAGGAAACTAATGAATTTATATCCACAGCAATTGAACTTCAAACTGTAATGACCTCCAAATTAATCGAATATATCCCTAACACATCCCATAACGGTGAAATCAGAATAGGCATAGCCACATTTTTAAAAATTATTATCGATCAGCAAAATACCATTGCCTACTATAGAGGTAAACTTTCACAACAACAGACACAAAAACAACCTACATACGCCCAGGCATTACGAACTAACACAAATCAAATAGATAAGATACAGGGGGAAAAGGACAAAAAGTCAGCTCACTGACCATCACACCCAATCATAACAGCGATTCAAAGCAGACTAAAACAACAATACAGAACTCCATTGACATAAATAAGGCTAATATTAAAGTTAAACAAGTGAAAAATACAAAGAACGGGGGAATTGTAGTAGAAACTGAATCAGAAGAAGATAGATTAAAGTTGATAAATGAAATACAAAACACAGAGCTTAACTCTAATTATGAGATCAAGAGACTGGAGAAATGG
The DNA here is from genome assembly GCA_963932185.1 of Troglohyphantes excavatus. Taxonomy (NCBI): domain Eukaryota; kingdom Metazoa; phylum Arthropoda; class Arachnida; order Araneae; family Linyphiidae; genus Troglohyphantes; species Troglohyphantes excavatus. Next base: position 21,352,947 of record OZ010673.1, read on the forward strand.
AATCCTACCCTAATTGTATATGGTGTGGATAAGGACATAGAGAAAGAGGAACTAGTTGATAAATTAATAGAACAAAATGAGGAATTATCGGAGGGGGACTTGACTCTTAGAAACCAAATGAATGGTAGAGGTGAGCGGAGTGTTAATTGGATTATAGAAATAAAACCCGTAGGATTTAGAGATATAATGAGGAAAGGAAAAATTAAACTCGATTGGTGTTCATATAACATCAGAGAATTTATAAAACCTAAAATTTGCTTCAACTGTGGCAGGTACGGCCATATAGCGAGATGGTGTCGGGGTGACAGCAGATGTGGCGTATGCGCTGATGAGGTACATACTGACACTAATAAAGGGGAACAATGTAATAGACTACCATTTTGTAACAACTGCCATCTGAACAATTACTACAACAAATCTAAACACAAAACTAATCACACCAACTTTGACAAGAATTGCCCAATGTACACAGTGGAATTAAATAAATTAAGAAAGAAAATAAATTATGTCTAATACACCATACAGTACTTTAAAAATAGCGCATCTAAACTTAGGTAACGTGAGAGCTGCGAACATACAACTCGGGGCAGACATATTGGCGGAAGCATACGACATCGTCTCAATAAATGAGCCGTATCTGTACAGAGAAGCGGTGGCTTACATCCCTATAAATTCCACTATCATTATAGATAAAACAGGAGCCAAAGCGGGCTTCATTATAACTAATAGAGATCTCTCTCCGATTGTTCTATTTGTTAGCAGTAAGATTGTTTTAATTCAAATTACATGGAATAGTCAGGAAATTAACCTCTGTTCATTATATTGCCCACCTTCTGAGGGTATCTCAGAACACCTACAAACACTTGACAGTTTGTTAATAACGTATAATTGTGATAAATGGCTAATAATGTCGGACTTCAACGCTAAATCTAAAAGCTGGGGCAGAAGCCCACAAGACGAAAGAGGCACCGAGTTATTGGAGTTGATCAATAGACAACACTTAATAATTTTAAACGACCCTTACTCCATACCTACTTATTTTTCAACTAAAGGAAAAAGTTGGATCGATGTAGTTTTGACAAGGGGTACTGCGAGTTGGAACCCAAGGAGTACCGTTTGCGAAAGGATAATGGCTAGCGACCACAATTTGATTGAGACGGTATTCGGGGAAACACAAGTTATCGACGAAACTATTAAAGTAAGAATCAGAGATAACAAAGTCAACTGGGGGAGATTTAATAAGAAAGTAAATAAGATTATTAATGAAAATAAAATCGGTGAGGATCTTGATAAATATATTAACAAAATTACTGGTGAAATTTATGCGGCAGCTTGCTGTAGTAAAAGGTTAACAAAAAATTCCAAGAAAAAGAACGCTAACTGGTGGAATGATAAATTAAGAACACAGCGAAGTAAAACCCAATCTCTCAGGAGAAGATTTCAGAAGGAACAGGATAAAAATATTAAAGCACAATATCGGAAAGCTTACAAACTAAATGATGCTATTTACAAAAAAGAAATTATTTTAGCTAAACGGGAATACTTTAGAAAATATATAGAATCAATAATTAAGAAAGACACCTTTGGGACACAATACAAAGTTATCAGAGATAAAAAATCGAGACCCAAAGCAATTCAGCAGATAACTAAATCAAATGGGACAAAAACAAATTCAACAAAAGAAACGTTGGAGGAGATTATCAAGTACCATTTTCCGAAGGGTAACAATAAGACATTCGAATTAGAACGGGAATACAATAAATTCAGGGTAAACGAAATCGAACATATAATTAGACAAATGCCCGTCGGCAAAGCAGCCGGACCTGACAAGATCACTATGGGTATTGTTAGAGAACTGTTCTATCAGCAGAGAGATTGGTTTATGGCAATATTAAATAAATGTCTGGAAAAGGGAAAGTTTCCAACTCCATGGAAAACGGCAAGACTTGTCCTGATCCCTAAAGAGGGTAAAAATCCCGATCACCCATCTGCGTTTAGGCCAATCTGCCTGCTCTCCATCTGGGGAAAGGTCCTGGACAAGGCTCTGACGGCACGCCTAACTCACCACTTGGAAAAGTACAACAAATTGAATGATAATCAATTTGGGTTTAGGAAGTATAGATCCACCACGGGTGCATTAAATAGTATTATTGAAAAGGTCGAATATAACAAGAACAAAAAATTACCCACATGCTTGATCTCATTAGATATAGTTAATGCATTTAATAGTGTTGACTGGGAGATATTGCATAACATGATAGTTAAAACTAAAATACCAAGCTACTTAGTCAACATTATCGGTGACTTCCTTCACGATAGACATATTACGATTAACGACATAATGTCGGATTACGGTGTAGGAGTGCCGCAGGGTTCGAGTCTAAGGCCTATCCTGTGGAACATCTACATGGATGATGTCTTCCAAATAAATCTTGGTGAGGGGGTAGAACTGCAAGCTTTTGCTGACGACATGATAGTGATTTTGACAAATACAGCGGCTTACCGATTCGAAGCACAAGCAAAAATAGCACCTAATAAAATCAGACTGTGGGCAACGAATAAGAAACTTTCTTTTAATCATCTCAAAAGTAAATACATAATAATAACTTACGGAAAATCAATCTGTAGACTCTCCCCCCCCCCCATTAAGATGGGAACCGAATCATTAGGACATACTAAAATACTAAAATATCTAGGTATTAACTTTGATGATAAATTACAATGGGTGAATCATCTGAATATCGTCAAGGATAAAATTAGCAAGATACAGTATAAACTTATCAGAATCTCAAGAGCAACTTGTGGACTTGGGACCGATATAGTACGCGAAATTTATTTCAAAGCCATTGAGAAAATCATCATCTATGGTCATGAGTCCTGGTATCGGGATCAGGTCAGGATCAATCAAAAGTTGATACAAATTCAAAGAATTGCCCTGATCCCGATAGCAAAATCTTACAAAACTGTTTCAGACATTGCTCTCTCAGTGCTTACCGGCATTGTCCCACTCGACATCAAAGTAAAAGCATCTAAACAAATTTACGATTTGATGGAAGGCAAATCGGACTTTACCTTCAACGGCGGGGTCATACTAAATAATGAAGTGCAAAGGGACTTAAGAATTATTCCCGAACCTTGGGGTAGATTTAAAGTAAACTGGGAGAAATGGGATCAATCTAAAATAAATAAGTTGACTCTTAACATTTTCACGGATGGGTCAAAAATGAATGGCGAAGTCGGATGCGGACTCGTAATAACAAAAAGCCGTAGAATAATTGATACAGAGCAATACAGGTTATCCGATATTGCTACTGTATTTATGGCGGAACTAGCGGCTATTCAGAAGTCATTAGCGGTAATCGATAAGTATTATCAAAACGAATCCCAAATAAATATTGTATCCGACTCTTTGTCCTCAATCCACAAAATATGCAGCTACTCAACCACCAACCTAATTGTCAATCAGATTAGAGACTCAATCCACGAACTTAATAAAAGACAAATAGTTAAACTATATTGGACCAAGGCTCATGTTGGTTCTTGGGGCAACGAAGTAGCCGATGAAATAGCGAAAAGGGCAACCGAGAGAGATAAAATAGATATAAAGACAAAATGGTCTAAAATACAAATTAAGAACTTAACAAAAAAAGGAAGACAATAATAAATGGCAATCACGATGGAGTAACTCCATCAAAGGTAGACCCTTATATAGGATTAATCCAACAGTAAATAGAAACAATTATGTTAAATATGAATTTTTTTTTCATTACTCAGGCTTTGACTGGGCACGGGGCTTTTCCCGTGTACCAGAACAGGTTTTTCGGTAAAGATATTAAGTGCGGGTGTGGCGAAATAGGCACGAGGTCCCATGCATTATTAAACTGTAAAGAACATAATGATATTAGAAAAAAGTACTTTAAGACAGATGACACACTGGTGACAATCCTCAACAGGGTCGACTCGCTACAAGGAGTAGCCAAGATAATGAGTCGACTTCTGAAGGGGATGGTGATCCCCCGGCCTGCGTGGGACTAGGTTTCCCTCCTTATCCTTGGTTAACCATTTAAAGATGAGTTCGAAAGTCCTAGTTTGAACTATCTTTACTATTATTTCACCCAAAAAGTCAATGGTAATTGTATATATGTTCATATTGTATTGTGATTGTAAACGTACATTGATGTGTATTTCTGTTCTTGTCGTTTCAGATTAAGGAGAAAACGTGTTTCCAATTCATCGTTATATATGTTGGGTTGCCACCGCCGTTGCGGTGTCGTTTGTTCATTGGAAACATGTCAAATAACAAATCTATGTTACTACTTACTGAAATAATGAAATGTAAATTGAAAATTAAATAAAGTAAAGACGTTGAGCGTATGCGAGTCTTCCAGTCAGAGTTACATAATAGACACTTCAGTTAAAATAGAAATAAATAACTAATTGAAACTGAGCGGGGTTGCTGTCGCGTCGACACATAATTGTCCCTGGCCAACATCAAGCTGTATGCCCTTGTCAATGGGCTGGTCAGCTGCAGCTGCGCTGCATCCACATTGGTTACCTCACTCATCGGCCGGGGGCCAAATTTAAGTTGATATTTGCTATATTATTCTGGACTGGCTGTTTGAAATTTTCGTGCTTGCGAAATCCCGTTGAGTTGCTTTGCTCTTCGGGATTTTCTTTTTTGCTCAAATTTTCTCCTTTTAGGGTTCTCCTTTTGGACTTAGGCGGGACAATTGCCTAGAGTATATCCCACCTAAAGTATAGTTGCTAAATTGATAGTCTCTCATACCTCTGCAGGCCCACCCGATTACAACCTCGTGGTCCGGTCGGAAACGACGTTACTGTCGGCGAAAATCGGTTGTGGAGGTATCGCTACGGGGTAAAGCTAATTAGTCTTATGCGAGATGGATTCAGACGATAGTAATGAATACGAAGTCGATAACCCGACCTGCTTAACGGCAAGGTTGGGAGAGGAAACGAACCCAAGGACACCGAGACCGAAAGTGGGAGCGAGAAAGGAAGATAAAGCAGAACATTATCGAAAAGATACCATAGACAAGAATGCAATAGCAACAATAAAGAAAAGAAACAAAAAGCAAGACAAAGCGCAAGAGACGATACTAGCAGTTTCAAGTCCGCTCCAATGGGACGCGCAGTACGGGGACAAAAATACAGAAAATACTGGGACAATACAAAGTCAACAGCAAGAAAATACCACAAGTACACCGGGCACTTCTAAGGACACTAATGCGGAAAAGATAAATACAGAATTAACAGAAATAGAAGAATCACCGATCAAATCCAATGTGCAAGTGCCTGTCTCCACACCAATCTCCTTTATTAACGTTGAGGCCACTGGCCAAAATTTTACCAAATCGACTCAACTAAATAACAATATAGTAATAGATCCAGACTATCACTACCCTATAATAGATTTAAACATCACTATGACGGAAGAAACAAATGACTTCATCTCCACTGCAATAGAGTTACAAACAGTTATCACGTCTAAACTTATTGAATACATACCTAATACCTCCAATAATAGCGAAATCAGGATAGGCATAGGTACTTTTCTCAAAATCATCATAGACCAACAGAACACAATAGCTTACTATAGCGGGAGATTGTCCCAGCAAGAACTCCAAACACAACCCAGCTACGCACAGGTTTTACAAAACGGAAAAAATCAACTAACAAAACCAAGAGATATAGAAACAACACAACCTAGTGTCGTGACAATTACACCAAATGACAATAGTGATTCAAAGCAAACTAAGTCCAAAATTCAGAACTCCATTGATCTAAATAAAGCAAAAATTAAAGTAGCATGTTTGACTTGTTTTAAACACGGTGGAATAACGATCGAACAGACACGATAGAAGACAGACAAAAATTAATTAAAGAAATCCAAGATAACGACGACTTAAATTCTAACTTCGTAATCAAAAATATAGAAAAATGGAATCCGACAATAATATACGGAGTAGACGAAGACATAAGAGAAGAAATGGTAGAAAAACTAATTAATCAAAACGATGAATTAACCGAGGGAGATCTAATAGCAAGGAGTAAAATGAAAGGTAGAACAGACAAGACAGTCAACTGGATTTTGGAAATTAAACCCAAGGGATTTAGAGACATCACGGCGAGGGGAAGGATTAAGTTAGACTGGGGTAGTTATCAACTAAAAGAATGCATTAAACCGACTATATGTTTCAATTGCGGCAAATTCGGGAATATCGCAAGGTGGTGCCGAAGCAAGGGGAGATGTGGGGTCTGTGCCGATCAAATCCATACTAACACAAATAGGGGAGAGTCCTGTAATAAAGACTCCTATTGTAATAACTGCTATCTCAGTAATTACTACTATATGACAAAACACAAAATTGATCACTCCTGTTTCGACAAGAACTGCCCTATGTACATAACAGAAATCAATAAAACAAGGAAGAAAATAAACTATGACTGATACAAAATTAAACTTTCTTAAAATAGCACACATTAAATTAGCCAATACAAGAGCTGCAAACATCCAATTAGGGGCAGATATTGCAACAGAAACTTATGATATTATCTCTATTAATGAACCCTATCTATTCAAAAATACAGTGGCTTATATCCCAATGAATTATATGATCATAGCAGATGTTAAAGAAGCAAAAGCTGGGATTATTATATCTAACAAAAATCTCTCTCCACTGACTTTATTCATCACTGATAAGATTGTCCTGATACAAATAACATGGGATAAACAACCAATATATATGTTCGGCATACTGTCCACCATCAGAGGGAATAACTGGGCATCTACAAACTATAGATGGACTAATGACTAAATATAACGGGCAAAAATGGATTATCACAGCAGACTTCAATGCAAAATCTAAGAATTGGGGTAAAAGCAGACAGGATGAAAGGGGAACAGAACTAATGGATTTTATCAATAGACAGCAGATGGAAATATTTAACGACCCACACTCCCATCCAACCTATCACTCGACAAAAGGACAAAGCTGGATCGACGTAGCGTTGGGAAAAGATACCACTCAATGGACCATAAATTGTGTTGTTAGAGATCGTATCATGGCTAGCGATCACAACATAATAGAAATAGAGATAGGAACAGACAGAGACACAATAGAAAAAGGGAAAAACAAAATTAAAGACAGTAAAATAAACTGGGATAGATTTCATCGAAAAGTGGATAAAAAAATTAAAGAACATAAAGATGAAGATAACTTAGATGAATATATAGAGAACATATCGGAGAGAATATACGAGGCAGCTTGGGGTAATAGAAATACAGCAAAAAACTTAATAAGAAAAACGCCAACTGGTGGAATGTAAGCCTCAAAATACAGAAAAGTAAGACAAGCTCTAAGGAGAAGATTTAAAAAAAAAAAGATAAGACATTAAAGATCATATATAGAAAAGAATATAAAATAAATGACTCGAGATATAAGAAAAATATCATCATAACAAAACGTCAATATTTCAAACAATATATTGACTCCATTCTAAAACAAGATACATTCAGTATTCAATATAAAGTGATTAGGGATAAGAAAACAAGACCTAGAATTATGCAACAAATCACTAAGGAAGACGGATCGAAAACAAGCACCACAACCGAAACACTTAGAGCGATAGTGGAATATCACTTTCCGAAGGGTCAGAACAAAATTTTGACTAAACAAACCGATACACAGTTTGACAAATTCACTGAAGCAGAAATTGAATTTATAATTAAAGAATTGACTGAAGAAAAAGCGGCAGGCTCAGATGAGATAACAACGGACATTGTTAAAGAACTTTTCCATCATCATAAAAGTTGGTTTATGAGAATACTTAACAAATGTCTAGTAACAGGGGTCTTCCCTACACCGTGGAAAACAGCCCGACTAGTACTAATTCCTAAAGAGGGAAAGGATCCCCAACACCCCTCAGCTTTCAGACCGATATGTCTACTCTCGATCTGGGGGAAAATCCTAGATAAAGCACTAACTGCACGACTTATTCAATTCCTTGAGGAAACAATATTATAGATCAACACTAATACGGGTTTAGGAAATATAAATCGACCATCGATGCACTTAACAGTATTATCGAGAAAGTAGAATTAAATAAAAAGTAGCAGCCAACCTGTCTCATCTCACTGGACATCGTCAACGCATTCAACAGTGTTGACTGGGAGCTGTTACATCAACAAATTATTAAGATCCACACACCAGGGTATCTAGTTAATATCATTGGAGACTTTCATACCGTATTTTTCTTCTATATCGTTTATTGTTATTTTTCTATTGTGTAGAGAGTACCGCAAGGATCAAGCCTCGGCCCCATATTATGGAATATCTACATGAATGACGTTTTCAAGGTAAACTTAAATGAAGGAGTCAAACTACAAGCCTTCGCAGATGATATGATCCTAATCCTAGAGAATACAGCAGCATATAGATTCGAGCAACAATCTAGAGAGGCTCTGAATAAAATTCAAAACTGGGCGAACAAAAAACTAACTTTCAACCACAAGAAAAGTGGCTTCATTATCATTACGTACGGAAAAACAGTGAGCCGTGTTCCTCCGGTTAGAATGGGCAACCAACCGATTGGGTATACAGAAGCAGAAGCAATGAAATATCTGGGAATCTACTTCGATGAAAAACTGCAATGGGTTACTCACCTAAACGAAGTTAAAGACAAAATTTACAAACTACACTATAAACTTATCCGCATAACCAGAGTTACATGAGGACTGCGTACGGAAGGAATAAGAGAGATGTATTTAAGTGCCATCGAGAAGATCATCATGTACGGGCACGAGTCCTGGTACAGAAACCAAGTTAGGATAAATCAAAAGATAAACCAAATACAAGAATCCCACTCATCCCAATTGCAAAGGCGTACAAGACAGTAGCTGATGAGGCACTACACGTACTTACAGGAATCGTTCCACTGGACATCAAGATAAGAGAATCGAAGAAGCTCTATGACGCAGTGAAGAGAAAGTCAGACTACAAACACAAAGGTGGAATTATTAAAAATGAAGAAATTCAAAAAGATATTAAAATCATCCAAAAACCATGGGAAAGAATAAAGATCAACTGGGAAACCTGGAAAGAAAGTAACGAATGCGGAACAACTCTTGATATTTATACAGACGGATCAAAAATTAATCAAACTATAGGAAGCGGTCTAGTCATTACTAAGAATAAGAGAATAATAGCAAGGAGGAATACAGACTTTTTAATTATTCCACTGTATACACTGCCGAACTGATCGCTATTTTGAAATCACTTGTAACAATAAAAAACTATTATCAGAATGAGAATAACAAATATCATTTCGGATTCGAAGTCATCGATCCAAAAGATCTGCAGTTTTCAGACTGAAAATAAACTAATAAATCAAATAAGAAACTTAATTGTTGAACTCAATACAAACCAAGTCATAAAATTATATAGGACAAAAGCACACGTCGGCCTCTGGGGGATTGAAGAGGCGGACCTGCAAGCGAAAACAGCAACCAAAAAGAGTAACATCGATATACAAACTAAATGGTCGAAAACTCAGATTAAAAATATAATGAAAAAAGAACAAATCGAAGCATGGCAGGGAAGATGGGAACAATCGGAGAAAGGCCGACCATTATACAGAATTATTCCTAAAGTCAATATTAAAAAATATCTTAACTACGAAAACTTCTACATAACACAAGCAATGACAGGACACGGGGAATTCCCCGCATACCAAAACAGATTTTTCAGAAAAGACAATAAATGTGAATGCGGTGAGATAGGAACAAGATACCACGTCCTTATGAAGTGTACTGAATACGAAGATATTAGAAGGAAATATTACAAACAACTGAAGACATTAAGAACAGTCCTTAACGATGCCGCAGCACTCCAGGGAGTGGCGCAGTTTATGCGGCGGCGGATGGAGAATACGGTGATCCCCCGGCCAGTGTGGGACTAGGACTCCCACCTTATATTGATTTAAACATTATAAATGATGATATCAAGTCCTAGTGATAACTCTCTTAACGAATGTATAATTTCAACCCCAAAGCAAGGGGAGTGTACATATGTTTATTATATTGTATTCTAATTGTGAATGTTACTTATTGTTTTGTTTCCAATAAAATATTGAATTGTAGTATATCCACCCCCAGTTGCGGTGAAGTATGTAAATTGGAGACATATCTATTGTACTTATGTAAAATATTGAAAATAAATAAAGATAATGAAATTTAACGTAAAATCAACCAGTCAGAGTCAAAAATTAGAGATTAATAGATACATTAAAAATATTAATTGAAACTGAGCAGGGTTGCTGTCGTGGCGACCGGCAAGTCATCCCCGGCCAAACATCATCGCTGTATGCCCTAGGGCTGGTCAGCTCAGAATAAATTAGTTACCTCACTCATCGGGCCGGGGGCCGAATACTAGTTGATATTAGCTATATTTTTCCGGACTGGCTGTTAAAATTTTTCTCGAAATCGATAAGTTGTTCTCCTTTTTGGACTTAGGCGGGACAATTGCCCAGAGTATATCCCGCCTGGGAGGAAAAGCCAAATTGATAAGTCTCTTTACCTCCACTGGCCCAACCGATTACCTCCTCGTGGTCGACTAATTAGTCGGCGAAAATCGGTGGTGGAGGTAACATACAAGGGTATAACTAACAAGTCTAGTGGAGTGATGGATTCTGATGACAGCAATGAGTACGAGGTAGATAACCCAACAGGTCTAACGGTGAGAACGGGGGAGGAATCGAACCCCAGAATACTACGACCAAGAGCGGGTTTAAGAAGAGAAGAAAAGGCAGAACAGTACAGGAAGGTCACAATAGATAAAAATGCAATAGCTACAATCAAAAAGCGAAATAAAAAAAGACAAAATCCAAGACATAGCAGTTACAGTGCAAAATACATTAGAGTGGGATGCCGAGTATGGAATCAATGGCGCCGGAAATAAAGAGAAAAACACCCAAAACAACACGAGTACGCCAACATCAAGAGTGGGCCCGGGAAACGAGAAGGGTTCGGAGTCGATAATAATTGAAGAATCACTTATTAGGGATAAAGTGCAAGAGAATGTTTCCGTGTCAGTGCCCTCTATTAATGATGAGGCTATATGACAAGTCGTTCCAAACAAAACTCAAATAAACAACAACATAATGATAGACCCGGAATACCACTAGCCAATAATAGATAGTAACGTCACAATGACAGAAGAAACAAACGATTTTATCACTACAGCTATAGAATTACAGACTGTTATAACATCAAAGTTAATAGAATATATTCCCGATACCTCAAACAACAATGAGATAAGAAGCGGGATAGCGACATTCCTTGAAATAATTATAGACCAACAAAACACGATAGCATATTATAGAGGAAGACTCTCTTAACAAGAGATACAAAAACAGCCAACCTATGCACAAGCACTACAAAATAACACTAAAAAACAGACAACCTAAACGAAGGTAAATAAAGACAAATAAGATCACTTACCATAACTCCAAACGATAGCAGTGACTCGAATCAAACTAAAAAGATAATTCAAAAAGAAATTGATATAATAAAATCGAATATACAAGTAAACCAAGTTAAAAAGACAAGAACGGCGGAATAATAATTGAAACAGAGGAAGATAGGAACAAACTACTACGGGAAATCCAAGGAAATAACAACTTAAATGAAAAATTTGAAGTAGAGAAAAGAGAAATCCGACCATTATTATTTGTGGAGTAGACGGAGAAATAGATAAAAATAACATGATCGACAAAATGATAAATCAAAACGAGGAAGTAAACGAGGGCGATGCAACAATTAGAAGCAAAATGAACGGGAAGAACACAAACACTAACAACTGGATTGTGGAAATAAAAGCTAAGTGCTATAAGGATCTCATTTACAGAGGAAAAATAAAAATAGACTGGGGTAGTTACTCCATTAAAGAATACATCAGGCCCACTGCTATAATTGCGGAAAGTACGGCCACATAGCTAGGTGGTGCCGAAGTGAAGCGAGATGTGGAGTATGCGCAGATGAAGTTCTCACGAATACTAAAAACGGAGAGGCGTGCAACAGTGATCCGTTCTGTAACAACTGCCATAATTACAACTACTATCAACATACAAAATTCAAAACTAATCATACAAATTTTGACAAAACATGCCCCCTATAAAAGATAGAACTAGAAAAAGTAAGAAAGAAAATAAACTATGCATAATACAACCGGACAAATATTAAAATACGTAAATCTTAACTTAGCTAACACAAGAGCAGCCAACATTCAAATGGGAGCGGATATACAATCAGAAAACTACGACATAATATCGATTAACGAACCATAACTCTATCAAGATAAAATAGCATATATACCGATGAGGAACATGGTGATAATTAACCAAACCAATGCTAAAGCAGGTTTCATTATCTCTAATCTAAAACTAAAACCGATTGTATTAAAGAAAACTGAGAAAATAGTGCTAATACAAATCGACTGGAACAATCAAAACATAAATTTGTGCTCGATTTACTGCCCACCTTCCGATGACATTTCAATACAATTGCAAACACTCGACGCGTTGCTTACCACATACTCGGACAATCCCTGGATAATAACAGGGGATTTCAACGCAAAATCTGAAATATGGGGAAAGAATAAACAAGACGAAAGAGGACTTGATCTAATAAACTTAGTATATAGACATCAGTTAAATATACTAAACAATCCGAACTAAATACCTACTTACTCATCGACTAAGGGAATAAGCTGGATAGACTTGTCAATAATCTCAAATGGACTGCAGGGAACAATAGCTTGCGACATTACTGATAAAATAACTAATTCTGACCATAACACAATGTTGATAACAATAGAAACAGGAACACAGATTAGAAACAAAGAAAATGGAATAAGGGATAATAAAATAAAATGGGAAAAATTCCACAGCGGTGTCAGGAAGAGAATAGCGAACAAGACTGGAGAAGAGATTAACATGAATCAATATATTGGGAAGACAACAATAGAAATCATTAAATTGGCAGAGTGTAGCACAAGGGAAGGGAAAGATAACGCAAATAGGAAGAACGCGAACTGGTGGAGCCAAAAACTTAAACAACAAAGAAGCGACAAGGGCTCTCAGAAGAAGATTTCAGAAAGAAAAAGACAAACTAAGAATGAAATATAGAAGAGAATATAAGTTGCTTGATGCTATATACAAGAGAGAGGTAATAAAAGCAAAAAGAACATCCTTTAAAAACTACATGAATTCAATCTTACAAAAAGATTCATTTGGGACGCATTATAAAGTCATAACAGCTAAGAAACAAACACCAACCAGTATGAATAGCATAACAAGGAAAGACGGGACAACAACAAATAATAGAAATGATACATTGGAAGAAATAATTCCATATCATTTTTCAAAAGAAGGAAATAGAAGCATAGTTAGACACAAAGTAGACCACTTGGAAAAATTCACGGAATGTGAAATTGAATTTGTGGTAGAGTATATGCCGGACAAAAAGGCACCGGGCATGGATGGCATAACCACTCTCATGGTAAAGGAATTATATAGACAACATCCAAAATGGTTTGTCTGGGTGCTCAACAGATGTTTAGAAGAACAAATATTCCAACAGAATGGCAGATAGCAAAACTGGTTCTCATACCAAAAGAAGGAAAGGATTTCAGAAGTCCTTCAGAATTTAGGCCCATATGTTTACTATCAATATGGGGAAAATTTTACGATAAGGCAATAACGGCAAGGTTAACATACTACTTGGAAACCGAGAAAGTTATCAGTGAAAGACAGTACGGGTTCAGAAAATACATCTCTACGGTTGATGCAATCAACAATATCATAAATAAAGTAGAAGAAAATAGAAGTAAAAGAACTCGGACATGTTTGATTTCGTTGGATATTACCAACGCCTTTAACACGGTAAACTGGGAAAAGCTCTATAAATCACTTGAGGATAACAAAATCCCAAAGTATTTGATAAACGTCATCAATGACTTCTTGAATGACAGAAGTATCAATCGAGGACTATAAAACTAACTACGGTGTGGGAGTTCCACAGGGATCCAGTATGGGCCCAATCCTGTGGAGCATCTACATGAATGATATCTTCAACTTAGATTTAGGACAAGATGTCAGTCTAAGGCATTTGCGGATGACATCATAGTGATATTGGAAAATAAAGTGACTTATAAATTCGAAGAACAAGGCAAAAAAGCACTTAATAAAATCTATGAATGGGCTAAAGGAAAAGAACTCGAATTCAACCCAACTAAAAGTAGATACACCATAATAACACAGGGGAAGAAAATAAGCAGAAGACCACCAATCAAAATGGCAAATAAAGCAATAAGTTACACAGAACAGTTGAAATATATGGGGATTACGATTGATGAAAACCTACAATGGATCACCCACCTTAACAATATAAAAGACAAAATAAATAAAATGCAATAAAAGCTTGCGAGAATCAGTAGGGCAACATGGGGATTGAAACCGGGCATTCTAAGAGAAATCTACTTAGTAGCTATAGAAAAGGCTATCATCTATGCATCGGACTCGTGGTATAAAGATCAAGTAAGGATTAATAATAAATTAAGACAAGTACAAAGAATATCCTTATTGGCAATTATCAAGGCATATAAAACAGTCTCCGACGACGCACTAGCAGTATTATCGGGGATTGTACCTTTAGACATAAAAGTAAATCAAAACAAAAAGCTATACAACTTACTCGAAGGTGATAACAATTACGAATGGACAGGGGGCAAGATTGACTGTAATGAAGTTCAAAGAAAAGAAAGACTTTTCATCATGCCCTGGAAACGGGAAAAACCGATATGGGATATCTGGACGAATGTCACAAGAAATAAAAGCAAAGAAAACAGCCTAAACATTTACACAGACGGCTCGAAGCTCGAAGATAAAATTGGCTGTGCGATTGTATTCACAAGAAAACAAAGAATATTGGACTATATAGAGTTGAGGCTATCAGAATCAGCTAGCGTTTATAAAGCGGAAATGACGGCAATTGAGAAAGCAATTGAGACGGTAGAACAACATTTTGCCAATGAAGATGAGATCAACATAATATCGGCCTCGAAATAATCTATCCAAAAAATCAGTAGTTATCAGACTGATGACAAACTCGTCAACAAAGTTAGAGGACAAATCCTTGGACTTAAAGAAAGAGGAAAAGAAATAAACTTGTACTGGACCAAAGCCCATGTGGGAGAATGGGGCAATGAAATTGCGGCCCATTATGCGAAACAAGCGACACAAAGGAAATAAATAGATATTCATATTAAATGGAGTAAAGAACAGATCAGGACAATTATGAAAAATGAAATGTTATCCATTTGGCAACAAAAATTGGAACAATACAGAGAAAGGTAGACCACTATTTAGAGTACTACCCAAAGTAAGCACAAATACATATCTATATCAAAACAATTTCTACTTGACGCAAGCCCTAACAGGCCATGGTGCATTTCCGGTGTACCAGAGCAGGTTCTTTGGCAAGAACGAGAACTGCAGCTGCGGAAGACTCGGCACAAGACAACACATTCTCTTTAAATGCAATAAGTGTAAAGAAATAAGAGAAAAATACTTTAATGGGAAAAGTACAATAATAACCATTCTCAAGGAAGCCGGCCCACTCCAGGGAGTGTGACACATAATGAGCCGGCAGCTCGAAGGAATGATGTAGCCCCGGTCAGTGTGAAGCTGGGTTCTTCACCGTATGTATATTTTCAACATTAGATGGCAGGTCATCAGTCCCAGTATGATCGCTATCAAATATTGTTTCTTTCATAAGCTATGGAATGTAAATATGTTAAATTGTTGTATGTATTATCTGAGTTGTAATACTATGTTGATTTTAACCTTGTTCTCTAAGTTTAGCACTTGGTATACCTTATTAAATAAATAAATACATGTAACAACAAAAAAGTAATAAAACTATGTAAATACCAAAGTGTAATTGATGATAATGGACTTATGTAATTTGGAATTATAAATAAATAAAAGGAAAGAATCTTTCAGACAGAGATCAAAATTTGAACGAATAAATAATTAATTGACAATAGATAGTACTCGAGTGCTGGGCAGGGTTGCTGTCGTGACGGCCGAAGGTGCCCTCTCGGCCAAACCTTCCCCTGTATGCCTTAGGGCGGGCCAGGTGTATAAATTTCATTACCTCACTCATCGGCCGGGGCTGGGGGCCGATTACAAGTCGATAGTAGCTACTAAATCCGGACTGGCTGTTCGATTTTTTTTCTTCTTCTTTAATCTCGATCAGTGGTTCTTTTTTTTGGGCGGGATAATTGCCCAGAGTATATCACGCCCGATCAGTAAAAAATTCGAAGTTCTTTTGATATTTTTACAAACACCTTTGCCAGCCCAACCGAATACCTCCTCGCGGTCCGGCTGGAAACAGCTGAATCTAGCTGGCGAAATTCGGAGGCAAAGGTGACATGAGTATAACTAACATGTCTAGCGAGAATGACTCCGAAAATAGCACAGAGTACGCAATGGACCAACCGATCCAGTAGGCGGGATCCGGATTTCGACCCAAGGACATTACGTCCACGTACTGCTGGTCGGAGGGAATTGACTCAAACTGCAGACCAATTAAAAAAAATCACTTCGATAAAGATGCACTAGCAGCACTGAGGAAGAGGAATAAGAAGGAATCAAAGACACAGAACAAAGGTTAACATCTACAGTCCCCTTCAATGGGACGCACAATACGGCGAAAAAGATAATTTTGTTCAATCTGAGATAATAGACCAAAACGGAAGTAAGAATCAGCATACGGAAGCAACTAGCACACCCATAATGATTCAAACAATAGCGGGAAATAGTGCAAATCCACGACCGTCAACTAGCAAAGAATTACCAGACTTGGCAGCAGTGCAAAAATAGCCCTTGAGCAAGGCCCCTTTATTAATGATGAGGCCGAAGGCTAAGTCGTTAACAATAACATTAATAAAACAAAAGAAAGAATAGTCGACCCGGTATTCCACTTCCCGATAATCGACTGAATACAACAATGACCGAAGAAACTGACGATTTTATTAAACAGGCCCTAGATCTACAACTAGTCATGACAGCCAAAATTATAGAATTTATACCAAATCAAAATGAACTAAGAATAGGAGTAGCCACATTCTTGAAAATAATAATAGACCAGCAAAACACAATAGCCCATTACAGAGGACGCTTAGAGCAGACAGATACAATGGCAAAACCTACCTACGCGCAAACCCTTAAAATAGGACAGAATCAAATAAATGTTCCGCAGACCAGTAATAAAGAAACAACCAAAGCATTTATAATCACGCCAAACTTGGGTAGCGACTCAAATCAAACTAAAAATAAGATCCAAGGTTCAATAGACATTAGGAAGGGGAATATCAATATAAAACAAGTTAAATTAGTGAAAAATGGAGGAATTATGGTAGAGGCAGACACTGAAGAAGGCAGATCAAAATTAATACAAATAATTAGAGATAAGGAAGATCTAAATAGGGATTACGCAATCACGAAAATTGAGAAATGGAATCCTACAATGATAATTTACGGGGTTGATAAAAGTATCAATAAAGATGATTTAATAGAAAAAATAGCATATCAAAACGAAGAAATAGAAGAACAAGATATAAAAATAAAAAATAAATTAAATGGCAGGAATGCTGATACGATCAACTGGATAGTAAATATAAAACCAAAAAGATTTAGAGAAATTATGAGAAAGGGAAGAATAAAGATTGAGTGGAGTTCTTATGCAAGTTAAGGAATTCATCAGGCCAACAATATGCTGCCACTGTGGCAAATACGGACACACAGCCAGATGGTGTCGTAGCGAGGCAAGATGCGAGATATGCTCGGACTCGGTACATGCGGATTCCAACAAAAATGAGAGCTGCACGAGAGAACCCATTTGCAATAATTGTTATCAGCATAACTATTACAATAAGACTAAGTATAAAACCAATCATACTAACTTCGACAAGTCTTGTCCTGTATATTCATTAGAACTAACCAAAACAAGGAAGAAAATAAACTATGACTAACGCAAGCATAGACAATAAAAATAGCACATAAATTTAGCCAATACACGCGCAGCAAATATACAGCTCGGGGCGGACATCCAGTTAGAACAGTACGACTTAGTATCGATAAATGAACCATATTTATTTCAAGATAAAGTGGCATACATACCCATAAATAACTACATAATAGCAAACAAAAATAACGCAAAGGCAGCAATAATTATTGCTAACAAATCATTCACACCAGATGTGTTATACCTCAGCGAAAAAAAATTCCTTATCCAAATAACATAGTCCAAACAAATTATTAATATCTGCTCTATACTGTCCACTTTCAGAACTAATATCAAACCAACTGCAAATCTTGGACATCCTACTGGTAAAATATCCAAACTACTCATGGTTAATAATGGCCGATTTCAATGCAAAGTCTAAGCTATGGGGGAGAAACAAACAAGTTGTTAGGGGGTCCGAGTTGCTAGAACTAGTGCAAAAGTTTCAGTTGCATATACTGAACGACCTTACTCAATCCCAACTTACTCTTCTACTAAAGGGGTAAGTTGGATTGACATAGTTGGTTGATATCCCTTGAAAGTGCCAAGTCCCACTTGCATTATTAAAGACAGCATAACTGCAAGTGATCACAACAAAATCGAGATCCAGTTAAGCAATGAAAATCAAAACCTAAAGATGGGGTAGAGGAAAATCAATAGGGAAAAAATCAATTGGCGCAAGTTTGATAGAGATCAATAGAATTATTAAAACAGTTTCTATGAAGCAGGACCTAAATGCATACATCGAAAATATAACTAAATTGCTCTACGACTCTGCTATCTCTAGCATAAATAGCAGCACAAAACAAAGGAAAATTAATGCCAACTGGTGGAACAACAAACTTAAAATTTTTAGAAGTAAATCTCAGGCTTTAAGAAGACTATACCAAAGGGAAAAAGAACAAACAAATAGAATAAAATACAAAAAAGAATACAAATTTAATGATGCACTATATAAGAAGGAACTGATAAACACCAAAAGAAAGTATTTCAAAGACTATCTTAATTCGATACTGAAGAAAGATTTATTTGGAATCCAATTTAAAGTAATAAGAGACATTAGAAGCAGACCCGTTCCAATCCAAATGATGACAAGAGAAGATGGAACATATAGGGAAACCATTGAAGAAATAGTTGGGTATCCTTTTCCCGAAAGAGAAAATGAAATTCTGGCTAAAAAGGTGGTGGATGAAATGCAGCACTTCAACGAGCCAGAAATCGAAATTGTGATTGTGATTAGCGACATGAGAAAAAGGCTGCCGGAGAAGATGAAATAACACTGCCAATTGTTAAACACCTGTTTTACAAATACACCAAATGGTTCATGAAAATACTAAATGAATGTCGAGAGAGGCGAATTCCCCGCCACATGGAAATCGGCTAGACTGGTATTAATCCCAAAAGAAGGGAAGAACCTAATCATCCTTCAGACCTATTTGTCTCTTGTCTATTTGGGGGAAGGTTTTGGATAAGGCTTTAACCTCCCGTCTGACATATTACTTGGAGTCAAATTCACTAATAAGCGAATTCCAATATGGATTCAGAAAGTACCATTCCACCATAGATGCAATTGATAAAATACAATGCGTAAAACGAAATAAAGAGAAAACTCCCAACCTGTCTGATATCCCTTGATATAATCAACGCATTTAACAGTGTAGATTGGGATATTCTATACAACATATTGATTGGCAAATTATCTTGCCAACATAATAGGAAGCTTCCTAAATAACAGAAAGGTTGTTATCCAAGAAACAGCAAAAAATATATGGTAAAGAGGTTCCACAAAGGCTCCAGCTTGGGACCAAACTTATGGAACGTATAAATGAATAGTCTATTCGAGCTGGAGCTCAATAACGATGTACATATTCAAGCATTTTCTGACGATATGGTCATCCTCTTGACTAGCACCTCAGCCTACCGCTTCGAAGAACAAGCTAAAATTATTTTGAACAGAGTTAACAATTGTGCAAAAGAAAAGAAACTAAATTTTAACCCAAAGAGCCAATATATAATCATCACTCACGGTAAAGTTGTCAGTAGAATCCCCCCAGTTAAAATGGACCAACAACCAATTAGACACAAAACTTAAATATCTGGGTGTCGATTTTGATCAAAAACTCCAATGGATCATCCACTTGAATGTTATTAGACAGAATACATAAAATTCAGTACAAGTTGGCGAGAGTATCAAAAGCCACGTGGGGACTGAAGACAGATGTATTGAAAGAAATCTACCACGGAGCAATCGAAAAAATCACCTACGCCATCGAGTCCTGGTATAGCGACCAAATTAAAATAAACAACAAACTGGTTCAGATACAAAGGATTGCACTATTATCAATTGCAAAGGCATATAATACCGTCTCAGACGAAGCATTATCAGTTATAACAGGCATTGCCCCACTAGACATCTCTGTTAGAGAGAAAAAGCATATCTATGAAGTACTAAATCAAAAGAAGAATTACACATATAGCGATGGCATCATAAAAATAGAAGAAGTGCAAATCAAGATTAAAAACCATAATCCCCCTTTGGCGAAGAAAAAACTGATATGGCAAAAAACTGATACGCACTTGTGATAACCAAAAACAATATAATCATTGACTGTGCGGAATATCGACTCGCCAACCAAGCGACAGTCTATACAGCCGAGTTATTAGGTATTCAATATGCATTGGCGCTGGTAAACCAGCACTATATTAATGAGGATTGGATTAATATTGTTTCGGACTCTAAATCATCCCTGCAAAAAAATATGTAGTTATCGTACGGATGACGATACGGTAAACAAAATAAGAGAAATACTAACCACTATGACAGACAAAGGAAATACGATTAACCTGTTTTGGACTAGAGCCCACATCGGGGAATGGGGGAACAAAGAAGCGTATTACCATGCAAAAAAGGCTACAAGTAAAGAGGAAATAGTCATTGAGTCCAAGTGGAGTAAACAACAAATCAAGACCTTGACTAGAAGGGAAATAGTAATGAAATGGCAGGAAAGATGGGATTCCACCAAAAAGGGCAGACCACTCTATAGACTGTTCACGAATGTGGATAAGAATTACAAATTGAAAAATAGTGACTTTTACATAACCCAAGCAATAACTGGACATGGAGCCTTTCCAGTGTATCAGTTCAGATTCTTCGGGAAGAGTGAAAAATGCGAATGCGGGGAAGTTGGAACGAGAAAACATATTCTGCTCAAATGTAAACTATTCGAAGAAACAAGGAAGAAATATTACAGCAAAAACTCAAATGCAATCTCTACCATCCTTAAAGAAACCGACGCACTCCAGGGAGTTAAAGTAATACAACGTCGGCTGCTCGAGGGGATGTCGCACCCCCGTCCAGTGGGCAACTAGGCAATGCCCCTTATTTTTGTTTTCTGCATTAGACAGCTGATAACAAAACGTAGCGTTGTCGCAGTCGAAATGAATTAATTTAAAATCTTCTCAAGTGGCGAAGAAGGTGCCAATTGGCTATTGTAAATACGTTTATTTATTTGATTTTATTGTGATGTCAACTGTGTATCGTGTTTTACGCCAAAAATAATAATTGTATTTGAAATTTTTAACCACAATATAATGTAAACTACGGCTGTCACGAGCTGTGCCATTCGTAGTACGAACAGTAGCATCAAAACTAGGAAATGACTATGTATAAAAGTAACAAATAAGAAATACTGAATGTAAAACAAACATAAAAGCAAAAGTACAAATGTAACAATACTGTATTAAATATTAAGAGAAAAGTAAACAAAAATCTTCCAGTCAGAATCAAAATTGAATTAGAGATAGATAAGCTAACTGAATTAAACATTAAAGCTAAGCTGGGCAGGGTTGCTGTCGTGGCGGCAAAATTGTCCCCGGTCGAAACATCAAGCTGTATGCCTTAGGGCTGGACAGCCATACATAAACTAGATTACCTCACTCAACGCCCATTTGTAGTCAGAGTTGGGAAAGTTCAATCTACCAACAGAATTATCAAGGCCGGAACCCCCAGGGGTCCATTCTGGGGCCTACTTTATTTAATTTAACGATATGCCGCAAAGTCCCAGAACTATGATCGCGCTTTATGCCGATGACACGGCCAATATGGCAAGACACAGTTCCACTTTCTTTATTGGCAAACAATTACAGAATCATATTAAGGAACTGGAAGTCTGGTTACAACAATGGAAAATTAAAATTCACGTGGAAAAAAGTGTGGCAGTGCTCTTTACTAGGGAAACTAAGCAGCCGGCCCCACTGGTTATGTTTAGCACGGCTATCCCATGGCAAGACCAAGCAAAATATCCAGGTCTGATCCTAGATAATAGGATGACTTGGGAGCCACATTATCAATTCATAAAGGATAAGTTTAGAAAGGTGAAGTTCAGCCTCATGCCTCTGCTAAACCGAAAATCGCACATATAAAATTATGAGCCTGTTTTTCATGGATAAGTCAATTCTCAGGCCGATCGTAAGATATACAGCACCCATCTGGGATTACATGTAAAACTAGGCTCGATGACCTCGATAAATTTCAAAGGAACTTACTTAGAGTGTATATCACCAGATCAAAATGGTTTGTAAGAGAAATTGCTTTCTCACTGAATATGCCCTCACACCTGCATTATATCAGCAAATAGGCCGTTAACTTTTACAACTCCTCAGATCATATAGACAACAAGGAACTCCAAAATCTGATTATTTATGATCACACAGAGATCCAACATATCTACAGACCCAGAGCCTCGTTACTTCTGACAGCAAGATAATCTTGCATGCACCTGCGTTCTGCACGCTCATTAAGCAACTTAGATAAAATAAAAAAAGGGAAGGAAAAAAAAAATACATCTATAATGAGTATGTTCTAATTACTTGCATGGTTCAGCAGTGGCATGTTTAAGCTCATGCCTTCGATTATGTCTGCTATCTGGGCGCCTCCCACCCTTAAACGAAATGCCTTCCACCCTGTCTTCTCTTTAGTTATGGTAAATTTATTCTTACGCAGCCATGTGCTCAAGTTATGTAATGATATTATTTGCTATACTGGAAGCGAAGGACACTTTGTGGCTAAGTCCTTCGTAAACCCATTTAAACTTCTCTAAAAAATCACCAAAGAGGAGGTTGATTTGATTCAAGTAGCGATACTGAAAAAAATTGATCGCATCTGTGAAGGAAATCATCTTCCCAGGATACAGGGCTCCGTCTTCAACTCGGGCGTCCTTGTTATCCAATGCGACAATGCTGATACCGTGGTTTGGTTAACAAATCCTTCCACGAGTGTAAGCTTACGATCCCAGAAGCGACTCTAAAAGTCATCAGTGCCAGCGAATTACCTAAACCGGTAAATGTGGCCTTCAAGAATAAATATGTCTTTACTAAGAACGCTCGCGACCTGCTGAAGCGGATGAATCGCTATAACCCTTATTTGAAGTCGATGGATTGGCGTGTTCTGCAGAGATGTGTAGAACCACATTCCATTCGATGGATATTTGAGGTTGAGCCGACTTTGCAGCTTACATCGGTCTGGATCGTGGGTCTTTCAAGATCCTTTCTGACGCCAATCCACCACCTAACGGGACGACCGAGGCCGGACAAACATCCACTCCCCAGGATATGGAGGCGGAGAGTTTGTCGGAAACTCAAGCATCCTCAACTCGGGAAAGTTTATCAACTAGTCTTGCTGGAAAGGTTAACTTTACTGAAAGTGACATTCTCAGACATGGTGGTTTGGATATCAATACCTGTTCGCGAGGTACTCTGCAACCCTCGTCAGTCGGTGATATCGATAGTCTTCTTATGGACGATTTCAAGGGAGCTGAATCTACAGCTCCATCAACTGACGCTCATTACTCAAAATATGGGTAAAGGCATCAATGTAGGTCAAATTAACTTTCACCATAGTCGTTCAGCTCCTGCTATTATCAGCAGAAAGACGACTAGATAAAATTGACATTGCACTTATACAGGAACGCTAGATCCGTAATGTTAAAATTATGGGTCTGGGGGTTAAAAGTTACAATATTTTCTCTTTTAATACTAGTGACAAACCTAGAGTCTGCATTTTTATTAACTCTAAGATCAATATTCTTAACTTGGTTAATTACCTCACTGGAGACCGTGTTGCTGTTAAGGCAATTTACAGTATCTCCCAAGGATTTAAGGATGAGATCATCCTCGTATCGGCCTATCTCCCCTACGAGGTGTCTGATGCTTTCTCCAATGCCATCTTTGCTATTCTGAAATATAGAGTTTCACAGACTAATTATCTTTTCAGTTTTAGGTCCGTCAAAGATCGTTACTGAGGGTAGGAACCCAAAGACAAATTGGAGTTCCT
This sequence comes from Troglohyphantes excavatus, assembly GCA_963932185.1. Taxonomy (NCBI): domain Eukaryota; kingdom Metazoa; phylum Arthropoda; class Arachnida; order Araneae; family Linyphiidae; genus Troglohyphantes; species Troglohyphantes excavatus. Next base: position 21,377,423 of record OZ010673.1, read on the forward strand.
ACAAGGATGAATTGGCTAGGTTGACAGACTGAGAACTAATTTGGTAAATTTTCCTGTTATTGATCTAGAGATAGCTGTTAATCAGCTTCAGCATGCCATTATCCAACCTTACTACCATAAATATGCTATTACACGCACTGCCTCACGTAGGATCGTTCCATGATGGAGCGTAGAAGTTAGCTCATTTCTACATTTATTGCGTAAACTCTTTAATAGAGCCAAGAGCCGTGACTGGCTTGCATATCGCACAGCTCTCACTGTCTATAAAAAGGCCGTCAGATATGCCAAAAGCATATCCTGGCAAGCATAGTGTAGCAGCATTGAAAATCTCTCCGCTACATCCAAGCTTGTTAAAATCAGGTCGAAAGACAAGAGTTGTAGTTTAAACACTATAAAGCTTCCAAATCGTAAGTATCGTGCTTCCTCTGGGATTGTTATCCTGAAAGAAATGTTTCGGTTCCATTTTCCGGGCTCCATTTAAGTGTGCACAGCAGCTACCCCCCCCCCTCCTCTTCTCTACGATTGCATGTGGCAAGAACAATTAGGATGCTGCAAAGAAGGTTGTGTCCTATGACAAAGTTGTTTGTGAAATTAGCACCTTCAAACCCTACAAAACCCCTGGTGTTGATTAAGTAGTCCCGGCCCTTCTTAAAGAAAGGCTTTTGGTTCTCGCCCCTATTCTCTTCAGAATCTATAGAGCCTGCATTGCATATGAATATATTCCAACTTCCTGGAAGCAAACAAAGGTAATATTCATTCCAAAAATTGGAAAAGACAATTACTACGAGGCCAAGTCCTTTCGACCTATCAGCCTTGCATGTTTCTTGCTCAAAACGCTCGAAAAACGTATTGATAGGTATATCAGAGAGACTGTTTTGGTTTCCGAGCCACTTTCCGTCTCTCAACACACCTATAAGCCTGGTAAATTCACTGTTAGTGCCCTAAACAATCTTTCCTTCATTCTGGAAAGAAAAATAGGGCTAAAGAGATTGCTTTGGCTATCTTTTTCGGCATTAAGTGGTCTTCGATAAGGTTCCTGTTGAATTCACCATACAAGCTCTCATACAAAGAGGAGTCAGCAATGTTATTAACTTCATTAATAATCTGTTCTCATCAAGATATGTCTGTGCCTCACTTCTTGGTGACGACTTGATGGTGCATGCAATAGCTGGGTCTCCCCAGGGAGGGGTTCTTTCACCCATCCTGTTGTGCCTGGTTGTTCATTCACTTCTTGAGATTTTATCTCTGGTGGGTCCTGCATTGGATCTGCTAATGATGTTGTAATCATCACAAGGGGAAAATTCATTTGCACCATTTGCGAGGTCATGAATAAGGCTCTTCGTGATGTTGAAAAATGGTACCACAACGAGGGTCTCAGTAAATCCTCAAAAAACCAACTTGATTGCTTTCACTAGAAAGACTGCCACTCGATGTTAATATTAAGTTTTTTGATCAGGCCCGTATTTGCTTTAGGGAAGTCAAATTTTTGAGAACTTTCTTTGACAAAAACTTAACTTGATTAGGCACCGAATTCTGCATTGGTAAAGCCAAGAGGATCTTTTGGAGCTGCAAAAATGCCATTGGGAAAACTTGGGGTTTAATCCTAAAGTTCTTCATTGGACTTATACTATGATAATTTGGCGTATACTAACTTATAGCTCTGTCGTATGGTAGTCTAGAACTAGGATACTTAATTACAAACTTGATGTTGCAAAAATTCAAAGGATGATCTGTATTGCAATCACTGGGTGTCTGAAAATCACTCCTACAGATACCACTTGGAGCTTCTCTTTGGGTTGCACCCTCTTCATATGCGAATTGAGGCTGAGGCTCTTATTTGTGTAAGAAGACTAATACTTCAATCATTGGAATGATTATTCAAAATATTTGTCCAGGAAAGACCTTAATCCTAATGTCACTGATCAACAGCTGTTCAACATGCTCTGCGAAATAATGCTTTATGGAGTGAGGATCCAACAAGAGATCATAACCGTAATGTTTGGTACACAGACGGCTCTAAACTTGACAACTCTACTGGGGCAGGTGTCTTCTGCCACGCTGACATTACGAAATTATCCTATCCCCTTGGTCAATTCACCAGTTTCGCAAGCTGAGGCCTACGCTATCCTTATGTACTGTAGAATATGCATAGACAGGAGCCTGTATGGTAAACATATGTACACATGTTCAAACAGCCAGCCTGGCTGTTCAGGAACCTAATTTCACCTCACTGCTGGTCGGACTGTTACTCTGACATTTGCAAACTAGCTGACAGTAATAAAGTCTATTTTGGGTTCCTGGACTCTCGAGCATTCCGGGTAATGAAACGGCAGATGAACTTGCTAGACTAGGTTCTTGTTCCTCCTTCATTGGTCCTGAGCCAGCATTAGGCATCTCTAATGAAGTTAGAGGTACTGCCTTCTCTATTTTTAGGAATCAACAGTGCAGCGACTGGCGCAGTGCATTAGACCAGACACAGGCTAGAAAACTAAATAGTGGCTGTCCCAGCTCTCGTCAAAAGGAACAGTTAAAGCTCAATCAATCTGATATTCGTAGGGCCATTGGATTACCGACTGGGCATAGCACTTAGAATGTATCTAACTAATCTGAGGGTTAAGGATGACTGTAGGGGATGTAGGGATGACGATGAAACCAATGTACATATTCTCTGCGAGTGCGACTTCTTTTCCGCCTATAGGTTCGAGCACTTGGGACGTCATTTACTTGAGCATTGGGAGCTCCAGGACATTCTGAATTTCGACTCCTGAATTTTGATTCTGCTACGGATCTCGTAAGTGATCAAAGATTTTTCTTTCTAGGGGATAGTGCAATAGACCACTGGTCGCATTGCTTGCTCCAACTGGAGACCCCATCCACAAATCATATTACATCCAAGATAAAATTAGGTTGAAATATACATTTTTAAAATCACTTTTTCACACAAAGGCATTTTACAAGACTTAAATTTTACAGAATCATTCATGTACGTTTAGTAAACAAAATTGTAAAAAAAATCTAGTTAAATTTTAATAAGCAAATAAATTTAGTTTATTTAATTAAATTTAATTTTAACTGTTAATGCAACTTTCAGAGCTACCACCGAGTTGTACCTTTGAAAATAGCAGCTTTCAAACATGGAAAATTGAAGCCTATATGAATAAGTTTCCTCAATTATGCATATATTTAACAAAATTTACTAAACGCAGTTAATTATGACATACATTAAACAAATTGCGTCTAACGCTTCATAATAAATGCAAGTAGTATTACAAACTATGGTGCTCCAGGCGTGAAGAAAACATCCACAATTTTCCCCGAACACGTTTTTTGCATCCCAAATTTTCATTAATAGATATTGGACAGTAAAAATTTAAATTTTCTTTAAGATCCTGCCACTTTGCAAAGGACAAGCAGAACTATCAGCTAAGCAATTTTGTTTATATAAAATTAAAGACTTAATTCCTATATATACAAGTTATTTATCAGAATAAATTAAAAGAGATATCAAAAATTATAAATTTAAACATATATTACAAAGGACCACCGCGATTTCAGTCTTCTATGATCCATTTCAAATCATTATTTCGCGACGGCCCAGATATTATTATAGACCGATCAATATACGAGCTCTCGTCCTTTTTATTGTTATCAAAAATTGAAATATTGAAAACTATCGAATACGAAAAACATCGATTAAAGTCTGCGAATGCACTTCAAAAGTTAAATTCTTTCATTTATAAAATTAATATTTAGGCCCAATTAAAAAAAAAATATGGATGAAAGAGCAATGCTATAAATTTGAACGGTACACTGCAGGGCATGTTCATGAGACTTTTTAACCATCCCTAGAACATTTTAAGTCCCCGATTTAGGTTCTTTAATAAATAATTAATTGGTTTATAGAATCCAAGAGTAGATTACACATTTAAATATAATTTTGGATAGAAAACTTTTAGACATTGAAGGAAGCAGTGACGCACCTTCACAGACGTAGTTTATATTGTTTAATTAGTCATAATATTATTACATAATAATACATGTTTCAGTTTTATATAAACCATCTTATTCAATTTATTTTCCTTAAATCTTTTTAATTAAAAAGATGTAGGGACATTACGAAACGTCACTCATTATTTTCCACCAGAGACGATTTCTTTTGCAAATTTTGGAAATAAAAGTAACATTTTGATTAAAAATAATATTTTTAATAAACACATTTTAGTTTGAACAATTTAGTTCAACTTAGCGGTTAATAATTTAAAATTTACACTTAGCGGTGGTTCAATTTTATTGGCATCAAAGATTGCATCCGAAATTCTAACATTAATATATTTCCATCTTCAATATCTTTATACTATGCACACCTGGGGGGTGCCGATCTTGGTATTAATAAATCAGTTTATAACAAATAGTTTGCCAAAAAATATATAGTTAATAAAATATGCACACAAAAAAAAACGAAGAAGTTTTGAGCGAAAAATTAAACTCTAAAATCAAAAGGGAAAAAAATCACTTTTTAAATGCGTCTTTTTTACCCAAATTTAGTAGTAATGATAAGTTGCTTATATCCCAATACTTGTTTATTATAGCTAAAAGCATACGTAGGAAAATGGGAATAACATTTTCAAAAAAAATCCATCCAAAACGTATCTAGGTAACCACGAAACTAAAATACAAATAATTTGTCATTCGACACCGAATAATTTATTAAGTTTTATTACGATATCAACTTATGGTTATCAATGTTTATAACAGGTTCCAAGTTAATAACCACTTAAAAATACCCGAAAAATCTCAAGTAAAGAATTTGCAATTCTAAAATGACTTATTTTACCAAGCTTGTATAAGATATCAGATTAAGATAATCAGATAGTTAAAACTTCAGAGCACTTAATAAGTAGATCATCTATTATCTTATGCAAAATCCATGGAAATATCAGAATTTTCAATTTTGAAAATCAAAGAAATTGCGCCGCTGAAACGTCGATTTTCTGTATTGAACAAGATTAGCTGACTAAATAACAAACTACATTTATTATAAGGTATAAAGACCGACCATATACGCAACTCTGGCGCTAAACTGGCATGTAACATTTTTGAAGTTGTAGAAATAGCCAAGTATGGGAAATCAATTTTGAACATTGAATTTTCTATCACAAAATCAGCCGAATCTAATTAAAAAATTTAATATGTATACAATTTAAAAAAATTGAAGCCAAGAAATTAATTATTAAAAAACATGGTAGAACAAAAATAATTTTTTTTAAATTAATAACGATTCGGCGTGCTTAATTACCGTTTAGAATAGTCAAACATTAGCGCCGTGTGCATTAGCCATTCAGATTATGTGACAGTTTAAAACGAGTAAAACGATAAAATCCCTTACCCAATTACGGTGTAAAGTTAAATCTCTGAAAATGAAATAATAACCAAGTTATTATATTATTAATATTATTATATTAAAGTTATTATATTAATAACTATAATAACATACAACAGTTGAAATGGCATTTTAAATATAAATATTTTTATGTTTACTGGAAGGATAACAAATGTACAAAAGTACAGTAACGCTAAAAAGAGTCAACATTGATTATCCATTGACACTATTTAAAATTTAAATGAATTTAAAAAAGTGTTCATTTAAAACTAAAATTTAATTCTTAAACAAGTAATTAAGTTGACCCTAGATTTATAAGTTATAAAATAGAAATTTTATCCATTATCTCTTCCAAATAAATCTTTTAATTATTCCGTATCAAAATACATTTCCCAATAACTTATTTTTAAATTAACAAGATGCCTTGTCACAGAAAATGAGTAGACTTATAAAATTTACAAAATGGAATCGAAAGTAAAGAATTTATTTGAATACTTAAAATATCAACTGCAGTACTAATTCTTCACAATTAAAACCTAAATATAAAACTCCTGTACAATACTTCACTTCCATATAATAAATAAGAATATACAAAAATATTAAAAACAATGTCACATTTAAATATTTAAAAAATTACCTATAGAATTGATTTTAAATTTTTAAGATGTTTCCTGAGGTTAAGGCAGGTTATGTTCCTACAAAAATAAATGCAGTATTCCTGAAAGATAAGTCCAATTTGTCGATTAACATACGAGCCGATAGGGTCAAAAGTTGTTATTTTTTTTAGTCTAACTTAAAACCAGACAAGCTATAACCTAGATTTTGTAATTGAAGAGTTGTCGGAAGAACCAGACAGCTGTAAGCAATGACTATTGAGATATAAAGGATAAGAGCTGAAATGGAGTCCCATATGGAACAAGAAACTTTTTTAGTCAGTTTTAATTTTTAAATGAAATATTTTAAATTTATAAATATATAATTTTTAATACAATTTTATTTAGTATATGGTACTATATTTTATATTAAATTTATATATAAATTATGAATATATTCAATAAATGAATATTAATATTTAATATTTTAGAGGTTCATAAGAATATACAAGATATGTCCAATATCGAAGTTTAATGTTTCAAAAAGATACTTTAGAAACAGGTATAGAGGTTTGGAATATTTTTAAAGACGTAACATTAAAAAAAAATAAGTACATTTAAAAAGTTAAAACTTCAAAAACAAAAAGATATTTATGTTTATTAAACTTAGAAAGAATAAAATTTAAAGCAATTTGATTATTTTATTCTATAAGCAATCAAAATATTTAACTTAGTAACACAAATTGAAATACAAGATTATTTTGAAATAAAAAAAAGAATTTCACCTAATATCCATAATAGATTTCAACTTTCTTTAGAGTTCATATTTTGAGTATTGTTAGAATATAAATATTTAAAAAGAATTATTCCGATATAAATATTTAAATTATGACCTTGCAGATTATGATGCATTTTTATTTCGCAATTAAAAAGTTTAATTTTTACATTGATCTGATTTGGCAAAAAAAAAAAATTATACAAACTGTTTTGTTATAATTAAGTATGGATATATGGACCAGTTGGATCTAGAAAAATAGAACTGGAATTTTAAGCATCACAAGGGAACATTTAAAATTCCCAACAATTGTTCATTTCATCATTGCGTATCAAAATATAAGTATTCATATATTTTATTATTAAAGTTTAAAAAAGTTGCTTTAAAACAGAAAATAGGTTATAAAATATGAAGAAAAAAATGTAAGTTATTTGTATATTTTATAAATTTTTGAAAATAAATAAATATGCAGTGTAATATATATGAATACATACAATGTAAAATATAAATATGCAAAAAATTTCTCTCTTTACTGCAATACTTCATATCGACATATTTAATAGAGAATAAACAAATTTAAAATTTAAAAAAAAACATGCAAAAATATTTTTAAATTTTGTAGATATTTATTTAAAACAATACACTTAATATAAATTTATTACTTCCACTATTCTGTAATTATTAGTACATAAGTAAACGAAGTCAATTATCTTTTACTATCCATAGTTAAATGTTTCATTATGCAAGTTTCATGGCATAAGGTATTGCATCATACCATTGCGATATGGTACCTTGCAATAATAACACCCTGCAAGGATGTTCAAGCTTAACTTTTATACACTTTAAATTTTGTTAGTACAATAATCGGATAATGCTTTAGAAAATCAGTTTAATCTAATATCGATCAGCTTTCTTTATACTTCTAAATTTAATTTTATGGCTGTTCCAAAACTATATAGTAAATATTTCACTGTACAAAAGTACATTAAAAAATTTAGGGATTATTTTTAATCAAAACTTATAAATACTTCTATACAAATGCAGCAATAAAAATGATAGTTTGACACTTACAGTAAAAAAATGCACCTTTCATAATTTGAAAGAGCTTTACAATGTTGAGACAATTAAAACATCTAGAATAAAAACCGCAAATGCAAAATATTAAACATAATGATTAAATAAATAATCTTTCGTTAAATTTTATTTAGTATCTGGTACTAAACACACCAAAATTATAATAAACTACTTTATTTTAAAGTATTTATAAATAATATATTCATTATATGAATATAAATATTTAAATATTCAATAAATTCATAAGAAAAATATATAAAACATTCAACATTGCAGTTAAATGTTTTAAAAATAGACTTTACAAATCAAGTATAAAGATTTCAAAAACAAATATTCATATTACAATACTTAAAAATTTAGAAAGAAGGAAATGCAGAGCAAGTTGAATGTTCTACTGTAAGAAATAATCATATACTTTAGTATCAAATTAAAAAAATTACTTTAAAAATACTTAATTGATCTACTTTTAGTTTCAATTTATTTAATAGATTTCAACAAACTTACATTTGTATGTGTAAGGTCTCTTATTATTTAAATTAAGACCTATTTAAGCTTAAGATGAATTTTATTTCTCGTTTAGAATTCTCAATTTAGAAATTTAATTTGTACATTGATCTAATTTATGAATTCGTTATACGTATTGAGAAATGTACACGACACATTTAAAATTATCCAATACTGATTCTAGGTACCTTTCTTTAGATAAATACACCGTAATTTTTTTGAAATTTGTCAATATTAAAAATTGTCAAAACAAAAATGCTAATCGTAAATACGAGTATCTTATGAAAACTATTTAATCCAAAAAAAAAAAGTATATTAAGAGTCCGATCCAAATCACCTTTTGTAATTAGAGTTAATAATTTTTTTGCACTAGCATACCACAACTAACTTGTTCCTTAACATACACTTCAAAAACATACAACACTTAAAATTAAATATATCGAAAAATATCCTTTAACATAACCTCTGGTACCACGCCTATTGAAATAGTTTACCAATTTTTGTTTTTATAAATAATAGTCCCATTTAAAATAGTCAATAAGTTTATAACAAAAATACTTTTTAAACATTCAATCAAAATTAAATGTTAAGAAATATTAACTTTAAAATCAACTGTGGGAGTTTTAAATTAAATAAATTTTTAAAGGTTTAACATTAAAATGCTACATAAACTTAAAAATTGTGAAAATGTCAAACGTTCATATGACCATAAGAATCAGGCGAAAATGCAGAGCAATTTAGAAGTTCCATCATTCTGTAATACAAAATTCAAAGTTACTGAAGACTCGCTAGTTAAGAAATACTATTTGTGTTATAAATATATTTAATGGGAGTCAATTTGCATAATCTTAGCAATTATATTATTATTAAGCATTTGAATGGATTAGCTTTCTTATAACCTTTAAATTTTAATTTTACGACTGTTCCTACACTATGTAAAACTTTTATAAATTACTTTTCCCTATTATAAAAAAACTGAATATATTTGAATATTGAATTTTTATTTTTTAAATACCGAAATAAATTGAATATTTAATGAACTTAATACATCTAAACAAATGTAGAACAAAATATGTTTTATCGACTCCAATAATAAGAATTTCGATATTTTAAATTTAAAGATTTTAATTGTAAACATGTTCGTAAAATATCTAGAAAAGAACAGTTAATGCAAAAATATTGAAAACATAATTAATATAATTATAAATATTAAAAATACATGCAATCTTTAAATAAATTTTATTTAGTATCTGGTTGCTGCAAATTTGCATCAAAATTATATTGAACAAATGTATAATACATTTGTGTAAATGAAAATATTCAATAAATGAATATTAATATTTCATATTCAATAAGTTAAGAATATTTAAAACATTCAAAATTTCGCAGTTAAATTTTTTAAACATTCCTTTAAAACCAAGTATAGAGGTTTGGAAGATTTTCAAAAACGCAACATTAAAAAAAAAATTTACAGTTAAAAGTTAAAATTTCAAAAAGAAATATTAATATTTACAGACCTTCGAAATTGTAAAATTTACAGCATATTGAATATGCTATAATGTCGTCTGAATATTCAGTCGTAATTAAATACTAAAACTACCAACTTCAAAAATCAAATGTGGAAGTTTAAAACTAAATCAATTTCTAAAAGTTTAACATTAAAATACTAGGTACATTTAAAAACTGTAAAATTTCATAAATATCAATATGGTAAAAGAATCATTAGGTGAAAATTAAGATCAATTAGGTGCTCCATTCTGTAATAAAAATTTAAAAAGTTTAAAAGTAAAAATTTATTGAAGAATCACAAGTTAAATATTATTTCTATCATAAAAATATTCAATGGCAATCAATTTACATATTATTAGCAAATAAATCTAACAAAAAGCTGATTGCCTAATGCCCATTTAAGCTTATTTTAAATAAAATCTACGAGTTCATAGTCGGAATTTGCATAATTTAAAAACATTGCATTAAAATATTAAAACTTAAATTATTACACACTGCAATTTACATTGCAGTTTAAATATACAACTTTATTATTTGGTAGTTTATAAAATATTTAAGTTTTCCATAATCGTTGATAAGTTTTGTAATCAATTGTAAATGTATTGTCAAGTTTTATTGAAATAATTTAATGAAAATGTAAACCAACTAAATTTACATTTTAATTTTGGTTTAATTAAATTACAGTTTAACAGCTATCTATGATAAAATTTAATGAATTTGAAAAGTCGATTGTTTGTATTTATTACGATATACTTTGAAAATGATATTTTAAATGCCACCCTTTCTTAGGAGAGGATATGGCATTAAATAGATATTTTATTTTAGAATATTTCTACTTTATTGACACGAAAGTTAACAAAAAGTTATAGAATATGCATGTTATTGGTCTATTTTTAAATTTCTAAAGAAAATTCTAATTTGAGAAAAGTTGTGGCAATTTAAAAAACTAATTAAAATATAAAAATGTACATTTTTCTGATAAACAATTTGGAATAAAAAAAACATTCATTCGAAAATGCAAATTAGACGGCATATTCAATAGGTGGAACGTCAAAACAATATAAAAATATTCAAGTTCTCAAAAAAATTTAAATAAACCAAACAATATATATCCATACTAATATGGAAATTGTTGCTCCCACAAATTGCATATGCTATCTAATTTGTATTTCAGAAAGAATGTGTTTATTCACAATAATTTATTAGAAAAATTTACGGTTTATATCTATAATTTAAATTTTGGAACTACTACAACTCATAAGTAGATGATATTTCTTTACACATTTGAAAATTACAACCTTACATTTACACATTTTTTTTGTTAACCGTCGTTACATACAAGTAGAAACACAGTAAAAATAAAATTTTTGTTCAACACCTTACCTTCACACCTATAAGCAATTATAAAAACATGACTAAATGACAACTATAAAATAAACATAATTTAAAATATTGGTTGTCTTACCAGTTTAGCAAAACTAAAAAAAACGAAGCAAATAATTTAAAAGTGAAATTAAATAACTCAAATGTAAAGAAATTAACATTGAACCAGGTTTGTAAGTTGATACACTCGACAACTATTCAACCTATTTGGTTTACAAAAAGTGACACACTCGGCCACAAAGAAAACCATCTCATGATCAGCCAAGCGTGTTGGTTGGTCATTACCGGCGCACTTGGCCAGTCACCATCCTAACTGTTAAGACAACCAATAAAAAAAAAATTAAAAATGACATCCCACCTGCAAAACAATTGATGTTAAAGATTCACTGTAAGCATTTAAGTTACCAATCAGGCTCTACAATATATAAAACAAAATTACTAATATTTATTAAACTTAAATAATTCTTAATGATAAACAGATTTATTTAATTTCAAATAATTTAAAAAAAAAAAAAAAAATTAAAGAATACTTTTAAATGGTAAACGGTCAGTGATCACCAGTAATTACTAATTTAAATGGTCTTAGGGTATTTTCTTTATTTTATCAATTTAAAAGGTAAAATATTTTGATCCAGCAAAATGTTGACAAAAACTATTTTACTACCGCTGATTGTTCGATTCTACACGAAGCATAAGTTTATAAAAGCTTCAGTTAAAACTACTATTCAACTTACTAAAAATATTGGACTATGAAAAATGATGACTAAAAATTGAATACAAAAATAGTTAATAACTAACAAATAATTACTAAACACCCAGATGACAATGCCTAAAACATCCCAACAACCAAAAATGACTAAAATACCGATGCCTAAAGTAGAACTTTGAAATATTTCTGAATCATAAACAGATTATCATTTAATTTTAGAGAATTTCCAAAAAAATACTAAGTAAAAAAAAAATTAAGAATATTTTAAAAATGCTAAAAACATTGTAAATGCTAAAAACATTGTAAATGCTAAAAACATTGTAAATGCTAAAAACATTGTAAATGCTAAAAACATTGTAAATGCTAAAAACATTGTAAATGCTAAAAACATTGTAAATGCTAAAAACATTGTAAATGCTAAAAACATTGTAAATGCTAAAAACATTGTAAATGCTAAAAACATTGTAAATGCTAAAAACATTGTAAATGCTAAAAACATTGTAAATGCTAAAAACATTGTAAATGCTAAAAACATTGTAAATGCTAAAAACATTGTAAATGCTAAAAACATTGTAAATGCTAAAAACATTGTAAATGCTAAAAACATTGTAAATGCTAAAAACATTGTAAATGCTAAAAACATTGTAAATGCTAAAAACATTGTAAATGCTAAAAACATTGTAAATGCTAAAAACATTGTAAATGCTAAAAACATTGTAAATGCTAAAAACAATGTAAATGCCAAAAACAATGTAAATGCCAAGAACAATGTAAATGCCAAGAACAATGTAAATGCAAAGACCAGTGTAATACAACAAAATAACAGCAACAGATAACATTCGATATTTAAATAAATGGAAAAGTTTATTTTTTGACCTAATCAAACACGGGTATTTCTAGATCACTTTCTGTTTATAGAGCAATATCAGCGATAGAGCGCATTATACTAGTCAAAACTTCCGCATCTTAAGCAAGCGTCTAACGAATAAATCAAAACATTTTTTTTAATTAAAAGTTGCAGGGCTTTTACCGACTTTACCAAGGACAACTTGAGGATTACGGCGTTTATTTAAAGATTTTATTAAAAAAGGTTTTGGAATGCACCTAAATCAAATTGAGCCGATTGCATTACCTCCTTAATTGCAAATAAAATGCATAGATAACACGTTTATCTATTTTTAATTCCCTCCGAATCGCATGAAGATAGCATTGCTTTTTTTATACAAACAATGTCTTAACCTAAAGTTTTAAATGGGATTTGTAAGAATTTTATTTTAAATAAATTTAAATGATATGAAAAATTATTTTTGACCAAATCCAACACATATTTCTAGATCGCTTTCTGTTTATAGAGCAATATCAGATAGGATTAGTAGCTGCCAATTTTTTAAGTTTCCGTCATAGAAGGCCAAGATACTCATTTGGAATAAATTTGTTATTCGGATAATATGGTCATTTCAAATGGGAATCGCATATTTCTCTTTAAAATATTAGTTTAGAAATGTTTCCGAATATCAAATTTAATATTTTCCAAGCTACTTTTAATTTGTAATAAAATATTTAGTAGCCCAATTAGAATATAGTTAATAGAATTTTATAATTCGATATGTAAATATTTAGCATCACTTTTACAAACAATTATAAATATAATTCAATTTTAATTATAAAATTCAATATACTGTAAAACTATTAAAATTAACCAAAAATAAATCAGCACATGATTAAATGTTTAACAAGTTACGAGATCAGAACCTTTCAGAATGTGTTTTATTTTCCTACATTTAAATTTTTTTTCAGTGTAACTACTTGTAGAAATAAAGATTATAAAATTGTAAACGTCACAATGATATTGAATTAAAAAATGGTCTAAAATCTAAAAGAGGTGTAAAGAGTACAAATAGTGTAAAAGATAAAGTTGGCGTAAAGGTTAAAAATTATCTATACCAGATTGTCGATACTGAAAAACTAAACTATATCGGATATAAAATCAACGAAAAATTTGCGTTGATAAAACCGTTGTATTAAAAACTAGTATTCCGCATATTTAAATTGATTAAATTTTATGAACAGTAATCAAATAGTGGGTGTTAAATGTGTGACACTTTCAGTTGCAAAATATTCAAATTTAAAATTTTAATAAAGACAAACAAAATTAAATTTGAAAAAAAAATTGCATACCATAAAGCACGCTGTCACATTAGAAATGCAACACTCAAAATATCAAATTGATATTCTGAATAACGGAGAATATTTTTCTTAACTTGCGTGTATTCAACTACAATCGCGCTCAATTCAACAGTCAAAGATAATGTTATCTTTTGTGATGATGATACATAACTATAAAAAAAATATTTCTTCGAAAAATCGCTTTTCGTTTTCGTATATGACCGTGTGTTCATTATCACCAGTTAGGCTAATCGTCATTGATAGAAAAAGCATCCTTTCCCAAAAATGTAATTAAATTTCGTTGAAGACAGTTTGCTTTCGAAAAATTTTACTTATTATGTACTGTCAACTTTTTTTATATTTCAGGGGAATACACCAGTTGTTTCCACAACCCGTTTAAGAAAGTTCATTTGCCATTAAATATATGCAAAAAACAAAACCTACACAAATACCCATTTTGTAATAACGCGCCTACACAGCATCAGGACTTTCGATCAATTCGCATACGCCTTTCGCCGACTGCCAACTATTCTTAATTTTGTATTTTTGAAATATTTGACCTTTTGCACTCATTAGTTCTATATTCGAGAAGTGTGCATTATACACAAACATATCAAATTCGCAAATCGAGGGAAACTGCAAATTTGGTAGATGCAATGCATTTTTATGGAACGCCGGATTTTTGAAGTTTTAAAGTGAAAGGTTTAAGAAATATAAATTGTTCTGGAAAAAGCGAATTCTTAAAAAAAAAAAGGGAGAAGCATTGCATTTTTATATAATTGACATGTTTGGTTTTGACGCCCCGCCCGCGTTTATGTTATTACGAATTATGCGCATTCTGTTCTTTAAGTATAATTTAAATTGCTATTTAACCCACTGACGCTCACACGATTTTTGCAATTGTAAAGTTGTTTTTTCAGCTTGGAAAATAAAATAAATTTTCCGGGCCATGCTATATTATATATTTTTTTTATTTGTAAAGATATGGTTTGAAATTTGTACCACAAACCTTTGAACTATAAAAATGGAGTACTGTTATGAATTTAAAAATTGGATACATTTATATTGCAAGAAAAATAAAATCCTTTTAACGTCATAGGGTTAAGAATGATTTTTTTTATGACAAGGGAAAAGGTGGGGCCGACTTAAATTTAAATATTGCACGAGCCGAGTAGTGGGTTACATTAATCGACCTTAGTCTTGTTTTAGTTTTAATTACGATGTTAAGTCTTAATTCAGCATAGAAGAAATCATTTTAAATTTTAGTGTTCGTAGTGTTTAGTGACATGTGGTCATGGTAGACATTACGAGACTCAATCCTATGGAATTTAGCAATCTTATAATTAATTTTGTTTAATTAGCTAGTCCTATTATAGTAATCAACCTGATTTCGGTTTATATGGCTTAATTAGCAACCATATTATCAGAAGGTGGTAAATCAGTTATTGAAAATTCAAAATAGAATATGCTCAACAGAGACTGGACATCTATTCTATAAACATTTATTGGGTCATTGCATATCATGCGACTGATACTAACCCTTTCCACTCGCAAATAAACGTCCACAATTCAACGTTTCTTTGGGTTGAAGGAGATTCTCGTCATGCATCATGCCAGATGGAGATGTATCAAGTCTATAAACAATGAGTTGTAAGAGATATTCCTCGAATGTTCCAAAGATTCCACGTACAGAAGAACACCCCAACCGCTAAAGTACATAGGTAATTAGTCTTGCAACTGTAATCTTCTTAACACTCAACTTAAAGATCATGTATCCTTTTCCCAATTCGTCTTTCGGATCCACAGCTATCCTCTGTACCATTGAACGTCCACGTTTCAATGGTATCCATTGTTCAATACCGTGATCCAATGTTCTTTTTCTGTTCATTGATGTCGCGCAATGTTGAGAAGTCAACTGTCTTTCTTCGTCATTGAAAACAATTGATAGAAGAAACCTGGTCCATCCTTTGAGCAAACTGTTGGACTCTGTTCAGGTTTTTTTTTTTTTTTTTTTGTGAAGAGTTTTTGAATCTGTGCATAGTAAACGATGGAAGGTGATACGCTCGAAGCTCTTTGCCATACGAATTGTTCGGAAGAGCTGTTTGGGTGCTCTGTTCTTGTCTAGATTGTTCATGACCTGAAGAGCGTGGTGGAAAAATAAACATCCTTTACAGCAGCCTACATGTCGTTTTCTCATAAGTTCCTTTTGTTTTTATACGTAGTCAAGGTCAGCTAGGGTGGATACAGTAGATGGCAGCTGGTTCCTTGTGGGGACTTAACCAATGTCAGTGCATTGAAGCTGTTGACATGCGCACACCAACATGTCCTCTTTTACATTTACAAAGGTTTGTGTATTACCAGCAAACTGTGCACCAATTTTGTCATGGGTAGAGGAAAAGTGCTCTTCATTGGTCGGAACGCCGAGTACGTTGTCCTCTGGCACCTTGCTTCGATTTGGTCTTTTGACTGGGAATTTACTCTTACTTCAAATCTTCAACCGGATACAGAGAATCATGAGCATAACAATTGGCAAGTCAAACGTCTCAACGTTTGTTTTGACGTCTTGGACATTCAGGAGGTCTTGCCGAAATGATCAGACAAGTTATTGCAGTTGGAATTCCTTTTCATTTCTTCAGTTATGAGGCAAAACAAAAAGGAACACAAGTGGATGTTTCAGACATTACTTTCTCGGTATGACTGTTCTCTAGTCCATCGACCCAAGGTCCCACTTCCCTCTAAGAGAAATCTTCCCCTGGGTTGCTCGAAAAACTAGAGACGAGAAAATAATGCCATGGCAATTCATACATTCAGATTTGTTATCATGCGATGTGTCGATTCATCCCAAGATTTCCAAGTATATAAACTTTACACACAATAGTTCATTTCTTCAGGGTGATAATAGTCTTCAAGGACTGCACTTAGTTTAAAGAGATCAAGTTCAATGCTTTGCAAGTTTCGCTGGATGCTAATTTTTACACACAAACACCACTGTCCCTTTTACATTTACAGTTTATTGTGTTATCAGCAAACTGTGCGGCGACGCATTCTTTCACAGAGGGACATTGATTTTTATTGTTTGGCATGTATTGCCCACTACGCTGTCGTTCCAAATTGAAGCAAAAGTCTGTCCTATTGTTGAAAATGTTGATTATTTTATTTGGAATCTGTTGAGCAACGAGATTGTCTGGGTTCTTGGATTGCCGCTGCGGACAACCGCAAGTTGAGAAACTGCATTTCTAGTGATAACCCCAAGATGTTCCCAGAGTCCTGGGCGACTCAGCCTGGTAAACGGGTGGAGTACCACGAGTGTCCTTCGGTACACCAAGTTCGGATGTAGATTCCTTCATGGTGACGAAGGAATGTGATGATACCAGTCGGTCATCCAGGCCCATTGCGGCTGGCAAGTGAGGATTTGTTCAGCTTCGCAGTTGTATTTTCTTTGTCTTCTGGAGGTCTAGTGGCACTGAACTTTTAACTTCCCCTTATAGGATAGCCAAGACAGGCTATCTAAAAAGCCGAACCTATCCAGTGTTTATGCATTTAGCTTCTCAATGTTTGGATGCACATCTAATTTCTACGTTTTCTTCTAGATATTCCATCCCGTCTTCAATATTCAATTGTTTGGGGCAGTTATTGCGAGTGGAAAGGTAAATAACGTTTTGAACAAATGTATATATTTATATAGAGTTAATATTTTACATCATCTCAATTGCACTTTATAGTCTCATGGTTATAGCACAAGAAATACGAGCCAATTTGATTATTTTTAATTTATTATTAGCCCTATACATGTTTGTTTTCATTGAAACTCATTTTACAATGCACCGAAATATTTTGGGATAGTTTTTGACGAAGATAAAAAAACAGAAAAATTTAAAGGATTTTTTATTTTAAAAAACAGTTGCTTACCCTAATAGGGAAAATTCGAGTGCAAAGGGTTAAATAAATTCAGCCGTTTTACGAGTATAATTCAACAAGAACGTACATTAGGAGGCATATGCGATGTGAAAGCTTCCCAAGCAATTTATAAGTTTTCGGCAAACTCTTTAAGTAATACAAATACAAAAAAATTTACATTCTTATTTAATTAAGTTTGTAAGTAATTAGCAGCTTATATTTGGTAATTTGTGTACCCTCTAAAATAAAACTCTTAGATGTGTTATTGTCGATCGATCTTTTCTAAATGCATTTAGTTATTAATTTCTATAATCTTATGGTAAATACAAAAATGGGAGAGGTACGTTTAAAGAGCCATCATGGATTTTTAGATGAAACCCTCGTTCCGATTTTAACAATTTTTTTTTATATAATTCCAAGTTTTATTGTTTCCAAGACCTAAACAGTAAAAACTTAACAAGTATCTTAACACTGCACAGCTCCACTGTGTCAGAGAAACACAATCCAGGCGAATCGATTTAGAGGTGGGAAGTAAGAACTGGGATAACGTATTCTTGTTAGGGATCGTCACTTATTGCATCACGATTAGATCCGCATTTAGTTCTCATTGCACCCTTTCAAAGACCAGCACACGTAAGACTAGAGTATAAATAAAAAGTTATTTTCTTTAGATATATTTAAACTTTGCACACGAGAGTAATTTTTTCACTAGAGATATAAAAATTTTCCCACTTTTCCGAGCGGTTGAACGGTAAAGAAAATAAATGAACAACCACTCGAACCTCTGACCACTCTTTTCACCCTATGAACGAAATTATCCGGTCGATTCGATCCATTGTAAAGGCTTGCGGACATCTCATTGGTAATAAATGACGGTCCCTATTAGTAAGTGATGTCATTTCAGTAAGAATCTTTTAGTCTCTCGTCTCCAATTCGATTATTCCCCTTTCACTTAGAAGCGCGAGCGCTGACAGGGTTAAATATTGCATTGTGAAATGAATGTTTTTTGAAAATTTTTACAAGATACAAAACTATTTCGGATCTTATTTCAGTACAGTGCAAATATGAATCTCATTCAGTTTTTTAATAGATGACGATGAATGAACACACGGTCAAATTAACGCCACTAAAAGGATATTTTCGAGGAACCGAAAAAGCAAACTTTATTAATTCTATGTCTACGATAAGATCCATTGTTTAGAAAATATCGAATGGTATAATTTTCTAATAACCAAATACGAGATTGATAGAATTTCATTAGATCGTCGAGTAAAAGTAACAAAAAAATCGATCGTCATAAAATTTTAAACGATTTTAAAAGTTCTTTGATTGCAGAATACACTAGAGTTTCACTATCAAAAGCTGCGGAAGATTTAGATATTTCTAATGGGAGGCACAACATTTGAAACTGAAGTGGTATACCTCACATTTATCACCGTGTACTTGAATTAGCCTCAGTTGCATTCATAGATTTGATTTACTGCCAAAACGGAGTTGCATTAATGTCACATAATATATTAGGTGAAAAATCGTAGAACATGTTCAATGTTTTGGCAATTAATTACCGAATCATATGTTATTTGGCTTTTAAACGAGTTGTATATATTAATTTAAAATTTAAATTAACAATTAGGATTTTAGAGAGTCCAATTTAGAAACTGTAAATATGACATTGTATGTACATTTTTTATTTTAGTATGTCAAAGAACCGGTTTTTAACAGAAAAATCTAATGACACCCCTAAAACCGGATTTAAATTTCTATCAAAAGTTAAATGTCTTCAATTGAGTTTCATATTTTGTCAATTATATTTATGTAAGTTATATCAAATTGTGTTAAATTTATTTTCTAACTGACAAGAAAATCAGCTGCGAAAATTAACTTTTATCAACAGCCTGAAAAAATTCAGGCATCTTAAAAACGTAACTGTAGATGTTAATTGAAAGGTTCTGAAGTTGTAAACTAGTAACCTGCTTTGGTATATACATGTAATATGCATATATATTTTATATTTGATTTCAAGATGTGGCTGAAGTAAAAATGCAGTTAGATGGAAGGCTTATAGAGAAACGTTAGATTAGTAGCAGTTTTAAGTTTACCTACTTACTATTAAATTTTACAAATGAGCTTAGGCTAGTTTACCAATTTACTTCCACTTAAAGTGTGACAGCATGGCAACTATTTAGCTGGATCCGAACTATACTTATGTTTCACGGTTTACTTTAAGGCCCATTCTACACGAACGAGTAAACCGCGCGTGAGGTTCCGATTCGAGAATTCATACCACGTGACACGATTTCTCGAATCAGACAACCTCACATGGGTTGTATTCTTTCGTGTAGAGTGGGCCTACATTTCCCTTTTAAGTCTCCCAATTTTATTTTAATCGCAAGAGAACTTCGAATTGGTCGCACAAGCTTTTGTAACCTTCACCTTAAGTTTACATTTTATATGATAGAAGCGAATTTTACAGTTATGTGGTCAGTAAAGCATTTAGACTTCCAAGAGCTCCAGTTCAATAATTATATTTTTAAATGACTTCTGTTCACTATTAACTAAAAGTGTCATTTCCCCCAATAAGAATTGAACTCGTAAAGTGTAAGAACACTGCAACTTTCGCGCACATTCATTCCGTGACCGTAACATTAATTAGACGCTTGGTCTGCCAAAATAGATCATTTAATTTCGGAATTTCGGTAGCGTCAGCTGAAGTGATACTCAAATAGATAAAAATTAAATGTCCTTTTTTATTATACAATTGATTACCATATTTCATTACTAATTAGAATTTTTCAGTATGATATTTTTCTGAAGCACTCTGAAAATAACTCGTTGATAATTCTGCGATCGTCAAATTTAATATTGTCATATTTGACAATCGTTCTGTCATTGAATCACGAGATTTTGACGAAACAAGAATCCTCAAATTGTTATCGAAAGTATTTTAGCTTCTTTATTGCCCATTTCGGTAACATGATTTCTATTTTTTTTTTGTCATATACGTATATTGCCACAATTCAATCGATCCATCCTGGCGTGATCGGTAGAGCGTTGGTCTTTGGATTGAGAAGTCTGCGGTTCGAGATGTTGCATTCTTTATATATACGGAAACTGACCTAAAGCAACAACTTTTGGAAGTGTAAATAAAAAATCTAGAACTATCTGCACGTAGTGATAAAATAAAATATATAATTGTTGCCTAAACTTAAAACATTTCCAATTTCTATGAAAAACAAACATAAATTGTATTTTTCAATATTACTTCGAATCAAAGTTTTTTTTTAAAATACTTGAATCAGGTAACATGTATTAAACAAAGTGAAGAACAAAATCTGTCATTTTGCATAGTATTAATTTTATTCGCATCTAGCGTCTAAACGTCGGGCAGATAAAAAGTGTAAATAATACTTTCTACAAAATTACACAACTAGTAATTTGGTAATTGATTGGTTAGTTTGGGTTTTATGGCACAAGAGCCAAATTGTCTATGCTGCGCCAAACGTTCTCAGAATTACGCATCTTAAAATAATTAAATTTGATTAATTAAACCAGTATCGTATAGAAATTCGAAAAGGTTCGTATGCGAAACATTTCTAACTAACTTATTTAAAATAGGATTAGTAACACCAAAATGTTTTAATCTCGCATTGTTATAGTTGGGACAACTATTCATAAAATGCTATACTGAAAATACACAGCCACACCGTGAACACGTTGGTGCTGGTTCCGAAACTAAAAGATAACTGTTAATAGTGAGTGCCCAATGCGTAGTCTAGTTAAAATAAAATGTTTTTCTCGATTATAAAAAGGTAGTCTTAAAAGGCTCAACATTTGGTTTTAAATCAAGTAATTTGTTAGTCCTGTAATCATTCCATTTTGATTCCCAAATTTTGTACTGTATTTGTAAAAGTGAAGATGAAATATCATGTAAAGGTACAAACCCGTTGGATATTAGTCGAGCATTTTTGGCGGTTGCATCTGCCATGTCGTTTCCGACAATTCCAACGTGACTTGGTATCAAGCAAAAATGTATATCAAAAGACCGCAATTCGAGACTACGAAAGATATCTGCCATTTGCATGACCAAAGGACGACTTTTCGATTAAATATTATATAGTGCTTCGATACAGCTCTTCGAATCAGTGTTCAAAATATACTTTTTAAAAGAGGAGTCTGATAACTTGGTTAGGGCCAAAAATATCGCATATATTTCTGACGTAAAAACTGAACAAAACTCATGGAATTATCTAGAAATTGTTATTTTATTTAAAACTGCAGCAGATCCAACAGGATTATTGTATGTTGAACCATCTGTAAAAATTGAGCGATAGTTTCTGTATTGTGGTCAATGTTGATAAAAAAGTTGGGTAAAACAACACGAGATGTTGATGGCTTATGAAAATGGGTGAATTCATCTATGAAAGATATAGTTGAACTCCTCCAATGTGGAGTTTCGTCACCTCGATAAAGAACACTAAAGTCGTTGACAAAATAAAATTGTAAAATCCGTTCAGCTCTAAAACCAGAAGTGGGTATGTAGGATGGTCTGAATGAAAACAAGATTTTATAAATGGGATCGACTACTCTATTTATCAATGGGTGATTTTTTTATGATTTTCGTCTGGTTTCTAATGACGGTTCGTTTCCAATTACGTGCAAGCTCTACTGGCAAGCTAAGTACTAAAAGCCCCTGTAGAAATTCGTAGGCCCTGGTGATGGATGGTGTCAAGGGGTTTGAGGTACGATTTTGCAGTCAAACCATAAATTGCACAACCATAGTCTATCTTCGAACGAACCAATGCTTTATAAATTTTAATCATGGATTCCCGATCTGCTCCCCATGAACAGTGCATCAAAATTTTAAGAATATTCAAAGATAAGTTACATTTCCTTTTCGGTTGGTTAATGTGAGACTTGAAATTCGATTTGTTATCGAATAGCAAGCTTAAGAATCTCGCTTCTGCAACCATGGGAATAAGACGACCATTTATAAAAATGTCGGGGTCTGGGTGCATCCCTTCGTCTACGGCAAAAATTAACACCCTGCGTTTTTTCCGCAGAAATGACAAATTCGTTTCTCTTGGTCCAATTAGTTATATTTAAAATCGCAGTATGCAGTTGCCTCTTAATGAAGCCCATGTCTTCCGATGCACAATGAATTTGAAAATCGTCCACAAACAATGAACATTTGGAAGAATGGATATATAAAACCCAAGGCCGCTTTTACATTTAACGACACGACACCGATAAATCGTGAACGATCGCGAAGGAACGACAGAACGTTTTATCGTATCGTCTGATGGTCAGTTTTTCATTGCACCGATATCGTTCGCCGAAAACGACAATTTTTACATTCAGTTAGTGTTCGTCTGTTGTAGAGAGCACATCTATTCTCGATATGGCGCATCGCAACAAATTACATTATAACAAACTGCGATTGTTGTATTTGCTTTATTTAAGGAGAAAGAAGAGATCAATAAAACGCTTCTGGTGCATGATATCATCAATGCAAGACATGTTGAAGGAGAATTTTATGTTTTATTTGAATGTCTACAAAAAGCTAGAGCTAACCACTGGAGCTGCACAGTGGGCTATTGGCGACGGTTTGACTAAATATTGCCTCCCATGCCTTTCCTCGAACAATCTTGTTCTTGTAAAATTAATCTAGCTTATCCCAAATACAGGTCTTTACTTCCACTAATTCACACAAGTTCACAATATCGAACTTAAAAGCCATATTGATAATATAAATAAAAAAACACAGTAGACTATAGCAGACGGCAACAAGTTTTTCGGAAACAAACTCAAAATGTCGTCACGATGAAGTAGGGAAGGCGCGTGCCCACGATAAAACGTTCCGATAAATTGTATGGTCTGATCGGCAACGACAATATCGTTATCGTATCGGCTAGTGAAGAAACTTCGTATGTGATTTTGCGTACCCCGATATCGTGCCTCTGAAATCGTATACGATTTATCGGTGTCGTGTCGTTAAATGTAAAAGCGGCCTAAAGAGGACCTAAAGAAGACCTTACAAAATGGCGGTTATCGTCAGGGTGGTGCAGGGGTGCAAAAGTATTTCGTAATGGACACTTTGGAAGAGATTAAAATTGTTTCCAGATTTTCCCTATTTTTTTTACCAGCACACTATATTGCAAAAAAATTTCGGCAATTAAAAAAGGAACATTAACGATCAAGTATAAATTTTAAAATCCTTAAAATACTAACCATCTTATGTTACTTTTGACCATATTACCATAAAAAAATTTACACGCAAAGAAATAATAATGTTCTATATTATTAAACAAGAGCCAGATTGGTAAGTTGAATACTTACAGTAAATCATCCCACTAACCTGGGAATCCCCACGGGACCCCCTGCAGCACAAAGGGATCCAAGCCCTTCCACCTGCCACGGAGGCGGGCACTCCGTCGGAGGGGGCCGTCCGGAGGCGGGACGGACGGAAGGAACTTGAACCCCAGGCGCCGCAAGGGGGCGGGGATCCGGGACACCGAGGGGAAGGGAGTGGACCCAGCATTCCACTCCGCCGTCGAGGTGATGGCCTCTGGACTCAGCTGGTCGCTCAGAGGCACCTTCCGGGCTCCCTGTAGTCCGGAAGGTCCAGGCTGCAGCGGCAGGCTCCGGATGGTCTGGAACCTGCGGGCAAGTCCACACTGCAGCTGGCATCTCCTCGATGGTAGAGGCTGGGTGCTCCTGGATCCAGAGCTCGGCGACCGGTCAGCGGGGCTCCGCGATCGTGACCGTTGAGGGCTTCGGCTGCGGTCGCTCCTCGGGGGGCTGTTCTCAGGATGACATGTGCAGCCGCACCGTCCCCTGTTGCAGCCACAACTGCAGCATTGGCAGTCAAGGTTCAGGCACGGCTAGAATACAAAAATATAACGTATAATAACCAATAATAAAACCAAAAATGTATAATAACCAAAAAAATAATTAAAAAGTATAATGGCCAAGTGTGTCCGCCATCCACCCCTCGCATGTACTTTGTTGTATTTTAAGACTATGGCCCGGCGTTGCCCGGATAAATATTTGTTAATTGCTTCACCTTAGAACCATCTGGCGGTTTTAGTAAATAGTAATTTTGCTTTGAGGGATTGGTTTGGTTTGGTTAACAGAGTCTCAGTATAGCTGCACAGTGGACTATTGGCGATTTAAGAGATAGGAAGTTGGGTTGTTTAGCTTCTAAATATCATTGCAAACTAAACCCACAGGCACTATTTATATATACAACATGGATAGGCTATTAATTAGGGATATGAGGAGACCAAATTCGTGTACTATGTCCTATTACCAAGTGGTTATTGGCGAAATAGATTCCCCCAAAATGATGTAGCGAGTTTCTACCCCGGAACAACATGCAACTGATATTTATTACACGTTTCGCAAAAAAAATTTCAATTGCAAAGTTGTTTAGCAAAAAAATTACACGTTTGTATTATGATTAGATTTAAAGTTAAACAAAAATACGGTTTGAGGGTCACATATGTTTATTACAATTAAGACCCGCAATTATGGTGATTTAAAAAAATATATAGAAGTCTACAAATTGTGAGTATTCTTTAGTCAAGGCGCTTTGAATAGGAGGTAGGACAGACATTACCTGGGCTGACATCCCACACATGTTGTTTGGCGATCAACCAAATTCCTGAACCCCCCAATTTTTCTATGTCATCCCTGTACGATGAAAACATTACGATCAATACAGAACTTGGCAGAGCGATAAACATCCATTTCAAAAGCCGGCAACCTTGTCCCACTTGACGAAAGTGTTCCGGTTGATGGTGTACAATATTAAAAATGTGGAATTAGTAGGCATTTAAATACGCACTGGAACAAATTAGTTTGTCCTATCGTCGTAAATTTAAGGGTGCTAAACTAAAAATATTTTAAGTGAAAGAAAAAAAAATAAAGTGTAATTACCTGTCGCACCCTCCTCCTCCGCCTCCTGAAACAAGAACAATATTTAAAAAAATTGAAAATGAATTTTAATTTATTAAATATAAATTTCCAATACCAATTAATGAAATTAACATACATAACACATACTTCCTATGCGTACAAGAGGCTCAAAATTTATTGATACTATTTATCTTTAGGTTGTGTACCTTAGGTTCGAAATTTTAAAATTCCGTTTAGTTTCTTAACTGAAATTATAACGGTTATAAAAGCTTTTTTTTAAATGTATTTTGAAAGGAACAGTATCTCCATTGATATAAAATATTAATGTTGCCAACAATAAAAAAAACTTAATAAATTAGTATACGCTTATTACTACAATTGACAACATATTTAATATTGTTTTAGCAAAAATATTGAAATATAATTATATTACTTTTTAAGTTACATTCCATTTAAGTTAACTACAAGAAAAATGGCTACATTTTAATATTAAAATACTGCGGAGTTGAAAAGCTAAATCACTATACGCATTTGTAGACTTTGGTTTAGAGTATAATTGTTTTATTAATTTTTATAGTATATATCGTTTTACTTAACCCGTACGAGGAACGGTTATTTCTACTAGTCTATAAAATATAATGGACTTTGTATAACCAACACATTTAAGAGAGTCCCGCACCTACATAAACGTTCATTCAATTACTTTGGGGCATTAAATTTAGTCACAAAATACTTTATCAATCTAATAATTTTTAAAGAGCAGTATTTTAATAGTTTAACACGGAGATTTTATTATTCTTTTAAAGTTCAAATTATGTTTTAAAAATACCATTTTAAATATTTTTACATCGACCTGCCTGAACTCTTGCAGATGGATCTAAAAGAAATTAACTTAATTGCAAAAAATAATTTAATTACAAATTTTAAATTTAGTAAAATTTCAACGTAAACTACAAAGTTCAAACCGAAATCTAGTATATTTCTTTTTACAAGAAAATTTGGCGCTGTCCTTAGCACCCCAAGCGACCCAAGCACCCCAAGCAACCGCTTCAACCTTAATCCGTCCCTAGTTTACGGAGGTGGAGTTTGTGTACACTAAAGGGAAAAACCCGAAGAACAAATCGAAACGCACCTCCTCGGACTTGGAGGAGGAGTGTCATCATCTGGGAACTGGTAGGGGTCCGCAGCTCCGACGTCGGGGCCTGCTCCAGGGTCTGCAGCTCCGTCGCCAGGGCCGGCGTCTGGATCCACAGCTCCGTCATCGGGGCCGGCCTCTGGCTCCTCAGCTGCGTCGTCCTGGAGCTCGGGAAAGTTGATAGGCCGCACGACGTCTACCGGCCTAACGCTGCAATTGAAAAAATATATAGTCTACTCGATACTTTGTTTTCCTGTATAAACAATTTTACTGAAATTTTATCTATTGGTAAAAGGAAGTGGCTGTCGGGTAGATCACGAAACATTTATAACAGATCGAAAATTTATATACAAGTACTATTCGTCCTCAAGGTTACACCTGGGACTATTCTTAGGTAAATACATACAAGTCGAAATTCTGTATTTAAAAAAAAATTCATCGGTTTTGATTGTAATTTCAGACTTGATTAATGTGGTACTGCCCCAGATGGTGGGCAGTCACAGTATAATGTCGTTCTTATGTTGCAAGTGCGTGGTAGTGGCGAGGTAAAGAAGTAGGTCCGAGTAAACATAATTTTAATAACAAAATTAAACTATAGTAAATTACAACATGCTACTGGAAAACATAGAAGAACGACAATGGTAATGTCGAAGAATAAATAGCTATTGCAGAGTGATGAATACAAAATTTACACAATCTGATTGTGGTTGAGATTTGCACAGTGGTACATTCCGGTTCACTGCACTCACTGCTAACCAGGCCATCACGGGCAAGGGTGGATCAAGTTCCAGTCCAGTGGAGAAAGTGCTCGAACGGGCAGCCTCGAGAAATCCATTTGACGAATAGTCGAAAATACGATCTGAAGAATACTGGCAAGCGTATATTTTTTTAATTATAAAATTGAGAAAAAACTCTTGCCTTGAAAACAAATTGATGATTGATTTGTTTAATGGCGCCAACGACTTCCATAGTCAAGCTGCGCCAAACGCGCAATAGAATAATGACTCTCAACGCATTTACAGGTTTCCATAGCTTCTGCATACAGACTTGTAACTGGCAAAGTACGAAATGCACTTGTGCGCAAACGCAAACCTTGATTGTGAAATGAAATATTGATTTGCAGCTAGATCACTAGACCAAGTAACCATAATACAGTTTGGTACAATAAGGGTTTTATAAATTCGCAGGAATAAGGTTCGATCTGTCCTGCAAAGAAGTGTGGGAGGGAACTTTAAGAATGTTCATTTCTTTTCAGCATTTTGTTCTTAACTGGACAACACGAGACCGAAAGGTTAGGGAATGTCAAAAGGCTCAGAAATTTTGTTTCAGGAATGAGTGATAATGTTCTCATTCAGAAGGATGGTTGGTTGGTTGTATGGGGTTTAATGGCGCAAGGGCCAAATGTGGCCAAGCTGCGCCAAACTCTAGCTCATTCAGAAGGAACTTCAGGTCCTGGGCGACAAATGTATGCCGACAATTTGCTGGGTAGAATATAGCAAACTATTTGTATCCTTTTAGAAAGTATGTTTAGTTTGGTTAATTAACGTCGCACTAGAGCTGCACAGTGGGCTATTGGCGACGGTTCGGGGTCTATCTCGAAAAAAAAGGAAAGACCCGGGAACACATACACATTCACACACACATTCATAAATTATGTTTAGAGCTACATCGACTTGCAAATGACTTCCTATTTTAACAGCAGATTGCATTTAAAATTAGTTATAAAAGAAAATAGAAAAAAAAAGTCATCCTAAAGCAATGCATGCTGGCTTATTTTAACATGAAAAATATACGAAATATTGCGATATCGATGAAAATAGGGTAATGAATGGTAGCTTCAATTCGACAAAGTGTCTTGCTCAATGCAGAAGTTACAGTTAGAGATCAGTAATTGGAACACGTAAACCACGTGGTATGTATCCACTCTTCTGATAAAGCTCACGCGCGTTTTTATCCTTCGTGTAGAATAGGCCTAAGCATCAACACTTTGTAACCATTTTGCATGAAATTCGGAGAATGAACGCACCTTAGGCTGCAAATGAAGACCAGAAATGAAAGAAGCCGTGTCATACAGTAATAGGAATGATCGGTTGGTTGAATTGACACCAACCCAGCGTTTGATCAAAAACGCAAACACCACAGATTAAAAACGCAAGGACATGTTCCCCACCTTTACAATAAAGCACGTCCTGCACCGAATTTTTAAGCTGGGAAACATATCCTTTTTGTTTATGCAATACTTGCGTTTTTGTTCAGGTACGCTGGATCGGTTGGTCGGTCCGATAATTCGGACCCCCAACCTACCTGTCCGGTGTCTGAGAAGAAGCGCGGCTGATAAGGAGGAAAGTGCGAGGAAAACTTCCTCAAATGTAAACTCTTTTCGATGGGAGACAGGCACTTTCAACTTTTTCCAGACCCTTAGTATGCAACTAAATATATTTTCGCAATAACATACTTTGTTTCTTTGATACTTATTGTTTTATTTCCGATCTTCAAATAGTTTTATAGACAAACATTTCTACTTACGTCACGACCGCTGGCAGGTTCACTGAAAATAATAAAAATACATTTTAATTGAACATTCACCAACGTTTAATAACACAATAAGCAAAACGAACAATATACTTTAAAAATACTAAATGCAATTGAAACAAGAACCAGAGAGCTCCACTTTTTTTTTAATTTATACTTTTCATCTTATATTGTTATAAAAATAAATCCTTTATTGATTGGTGCAAGAACCAGACAACTCTAAGCAATGTATATACACAAACAGTTGTACTTTTGTCTCGTACGATAAAGAAATATTTTTCGTCAGTTTTGAAAACTGGAGCTATCCTAATCTTACTCCCACTTCTTCAGTTCATCAAAAGTTCTTGGTCGGCGTCATTTGATTGTCTCGCCTGAAGTAGAAGAGAGGACCACGCTAGATTTAACATGCATTATTCCTCTACACAGTACGGATGTTATATGCAAAAAAAAATATTCAAACTGGCAAACCTCTGAATACCACTGGGCCATCCGCTTAGCCGTGAAAACTGACTAGAAGTTCAAGACTATTTTTTCAGGATAAAATTCCTTTAAATCTATCCAATATCAATTTCGCCATTCTCAGCCTTTTAAAATTCAGCAGATTTGGCTACAAAACAAAACGTAAAATTTCAAAAGGAACTTTCGAATTAACCCCATTTTATCTTAAATATTAACTAATTTATTACAAGTACAGTATTAAAAAATAATTTAAAGCAGATAATTACTTGTTCTGGTAATTAAAACAGTATTGATATCATTGAACTAACAAACTTTGTTCGAGGACTGCACAGTTGTTTGAATCTATTCTTTGAAAAGCTGCGCAAATTTCAGATTTTAATTTAATCACAAAAAGATAAAAAAGTCTATGAATAGCTTGCCAGACAGTATTTTTTTTGTAACGTTATCATAATATCTGTCATAATCAATACCATAATCTGTGGCTTGGAACAAGCACCAATGTCAAATTTAATTTTTTGTTTTTTACCTATATTGAATTTCAATTTTATATACTTGTAAATGAAATATAAACTATGTCAGACTTCTCTAACCCAGCAAATCAAGCAATTACGCGACTTCTGTTACATCGGCTCATGGGCAACAAGGCTGAGCCACAAAATTTGAACCAATTTTTCTCAAAACTACCATTTATGACATATTTCCTTGTTTCAAACCACGGATATAAATCAATTTAGCTCATTTAATTGTAATTAAAATGCAACAAAATATAAGGATTACTTACTGTTGACAACTTGATCGGGATTCAGATTGCTACAAGAGAACAAAAATATTAGTTTACAAGAAATGACACTTCTAAACATTCATTGCAGGTTTTATTGTAATAACCACACAGAGCAGAGGTACCAAGAATCCAGAAATTTAAATTGTTCGTAATTAAATTTAGAAGGGCTACATATATAAAATCGTAACTTCGGGTGTTGTTAATTAGTAGGGGTCAACTGTTTTTGTTTTAATAAAATTGATGAAATCAAGGCCGTTTACACATTTAACTAGGTGAAGCGCTCGGCGTTGGCCGGGCTGTACGTAGAGTGTTGACCGATTTCTTCATCGGGGCACCATCTGGCGGTTTTAGTAAGAAGTCATTTCTGTTTTAAGGAGGTGGGAAGGGGGTGGGTATTTCTTTGCAATCTCATGTAGACAGTGATTACCCTCTTGATTTAAAAGTCAAGGATGCACAATTTTATTAAGATCAGAATAAATCTATTGATTCGCGAAAAAGCTGCATTTTTGTCTATTAAATTAAATACTCGAATTCCGTTAAGAA
This sequence comes from Troglohyphantes excavatus, assembly GCA_963932185.1. NCBI lineage: Eukaryota > Metazoa > Arthropoda > Arachnida > Araneae > Linyphiidae > Troglohyphantes > Troglohyphantes excavatus. The sequence continues at coordinate 21,408,780 of OZ010673.1, forward strand.
GCCGCCCGTAAAATGTAGTCAAAAACACATTTTAAAGTGTAAAATTTTTGAAGGAAAAATGCAGGTTTCTTATGGTTTTATGCAGAACATGTATAAAAATAGAAGGGTTTTTTTTGTTCCAAATTCCAATACAAAACCTTAGTTTCACAATTTTGATAAAACTTTAATGCTGATATTTTCTGGGGTGCTCGTAAAATAAAAAAATAAAAAATGTATGTGGCGACAGGAAAACCAAATTCATCGAATATAAATAAAATTAACTTGAGCGTTGTGCTATCGTCAAGGCTGCTTTCATGAGTTCTTCATATTTGATGGAATAGAGTCTTCACATGTTCGGCGAAATTTATTCGTATTTTTTTCCGGCGGTATCAGCTCAATATTAGTTTTTATATTATGTTGCCATAATAAAAAAAATACCTTTCATGATTGGTCGACAGAGCGCCTGATTTCGGAACAAGAAATCCGTGGTTAGAATGAAACCGTCGATTTCATGTCCTCATTTTTGAAGAAATAAAGTGTGAAAAAGGACGATAAAATGAATTTCCTGAGACTGACGAAATATTTAATCGGAGCATCTACCTGGCGTCTTTTGTCAAAAATTTAATCAAAAACTATTTTGCATTTTTAGGTGTATCGATTGGCATATTTGCCATCGCTTAGGCCTATTCTACACGAACGAGAACAACGAGCGTGAGCTTATGCATATAGCTCGGGGCTTCGAGAACCACGTGGTTTGGATTCTCGAATCAGAGCCATCTGAAAAAGCTCGCGCAGGGTCTTGCATCGTGTGGAATAGGTCTGAAATGCGACATTACCGACCAGATATCACACGACTGAAATAACTTTATTTTGGACTCTCCATCCACGCTTTCCAAATACTCTCAAAGCGATTTATATACACGTCGAATTACAATCACCTTGAAAAGTAACAAACTTACCAGTAGCAGGTGGGGCAAGAATGAGTCACAATCAGTCCATTAGGATGCATTCTAAAAGACAAAACTGTATGTAAATATCAAAACTACAATTGTTTGCATAGTAACGTATCTACCACAAGATAAAGCGCTAACCACATAACGAACATTTGTGTTGTATTACTTGCTACGGATATCATTATGAACCCTTTGCACTCCAGGAACATATGTTTAATATGTACAGCCGCGGGAAAAAAAACGAACCACCAAGGATTATTTCGTTAGTTTTTATAGTAGAGCTAAGCTAAATATTTTGTAGGGAATAAAGTCTACTATACATTGATATATAAAAAAATTGCATAGGGGACTATCTTCATACTCGATTCCGCACCAACTTTAAAATTTTCAATAGCAACACCTACTTTTGATAGCGCAGAAATGTTCCTCGTCCTCAAAATAATACGATATATAAATTTTCGTTAATTTCCTACATTTATATGCAGAGATATTAGGCAATATGTATCCAACTTATTTGAGGGGCTACATCCACATTTTACCCCCACGTTTAATTTGGAAACACGTTTTATTACGAAATGGACGCGGGTAGAAAATGTTTTGTCGTTAGCCGTGGTTCTTTTCCCGTGGTCATTCATTCCTCCACTCCCGTATACCCCTGGCCTTTATATAAGAATTTAGAATTTTATGCCAACGCGATCACAGCGCCTTTAATCCGCAAAATTAGTGAAGATTTCTGTTAAGTTCTGTAGTATTTAAATTTGTGTATAATCCATGAAAATTTGATGCACATTTAAATATATAAAAAAAACTACAAAGAGGAAAATCATGAAATTTTAGATATACATGAAGCGTTTTTCTGAATCCATCACTATAAAAATACAGCATGGTTGCTATTCATAAATTTTATGAATATTAATATCCTAATTTAAATAAAATTAAAAAATACACATATAAGTAATGAAAATTAGTGTATTTTATTTGGGTCGTTTAGAAGTAACACAGATAAAAATATCAGCTTAATAAAATTATTTCGAAAGATATGATTAAAAGTTTAAGAAATTCATTTAACATTACGAGTTCTAAACTTCCGGTATTCATAATTAAAAAACTACTTAACCAAATGACTTACAAATTGATATTCAACGATATATTTTGTCGTAGATTTTAAATATTGAATCAAAATTGGGTCTTGCAATTGGAAATTTTAAAGTTGGTGCGGATTTTAATATGAAGATAGCAATGCAAATTTTTTTTTATAAATGTGTAGTAGAGTTTATTCCATACAAAATGGTATATTAAGTTTAGCTCTACTATAAAAACTAACGAAATAATCATTGGTGGTTCGTTTTTTTTCCCCGGCTGTACGTTCTTCTTACGGAACAGTCATTTCTCGTTCAGTTCTTTTCCCTAATCAATGCCCCGATGATTCCCACATGATGTCATACTTTCAAATTGAGCTATATAAAGAACAAGCCAGCGACAGAACCATGCTTTATGTTCAAGAGCAAAGTTCTCGTCCAATGTGAAGATCAGGAAAAAAGAACAGCTCGTTATTTTAAGACAGAGTCGCATCTCGAGTGCAAAGGGTTAAGCCAAAAAGATTTTCCTCATGACTGAGCACAAGTGGTTTAATGAATTAACGTCCCACCAAAGCTTCACAATGGGCTATTAATGACAGTGCGGAATCTACCCCAAAGGAAAAACCCGCGAACATTGCCTTGTAGTCTGTTCGAAATAGGAGTGAGGACATTAGACTTCGACAACATTCGAATACATACCATATAGTATGAATTCTCGAATCACCGAGTTGCTCCCGCCAATGGCCGTTAACCATTTAAACTTTCGGAGTAGGATATATATTTACTCATAAGTTGGTTATTGAAGATATTTTTTAAATTTGGTTTATTAACGTCGACTGGATCTGTACAGTTGGCTATTGACGACGGTGTGTATTAAAGGAAAGACTCGGGAACGATGCCTCAAATTGTTTAACCATGAGCAGATAACGAGGACAATACGTGATCTGGAACCCGACCCATCACGACATTGGACCCCGATCAAATTTATCATGCAATCTTATTATAGTGCAATTGGCCGATTACCAACTAAACGCCTTTATCCAATGGGCAACTGGAGTCCACTAGTTTTATTTAGGAAAGTTCTGGGTACGGTTGGCCTCTTTGCAGAAGACTTAAAAATTCTAGAATTCATATCACGTAGTATGGATTTTCATATCACCGAGAAGCTCACTCGCCTTTTACACGTCCGTGTAGAATGGGCCTAAGAATTAACTGAAAAAGGTGTTTTGAAGGTGCCACAATACTATATTTTAGTGAAATCTCATATGCAAAAATAAAATTCGAAATAACCGATTTGACCATTCTGCGATCGTCAAGGCTACTTTCGTCAATTTTAACACTTGAATAGTTTGGCTTTTGACGAAACAAGAATTTCGCACAATTTTTAAGGAAATAGTTTACTTTGGTCCCTTTCCGGCTATTTTAGTTCTTAAAGGTACATTGCCACCACCCAAACGAGATTATCTGACTTGGCTTCGTACCGAAAGATCTGTCGTTCGAGTCGGACCACCGATATTTATTTGAAAGTCCTCATTTGACGAAGTAAATTTCGTAAAAACGACAAAATTTATTTCCTCAGTTCAGCGAAATGTTTAACCGGGGCATAATAACAGGAGTCTGCTTCGTCTAACATGAGCGTGCAGTTTAACAGTGCACCAAGAGAGTCAATCGACAAAGAGGGACAGGATAAGAAAAAAATTAACTAAACAGATCATCCCTTAAATATTTCCAACCATTCTCGTATGTGTGAAATAAAGTATTCACTAACAATATACATTTGTTAATACATCTAGCCTCAAGGTTAGATTACTAATTGCATTACATTTCACAGTTGAGTAAGACTACATTTTGAATGCATTTTCAAAGCATATAAAATAACTGAATACATAAGAACATAAAAATGGACTAATGCAATATTGAAATTAATATACTTTTAAGTTACCTACTTTTTTTTTTTTGTCTACTTGAAGACTTTGCAAAATATGCAGACCAACGGAATATATATCAAGGCGACAATAATAAGAAAAAGAATGACGTTTCAGAAATTTTCTGGACTTTATATTAAGTTGAAGATTCAAATCAACACTCTTCACTTCTTTAGTTTGTTGGTATAATTTACGTAAGTTATTTGAAACAGCTTCGCCTTTGAGCTAAATGATGGGCTGTTGATGACGGTTCGGGATCTATCTGGTTTGGTTTGGTTAATTAACGTCGCACTAGAGCTGATCACTGGGCTATTGGCGACGGTTCGGGGCCTATCTCGAAGGAAAGGCCCGGGAACGATGCCTCGTATTTTTGAACCATGGTCAGATGACGAGGAAACACCTGAACTGGCACCCAACGCCTTCAATAGATGTCGGGACTTTGGACCCCGATCAGATTTATCGTGCACCAGTCCCGTATACACGCCGTTAATTTTTGCGGATGTTCTGGAATGTACAGGTTGGCAACCACTGCCTTACACGATCGTAAAGACGAGTCTTACCAGCAGTACATAACGTCCTTCCAGAAGGACGTTGTACAATCAAAGGTTCATGATTCATTTGCTATGATTTTCAACTAAATTTTGCATAGATTTTCGATGAACAAAAATTTGGTTTAATAAATTAAAAAACATTCATGGAAAACCAAATATATAAAAAAATATTAAAAAAATGTACAAAGTTTATAAAATAAAACAAAGATTACATCTATCGATTCCTGTAGAAAAATCTTAATATTTTGAAAATATCCATTTTATTTTAAAATTAAAGAACGGGAGTTCTACAGAACTGCTTACATCTTCCAAACTGATTTCCTATTTCTGCGATTTGCAAACTGACTGACATGTTTGTTTTTGCTTAAAGGCACCAATTCAGCGGCGATGGTGGGATATTCTAGAGCCACGGCAGAAGAAGAAACTTCTGGGTGATGGAATGGACGTTCCTCATCACCAGATCTGGTAACAGGAATCGGATCTCCAGTTGGCTTTGATTCCTGTTCAACGGCATCACACAGCAAGACAATGTAAAGTAAAAAGGCAATAGGAATGGAAAAAAGAGCAAATCCTGGATGACCAGAAGTTGGTAGAAGAACCACAAGAACAAGCCAACTGCGGACGAAACCAAACAAACGCTTTCGTCAACCATCTCAAATAGATATATTGGTAATCAACTTTACGAATTACGTTTTGAGATATTTCTCACTCAAATTTGAATAATTCAATGAAATAAAATAAAGATGTCTTAGCTTAAACAATAATAAAAAAAAATCGGAAATTGTTAGAATTATTCACTCTGTATGTCAATATCTTTGGAAATGAGATTGCCGACGACTTGGCGAAGGGAGGCTCGGCGGAACCATTTCGCTCTGACTCCTACCTCACATTTGATGAACTTTTCTCCATCAGGAAAATCAAGGACTTAAAGGTGTGGAGGGTCCCTCCATCCCATGGATGGTATAGGCCGGACAGCCCTGGTGGTTCTATTGGCCTCTCTTATGATAGAGCCGATCAGTCGGCATTGTCCAGATTTGCTAGTGGCCACTTGCGAGGTTGTTTTTATGAAAACGGCGTTAAGCAGTTTCCGGTATGCTCCAAGTGTGGAGTGGAGAGTGCGACCCCGGAACACATTCTGTCTTGTCTTCGGCTCACCAGGGACTTTTTCGAGACGGATCCTTTGCAGGCCCTGGATTTTTTGAGGGTGTGGGGACTCATGGAAGCTGTCTAGCTGCTGCTAGCCAGCGAAGGACAAGTAACAACAACATTCACTCTGTTACAGTATTGTCTGTTTGATGTTTAAACATTGTCACCAGATAATAAAAACATTGTTTTTTTTGTAGCATTGACAACACAAGTATTTTTTTTAAATGAGAAAATAGACAACCCACAATAGAAAGTTTAATTTTAAATGTATAAGAAATGTAAATGCTCTGTTAAAATACATTCTCATTGTTGAAAAATATTTCCGATTAAGTATTTCGCCAAAAATGAAAAGGATATTACTAAAAAAATTGTCGATTGGGAAAAACTAACAAAATAGTTTGTCATCAACAGTTTGCATTTGTGTACAATTTGCATTCTATAACATTCCCCTAAAATATTTCCTTTCCAAAGGTTAGAAACAATTAACCGAAAAAAATAATCTCCCCCCAAAACTCAAGTTAGCAACAAATAACAAATTTAAAGCAACATTCCCTACCCCAAAAAATAACCTCCCGTTTTCCATATGTTCATTCCGAATTCTATATCCCTTATAATAACTCGAAATTTATGTCATTGGACTTGGCCCTTTTTCTCTCATGCAAAAACATTTAGCTTAGAGATATAATTATAAAATGATTATTATATAATATAATAAGATTGATCCCCGGATGTGATAAGATGTGAATATATATATATATATATATATATATATATATATATATATATATATATATATATATAAGCTCACTGTTTGAATATCTTGTCTCAATAATTTTTTTTAAAAATCTCATTTATTTTTTCATTGCTTTGTATACATTCCAAATAAAATAGTTATACAGATTTAAATTAGTGCTATTCATCACATTTCTGTAGCGGACTTAAAAATGTGAACCGTGTTGCACGTTCATTTCTTGTCAATATAAGTCTCTGTAAACCAATTCCGATACTATGCTAGATGAAGTAATACGACTGGGATCTGAAAACCCTGTAATAGAAATAAAAAGTTTTTTAGACAAAATATTTTTATACGAATACTGCAAAAGCATATATAAAATTTTAGAAAAATCGCAATGCTCTCTGTGAATATGTCCTTGTATAAAATGAAACTTCTTATTAATAATAATACTAATTACTAATACCTCAAAAAACACCTTCTCATCTCAAAATGTTGCAAATTTTATTTTAAAATGCAAAAAAAATATAAAAAATACTTTAAGTTTATACAATTTATTTAAAAACACCATGGTATTCATATATTTGTAATGCTATCGAGATTTGCTTTCAATGAAGCCCCATGCGGTTAAGTTGCAGATGACTAAATAACTAGTACTAATCTATTTTGTTTTACGTTGTAATGCATAGCTTAAAATTATTCCTGTTATATTTTTAAAAAAATCATCTAGTTTTAATACTCGTGGGAATTATAGAACAAATATAAGACATGTAAATTACTCTCACTTGACCAACTTTTTAAAATCATATAAATAACAATGGTCCAATGATATTTACTTTATCATTTGACATTAAACTTCGATTGATTTGCATACATTTAGTCAATCGTGTTTAAATATTCAAATTATAACTTACCTGTCTGAATCAATGCATTTCTAAATTCTTCCCTAATTATTGTTAATACTTTCTCGACACCTTTTTCACCCTGTAAAAGGACATTGGATGTTATTCAAGTTAACAAGCCTTCTTTTTAAAGTACAAATACATCTAATGATAATTACATCTATCAATTTGCACATGTAACAATTTTGTTTTGTTTTTGTCGTCTAGAGCAGTGGTTCCCAAAGTGGGTTCCGTGGAACCCTGGGGTTCCACGATAAAATTTAGGGGTTCCGCGTGAAAAATTTTATTTGATTAAAAAAAAAATAAGAATGATGTTTAATATATTCACATTTTCGATGAATATCCAAATTTAGCAAAACAGGCTATTCTAATTCTACTGCCGTTTGCAACCACTTATTTGTGTGAAGCTGGGTTTTCAAAATACGTTGCGACAAAAACCAAATATCGTAACAGACTTGATGCTGCACCAGATATGCGAGTTCAGTTATCAAACCTAATGCCCAATTTTAAGAGAATCATGGAATCAAAGAAGCAGGGTGCATTCTTCACATTAAAGATTTTCCGTTTATTTTAGTTTATGTTTTGTATTTTTATTAATTATTTCTATGAGGATTTTTTTTTTTAGTTTTGCTTAATTCAATAAAATCTGAAATACCAAAATAATACTTGTTTCATATAATATCAGATATTATATTTTGAAAAGTCGTTGATTAAAAAATATTCAGGGTTCCGCGATCATTGGCAACAATTTTTGGGGTTCCACAACCAAAATAGTTTGGGAACCACTGGTCTAGAGCATCGGTCTCAACCTACGGAACACATACCCCTGGGGGGTACGTGGTGCAGGCACGTAGGTATAGACGTAGGTGGTTCAGTGACTTAGTAACTTATTCACCCCCCCCCCCAATTTTTGAAAGCTTATATGAATTTTCATTCAATTCCTCAAAACAGGAATACATTGGCATAAAAGTATCGAAACAGCAACAATTATCATTTATTTTTAATGAAATCGCTACCAATATATAAGTCATCGACATTTTAAAAAATAAGTACATAATACTCCCTAATTATGGTTGGTTTGGTTTGGTTTGGTTTGGTAAATTAACGTCGCACTAGAGCTGCGCAGTGGGATATTGGCGAGGGTTCGGGGTCAATCTCGAAGGAAAGACCCGGGAACACATACACATTCACACACACATTCATACATGCACCTCGTTATTTTAGAACCATGGTCAGATGACGAGGAAACACCTGAACTGGCACCCAACGCCTTCAATAGACGTCGGGACTTTGGACCCCGATCAGATGTATCGTGCACCAGTCACGTATACACGCCAGTATAATTTGTTGGATATTCTGGACGACTTTCTAGTAATTTTGTAGCGAAGCTGCACTAATTATGAAATAAATTTATAGAATACATTTTAAATTTTACGATTCCTTGTTTAAAATAATATATAAATAATCCCGTTTGACGATCTATTCCCTGTGTCGCAGAAATTCAAACGCTATATAATGCAACACGATGACGTTATGTTATGCTTAGTTTGAGATAAATAAAAAGGACATCAAAACAAATTTTTGAAGCTTTTTAAAAACTATTTTCCTGGGTAAAAACCACGAAAAATACCAGGTTTTCCTCATGCAACTCCACAAGAAGTATTATACTAGAAATTGAAAATTATCTAGTTTTTTTAATGTATTTTTATGATTTTTACAGTAATTCGATTTTTTAATTTTTTTTCTTCTTGACTTTCAATGGGAGGGGTTTGAACCCCCTGAACCACCCCTTTTCCTACGTGCCTGACGTGGTGGTCCGGTTGGGAGCAGAGAGTTGTAATATTAAATAGTGAGCATCTTCAATACCAGACTCTCATAAGGCCGCGGTGTCAACATTAAAAAGAAAATCCAACATCACGTGGTTATAGCGCTGCCACATTTGGCGTACAGACATGTGCAGGAGTTTCAAATTTGGCGCACTTTCTTCTTTTTTGGTGATAAGGAGTTCTGTCTGTATTCAACTTCTTAACATATATGTATGTAATTACTTATTTTCAAACAATATGCGCTAAATATTTCCGCTTCATTAACGAAACGAAAATATTTAATTTGTGTTCAAAACTGGAAAAAGCGAAACTCTTTATATTTCTCAGGTTTTATTGTTCATATTTTCTTATTGACGTATACAAAATAACAATTGAAAGAACTTCGCTTATGGTAAATTTTTTACATAAAAACGTAATGCAATTATTTCAAAACTACAAAGTAAGAAAAATCTCCTTAATATATATGTTAAACTTCCTTAAATTGTGCCACTCGTTCAATAAAAACTATATTTAAATACAAAATGAAACACAAAACCATATTACAATACTTCGATCTCGTTTAGTTCTTAAAGTCGCCAAGGCCTGCCAAGTAATATTGGCGCATGAATGAATTGGCATTTCCACATGTCACGTGGTTTCAATGATGAACACACGGAAATCAGCATTTTTATTCCTCTATTTGTATCATTACTCTATGGTTGGGAGTACGCGAAAATATTAAGTCATGGCGAAAAGCAACTAAAATGACAAATAAATAAACAAAGTACATAAAATCTAAAATAAAAGCCTATAAGTCATAAATTTGAGTCGTTTTATTAGTTTGCCAGCTAACCTAAGAACACTACTGCTTAGCAAACAAACACAAACTTTCTTGCGTAGATTGATAGGTGAGAAGGATTCCGAGAAGGATGCACTCATAAATAAAGAGTTTTACCAAGGGGTACGCGAGAAAAAAAAATGGTTGTACTGATCTAAGTATTAAAACATAAAACTAATTCGGTTGTTTAATATCCCTAGGAAAGTTAAATTAAATATATTTTTTTTTCCACAAAAATTTAAGATTATTCTCACAATTCCGGGTACACTCTTTTTCGCCTTCTATGGAACGAATTCCGCGTGTTTACTGTTAAGAATTTACAGTTTTACGAATTTTACCCCAATAGTGAGACCCCAGATGGGAGGCCTTCCGATGAAAGCCACCGTCGCACCCCTCGCGAGGGCCTTGAAGACGTCGTGGCCGCTCCGGATGCCCCCGTCCACGAACACGGGCACCCACGGGTAATGAGATTTGATGGCTCTAGCAATCGCAGGCAAGGCGTCGATCTAAAATGAAATTGTACGTCCCATATATATATATATATATATATATGTATATATATATATATATATATATGTATATATATATATATATGTATATATATATATATATATATATGTATATATATATATATATATATACATATATATATATATATATATATATGTATATATATATATATATATATATATATATATATATGTATATATATATATATATATATATACATATATATATATATATATACATATATATATATATATATATATATATATATATATATATATATATATATATATATGTATATATATATATATATATATGTATATATATATACATATATATATATATATATATATATATACATATATATATATATTATATATAATATATATATATGTATATATATATATATATATATATATATATATATATATATATGTATATATATATATATATATATATATATATATATATATATATATATATATTATATATATATATTATATATATATATATATATATATATATATATATATATATATATATATATATATATATATATATATATATATATATATATATATATATAATATATATATATAATATATATATATATATATATATATATATATAATATATTAAATATAAATAAATATAAAATATATATGTATGTATATAAGATATATATAAAATATATATGTATGTATCTACGCATTGTACACTGAAGAACCATAAAAACTGGTACACTTTATTATTATCGTGTACCTTTAGAACACGCAGATCTGCCACAAGGCCCTATTAAAACATTGCAGCAAGGAAAGACCGCTTTGAATGGGGCCCCATTGCTCTCAAATAGACCTTGGAACATCAAATAAAATCGAACTTTTCCATGCCCTAAAGTTCTTGTCCCTGAATGTCATTAAAATGAAACAAATGATAAGTACTGTAATAGCTTGTATAAATAATAATAAGTATTCCTAATATTCTGTGTGTTTCGATTTTTTTTCAAGAAATTCGAAATGTAAAACAAGTATCAAAGTTGTATTTTTAACTAAAATTAGTAATGCAATTTTTTTAATTTAGTAGCAAACAATGTGATTTGGGGGCCCCTAAAAGTTTATCGTGGAAGCCCGGACTTCACAGAGTGAGAGAGGATATAAAATGATGCATTTCCTGTAAATAGTTATGCATTTCCTGTAAAAAATGATGCATTTACTTCTTGTAAGAAATTATGTATTTACTTCTTGTACAAAATGATGCATTTACAAGAAATAAAATATTAAGTATGGAAAATATTTATGAATATAAATTTCGAAACACGTGAACCCCTTTTCATCAGGGGGGGGGAGCGAGGCCCACGCGTCCCAAAGATCCATGTGACGTGCTTAAAACATGCCAAATCGTAACAGATCCCCCGACACCATGGACAGAATAGGTTTTTTCGAAAACACATATGAACAGGAATCCATAAAATTACAAAACAATAAAGTGAATAATTAAAGACTTCGGTATGATTGCGGAAACTATGGGTTACGGCCACCATCACTGGGTTCCCCTTTGTGAAACAATGGAGGACATGTATGATTGAGCTATCGGCAAGCGTTTTTGATGATTTACATCCCAGTATTAGGCACTTTTGGCACGGAAATAGGATTTTATTGTTAGATGTTGATTTGTTGGTTATGGTTTGATGGAGGTTCGCTCTTAGTTAAGTTTGTGTTTTGTTAATTTTCTTGTATTTTTTAGATGGCTTAATTTTTCACTTTATTATTTTGTAATTTTATGGATTACTGTTCATATATGTGTTTTCGAAAAAACCTATTCTGTCCATGGTGTCGGAGGATCTGTGACGATTTGGCATGTTTTATGAACGTCACATCAGAAACTCCACGGATCGTTGGGACGCGTGGGCATATATATATATATATATATATATATATATATATATATATATATATATATATATATATATATATATATATATATATATATATATATATATATATATATATATATATATATATATATATATATATATATATATATATATATATATATATATATATATATATATATATATATATATATATATATATACATATACATATACATATATAAGATACTATGGAATTTTGGCCACTTAAATACCCTTGATGACTACATTGCACAAAACTATTCACCTCATCTTTGCTCGAAAATTTAACTTACTTATGGAAGAGTGTCTTCTTCTAGTATTATTAAAAGAGCTTTCTGGTTTTAACTGAAAGAATGAAAATTAAAATTATCATTAAGCACTAGTTCCCCCACCCCCTTTTTCAATTTACTTGTTTAAAGTTATTCATTATGCTGAAAATATTTACATTAAAAAGACTACTTTTAAATCATAGTTAAGGAAATATACGATAATTCAGCTTTTCCAAGTACATACAAGTTTTTATTTTGTATTCGAATATGGGAGAGTCTTTACATAATATTCTGTCAAATTCATCTAATTTTAAGAGATTTTCATGTTTTATTAACAAACAAATTTTAAAATAAAAAAAAATTCCAATACCGTAGGCAAACTACCATCCAGTTGTCGTCCTCCTTGATTAGACACAAAAATGCCAGAGGCCCCCGCTGCAACGGATTTTATTGCATCTTCAGCTGAAATGACGAAAAGACATTTTATTTCCATATCCAGGTTAATATAAACGTACATTTCCGTATGTCAATAATAATTCAAAACTTGAACTTTACATATTTTTTCTTATAACATTTCATTTCAAAATTTCAAATGTAATTTTTAAAAACTATGACTTCAATAATTGAGGTCATAAGTGATATAATATACAAGTAAACATTATTTCCTTAAGAAAATGGGCATCGTAATTTTAATAATCCTGAGCACAAAAATTACCGAAAACTTTCTCTTGAACACTTTAACCATTAAAGTGTTTAGGAAAATGCCAAAATTGTGAAGTTTTTTTTTCCTCGGAATAATTTAATTTATATTTCCAATGAATGTATATTATTTTTAAAATTTTATTATTTTAATAAATACAGCTTCCAAGAAACATTCCAATGTCTTCACAATCTTCTTCAAATCTAACGTCTTCAAAATAAGTTCCTGGTAAGAGCATGTGTAGAAAGAGCATATAGAGTGAAATGCAATATCACTATAACGTGAACCGTACGAAACCATGAGCCACAAACAGCGTTGGGCATTTATTTCCAGCGAACCTGACGCTCACAGACATCGTTCTAAGAACGTAGAAAGTGGTTTACCCGAATCCATAAAAGGTACCACTCATTTGAGTTCGATGCTATTCATAAATTTCGGTAGACACGGTATACGTAATTTTTTTAATAGCCATTACTCAAATTACACTTCAAGGATTATATATTCGAATACCAAAGTCCAGGGCCGCCATTAGCTACCGCGGGGTCCTGCGCAAACCTGACCGGGCCCCCCAAAAAATTCCATATTTTATCGGAGTTAAAATTCATAATACATTGACCTTATTATTCAATATACCAAGAATATTTTATCTCGATTTCGATTCAAGAGCCACACTGTTGTTTTGGACTAAAAATTTAGTGTGTTTTCTATTCAACATCGATATAGCAAAAGTGTTGATTTTAAATCCATCAGAAAATACAGTTTACAAATGAACGTTTTTAAGCATTGAAACCCGAGAAGTTATATTTTTTGCATAGGCTATACGGTTTTGAATTTTGGAAACATTTACACTGTTGCGGTATAAATGTAGAAGGTAATCTATGCAGGTTCGACTTCGGGAAAAACACTCTTACTATTGCATATTCCATTTGTACTCTAATAACTACACACAATATTTTATCACTTTAATTTTTATCACATTTGTCAGTGCTATATGCAAAATAGCTCTACTCTGCCAAAAAACATGATGTTCGAAAAATCTAATTGCTCAGAAAATGTTGCCTATTATTTGTCAGCAAAATGTCGCTGATAATGCTTTTCTTTATATAGTGGAAAGAAATCAACCCAGCAAAATATATTCAAATCCTTTGCTTAGTTGCACAACTCCTCAAACAGTCTGTGCTTCTACTAGTAAACAAACGCCTGAATTCAATTAGTTTCTTGTGAAGTTTGTCTACGATTTTCTTGTCTACGATATATTTACGCAAGTGTGTGTGCGTGCGTGGGTGTTTTTTTTTTGTTTGTCCATCCGTTCGTTCGTTTCTTCGTTTCTGCATCAATTTTCTTGGATCTATTAATTTTGAGATATTTTAACTACTTTCAGTCGCCCTCTATCTAATTTATAAATTACTGAAAATTTCTTAGATTGAAAGATATATATTTATATATATTAGAGAAATAGGGAAATAAACACTGCAATAAACGTTATTTTATTCACCTATATAAAGGTATTTCAATTAGTTTAATATACAAACCTGCTTCAATTAATTTCAATGACATTCTTACAGTACCTGTTAGAATGCCTTTAACGACTATAGGCAGTTTTGTAATTCCAGCAAGCCAAGATATATCATTGAAGCCTGTGGTTAATTCATATTCAGTATCATTATCCTTAGATGATAGTATGTTTGGATTTCTAAAAAAGAGAATTACATTGTTAATACTCAGTAAGTTTTTGCTTGAATAAAACTTTACTTTAAGTTTGTAAAAACTGTTTAAAAATACCTACTTTTCAAAATAAAGCCGACTCCATTCATTGAGTAAGACAATATTATTGATAATTAGTAATTCACTATACGACTATCGACGGCAAGACGACATATACTTTTTGCTAGACGTTTCTGGCGGGGTTTTTTTTAATTTCCTGTGGTTATATTTTGAGTTTTGGATGGCGCGCTGTTCAGTCGGTTAGAAATAGTTGTTCAGAAGATGGTTTTCCACATTATTGGATGTTTATTGCTGAAATGGGAAACGAGTTATTACAACTCAATTATCTTACTTCTCGTTCTTTCGGCATTTGAACATACCTTTTGAACATTTCTTCTGTTTATAACTTCTTCTCGTCGCCCTGGTGGTTAAACGGATAAGGCTCTGGACTGCGGTGCCTGAAAATATACGTTCGATACCCGATGTCTTGGTTGTAATTGTCAATATTTATTGAGTGATTTGTGAAGGTAACCCTATGCACATGCTCTTTTTATTCACTTTTATCATTGTACTCATTTTCGAGTTCATGTCTTTTTCGAAATTGAAACTTATGTATGCGGAGCCATGATAAGCATGTACTCAAACATGAGTACATTTTAATTATTTTTGAGTACTTATTTTTGGTAAAAATTTACTGTACGGTCACCCTTGGCGACTTTTTCAAAATCTGGCCAAAAGTCGCCATTTTGGCCACTGTTATCCAATAGGGTTGCTGAAATTTCTTGTCATGTCAGATGGGTCCTGCCATTTAAAAAAATGTATCGCCAAATATGGAAAAAATCGCGCCAAGGGTGACCGTACAGTAAATCTGACCCCTATTTTTATTAGTGAAGGTATCGTCAATTCAAAAAGTGGGAAAAAAATTAAGGTATTCGACGAACCTATCAAGATGTCTTAGAAACGTAGTAAACGTTCGCAATAGCTACGTCATATCGTACTACACATATGACAAAACTGAATTTGTTGACGTACAACGTTATTGCGACGACACAGTGCTTCTTGGATCAATAAAAATATTAATAAGTATACTCACTCTTTAAAGTTCACATAATTTTTTATAAATACACGTCTGCCATTGCATCTGATGTCGTACAAGTACAATTGATCAATAGTCACCACGATCGCCTTGTATCCGGCTTTCTCGGCTCTGTGCACGACATTCGCAGTCAGCTGGCGATTGTGGAATATGTAGGTTTGCATCCAGAGTTCCGCGTCCTCTGGCACGGCGGCTGCTACGTCTTCGAGAGATGTGGTCGAGTACACGTCGAGTATCATGATAGCTCCCACACTGGCCGCTCCTAAAGCGAAAGTTAAGTACTTCATAAAGTGCATGCACAATCATTGTAAATCAGTTGGGAACAACAGCTTTCGATTTCAAAGATGCAATCTTTCCTTTCGCCCTTGCAGACTTATTTTTCAATTGAAGAAATAAAAATAATAGCCAAAAGTCAGACTTACGCCACTTTTTCTGTAGTTGTATGCATCAACAATCCCACCAGCTGGAAAGTGGTGCAACTCTGACTTTGACTTACGTCACTATTACTCAATTCGTTATGGTTCCAACTCACGGAGTAAAGAAA
Source organism: Troglohyphantes excavatus (assembly GCA_963932185.1). Lineage (NCBI taxonomy): Eukaryota > Metazoa > Arthropoda > Arachnida > Araneae > Linyphiidae > Troglohyphantes > Troglohyphantes excavatus. The sequence continues at coordinate 21,425,423 of OZ010673.1, forward strand.
AAGGTGGAGATGATTTGGCGAGATTTCATGACACATAAGTTAGCAACCCCAAACTAGGAACAAACAAACCTAGTTTGCAGTAGTTTTCCTACGAGGGAAAAATAAATTATCGCCAAGTACTGGTACAAAGTAGTGCTTTGGAATAGCGCCAAACACTTCGCCAGTTCCTACTTTTTAAGCGATTGCTTACTTCACATTGCAAACCGGTTTTAGACTTGTTCGCACCTCCACCTTCTTCTTTACACCGTGGTTCCAACTAGCACCACTGAGTTGGTTTGTTTTGATCAATTAGAGCTGCACAGTGGGCTATTATCGACGGTTCGGGGCCTATCTCGAAGGAAAGACCCGGGAACTATGCCTCGTATTTTTGAACCATGATCAGATGACGAGGACAACTAGTATTTTTTGGCGAAGCTGGCAACCCTCCGATTACAAGATCACTACATTTTTACTTTTCTTTGTCAAGTCCGTCGTACAGGATCGAACCAGAAACCCTTTGATTCCCAGCTGACGCCTTTATCTACTGGGCCACGGAGGGCCCCGGCACCACTGGGCCTGAAAGGGTTAAGACAGTTGCGATCAATTTCTTTCAAACTTGGTAAATGGGTGAGTAAAACTTAATACGGGGGTATTCTGGTAAATCAATTTTCAATGTGGAATGAAAACTTTTGATGGAATTCCTCATAATCCCGCCCGTTATTAGTTATTAATTTAAAGAAACTGTTCTATAATTTTGCAAATCGTGAGCCCCGTTTTTTTTAAGATGGCGGCCAACGCCGATGTTGTAATGTTTGAAGTCAGAAAGGAACATTTTGACTTCAAGTTTCCCATGTTATTTTTATCCGTATTGATGTTGTTTAAATACCTTGCTGATTATGGTCAGTGTACTAGAGTAGCCATCTCGTGGTTTTTGCTGTTACAACAAGTAAGGCACCATATTTGTTGTGGCACTATTGTGTTAAACTTGTAGAAATGTTACGTTTAGAAGTTAAATACGCTATCAGAAAAATGATTCTGGGACTTTTTGCTTAGCCTGCGGAATTTTTACGCTTAGAAATTAAAGACGCTATGAGAAGAATTATTCTGCCCATCTTCATATAAAAATCTTTATTGAAAAGCGCAGTACTGAAATTCTCTACCATTTTTTTTATGCAAAACTAAAAAAAGTTGTGTAAACTTCATATTTTTATACACTTATCTCTTGTCTATGCTACAACACACAAAATATGATATACCTCGAGCCATGCCTCGTTCTCCATCGGGGTGGTACAGCGAATGTCCTCCAGAAGGTGAGATACCAATTGGAAATCCAATCTTTCGGCAGAAAACGGAAGTTTCCAAACTGTAGTTGGAATGGCCAGGTAATACTTTACTGTTTATCCATATTCTGCACATAGAAATGAAATGTATTTCTTTTTTACAATCAAGCTTAAATAAAAATTAAATTGTCACCGAGTATTGCCTTTGAAAATTGAGAAGTGCAGTTCCAAAACTTGCTTTTTCCATAATAGTATGACCAAAATATATTTTTACTAAAGCATTTTATACCCAATACAATTGTTAATTTAGAAAAAAGCCGTTTTAGTTCGAAAACTGCCTGAATTGCCCTTTAATTTAATTGAAAATATTAAGGAATGTCTCCATACTTGGTTTATTTTACGAAACATACATTTGTGTTCCAAACTTTTTGTTTTCCTCCGCTTTTGTTCCTGTTAAGCTGTATCAATACTTGTTGTTGGAAAATCACGTGGACAAAACTCCCACGCTCGTGAAGCGTCCAATAAAATGTCCGGAGAATGCTGAGGAGAAAAGTGATGATGACGCTGGAGCGTCGCCATCTTGGCAGAGACTAGATAACTATACTATGAGCAGGAAGTGTCAGTCTCGTAGGCGCACTTTCCTTTAATTGTAATATAATATGTAACCTATTTTAAGTTAATTCAATCTTAAATTAGATAAACCTGAAGAGTTGATTTCTATGCGCATACTTGAATTTGGATTAAGAGCCTTTTTAGATTGCCTGTTGGAAAAGGATAGCAGTAACTACAATAACCGAGGATAATACCCTTCTTGGGATACCCTTTATCTGGCGCCCCCCGGGTCGACGACCACATCCGAAATGCTATCCAGGTAAGCCGTTTCATTTTTTGAAAAATATTTGATGATTAAAAATATGGATCAACTCAAACGTTTAAAAACGGCTGAGCGCACAGCATACACAAAGGCATTTAATAAGCTAAAATCAATTCTAGATGCTGAAAGTCCACCAAGCGAGGACTTAGAAATGTCGTTTTGTTTCTTTAAATAAAAAGATGACAAATTAGAAATCACTCATCAGGCGTACTTAGATGGTATAGTTGAAGAAAAAGAATTTGAAACGGAATTTGAGAGTGTCGAAAGCTATAGGGAAAAATCTATTGAAATCAGATTTCGTGCCCAAAAAGTGATCGACAATTCCAATAAAAAGCAATGTAATATTCCCACTGTAAATCCCGCAGTACAGAATTCAGATAGTAGTCATAATAATGACGAAGTTTCGTACAATGTACGACCAAACTTTCCTGCAATACAGCTAAGACAATTTAATGGTGATTTAAGGGAATGGCTTACTTTTTGGAATCAATTCCGTAAAATACATGAAAGTAAATGTTTGAGTAATACGGAAAAGTTCCATTACTTAATTCAATCTATAGGGGAAAATTCTGAACCACGCGAATTAATTGAATCGTTTCCTATTACAAATGAAAACTATCTACTTGCCGTGCAATGTTTAGAAGAACAATATGGCCAAGAAGACATCTTGATACAAGTTTATATTAAAGATTTGCTGGCTATCGTTTTGAGTAATAGTGATAATAAAAAGAAACCCACTACTACTTTAAGTACCTTATACAATAAATTAAACACTCAACTCAGAGCATTAACTTCTCTAGGAGTAACGTCAGACAATGCGCAGTTATACTTTATCCCCTTGTAGAGAGTTGTTTGCCGTATGATGTTTTGAAGTGTTTCGAAAGAGGGAAGCTTAAATTAGTTGGCCCTGATACCAGTTCTAACCTAGAAGCTTTATTAAGATTCCTTAAACAGGAGGTCGAAACTGACGAACGCATAAAAATGGCTCGATCCGAATTCAGTTTGAAAGAAAAGAAACCAGATGGCCAATCGACGCCGATTACGCGCCCGAAAGTCAAAACAAACTATTCAGTCTCCGCTACTGATTTATTGAGTACTCCAAACTTGGAGCAGCGTTTGCCTTGTGATTTTTACCACATAAAGAACCATGAAAATGGGCGTTGCCGAAAAGCCTTTTCAATCCCTTTAGATGAGAAAATAAACGTCATTAAAAAGAATGGTCTTAAAAAGAATGGTTATATTTGCCTAACTAAGGGCCACATAAGCTGAAATTGCAGATCAAAAATAAAATGTGATTTTTATGAGAAAGGACGACATTTAAAATTTATGTGTCCTGTACTTGACAAAAATGAATCAAATAATTCTGATATTGTGCATACTGATAATGATAATGTAATACAAACTGTAAATTCTTTGCACACATATTCGCAAACAAATGTGGAGGTGTTTCTCCAAACATTAGTTGTAAGATTAATAGGCTATAAAAAAGAGAAGAACGTCCGCCTTATTTTAGATTCTGGGTCCTCAAAGAGTTATGTATTAAAATCAACCGCTATTGAGTTAGGGTATCAATCTAAAGGTGAACAAATATTTAGCCACTCCTTGTTTGGTGGAACTAAAACAAAAGAGAGTAAACACAATTGTTTTAAAATTAAGTTGGGAAATCTGAATGGGGAATATTTGTGTGATTTATATGCATTGGATCAGGAAATAATTTGTAATGACATTCCAAGTATTAAGACTGGCCCCTGGACAAGAGAATTAGAACTTAAGAAAATACATCTTTCAGATATAGCGCACAAAAGTGTAGGTCCTATTGAGGTGTTATTGGGTTCGGATGTCCTTAGGAAATTGTATACTGGAAAAAAGGAAGTCTTATCAACAGGATTGTAGCGTTACAGACCAAACTTGGATGGTCATCATCAGGGAAAGTCCCTTACGGTCATCATCGGGAGAACTCCAGTATGACTGTAATATCCATGCTCAATCAAGAAAATATGTCTATTTCTAAGTTATCGGATTTAGAAATAATGGGAATTCGTGATCCAGTGAAACAAAGAAGCAAAGAGGAAACACAACAGGCAGTTCTTCTTGATTTTAAAGAGACAGTGCACGTGTGTAAAGACGGAAGATACGAAGTAAATATACTGCGGAAAATTGACCCCCTTGCCGGGCAACTATGAGATTTCTGTGAAGAGACTGACCTCTACATGTAAGAAGGTAGAAGAAGATGGATTTCGGGAAAAATACCAGGAAGTTTTTAACGAAAGGAAAAGTGATGGACTAACAGAAGAAGTTCCAGGGGAAGAACTGTGCATGACCGGACACTACTTGCATCATCGTCCAGTTATTAAAGATTCAAGTACGAGTTTTTTTGACCTCAATGCGGCTTTGAGAAAATTTGACTGGCAAAAGATACAAAAGGAGTTTGAAGGGAACGAAATTAAATATAATCCGCCCTCATCCCCATGGTGGGGAGGTTTTATGAAAAGCCCATTCGCATTTTAGCAGATCAAAAGAAGAAATTTGGCAGAGCATTCAAAAGAATTTTGGCAGAGCATCTTTAAAGTTCGATGAACTTTCTACCTTAATTTGCGAGTGTGAGTCGGTCATAAGTAATCGCCTATTAACCTATGTTCCAGAAGAACCTGATTTAAGAACATTGACACCATCCGTGTTTTTACAAAGTCTCCCAGGTAACGAAATGCCAGAACTCGTCAATAACGAAAAAACAAGCCTCGTCAAGAGAAGGAATTCTATTACAAAACTTCGAAAGGACCTAAAACAAAAATTCAAAAAAGATTTTTTAGGTTTTCTACGATCGTCCCATGCGCATCGCCCCGATACCATCGCAGTAGGTGATATGGTTTTAGTAGGTAGTGACGACAGAAAACGGCTGTACTGGCCACTTGCCGTGGTCGAAGAAATATACCCGGGAAAGGATAAGATCAATAGACTCGTCAAAGTGAAGACCGCAAGAGGAGTTCACCTGCGACCGATCCAGAGACTCTGCCCTCAAGAAATCCGAAGGGAAGGACGCAGGACTCTTTGCAGCCTTGATCTCGCAAAAGATGCTTCAACGAAGGATGCGGTACTTTCTCCCACTTCTCCGGGGGACGGTGAGCCTTCTCCGACCAGCGCAGTGAAAACACGTTCAGGGCGGGTCGTGATGCCCCCGAAAAGATTTACATTTTGAAGTGTATTTTATGTTTTTCATTTATGTATTAATTTGTATTAATTCTTTCTTTTTTATCTTTTTTGAGTATCTCCCGAACTCAAGGTGGGGAGGATGTTGGAAAATCACGTGGGCAAAACTCCCACGCACGTGAAGCGTCCAATAAAATGTCGGGAGAATGCTGCGCAGAAAAGTGATGATGACGCTGGAGCGTCGCCATCTTGGCAGAGATTAGATAACTATACTATGAGCAGGAAGTGTCAGTCTCGTAGGAGCACTTTCCTTTAATTGTAATATAATATGTAACCTATAAATTAATTAATTAAATCTTAAATTATATACACCTGAAGAGTTGATTTCTTTGCGTATACTTGAATTTGGATTAAGAGCCTTTTTAGATTGTCTGTTGGGAAAGGATAGCAGTAACTACAATTACCGAGGATAATACCCTTCTTGGGATACCCTTTACTTGTCTTATCTAGTATATAACCAGAGGAGGACAAGCACACAATTTATGTACGAATAACTGGGTTTCCAAAACATATTATAAATCCAAAAAAGTATACACAATTTGATAACGAGGATTGTTGTTTCAAACTTGGCTTATCCAAAACTATAATTTCATCCAGTTAAAGAAATATGCTAATGGGCTGGACAAAACAAATTTTAAAACTGTACTATTCAAATAAGTAATTAATAATATTGTGATTTTAATAATATTTAGTTTAATTGCAAAAATTGTAGCTGTATTTTTTAAGGTACATCTGCATTTTCAATAAAATCAAAATAATTTCGTTTTGGTTAAACTGAACTTTTAAAAGTGATGGTTTTATGTGCCTGTTATTTGTATTCTTTAAACACTTAAAGGAATAAACGACATACAAAGTTCTTTGCATTAATTGAGTTACCCATTAAATCCCAAAACATTTTTCTACCAGTGAATAAACAATTACTTGATCGAAAACATGTTAAAACAAATGATCAGGTACTGAGTTTCGGGTAACTTATTCGTATTATATTTACCATACTTCGTAGAAAGTTGTGATGTTCAAATAGTAAAGACAGCCACAATAATAATAATACAAAAATATATCATGCTCCCAACCACTTATATATCTCTCTATCTCTCTATTTTAAAAAAAAGTAAGCCCTAGGGGGAAAAAGTCGGCCCTAGGGGGAATTTTCAGTTCTTTCAATGTAATTCAGATCGTATCTCAAAATGTTAAAGTCCTAAAATTACGAAATTAAGTGAATTTGTCAAGAAATGTTTGATAAATAAGAAGAATATATTTTTGTTTCAATACTGTTATTAGTTTATAAGTTATTTAATATTAAAGTCGTCGTTGATAAAATTTCGCTTACAAGTAATTTTGTCCGTCGAGTTTCTGAAACACTATTAAGAGGAGAGATCCAATTTTTTTAGGGAGTGTACAAATAGGTTTGAACTGGAAATCCAAGTAAGCATTTTTTAAAATTCGAATTAGTTTTGGATTTATAAATTTTTTAAACCTTTGAACACGCTCCACTTTTTGAAGTTTTTTCGCCCTCATTTTTGAAACGTGATTTCTAAATTGCTATAAGTCATTTAAAATTACATATTTTCTTATTAAAAAAAATATATTAATGTTCGTTAAAACTTCATCTTTCCGATGTTATAAAGATTATAGTTCTATCTTTACAATTAAATTAGATGTGGTCAATTAAGTTAGGTATAAAAAATAGTGAAGAAAGGAAAAATGTCGGATATTTCGAGAAAATTTTAATTTGCGAATTTTTGTCTCATTGTTCCGCTTGCATCCTAAAAAGTAAATGTCCTAAAATTATGAAATTATGCCAGTTTATTAAGAAATGTTTGGGTAATAAGATGAATATTTTTGTTTTTCAATACGATCAGTATATTAGACGTTATTTTATGTTAAATTCATGATTTTAGAACATTTTGAAAATAATTCATACATTTTTGTATACTTGTCTTCCAATTTTCAACAAAAAAATAAATAAAAAATTAGGGGTATAGATTAAACTATTGGCTACAAATGATCCAGAGCGTTTGTCAAATTTCGATTTAGTTTTGTAGTTATAAATTTTTAAATAATTGACGAAATGTCTGAAATAATCGTCAATTTTACGCGTAAAATTTTAAGTGATAAATTAAAACTGCTCTAAGTAGTTCAAAAATATACTTTTTTCCCGTTAAAAAAATATAGTTATATTCGTAAAATCTTCCTTTCTTGAATGGTATCAATACTGAAATTCTATCTTAAAAAATAAATTAGATGTAACTATTTATGTGAAGTACTATAATTATTATTAAAAGATATTTCGGAGCAAAATGCCAACGTTGGCAAAATGCCAACATGTATGTAAATCTAAATCCTGTAGCTTATTATATATTTTAACGGGAAATTATTATTAACGCCAATTCTCAATAATCTTACTTTATATAAATAAAAGTTGGCGAATTATTTAAGATTGGCGCGTTTATGCTACTGTTTGTTTACACATGTTTCGCTTTTCAATGAGTAGAAACAATTGCGTTGAAGCAGTTGAGATTTTCCAGTTATCCAGGGGGGGGGGGGGGGGGGGGAGCTGTAAACTTTTATACCTTAAAAGTTGGGAATTTCGAGTTTTAAAAATCCCTGAGTTGGGAAAATTTATGCCTCAGGAAAGTTAATATTATTAGCAAATGAAAGCGATGGAAGACTAGAAATTGCCCAGCTTGTATTAAGATGAAACTTAAATTAGACCTCAAAACAGAACACTGCATTGGAACATGCGTGCAATAAATCAATACTTTCGAGATAACTGTTTAATATTACCTATAAAAAAGCTGACAAATGTCTATAAGTTGGAACTGGGAATTTTTTAGCACTGTTGCGTTTTGAATTTCGAATCGTTAAGTGTGGTCTGGTTAATTAACGTCGCACTAGAGCTGCACATTGAACTACTGGCGTTGGTTCGAACAAAGCGTCCTTGATTGGTTATTGGTACGTATTTACTTACTACATCAAGGACGCTTTGGTTCGAGGCCTTTCTTGAAGAATAGACCCGGGAACGATGTCGAATATTTTTAACAATTGTCAGATAACGAGGACAACACTAGAGTTGGTACCTGACGTCCTTAAGTTGGGAATTTTGAATCGTTCACTTTCGGAATTTCGGATCGTTAAGTTGGGAAATTTCTTGTCTCAACATCCCAAAAATAAATTTGTGTGACGGCACTGCCAGCAATAATTTATATAACTAAAAAAAGTATTGTTGTTAGGACACATTGTCATTGTCTACAGTGTATGAAGCCGGTATTGTTTGCGAAGCAAACTATAGAGGATTGCGTAGCAATCCTCCGGGGGTTGGTGAAGCGTTAGCGGAGCAGGGGGCGGAGCCCCCTAGTATTTAAAAAAAAAGTAAGCCCTAGGGGGGAAAAGTAAGCCTAAGGGGGAATTTTCAGTTCTTTCAATGTTATTCAGATCGTATCTCAAAATGTATAAGTCCTAAAATTACGAAATTAAGTGAATTTGTTAAGAAATGTTTGATAAATAAGAAGAATACATTTTTGTTTCAATACTTTTATTAGTTTATAAGTTATTTAATATTAAAGTCGTCGTTGATAAAATTTCGCTTACAAGTAATTTTGTCCGTCGAGTTTCTGAAACACTATTAAAAGGAGAGACCCAATTTATTTACGGAGTGTACAAATAGGTTTAAACTGGAAATCCAAGTAAGCATTTTTTAAAATTCGAATTAGTTTTGGATTTATAAATTTTTTAAACATTTAAACATGCTCCACTTTTTGAAGTTTTTTCACCCTCATTTTTGAAACGTGATTTCTAAAATGCTATAAGTCATTTTAAATGACATATTTTCTTATTCAAAAAAATATATTAATGTTCGCTAAAACTTCCTCTTTCTGATGTTATAAAGATTATATTTCTATCTTTACAATTAAATTAGATATGGTCAATTAAGATAGGTATAAAAAATAGCGAAGAAGGATAAAAATGTCTGATATTTCGAGCAAATTTTAATTTGCGACTTTTTGTCTCATTATTCCATTTGCATCTCAAAAAGTAAATGTCCTAAAATTATGAAATAATGCCAGTTAATTAAGAAATGTTTGGGAAATAAGGTGAATATATTTGTTTTTCAATACGATCAGTATATTAGACGTTATTTTATGTTAAAGTCATGATTTTAGAAAATTTCGAACACAATTCCTACATTTTTGTATACTTGTCTTCCAATTTTCAACAAAAAAATAAATAAAACATTAGGGATATAGATAAAACTATTGGCTACAAATGATCCAGAGCGTTTGTGAAAATTTGATTTAGTTTTGTAGTTATAAATTTTTAAATAATTGACGAAATGTATGAAATAATCGTCAATTTTACGCGTAAAATTTTAAAGGATAAATTAAAACTGCTTTAAGTAGTTCAAAAATATACTTTTTTCCCGTTAAAAAAATATAGTTATGTTCGTAAAATCTTCCTTTCTTAAATGGTATCAATACTGAAATTCTATCTTAAAAAATAAATTAGATGTAACTATTTATGTGAAGTACTATAATTATTATTAAAAGATATTTCGGAACGAAATGCCAACATTGGCAAAATGCCAACATGTATTTGGCTGCCAACGGCGAATTATTATCAGCGCCAATGTTATCAGCGCTTGAAACCTTAAAAGTTGGGAATTTCGAGTTTTAAAATTCCCTGAGTTGGGAAAATTTATGCCTCAGGCAAATTACTATTATTAGCAAATGAAAGCGACGGAAGACTAGAAATTGCCAAACTTGTATTAAGGTGAAACTTAAATTAGACCTCAAAACGGACCACTGCATTGGAACATGCGTGCGACAAATCAATACTTTCGAAAGAACTGTTTAATATTACCTATAAAAAAACTGAAAATGTCTATAAGTTGGAACTGGGAATTTTTTTAGCACTGTTGCGTTGTGAATTTCGAATCGTTAAGTGTGGTCTGGTTAAATAACGTCGCACTAGAGCTGCACATTGAACTATTGGCGTTGGTTCGAGCAAAGCGCGCTTGATTGGTTATTGGTACGTATTTACTTACTACATCAAGGACGCTTTGGTTCGAGGCCTTTCTCGAAGAAAAGACCCGGGAACGATGCCTCATATTTTTTTAACATAGGTCAGATAACGAGGACAATACTTCAGCTGGTACCCGACGTCCTTAAGTTGGGAATTTTGAATCGTTCAAGTTCGGAATTTCGGATCGTTAAGTTGGGAAATTTCTTGTAACAACATCCGAAAAAAAAATTTGTATGACGGCCCTGCCAGTAATAATTTATATAACTAAAAAAAGTATTATTGTTAGGACATATTGTCATTGTCTACAGTGTATGAAGCCGATATTGGTTTGCGAAGCAAACTAAAGAGGATTGCGTAGCAATTCTCCGGGGGTTGGTGGAGCGTCAGCGGAGCAGGGGGCGGAGCCCCCTAGTTTTATATAAAAAAAACTACAACATAAGCCCGACATCTCAGCCCTCTAGTGCCAATACACCATACGTGGTACGTTCAAGATGTTTCACGTACTCCACTGCGGCTTGTGTCCCGGATACAACCTCTTAATTTTTTCATGTTCGATTTTCAAGAAATTCAAATACTAACTATGGGTGTGATATGTATATCCTTTTCAAATAAAATTTATTTATCTTTATATTTCTTTTTTTAATGTGTTGCTCTGTAATCTGTACTTTTTTTCAAGTAGAGGTGAATTACCTAAAGGATAGGTATCCCCAGAAAAATATCGACCTATCCCCCTTATTGGTCAACCCTTCTTCTTATGTCACGATATCTTACCTATTGTAGGCTTCCTTGTTTTGAAAAAATGTTCTTCCTCTTCCAGAAGCACACCAAACGAAGTTCCGTAAACTTAAATTCAATCGAGCCGGAGCGCATCGCTCATAATCCTCGACATCGTATAAGGTTTCAATGCTGTAAAGTAAATAGAACTTAACTTTATAAAAATACACTATTACAATAATATTTTTTCACATGAACATATACATTGCTTGTCCCATATAAAGTTTGTGTCAGAAAATGAAAATAAAATTTTAAAAAAAAAATGTCTTAAAAATTTTGAATGGCAGTATATATCCGACATATTTAATTCTAAATATAGTGAGTGGGGTGGTTTTCTTTTCCTACTTATTAACACATTAATTTTAAGAATATATTAATGGCAAGGTTATATGTCAATCTCTTTTTCTACACGGTATTGTTTGCGGCGGCTTTACAGGAGGAATACGAAAGTATCGCGGAACGGCGTTTCAATGGTATTCAAATACTTTCTTCTCGTTTTGAAATTACGTCTATGGAAGATTTGTAATTTAATTTGATGGCTTATTGGTGCATGCATGGTGACTTTTAAAGCTGTAATTTTTTTTATCACATGGTTTTAATCAACTCCGTGCGAAAAACATCTACTTTTGTTAGTTTAAACATATTCAATGCAATTGAAATTTATAAAAGACTAACAAAAGTACCCGTTTTTCGCACGGGGGGGAGGAAATAAAATAACGACAAATTACAGGAAATATATATATGTCCTTTCCTCCCAAGGATAATCGCATACCCAAATTTAAAATCATCATAAACATTTTTATATAAATTAAAATTTGAAATATCTCAATATTTAAAAAATTATAAGTTTTAAAAAAATTATTTGGTTGCTAATGCATCTATAAATCAGCCTATGGGGATAAAAGACATATCCAATAATTTCTGTATCATCTCTCATAAAGTATGGAATTTCAATCAATTAAAAGTATTTCTGCTCAAAAATATTTTGCTATGTGAATAGGGATTTCATTTCGGTACGGGTACAAATAGTTGCACGTAATCGTATAATAAAAAACCATGTAACATCTTTAACTCCACGTGGAATTAGCCTATGATGATAAATGGTATAGTCAGACGTTTTGAGAACATATTCTTAACCCGTTCCCCTTCGTTCATCTATACCATATGAGGAGGAGTGTCATGCTCACCTGCAATATACGCATCCCCACCCCCATAACTCAACATGGAATCAGCCATAGATAAATGACATGTCATTGTGTAGAGGATGGTAGACCGCGTAAACCAAGTTAGCCATTTATCCTCTGCCCCTCTGAACTGCGTACCGAGAGAGGCCCAAAAATATCCACGAACAAACCCTTGCGTTACCGTACGGCCGATTCCTACCATATAGTTTTAACGCGGATAGCGCAATTTAATCGGGATATGACTATTATTGTATTTTAATTTTTAATATTTTACTTTAATTGATGAAAGTTTAATTACTGTTATCATCATTATTGGGGTACAATGTTTTATTGCCTTTTTCACCTGTATCATTGTGGCTACGCCTTTGCAATCTCATCGACCAGCAACTCATCTACCTAAGTCAGCGTTTCTCAACCTTTCAGTATTTACGACCCAGTTTTCAATCATAATTTTCATCGCACCCCCCACTTACAAAATTTTGTTTACAACAATAATGTATATTGAGTATTTTTGATTCTATTTTTAACTAATTGCCAAAACAAGAGTAAAAGCGAGCCAACGTTGGCGAGAAACCACATCTGGCATTTTGCCAATCGGGCGGTGAACAGATGATGCGAATGAAAGCGGGGAAAATTTAATTATTATATTTGAAATGAAAGCCAAACAGGGATATAACGTTAAAAGAATATGAAAGTAGAAAAATTCGTTAATGAAAGTTAACCTAGACGGGGTGTGCTAAATTTAGAAACTGGGAATACATTTTTTCGAATAATAAAAGAAATAAAACAGAAGCATGACTAAACAAAAGAGAAAAAATAAGTAATGTTTGTGGACGGGAATCCACACGACCGACACCGTCTCGAGCATGCGCAGAGAAAATGTTTTCTCATAGGAAGAAGGAAAATGTTCGATAACACAAGTTTCAATTCCAGCCAGTCTCATTCGAGTCGATCCTTCTATCGCTATCGAATCTATCGTGAATGTGTATGTTATATATGTTTTCGTGTTAATTGCAATTCACCATATTAAATATTCACGGCAGCAGATTTAGGCAGACTCATGGATAAATTTTTAAGCGGAAGTAAGCGAGCATAAGGCGATAGTCAAGCATCAACAAGTATACAGACAAGCGTGGTTCCGAAAATAAAATCAAGAAAATATTCTCAAGAATACTTAAATTTTGGGTTTACCAGTACTGAAGTAAATGAAGAAGAAAGGCCCCTGTGTATCATTTGCTCAAAAATATTGGTCGCAGACAGCATGAAACCTAATAAACTTAAACAACATTTGGAAACGCTTCATAGTGAGTACGTTAACAAACCAAGAGAATTTTTCGAATTAAACTTAAAATCATATAAAAAGCAAAAATCATTTTTTAAAGAAACTTTGTCTGTGAATAAAAAAGCTTTAATTGCATCTTACAAGGTTTCATATAAAATAGCCAGATGCAAAAAACCTCACACCATTGGTGAAGAGCTTATTTTGTCAGCAGCAATTGAGATTGTAGAAACTATGTTTGGAGATAATTTTTCAAAACAATTGCAGTCCATACCTCTTTCAAATGACACTGTTTCTCGTTGAATTGGTGATATAGCTGAAGATGTACAGTGCCAGCTTTTCTCGAAATTGCGTGACAAAATGTTTTCAATACAGCTTGATGAAGCAACAAATTAGTAATAAAGATGCTCATTTAATTGCCTATGTTTGATTTTGTGATAATATGTCAATAGTAGAACTACTTTTCTGCAAACCAATAGAACTCAAAACAACAGCGCTCTCATTATTTGCTATTTTAAATGATTTTATGAACGAGGCAAACATAGAATTGAAAAATTGCGTCGGAATATGCACCGATGGTGCTCGTTCAAAGTCCGGAAGATTCCAAAATGTACAAGCACTTGTAAAACAAAAATCGCCTCAGTGCCTCTGGACACATTCCATGATCCACAGAGAAGCTTTGGCTTCGAAAGAAATGAAACCTGGTCTGAATATTGTGTTAACTACGGTTGTAACCGTAGTAAATTATATAAAAATGAGACCCCTGAAATCGAGAATCTTTTCCGCACTTTGTAAAGACATGGGTTCAGTACATTCAGCGTTGCTATTTTATTGCGAAGCAAGATGATTATCACGTGGTAAATTTTTGCAACGTGTTTATGAATTAAGAGAAGAAATCTCCATTTTCCTAGCAGAAGAAAACAGACCGGAAGCCGAGAATTTTCGCGATGGTTTATTTGTGATGAAATTGAGCTACTTGGTCGACATATTCGAGAAATTAAATAACTTGAATCTTCAACTCCAAGGAGCAAATATAAAGTTAACGCTTTTTGTAGAAAAATGGAATTGTGTAGCAAAAATTGAAAGCAAAAAAACCTATCAGTGTTTGCAAATGTGGATGATTGTACTAAAACTTACAAGGCTGATGAAGAACATGTAAAAGTTGTTTTTGTAACCATTGAAAATCCTTTAGCCATGCTGACAAATAATTTAAAAAAGTATTTTCTTGCTGACGACAAACTGATAGCAAGTTACGAGTGGGTTAGAGATCTATTTCATAAGACTCCAGAAGGATTCTCAATTGATGAGGAAGAAAAATTCCTAGACTTCAGGACAAGTGACGAAACCAAAAGACAATTTAGTAATAAATCACTATTTGAATTTTGGGCAGGAGTAGAGGATGATTTTTCTGCACTAGAAACAAGGGCATTTCTCATTCTATTTCCATTTTCAACATCCTACCTTTGTGAAACTGGATTTTCTGCTGTGGCTTCTTTGAAGACAAAATATAGATTCTCGGCTAAATATAGAAACAGAACTGAGAGTGGCTATTTCTAATATTAAGCCTTCCTTCGAAAAACTTTGCTCTGCGAGACAGGCCCAAGGAAGTCACTAATAATTATTAAATTTGTTTTTAATTTAGTATGTTTTGATAAAGTAAGTTTTGATTTAGAAAGTTGTTTTACTTTATTTGTTAAGTATGTCGAAATGTATTTTGTTTTCTATGTGTATGTGTGCTTTTATTTCAGTCAGTTAATCAATTTTTCTAAATAATATTTTCTCTTGGATATTCTCGCGCCTCCACTCTAGTGTGTTCAAGCCCCCCTAGAGGGGCGCGCCCCACAGGTTGAGAATCGTTGACCTAAGTAGTAGTTTTTGTTTTTTGGCCATGGAATACGTAACATTAAAATGTAAATTTGTAGCAAAAATAAATCTATTTGCAAATAAACTGCCACAAATTCTTAATAAAAGTGAGAATAAAATTAACGACGCGGCTTAAATACTCAACCAAAAATAGTCCTTTGTAAAATATGACAAACCTTCCTTTTACTAAGTCCAAATGCCAAGATGTTAAAAAATTTCCGTGAATGCTATTATTACAGAAGAATAGCCACCTATTTTAATTTTGAGAATATTTTTATTTCTCGATCGATGTATTAAAAAATTGGCAATTACGATTTTATTTAACCTATTTTCTTAAATTTTGATATTTCATTGCATAATTACTATTGCATTCACATAAAAAAAATACCTGTCATAAAAATATTTATTTAGTGAGGTTCCACAGAAAATTATAACCAAAACACACTTTATCCAAATAATAAATTGTTATTTATACTTGGCGATTTACCATTTAGTTT
This sequence comes from Troglohyphantes excavatus, assembly GCA_963932185.1. Lineage (NCBI taxonomy): Eukaryota > Metazoa > Arthropoda > Arachnida > Araneae > Linyphiidae > Troglohyphantes > Troglohyphantes excavatus. Next base: position 21,441,382 of record OZ010673.1, read on the forward strand.
AATCAAGGTATAACTTATTACAATCTCACAACGTACGTTCAAATAATTTTAAATCTTATTCTAAATGTTCACCATTTAACGTTTTAAAGGGAAATATGCACTGGCACTTTAAATAAAACATTTTTTCCATTTTCAGTTGATATCTGCGGAATTTTACTCCTTTCATAACATTAAAAAGTAATATAAAATTTAAAATTTACATTGAAACAAATCTTTATAAGTTTTTTTTAATAACTTGCACAAAAAAATTTTGAAATAATAAATCAAATTGATGTTCATGCATTTTATGAAAGTATTGATCTAAAAGTTCGATTTACCATAATAAAATATATTTACCTGCATACAAACAAAGAAAATGACACAAAATAATTATAATATTAATACCATTCTAAACCATTTTTCTAAAATAAAATTCTAATTATTTTATGATTTGTATTGTAGCAAAAAGCATAATGTGCAGACGTTTTTCAATAATTAACAAATTAAACAAAACCTATGACGTCATTTCCAAAGCGGCTATATAACGGAAATAAAAAAAAAATAATTGTAAACGATGTTTTCATCCATATTAAGTGAATGACGACATTAAAATATTTATAATATTTGAATGAAACATCGTGCAAACTTCAAAATTATCACATTAAATGACTAACTTTTTAAGTAAAATATCCTGCAAATTTCGTAAAGCTACGTTCTGTAGTTACAGAACATTTATTTTAAAGTCCGGCATTCGAATCACAGACAACCTAAACTAAAACTTTGAATGGCAACTGTTATGCAATACATTTCTCGTATGAACATTGGCAAAATAAACCTACAAGAAAATCCATTTACAAGTAAGTACACAATCGAATATTTAAAACTTTAAATTCGAAGTCTAATTTCTTTGTTTAAAACAATTTTAAATTACATATGCTTTATAAAAATGTTCTTGTTTTCATAGACACATTCCTTTATTTTTATTATTATAAATATTTTTTAATAATTGTTTTCTTTTCAATTCTTCTTCCATTAACAAGTGAAAAAAAACAGTTCACTCATGGAATATTTGTGTACAGCATTATTAAAACAAACTGTTTAGACAAATTAGTAATTTTAATGAAGTAGAACGGAAAACAATAATCAACTCTTAAAAACCTATGTATTTTTAGATTATTAAGGAAATGTTTTTATAGCGGTCTTTTTAAAAGCAAATTGTAATCCGACATTGAATAAAAACCGAATTTTTATTTATTATCGTCGAAAAAGAACACTTGACAATTAGTGGTTGCCATGTTCTATTCATGTTTTTATTGGAAATCCATGTTCTATTTATGTTATTTTTAATATATATTTCGCAGACGGTTTTGGTTTAACTTAAAATATTGCTTACGTTTCTTTAACGGTTTCTACAATAATGTTCATAAATGTTATGAATTTCATTAGATTGACATATAAACATTGTTTATGTAATATTTCTTGTTATTTGCATAAGTTTATAAATTTATATTTAGTAAAATATAGCACATTTTTCGAAGATGGTTGTTTTTAATTCGAATTTATCTATACAAATAATGAAAATTCGTTAAATGAAGTTAATAAATAATCTTTTAAGCAGATTTGAAGTAAATGACAACTGCATCTATTTATTCAAAAAATAAAGTACATATAACAGTGCTAAGGATATTTCTACTCCTTCAAATACTTGTATCTGCACGAGTTTAGCTTATAACGGAGATAAATTTTACATGCATGTAAATATATTCTACTATAATTACTACCTTAAAAGACCGCTTAAACTTATTACTGTGCTTTTAAATAATTAGATATTCTTATATTAATTTAAAACAAAAAAAAGTCAATTGATAATGATACACACTTTATGTTATGCAGGAATTAGTTCTGTCCCGTACAATATTGCATACAAAACTTAACAAATGGGGCTAATGGCGGATTTTGCACCTTTCAATTTGATCAGGAGAGAGCTTTCCGGCAACGTGGCCATACGAAGTGTGGTTAGTATAGAATGTCCATGATTTGAATTCAATTAAATTTTTATATTTTCATTCTTTACCGTTAATTTGAACTGTTATTACAGTCGCCACTTCGTGAAACTTCGCTGGGATACACTAAAAAAGTTATAACGTTCGAATGAAACAGCGTAGTGACCTGAAAATAGTTACATTAAAATTCTTACGTTTCACCATAACTATTCTGTAAATTTCAAAGCTCTATGTTTCCTAGTTATGGAGCCTTTCTTGTTCTGAGAAACAATTTTACAAACATCCTGACAAATTTTGAGGAGTTTCAGCTTTATATATAAGATACATTTATACATATATGTAATAATATAAATACTTGATAAAATTCTTACTAGCTTATTTATTTTTTACTATATAAATACAACTAATACTCCATACTCGCTCTCATTTGCCGAATTCTTGAGTGTTCAAAAAGCATCCGGTTCAAAATCATGTGCTGCTAATAAGTGTTCAATTAAATAAAATGCGACTTTCTAAATGGACCGTGTTATGTAACAACCAATCAAACTACACAATGTTCCTTTTGCGGAAACTGATTTTAAAAGATACCACTCAATAGGAAAATCCATGCTGCAACAATTAGTACAAGTCCAGTATCGGCACTCTATGTCCAGTAACGCTATAAAAAAAATAGAATAGAGAGTGAAACATTGGACTACGTTAAAAACGATTTTTTCGATTTGTGGGTTAACCAGTTGTTGCATAACACAAATATATATGACTACAATTACATGAGTTTATATTTTTTTCTTCTAATGTATGTCAAAATATTAAACATACTTAGCATTTTCGCAATTTTTTGGTTTATAGATGGCATCGCAGGGTATCTAAAGATAAAAAAAAAATATTACAATACGACAATATTATAACAGTAAACAAGTTAGCCTATTACGGTTAAAGACATAACACTCTCAGTTTTAAGCATTCTGCGATTGCCAAGAGTACTTTCATCAATTTTGACAATTGTTTCGTCATAGAATCACTTGAATTTTGACGAAACAAGTATCTTTAAATTTTTAACGAAAGTGATTTACTCTAATTTCTTAACGGTGGTATCGGCTGAGTTGGTTCCAATCTTCGATCATGGATCCTTCATACTAGAGAAAACATAATGTTATAATCTCGCTAACATCAAAGTGAGGCCAACATTTATGGCCTCAGACACGTGTTAATTAATTCATTCCATTCATAAATTTTCCTGTTACACATTTCTCAATTCATCAGCCAATCGCGAGTATTTTTTAATTCATAATTTTGAAAAGAAGTCATGTGTCTGAGTCCATTCGGTCTGAGATGTTGGTTTCACGATTATGACGTCATATTCGCTCTACTACAGTCCATTCATGCTCGAAGGTTCTACTTAGTGTTCTTATATGTATATTATAACAGTTCACCAGAACTTTCGACCTTCGGACTAAAAGGTCTTCGGTTCGAAACGAGTTGTCGATTTTTATTTAAAATCGTCCCCATTTTTGACGAAATAAATTTCATGAAAAAACGACTAAACAACATTGTTTAAACAGACGGAAAAAAGAGGGATATAAAAATGGAAAGTGCTTGCTTACGCGCTTCGTTTGAACAGGCATGCATAAAAAAGCGATTTGAAGGACTTTGAACGTGGAATAATTGTGGGTGTTCTTAGTCATGAAATGAGCATCGGCCAAACCTCTGCTTTTGTGAAATGTTCAAGATCAGCTCTAATGAAGTTAAAGATTTTAAAGACTGGACGTTTATCCAAAAATCTGTATATAAAAGTACCTCCTGTGATCTTGCTACTGAATTCTCGAGAAAAAAGAAGAGTGTCCAGGCTTGTAAGGGACAACGAAAGGGCAACAGTGCAGCAAATTACAGGAGATTTCGATCAAAGATCCTCTCAAAGGATCTCGAAACGCACTATTAACCGTACACTTCACCGTATGGTATATAGCCGCGTATGGGGTGTGGGTATGATCATAATATTTTGCCCACTCATTGTATATTGAGATGCTTTTTTTTTAGTACATGCATATTAACGTTCCCGGTAGATAAATGCCCTTCTTTTGACGAACTAATTTAGTTTTCAATATCCCATACCAACATTCTATTATTTCAATGTAAAATACTACATGTCACGAATGAAGTTAAGGCACTAATACATATCTATTACAATACGTTTTTTACCATGGTGATTATCGTTTTGCAAAAATTCTCATTTTGACGTTTACGCTGTGAAGAACAATATGTGAGCAAGCTGTTCAATTGTCTGCAGTACAATTGTACTTAAAGAGAAAAGTTATGTTTTATGTTTTGGTTCATTTAGGTTAATAGCATAAAAACTATTCCTTCCTCTCTCTTTAAGCAATATGGAATGGAGTAACATTCTCCTTCGTGAAATAAAATTTTCTAAAAAAAATATTGAAAGGGATGTTCATCTGTTTAACTCTAATATTTCGGGCCTTTTTAATAAAATCCAAAAGAAAGTTGAATAGTGTCAATAACTGATATTTACTTAAAGATTTATCTTCAAATGTGTTAATCATATTAGAGACAATTTACATTTATAATAAATACTTTAATTATACGAATCTTTCAATTCCATTTGGTCTAAGTCCATCCTTCATAGAATTCACAATGTTATAACTCACCTTCCACTGAAAGGGAAAAAAAATCCGAATAAAAGTCAAGTTAATTACCAAATAAGCTGATATAAATTAAACACTTGTAAATTTCTTTAACAAACACTGTTCGGACCTATCCGGACGGTACTTACTTTATGTATCAGCCATTCGTAGCGCTTCGACCTCCATGAATACATTCTTGCTTCGACCTCCATGAATACACATTCATGCTTGACCCTTTGTGCGTTGCGTTTTGTGCCGTCTGGGGCAGTCTAGATATACCGTTCGCCGTAATCTTTTTTGAGTTATGCTAATTATCTTTATTGCTTTTAGACTGCTGTTCAGTCGGTGACTAGTGTTCGCGGAGATGTCCCGCTCAAGCATTGCTAATGTCTTAATTTATCAGTTTGTTTTAATTAGTTTCTTCTCAAATAAAAGTAGATGTCGATTTTAACCTTGTTCGTCTGATTTTAAAGTATCGCTTCTGACGAGGGATTTGCCTAGCGTAATCAAACACAATGGATAAATGAACATCAAAACTTAAAGAAATTATAAACATCAAAACACACTTACAAAGAGCAAAAATGTGAGTTTAAGTAAATTTCAATAAAAACTTCGTCATTTAAATAAAATCAGTTATATCTAACTACCATATAATTTGTGTATGTTATACATGTAGGCATGTATGTACAAGGGTGTGCTAAACTTAAGCAAAGCTCCTATTTGCGAAACTATTTCCCAAACGCCTAATCGTAATGAAGGGACAAGTATATGCGATATGAAAAATGGCAATATAAAATATAGAATATAATTAATTTGCAAGTTAAAATCTACTAAAATCGATTTTCACTGTAAAGAGGAGCTTATTTTTAAACTATTAAAATATAGTCGTCTCGCCCTCTTATTTTATTCTTTTAATGAAAGAATTCATGCAAAACATTGGCGCGATTGAACATTATTTACAGGTAGCTCAATGATAAGAAAGTGTCCAATGTACATGTTAAATGGGAGTCATGTAATGGGAAATTAAATTAATTCTAGACAAATCAGTGTTGCTCTTCATTCCTTCATTCAAGGACAAAAACTTGTAAGATTTTCTTAGAGCCAAGTCAATGATCTTGTTTCAATTGCTGGAACTGCCATTTGAATATCTGGCAGTTGATCCAAACTTGTGGGAGTTGAAAGATGACTAGTCTTCAATTTACTAGATGTTTCTATCTGCTCTCTCTATAACTGGTTTCATTGTGTACACATAATTAAAAATTGACATCTTTATTAGATATTTCTTTATTAGATATATTCCACGCCACTGTTCGCGCAAAATATAAATTATTAAAAATATTAATTATTAACGTATTTTTAAAATAATTATTTGCTAAATAAATAATTAGTGAGATTATTTATTTTATTGTTTACAACTTATTGGCTTATTATTTTAATATGAAATAAAAAATTCCAAAATTTCTGAAGTGGCCGGAATTTAAAATGTTCCCGGGCCACTTTTGTGAGCCAGTCCGCCTCTGGATGACTACAAATATACTAAAGAGATGATAAAATCTCTATAAGTAGTAAATGACCATACCGAACGTTTAGTTACAGTTATTGAAGAATACAGTGTATTCATAACTCATGGCAAATGCAGCTACAATTCCTGCTACGAGTGATGTATTGAAGACAGGCATGTAGGTATACATTTTTCATGGGAGGGGTTCAGTGACTGAGCAACGGATTTCTTTAGGTTACTCCCCCCCCCCTGAACAAGAGCCCCCCTCCTCCACTTTTTTTTTCTTTAAACTTATCAATTCTTTTTAAGTAAACAGAAATACGATCTTTTCCCTTTGTCGCCAAAATCCAAATGATGGAAAATGAACCAGATTATGTCATGTAAAGCTTAGTTTGAGATAAAAATTGCCTCAAAACATATTTTTGAAGCATTTTGAAATCTGTTTTCCGGGGCTCCTCCCCCGGAAAATATCAACTTTACAAGAAGTATAATACGAGAAAGTAAAAAATTTCTATTTTTTTTTTAAAAGTATTTTTACAGTAATTCAATTTTTAATTTTTTTTTCTTCTTGACTTTCAATGGGAGGGGTTTGAACCCCCTGAACCACCCCCTTACCTACGTGCCTGATTGAAGATGTATCCTGATACTAGGAAAAAAAACACTGCCTTAGCCTTTGCAGAAGCAATAAAATTTTAATGTAAAATAAAAAGTTCATAATATATGCAATAAATTAAAAACTAAAAATCAAAAAATAAAATGATCTTTCATAAAAAAGGAAAACCTTTGGAAAAAGGACGACCTTAAGAAAAATACTCCAAAAAGTAAAAAATAACTTTTCATTTTACGAACAAGTTGAAAAAATTTAATTATTTAATATCAATTTTATACTTATTTCAACTTTTTCAAATTGATGCCAATTTACAAAAAAAAAACTTACCTAACCTTTGGCGCCGATTTCAAAAAAGTTGTAATTAGAATAAAATTTGTATTAAATAAATCAATTTTTTCAACTTGTTCGTAAAATTAAAAAAATAAGTTTACTTTTTAGCGCATTTTTCTTAAAATAGGTTTTTCTATTTTAAAAAAAGATTATTTTATATTGTGTAAATTATATAAAGTTGAACTAACTACAGCATTTTTATAATTATAATACAAATTATTTACCTCTTCCAATTGAGCCTTGCTTTGAGACAAAATGCAGCACACTATCACAAAAAGTTTTAAAAATAAAATTCCTTCCATAGACACATTAATAGTAAAATCCATTTAAAATAAATTATGCAGTCTCAATATTTTAGGGATATTTAACACAACCTCTCTTCTACTCTCTTTGTTTTAGTCTGACTTGAGAATTTCAGAAGAACGCCTTCCGTCTGTCCAAAGTAAATGACGAATTGTAAAAAATGATTTACACTACAACATTTGTAACTTTATAATGCAATGAACATTTATAGAGTTACACCCAACGGACCTTTATTAATGAGCCCTTTATTTTAAAACAGACACGTAACCCAAAAGAGAGGGGAGATGAAGTCGTGAGAAAACAAGCCCAAAGCACCTGTAGCGTACAAAGAAAATTTGAATGTAAGGTGTAAGGGCTAATTAAATCACTTTGTCTATTTGACGCTGTTGCGAAGGTGTCATCTTTGGGATACGGCGCCAAATGACGTGTTTCCGGCAACGCGCCAAGCGAATAGTTTTGTTTTTGCTTTTGAATATGTTCCCAATAGTCCATTGCAATTAGACCGAAAAAGGGCAAATAGGAGAAAAAATTACAATAGTTTTTAAACTCTGGTCAAATACTCGTTTGACCTCCAGGAATTGAAAACCGAAGAGTTCCCCTTCCCCCCCCCCCCCCCCCCCCCCCCGAAATTTCGAAAGAAAAATTATAAATAGGTGTAAATAATAGGCGCTTATAAAACAAGCTATAATTCCAATTTTTTTTTTAAATATAAGTAATTTTTTTTCTAATAATTATTACTTTATATTTAAGTTTGTATCTGGCATAGTTTTCATAATATATATATATATATATATATGTAAAATGTTTCATTTCTTTCTATGGCTATTTTTCTATTATAGCAAACCAAAAAAGTGTTTTATAAAACTACTAAACTTTAATTGAAAAGTTCAATTTATTTATTTAGTTATTTACTTCATGCAACAGGACATTTCCCTTACACCAATGCTTGCCAATTGTACCTCCAGCGTCCAGGATATGAAAGCACTTGAAAAGAACATGGCAACTGAGGAATTCCGTAAATTTACTCTGGACAGCTTATTTACAATTCATCGTTCAAATAACAATTGGTGTGGAGTTTGGTCAGACGTGGTGATTGAGCAAACGATAATGAAAATTTTAAAAAGCTTTGGTGGCGTTACGCATGAAAGAGGTTTTTTTGGGGTAACATTCTTAATAGATGCCTTAAAATTGCCAAGTCAAATATGGGTTTTTACGGTTTTTAGCAACTTTTTTGAATCTGTTAATGTACCTGTTTTTTTCCGATTGGATGTGTTTGGTTTAGTTAATTAACATCGCTCTAGAGATGCACATTGTGCTATTGGCGAAGGTTCGGAATCTATCTCGAAGGAAAGGTCCGGGAATAATGCCTCGTACCATTTTGAACCATCCCAATTGGTTGAGAAAAATTAGTTTTAGATGGGAAATTGCCAACCCGACAGAAATAAAAGTTATTAAAATATTGCATTTATTTACAAATATTTCTCCAATATTTTTTGTTGACTTGTGAAAATCACAATCCTAGTTGGCAAACTTCCGAAATATGTGACTTTTTTTTTGACTCTACAGGAATTTACCAATAACAGGGGGTGGTCCTTAGCGAGGGCATTATACAATTTGGCTCCCGCAAGCTGAAAAAATCTGACGTGGCTAAAAGCGACGTTTTCGTCAACCAGTTCAGTAATAGTCGGAAAAAGACGTTATTGAATTAGATACAACGCATCTTTTCCAGAGGATACTGTACATTCACCTGACGAACTACAAGATTTTGTATTCGAGCTTGCAACTGTACTCAAGGCTTTATTTCATAGCAGCGCCATTATGAGAAAGACAAAGAAATTAGCGTTTTATAATGCTATAATACAGTTCCAGAGCGACTAGTTGGTAGCTCTGAAAGCCTGTACTTTGTCCTTGATGGAGGCTCACTTATTCATCTCGTGACATGGCCAAAGCAAGAGACTCTTAGTGATGTTACTTTAGTGATGTCTTTGACTCACACAGACAATTTCTAAGCAATCTTGTCAATAAGGAGTGTTTCATTTTGTAACTCACTGGCCACCCGGTGAACTTAGGCATTTTATAGCAACAAATGATGCTGATGTATATATTGTGAGTATCGCAATAGAGACACACGAGAAGAATAAAAAGCAAGTTATTGTAGTTGGCCAAGATGTTGACTCCTCTTACTACATACACAGTGGACGTCTTCATGCTGAAAGAGAGTAAAGGTAACGCAAAGATAGGTTCTACGATTCTAAAAATCTGAAGAACTCTAATTTTGTCGCCTATTGCAAAAAAATCCATTATTTCCTTCATGTGATTAGTGGTACTGACATAACCTCAGGATTTTATGGAAATTTGAAAACTGAAGGAAGTATAGTTGTTCAACCACAGTAAATACATGCAAGATATCCCTGAGATCTTCAATAACCTTAATTCTACTTGTGATGACATTGAACGAGCAGGTGAGAGGTTCGTCATCGCATCGTATAACAATATGAACAAAGAAGAAAGCAACTTGAATACGATTATGTATGACTGTTTTTAATAAACTAGTAGGTCAAGCGAGTGCTGTTGTTGTCCTCTCCAAATTACCATCAAACACAGAAGCTGCCAAGGAGATTGTATGAACTCATCGGGCTGGGGATGGAAGTTAGTGAACAAATTGTTGACACACATATAAGCTATTAAAGAACCAGCTCCAGCTAAAATAGTGTGTCTAATTATTTGTGCATGTAATAAAGGTTATGGAAAGAAATGCAAGTATGTAAAAGTTAACCATCGTTGCACTGTTATGTGCAAAAACTGCCGAGGCCAAAGTTGAAGTAATACCGAAGCAATATACATCGTCGCTGAAATAGATAATGATAGTAAAGCAAGAACTATTACATTATTCTACATTATCTAGAAATAAATAATTTTATTGTAATTATTGTAAAATAAAATAATTTGTATTGAAATGTAACCTAATATGTATCCACAATTCTGATACTTTTTAATTCTTCATTAATGACTATGTCCTAATCTATTTTCAGTTTAAAGAAAGTTATGTGTTGTTTTATGTTTAATAAACCTTGGATTTCAAACTTCGTTGCACATGCTTTCTCTTCCAAAATTAAATGCACTAACACAGGCTTGGTCATATTAATAGGTTTATTAAAATTAGGTTATTAAGAGCAGCTCTGATAAAACAATATATAAAACTATATGGTATATCAAATGTTTAACAAAATTTTATTTTTTTCTTTACATTTCATGTTTGGTAGTTTAATAAAACATTTATTTGGTTCACTTTAATAAAAAAAATTATCATAAAAAAATAATATAATATACAGGTAAATTATTGTAATATATTTTTTTTACAGGACTAGGGTGCTCCGCCCCCTGCTCCGCTAACGCTTCGCCAACCCCAGGAGGATTGCTACGCAATCCTCTTTAGTTTGCTTCGCAAACAATACCGGCTTCATACACTGTAGACAATGACAATGTGTCCTAACAATAATACTTTTTTTAGTTATATAAATTATTACTGGCAGTGCCGTCACACAAATTTATTTTTGGGATGTTGAGACAAGAAATTTCCCAACTTAACGATCCGAAATTCCGAACGTGAACGATTCAAAATTCCCAACTTAAGGACGTCGGGTACCTGATCTAGTGTTGTCCTCATTATCTGACCATTGTTAAAAATATGAGACATCGTTCCCGGGTCTTTTCTTTGAGAAAGGCCTCGAACCAAAGCGTCCTTGATGTAGTAAGTAAATACGTACCAATAACCAATCAAGGGCGCTTTGCTCGAACCAACGCCAGTAGTTCAATGTGCAGCTCTAGTGCGACGTTAATTAACCAGACCACACTTAACGATTCGAAATTCACAACGCAACAGTGCTAAAAAAAATCCCAGTTCCGACTTATAGACATTTGTCAGCTTTTTTATATGTAATATTAAACAGTTATCTCGAAAGTATTGATTTGTTGCACGCATGTTCCAATGCAGTGTTCTGTTTTGAGGTCTAATTTAAGTTTCATCTTAATACAAGCTGAGCAATTTTTAATCTTCCGTCGCTTTCATTTGCTAATAATATTAAATTTTCCTGAGGCATAAATTTTCCCAACTCAAGGATTTTTAAAACTCGAAATCCCCAACTTTTAAGGTTTCAAGTTTACAGGGGGGGGGGGGGGGGGGGGCATCCTCTCTCTAACATTGAAAGAACTGAAAATTCCCCCTAGGGCTTACTTTTTCACCCTAGGACTTACTTTTTTTTTAAATAGAGAGAAAACTATGCCAGGTACAAGCTCAAATCTAAATAAATAATTTATAAAAAACTTAAATACTTATATTAAAAAAAAAAATTGTAATTATAACTTGTTTTATAAGCGAGATATAATGTTTTTTCGAAATATCGAGGGGGAGGGGGGTTAATCAATCAGAGGACTGTGAGTTTGAATTGGCATGATTACTTGATAAAAGTTCAGATGCAGTGAACTCGTGATCGGAGGATTGCTCGATTCGATACTAAATTACGAAAGTCGTCTGAAATTATATTCAATTTCCATCGGCGTGTATACGGAACTGGTGTACGTTAAATCTAATCGTGGTCCAATGCCCTGACGCCTATTCAGATTACAACAGATACCAACTCAGGTTTTGTCCTCGTCATGTAATCCAGGTAAAAATATACTGAACAGTGTTCCCCGGTCTCTTCTTTGAGATAGCCCTGAACTATTGCCAATCGCCCACTGTGCACCTCTAGTGCGACGTTGACCAACCATCAAAAATTCCGAGAGACATATATTGTCAGAAGTTGTTGAATGTAAAGAAACTAATATACATTTTTTTAAATGGTAATGACAGAAGATGAATCTTGAAATCAGAATTTTGGAAAGATTTCTACATATTTCAATAATATTATGAATATTTCATAGATTATTGAAGAAATAATTGTTTTAGTAATTTTTATGGTCATAAAAACTACTTGTTATTTACTTGTATCACATGTACTAACACAATAAGGTACTAAAAAAAACTAATTGTAAGAAATAATATCTTAATTGAAGAATATAAATGAAGTTATTATTATAATTATTTATAATTTATTATGATGTCGCCAAATATCTTAAAATATTTAAAATATTAAGTATTTAAAATGTATTTAAATAATGTTAGCAGCATTGGTTTGAATGCAACCTTATTTATAGTCACATTTTCACACATGATGAATTTGTGCATAAAAACTTCTCTTTGGGCTATATTGATGGCATTTTATCAGCACAAGCTTAAAAGATTTTATTGTGAAATTAAATCTTAAATTGGTATTTTATAAAAGTTACCAACATTAATATTTCAAATGAATATCGTGCATGCATAAATAAACATGAAAGTCCAATCGCAAAAAAAATGGTACATACATTTATTTCAATGGAGCTTTGGATTTTCAAGTTCTAAAAATGAAAGGAATATTTTTGAAAATATTAAAAAAATTGCAAAAATGAATAAATATTTTTTTTAATAAAATTAAATGCTTATATAATTTTTTGACATGTTTGTTTTGCACACACGAAGGAGATACATTGCTATAGTTTATGAACAAGTGTCACAGTGCATTCTAAAGTAAAACCAATTTCTTTATACTTTTCTACGATGCGAATAAAAAACAAATTGAAGTGGTTTGTATGAGTGTTATATATAAATATATATCTATAATTATTTGTTCGTGTTTTTACATTCATAATTATTCTCCGATTAAATTTGAATTTATAGTTTTCTCTGTTTAAATGCATTTTTTAAATAAATATTTTCGGATATTAACCATTATTGTTTGTTTGTTCTCTGAATATGATCAGAATTGCTTTGCCTTGTAATTTTTGTTCCACTCACATAAAGTAAAACCGCGCAAATACGAATTTTAGAAAAAAATACACAAACTTAATTTTATGCAAACTAAATATTAATAAATATAAATTAAATTGTCTTAATAGAAATGTTACAAATTAAAAAAACTTGGAGAAATATTGGACGGAGAAATAAAACGTAATTTTTACCAAAATGTTAAAAATATGGGAATATATGATTTGAACTATTTATTTTTCATAGAGTTAGAATTGAAAAGTTTTAATGCCTTTTAATCAGATAGTAAAAGAAAGTTTCAATTAATTAAAAAATATTTAAAGATTACAAATGTATGTACAAAATGACCAATTATTTGGTTACAAATGTTATAAAATTAAAACTGATTGAAAATTTGTAATATTTCATTAGCCATGTATAAAGTTCTATATATATATTTAAATTTTTGAAAAAAATACGATGCAGCGAAAAATAGAAAATTATATTTTTAATATTATTCTAAAAGCGTATGTTTTAGAAAATGTACTGAACATATTTATATATTAAATTCCTATCATTAAATAGTACGCTAAAAATAATTAAAAGTACATTTTGTTATTTCTTTCTGCAATTTTATGCCTGCATTAATTTTGTAAACTAAATTTGGTAACGAAAGGAATTAGATTTCAAATAAAATTCATGAATTGTTTTTAAAGAACATAAACAGTTCTTTACATTTGTTTTCATAAATTTTATTTGAAATCTAATTCCTTTCGTTACCAAATAATTGTGCCTTAAGGGTACTTTTCCTGCATATCCGCGTGTCCGTAAATTAAAACGTCAAGTAGAATCTATATAATTTAAGAAAAAAAACACCATTAATGTAAGCCACCGCTACCAGCTGGTCCGTCCGAGTCAGAGCGAGCCCCAGTTGCTCAGTTGGTAAGGCATTCAGCTACTAATCAGAGGACTAGTGGTTCGAATCCGCGCAATGGACTTGACATAGAAAAGTAAAAAAGTAGTGATCTTGCGATTGGAGGGTTGCCAGATTCGCTACAAAAATACTAGAAAGTCGTCCAGAATTTCCAACAAATTATACTGGCGTGTATACGGGACTGGTGCACGATCAATCTGATCGGGGTCCAAAGTCCCGACGTCTATTGAAGACGTTGGGTGCCAGTTCAGGTGTTTCCTCGTCATCTGACCATGGTTCTAAAATAACGAGGTGAATGTATGAATGTGTGTGTGAATGTGTATGTGTTCCCGGGTCTTTCTTTCGAGATTGACCCCGAACCGTCGCCAATAGCCCACTGTGCAGCTCTAGTGCGACGTTAATTAACAAAACCAACCAACCAAAACGAGTCAGAACACAGGTCAGTTGATTTTAGAACATTCTTTGAGTATTTACTAGATTCAAAGTAATCTTAAGATATGGAATCTATGATAAGTCTGCAAAATGATATTCATGAAAGCATGATTAAGTTAGTAAGAAACTATAAGAAAGATTCCAAATAATGCAAAACTTTGAAATATTTTCGAATTCGTTTAAAGAACTTTCAGGTACATTTTGGTTTGTGATAAAAACTTGTAATCTAGATGATCATTTAAATGATATATTTCAAGAAGAAATGTATTTAACTGAAACTCCTCAAACTCTTCAGGATACTCAAACTTCACCTGATAAAACTAATTGGGAAGCGGCTGTGAAAAGCGAGTTAAAATACGATGCGTGAAAGGGAAGTTTGGGAACTAGTTAACCCACCGGTCAATGCCAAAATTATTGGTAGTAGATGGATTTTTTTCAACTAAGAAAGATTATAAAAATAAAATTAAAAAGTATAAGGCGAAACTTAGAGGTTTCACTCAAACTCGCGGGAAAGATTTCATTGATGTGTTCTCACCTGTTGAACATTTTTCTATTATTAAATTTCTTTTTGCATTGATGGTATCTATGTTAGGTTGGCAAAATGCACAACTAGATGTTAAAGCTGCCTATCTCTATGGAAATTTAGATGAAGTGGTCTACATGCAGCAACCAGCAGGTCATGTGGTAAGAGGTGAGGAACACAAGGTGTGTTTATTAAAGAAAGTTATTTATGGTCTACACCAAAGTGGTCGGCAGTGGCACACTGCGTTAGATGATATTTTGAAAGATGTAAGTTTTGTAAAATTGGACTTGTGTAACTGTACATATATGTTAAACAAAAACGTTATATTAACTGTGTATGTTGATGATATGGTTTGTTTTGGTAAAAATCAAATTGATTTACAAGATGCAATTGCTTTAATTAAAAGTAAATTAGAAATTACAGAATTAGGAAGAGTAAAGTATTTATTGGGAGTAAATTTTGAAGAAATAAACGAGAAAACTTTCTTGCATCAAGAAATTTATATAAATTAACTAATGTCTAGATTTGAAGATTTGCCAAAAAGTAATCCAAATTTACCCTTTAAAATTAGTTGTCGTTTGCCTGATAAGGTAAATGAAATTAAGGAAAATGATATTATGAAAAGGTTTCCTTATCGTTCCCTCATCGAATGCTTACTGTTTTTATCCCCATCGTTCTACACCACACATACACGTACACGCACGCAAGAGGAAGCACACACAAGCACACGCCTACACACACTCACGGGCGCGTTCACACGCACACCCGCACATGGACGCACACACACTCGTACACACGCCCGTCACATGCACACACACGCACTCCCACACGGACGGATACACACACACGTGCACGCACACACGCACATGTATACGCACGCAGAGATGCGCACGGACGGACACACGCGCATACCTTACGCACACACAAATACGCGCACACACATCCACGTACACGGCACACACACACTATACACGAACGCACACGGACTGATACTCACGCGCACGCACACAAAAACACACTTGCACGTGCACACATACACGTACGCACACACGAACACGCGCGTGCACATTTGTAGCGCTACGCACAATTTGACTACACTCGGTATCGAATTGAGAAACTTCGGCTTGCTACGCCGATACTCTGCCAGTCATGCCAAAGGGTACGTCCAAGATGCATGCTGGTAAAAGCAGATAGTCATATTCAGATTCTCGGCGCCAGCTGTTTGACTCCGAGCGGCAGGTAGGATGTGGCCATTATGAAAGCTGGTTGTTAGCTCAGACCAGACAGAGCTGCCACCAAAACAGATTAGTGTTGTATGGAACTTACAAGAGAAAAACATTAAACTCCACGAAAAGGAATTTCAACAATAGAAAATCAGTTGAATGTGCGTTCGGAATTATATACGCAAAATGGAGAATACTTTCAAAAGAACTAGAAACGGATGTCGAATTGACAGAAATGATTGTTGTTGTTACTAGTCCTTCGCTGGCTAGCGGCAGCTTCCATGAGTCCCCACACCCTCAAAAAATCCAGGGCCTGCAAAGGATCCGTCTAAAAAAAGTCCCTGTTGAGCTGAAGACAAGACAGAATGTGTTCCGGGGTCGCACTCTCCACGCCACACTTGGAGCATACCGGAAACTGCTTAACGCCGTTTTCATAGAAACAACCTCGCAAGTGGCCACTAGCAAATCTAGACAATGCCGACTGATCGGCCCTATCACAAGAGAGGCCAATAGAACCACCAGGGCTGTCCCGCCTATACCATCCATGGGGTGGAGGGACCCTCCACACCTATAAGTCCTTGATTTTCCTGATGGAGATAAGTTCATCAAATGTGAGGGAGGAGTCAGAGCGAAATGATTCCGCCGAGCCTCTCTTCGCCAAGTCGTCGGCACTCTCATTTCCAAAGATATCGACATGGGATGGAATCCATTGGAGGTGCACCTCATGGGCCGGACTGAGGAGTCCCAACATGCTCAAAATGGAGATGCCAGTACGATCACCGACGTTGTTCCAGTCTCGCAAGTGTTGTATAGAACTTCTACTATCCGATAAAATCCAGATAGCTCTGAAATTGTCCTCCTCCAAAATGGCCTCAAGTCCGGCTTCAATAGCCAGCAGCTCACTTCTAAATACCGAACAATTATTCGGGTTTCTTGTTTTAATTCTTTTAATTTCTCTAGGAGTTTTAATATAGACTCCACTCCCGGATTGGTTATCTTCGTTTTTGCTGCCGTCAGTATAAATTTGAATATCATCCACAGAGATTTCGTTAATGATCTCAAGGGCCAACTGTTTCAAAAGAGCCGGGTCAGTGTTACCTTTCGTTACGGGCTGCAAGACAAATGATTGTAAAGTGCTTATGCATACTTTACAACACCATAAGTAGTTGATGGAAGAAATACGAGGCATCGTTCCCGGGTCTTTCCTTCGAGATAGACCCCGAACCGTCGCCAATAGCCCACTGTGCAGCTCTAGTGCGACGTTAATAAACCAAACCAAACCATACGTAGTTGGTTTGGTTAAAATAACGTCGCACTACAGCTGCACAGTGGGCTATTGGCGACGGTTCGGGGTCTATCTCGAAGGAAAGACCCGAAAACACATTCATACAGGCACCTCGTTATTTTAGAACCATAGTCAGATGACGAGGAAACACCATAACTGACACGACCCTCTGGACGACTTTTCTAGTATTTTGTAGCGAAGCTGGCAACCTTCCGATCACAAGATCGCTCCTTTTTTACTTTTCTTTGTCAAGTCCATCGCCTAGGATCGAACCAGGAATCCTCTGATTCCCAGCTGACGCCTTTAACCGCTCGACCACGGAGGTCTCGAAAGACACATGACTGAAGTTGAGGTGCAAGGAATTAGTGAATCAGCGGTGTGGCGGATGGAAGGCAGACAACAGAATACAGCAAAACAAGTTAGGAACACATTGTGGCCATGTTCATGGAAAAATACCCACTCTCATACAAAGATAATTAAATAAATTGAGGAAATTGCACCAATGGAAGTGCCTTTTTTTAAAATGCAAAAACATACCTGACTCATTGTAAATTATTTATCTAAAATAGATTTATTAAAATGTGTATCATAACAGTAATTTATTTTAATTAATACTTCCTTTTATCCATAACTTCAACCATTTTGTAAAAAAAAATCATTAGTAATTTCACTATTTATATTTTCAATGGTTAACTTTTTTCTAATTTTTGAGCCTTTTTATAAGTAAAACAATATTGTTTTTTTAACTGAAATAAGTTTTGTTTGATATGAAAATTAAATGTTAATCTCTCGATATCCATCGTAAAACACTGAAAAATACTCAACACACAAACGAAAATCAACGGTCCGAGAGGCAGGTCGTCTGAAACCAGAATGAACAAATCATTCCGGTAAACATCTGAGGCAGGCTGCCAGTACGCAGGAAGTCA
Source organism: Troglohyphantes excavatus (assembly GCA_963932185.1). Classification (NCBI taxonomy): domain Eukaryota; kingdom Metazoa; phylum Arthropoda; class Arachnida; order Araneae; family Linyphiidae; genus Troglohyphantes; species Troglohyphantes excavatus. The sequence continues at coordinate 21,459,897 of OZ010673.1, forward strand.
TCCCGCAGGTGCATTATGGCCAGTCCCGTTAGCAAGAATAGATTTTTATGCACGCCGGCTCGGCGCTGACTGTCTGACTCAGAAAATCGGCGTGCATCTTAGACGTACCCAAAGTGATCACTCTCGCCTAAGCAGCGGGAGTATCGGGTAGATGAAGGGAACCCCACACACACGCGCGTTAATACATTTTAATGTGTTAATACATTTTAAAACTAGAATTTCACGTGTTATAACGAGCATTTAAAATCACGCTACGATGACAATTTTAAAGAAAGTCATAGTACGTAATTTATTTGTTACATAAAAAACGTCGTTTAAAAACAATCCCAGTTTTGGAAAGTACCATTTCTATACAAAAAGTAATAAAAAAAAAATATTGAAATTTCGTGTAACAGAAAATAACATAGAAATAATATGTTGGCATACTCTTTTTATTTTTTTGCTACTTAAATTTCCATATTTATTTTATTCTACAAATAGGTCTTTCACGCAATCATACAGATTTGAATGCTAGCTAGGTAACGAGCATGCAATGCATTATGTTAATATAAAAAGTATTAGTCATATTGTAAATAAAGGGTTGTCACTAATTGTTGGGAGATGTTCATTGCTTGGCTGTTTAACTGCACATAACAAACCGTTATTATTTCTATGATTTTACTACTTTGTTGGTTGCTACTAAAACTAAGCCACTTGTTTAAAATATAAGCAAAGTAGTTAGGGAAAATTAATGTTTCATTATGCCAATACAGCTAAATGTGAGGCAGCCAAACAATGGTCATTGTGCAGGGATTTGTGACCTTATCACTCAATTCATTCTCTCAATGAAAAGTCACTGTAAATCCATTTCGATACGATGCTAGAAGATGTAATCTGACTGGGACTTGAAAATCCTGAAAAGAGGAAAAAAGATTTTCATATGCAAAAAAAATCCATTAATGACCAAAACGTGAATTTTACTTTATAATACTTTTTGTATTTTGTTATTTAATAAAACCAAACCAACCTAGTTTTAATAACAGCCAGTTGCTCAGTTGATAAGGCGTTCAGCTACTAATCAGAGGATTGGTGGTTCGAATTGTGCGATGGACTTGACATAGAAAAGTAAAAAAGTAGTGATCTTGCGATCGGAGGGTTGCCAGCTTCGCTACAAAAATACTAGAAAGTCGTCCAGAATATCCAACAAATTATACTGGCGTGTATACGGGACTGGTGCACGATAAATCTGATCGGGGTCCAAAGTCCCGACGTCTATTGAAGGCGTTGGGTGCCAGTTCAGGTGATTCCTCGTCATCTGACCATGGTTCTAAAATAACGAGGTGCATGTATGAATGTGTGTGTGAATGTGTATGTGTTCCCGGGTCTTTCCTTCGAGATTGACCCCGAACCGTCGCCAATAGCCCACTCTGCAGCTATAGTGCGACGTTAATTAATAAAATCAAACCAAACTAGTTCTAATAACCGCCACAAAATTTTAAATCCAGAAAGGTTTGGTTTGGTTAATTAACGTCGCACTAGAGCTGAACAGTGGGCTATTGGCGACGTTTCGGGGTCTATCTCGAAGGAAAGACCCGGGAACGCATTCACACACACATTCATACATGCACCTCGTTATTTTAGAACCATGGTCAGATGACGAGGAAACACCTGAACTGGCACCCAACGCCTTCAATAGACGTCGTTACTTTGGACCCCGATCAGATTTATCGTGCACCAGTCCCGTATACACGCCATTAATTTTTTCGGATGTTCTGGATGACTTTTCTGTATTTTGTAGCGAAGCTGGCAATCATCCGATCACTAGATCACTACTTTTTACTTTTCTTTGTCAAGTCCATTGCCTGGCATCGAACCAGGAACCTTCGTATTCCCAGTTGACGCCTTTAACCGCTCGACCACGGAGGCCCTTACCCAGGAAGGCGAGAGACGCCGTGTACAGAGGGCGCATCGGGATATATCCCAGTCTGCCAGCACGCTAATAGGTGGGGCTTAGCATTATGTTGCTCTTAAAATACTTTCTAGATGTCTCTTTTGAAAAACTACATATTTAAAAATTAAAATATGACATACCAGCGTAAAGCATTGCATTTTTAAATTCTGCTGAAAAGTTGAAAAAGTATGGTTAATACTTTTTCAACTCCTTTTTCACCCTGAAAAAAAGTATTGCACTTTGAATTGATATTTTTTAAGTACAAAAAGCGAATGATATTTTTGTATCGTATAAAAAAAATCGTGACATTTGAGAAAATGATTTGACACATTACACATCGATAAAGTTTTATGATGAATTCACCCGTAAATAGAAAGTAGAAAAACTATGTAAATAATGTGTAGCAAATTTTGGTTAACCTTTTATACAATGTGCAATTTAAAGATTTTTTTTAGAAATCTAGAGTTTTTGAAGATATACACAAGTTGACACAAGTTGAAAAAATTTAATTTAGGTTTGTTTTTGTAAATTGGCACGAACTTCAAAAAGTTGTAATAAGTATAAATTCGATATTAAATAATTCCACTTTTTTAACTCGTTCGTAAAATTAAAAATTATGTTCTACTTTTTAGCGCATTTTTCTTAAAGTCGATTTTCCTTTTTTAAAAAAGATTATTTTATTAATCTTGTTTATCTACTAAAAGATACAATAATCGAATGGTGTTTCTATTGCGAAAATGTGTTCGTCTTTTTAAGTTTGTTTGAAATAAAACAGGTATATAATTTAATTACACATTAACATATCATCGGCTTAAAAATAAAAGAACATATTTAAATTAGATACTTAAAATCCTTAGTGGAAAATGGTTGGAAACGAAACTTATTACTCCTGAGAGGCTCGCAATAACTAATAAATGGTTCGAGCAGACGGTATTGTTATGATATGAAGAAAAGAGTGATCAGAGATTCGAACGGGATTTGATTTATTTTCTTATTGTTGTACCCTTCGAGAAAGTACAGAAAAAACATGTTTTATCTCGAACAAAAAGATTTATGAAAATTAGACATTAGCTTTTTGCTGTGCAATTTGTAAATTTATTCATGTGTTAAGATGATCGTTTCTTATTAATCAGCTGGAACAGAAATAAATATCAATAATCTTAACAAATATAGTTTGGTCTAATTGACATTATTAAATTTATCTCCGATTTTTTTTTAAATGAAACTGCAATATCATTTGCTCGCAATATGATTTCATCCAAGCACAGGAGCTCGAAAATAACGTCATTTTCCAATTATTCCTTGCTTTAAAAAAAAATTGCCTTAATTTGCCGCCAAGCAACTTCCCCTACGGATGATGGCACTGATCTCTAACTGTAACTTCTGGATTTGGCAAGACATTTTAGAGAGGAAGCCAATGTGGAAGCAGCCATTCTGTACCCACTTTCATAGCTATCTTAGTATTTCGTACATTTTTCATGTTAAAATAGGCCTACATGTATTGCTATTGGATGAGGTTTTTTTTTTTATTTTCTTTTGAAATCCATTAAAAATAGAAATTTATAAGCAAGTCAAAGTTGAAGTAGTTAAAAAGCAAGAGCAAAAACAATTTGTTTGCCATCCTGTACGACGGACTTGACTAAGAAAAATAAAAAAGTAGTGATCTTGTGATGGGAGGGTTGTCAGCTTCACTACAAATACTAGGACTGTCGTCCAGAACATCCACAAAAATATACGGATTTGGTTCGGTATGGTTAATTAATGTCGCACTAGAGCTGCACAGTGGGCTATTGACGACGATTCGGGGTCAATCTCGAAGGAAAGACCCGGGAACACATTCATACACGCACCTCGTTATTTTAGAACCATGGTCAGATGACGAGGAAACACCTGAGCTTGCACCCAACGCCTTCAATAGACGTCGGGACTTTGGACCCCGATCAGATTTATCGTGCACCAATCCCGTATACACGCCGTTAATTATTGCGGATGTTCTGGACGACTTTTCTAGTATTTTGTAGCGAAGCTGGCAACCCTCCGATCACAAGATCGCTACTTTTTACTTTTCTTTGTCAAGTCCATCGCCTGTCATTGAACCAGGAATTTTTGTATTCCCAGATGACGCCTTTAACCGCTCGGCCACGGAGGCCTCCCCAGGAGTAGGAGTTACATGGTTTGCGAATTAAGCCGACGATATGTTAACTGTAAGGAATTCAAAATTTACAAATTTATTAGTCCTACCCCCATTGTGAGACCCCAGATGGCCGGTCTCCCGACGAAAGCCATCGCTGCACCCCTTGCGAGGGCCTTGAAGACGTCGTGTCCGCTCCGGATGCCCCCGTCCACGAACACGGGCACCCACGGATATTGAGATTTGACGGCTCTCACGATCGCAGGCAAGGCGTCGATCTAGGACATTACGTGTGAAATAACAAACAATAAGAACAACGATGGTTTTTCCAAGCAGCAAATACAGTCACGAACTAAACGATAGAGCCTGTAGAAAAATAGCTGAAATAGAACTAAGCAAGAAAAATGTTTTTTGTTAGGTGTATATTTGTGCTAACAATTACATTCGGAGAATAAAATATTTGTTCCATTTCAATTGAATCGGCATTTGTAAAAAGGGAATATGTTTCATAGACTTAACATAGAGCATATCCCCTGTTTACAAATACCGATTCAATTGAAGGGGCAAGTCAAAGAAAGGGTTAAAAAAATTGAATTAAGATGTTGATGAAAGCTTTAAGAAAGCTTTAAGAAGCAATATGCGTTTTCCATTAAAATTGTACGGTTCTGCTTGATTCACTTAGGCAGATACGTAGTAGTAAAAATACACTGGTGGACAATTGCTAAGGACGGATCATAAACGGCTATATATCGCATAGAAAAGTAAGCGTGGTTGAATGTCAAGTGAAATAAAATAATGTCAGAATGCTAGGACATTACAATAAAGATAATTTATTGTGCTCTGAAATCTAGAAGGCTTTAAAAAGTGTTAAAGGAACAAAATGGTCATTTTTTGCTGAATACGTAAAAGTGAAAAAAAATGCAATTCCAGTCCGCAGACGTTCCGGCGTATAATGTCAATATGGGATATGGCCACCATGGAGGGCAATGAAAGATCCCACACACCTTGTCATGCTTTGCACAGCGTTGTCCAGCAGCTGTTGGGGTAATTTATCCCATTCCTCCGTTAGTGTATGGATGAGAGTGTTCTTGTTTATTGGAGGGCATTGTCGACCATCAAGATTCCTCCCCAAAGCATCCCACGCATTTTCAATGGGATTCAGATCTGGAGAACGCGCTGGCCATATGAGGCGTTGAATACCCTCGCTCCCTAGACACTCAGAGACAGCGACTGTTCGATGACACGTTGCGTTGTCGTCCATGAAAACAAATCTATCATCGACAGCATCACGGAACACGCGAACACGAAGCAGCAGAACATCATTAATGTATCGTTGGCCATTCATAGTCCCAGTTGGAGCACATAGAGGGACGTACGGCCATTGATCATGATGCCAGCTCATACCATAACACTACATGTAGGATATCGGTCCCTTTCTTGTATGTTTTCCGGGCAATACAGTATCATTCTCACTCCAGATAAGTTGTCGTTGACTATCAGACGACAGACTGAACCTACTTTCATCTGAGAATAATATAAAAGCCCAGTCCGCTTCACTCCAATTGCAATGCTGACGACACCATTGCAAACGGGCTGTACGGTGACGTTTGGACAATGGGATGCACACAACAGGATGGCAGGCGTTTAGTCTTGCTTGTTGCAAACGTCTGGCTACAGTTTTTCGGGAGATCCGCTTGCCAATAGCAGCGAGGAACTAAATTGCTACCTTACGAGCTGTGCTGCGCCGGTTCCTTTTTGTCGATAGCACTATGTACCTATCTTCTGCAGGCGTCGTACTGCAAACACGACCTCCTCCCCTGTGACGTTTGCTACATTTTCCAGTTATGTGAAATGATTTCCAAAGCCTTGAAACTACACTGTGGCTGACGTTGAACTCTCTGGCAACATATGTTATTTTTCGTCCTTCTTCAATCTTGCCAATAATACGTCTACGCGTAAAATCATCTAAGTGATGTCGGGAAGACATACTGAAAATTGCAAGTTCGTCAATTGATTCTTTCCCATTCAAATTTGCTTTTGAACAACAGCGATCAACGCGCGTCAAATCCTTTACATCGCTTATCAGCGCTATCACGTAGCGAACAAGTTCGGCAATCCAAAATTTGCATACGCACAACATGTCTTATTGTATCCCGCACTTACTCTAACTTCCACAATTTCCTGCCTTCCATATTGTGGTTGCTATCGTTGCTATTGTCATCCGTCCTTAGCAATTGTCCACCAGTGTATATGCTTCACTTATAACGGTTCTCTTTCAGTAAGCGAACCTAAATGCCAAATGTACGAAAACGCACCAATTTTGTTAACCTACCACCACTAATCACGGTCAATGCATAAGAAAAAATCATACCAATAGTGTATTATGTATGGTTAAACAATCAAACTTTGGCCAACAATTTGTGTCCAACAACTCTGTATACCTAATGAAATATTGTCTAAATTTTCCCAGAAGTAGTTATTCTATTTCTGGTATTTTCCAACTGACCCTTTTATTTTGTGCAGGACGGTATCAATCATTGATAAAAATTTAATTCCGCCAGTATTATTTTTACACTTGCGTTGTTATCTGTTGGTTAGATCATAAATACAAAATATCGATCAAAAGTGTACTATACATGCTCCGTTCAGGCCGCAAATGTGTATAATTAATATTTGGCTAACAATTGAACAAATTGAAGAAAAAGGACTCAGTCTTCATACCGTAGGCAAACAATCGTCCAGTTCTCGTCCACCTTGGTTGGATACAAAGACTGCAGAGGCCCCTGCTACGATAGCTTGTATCGCATCTTCAGCTAGAGTGACACAACGATAAAGTGTATTTATTAACAATTGCCTATGTTAATGGTAAATCAAAACTTTAAATTTGTAGGGTTTTCATTCTAAATTTCAATAATAATAATAATACTTTTTAAAACACATTTTTTTATTAAATACGCTAAAAAGTGAAAATAAACTATTGTTGTTAATTGATCAAACATCAAAGCGAGAGGTGAAAAATAATCTTTTTAAAAAAAAGAAAAACCGACTTTAAGAAAAATGCGCTAATAAGTAAAAAATAATTTTTAATTTTACGAACCTGTTGAAAAAATGCAATTATTTAATATTAATTTTATACTTATTTCAACTTTTTGAAATCGGCGCCAAAATGTTCGGTATTATTATTATTATTTCTGTAAAATGGCATCAACTTAAAAAAGACCTCCGTAGCCGAGTGGATAAAGGCGTCAGCTGGGAATCCGATGGCGATGGACTTGACAAAGAAAAGTAAAAAAGTAGTGATCTTGTGATCGGAGGATTGTCAGATTCGCTACAAAATACTAGAAAAGTCGTCCAGAACATCCGCAAAAATTAACGGCGTGTATACAGGACTGGTGCACGATAAATCTGATCGGGGTCCAAAGTTCCGACGTCTATTGAAGGCGTTGGATGCCAGTTCAGGTGTTTCCTCGTCATCTGACCATGGTTATAAAATTACGAGGTGCGTGTATGTGTGTGTGAATGTGTTCCCGGGTCTTTCCTTCGAGATAGACCCCGAACCGTCGCCAATAGCCCACTGTGCAGCTCTAGTGCAACGTTAATGAACCAAACCAATCAACTTAAAAAAGTTGTAATGAGTATAAAATTGATATTAAGTAATTCCATTTTTTCAACTTGTTCGTAAAATTGAAAAAAAAAAATTCTTTATAGCGCATATTTTTTAAAGTCGGTTTTCCTTTTTTTTAAAAAGATTGTTTTATTTTCCCCCTTTTTAGTTTTTAATTTAGCAAGAGGCTTCGCCCCCTGCTGTTATTCACCAAGAAATTCAAGTTGTTGCTCACATGTTGACGGATACAATCATTTCATTGCCAATAAATACAGGGTAGCCAAAATGTTAGTGTTGTACAACCTCTATCAAACAATAAAAACTTTTTTTAATTGTCCCGGTAAATCGATATTTATGGATTTATAACATCCGCATAACCAAGATATTTTGCCTTATTTGCAAAAATGTTTTTATTTCTATCCAACAAAAAAATATTTTTCGAAATCGGGCAATATTTGTTTTCAAACTGCCCTGTTAATTGAAAATTCCGGATGGTTTAATGCCGGATAACCGGATATTTTTCCAACAAATCCAACAATTTTTTTCCAAATATCTTAATTAAAACAGAAATTTTGCGCGAACATACATAAAAAAGACATAACAGTTTAATTGATAACCTCTCACCTTTTGGCAGTTTTGGTTGGCGCGCTTTTCAGTCGGTTAAAAAGTAGAAAAACTGAGCCCCGCAACGTGAGATCATGTACCAGTTTTTTTTTATTATTATTATTTTTAATAATTCTCATAAGAATTATATTCCAATTCTTTAAATCCTAAAGGCTTACTTCTCATTGTTGTTAGGTGTTATAAAAACAAACTCATATATTTTAGAAGTAATCGTTATAAATAAACAGTTTCTTTGCCCCTAATCGAACTGCTAATAACAATCTAAAAATTCGAAAATTGGCCTTTTATAATACCTGTTAGAATTCCTTTAACGACTACAGGCAGTTTCGCCAGTCCAGCAAGCCAAGTGATATCTTTGTAGCTGATACCTATGTCATCGGCAGTGTCGTTTGCATTGGGTGATAATACGTTTGGACTTCTGTAAAAAATTGCAATGTTAATTTCATACTTTAAATATAAAACGAACATAGGAAGTATAGATCACAGTACAGGTTATTACAAAATATTATCACAACTTTAGAAAGTTATGTCTACGTAACCAAAAAACCCGCAGTTATGCATGTCATTGTGAAGAAAATATTCTAAAATTTTATTTGGTTGGCACGAGATGTCGCTAGGAGTTTTTTTTAAACCTTTTCGATTAGAGCTTTTGGTGCAAAATCACCCTTTTTCACTAAATTGACGAAACCAAAGTACGATATTCCACCCATACACCTCATATTATGAGATAGTTATCTTTAGGCCCAATCTTCACGAACGAGTAAAACACGCGCGAGCTTCTCTGTGATTCGATAATTCATACCACGTGGTATGAATTATCGAATCACCGAGAAGTTCACGCGCGTTTTACTCGTTCGTATAGAATGGGTCTAACACGAACAGACAATAAACAACAATCTCTTTCGTAAGTTTTTCTCTCGCCTTCAATAGGCGTTGGGACTTTGGACCCCGATTCGATGAGTAAGAGAGAATTGTGAATTAGTTATACGCTCAACGACTATGCTTATGTATAGTAAAGGCTCACAAGGACCATATTAGTAATGATCAACGAGACTCACTTAGATCTGCAGAGTGCTCCACAATGCAAAGTCAATCGAAATGGAGGTGAAACGAATTGAGAAGATTCTGACAGAAATAAAAAACACTTACCATTAGGGACAGTCACTGACTACGAATGAGAGGCTCGCAAGACCTAACAATTGATCGAATTGACTAATTGATTTTGCTCATAAAGAGAAAAGGGTAACCAGAGGTTTGAGTGACTTTCGATTTTTTTTTCTTTAATGTTACTGTACCGCTTGGGAAAGTAAGAAAAAAAATTGTTACCTCGAGTGAAACGAATTATGAAAATTAAGCAATAGCTTTCTGCTTGTGCAGTACGGAAATGTATTCATGTGTTTAGATTGTTTCCTATCATACTTTAGTCGTCGTCCAGAACATCCAACAAATTATACCGGGGTGTGTTCGGGACTGGTGCATGATAAATTTGATCGGGGGTCCAAAGTTCTGTTGAAGGCTTCGTTCTCAGGTCTTTCCTTCGAGATATGCACCGATTCGTCGCCAATAGCCCACTATGCAGTTCTAGTTCGACGTTAATTAACCAAAACCATACTTTAGTTGAATGTGTGCTACTCTTTGGCAGGATTTAATGAAAACACCAAAAGCGAATCGGGAAGCGTGGCGTAATAATTGACGACCTCTAAAAAGAATACGCTGTCCCAGTCCTTATTTTTCCAATTTCGTCCCACCTCCAATTCCATTCGCCTTGGATTGTATCTTTCAGACACAGCACGAGCTCTGCGGTGCATTTCGCTGACAACGGTTTTGTCAAAAATGTCGAAATTGTCTGTAAAAATGAGTATCAATTTTTATTTTATGTTTAGAAATACGACTAAAGTAAATTTATTTTCGAGTAACTTTGTCCAGTCCAGTTCCACATGAAAAAAATAATAATTATCAATAAACATAATTACTCGTTGAGGTTTGCGTAGTTCTTCAGAAACGAACTTCTGGCGTTGCATCTGATGTCGTACAAGTACAATTCGTCAACAGTCACCACAATCGCCTTGTATCCAGCTGCCTCGGCTCGGTGCACGGCATTTGCTGTCAGCTGGCGATTGGGGAATATGTAGACCTGCATCCAGATTTCCGTGTCAGCTGGCACGGCGGATGCTAAGTCTTCCAGAGGAGTGAGCGAATACATGTCCAATGACATAATAGTTCCCATACTGGCGGCTCCTAAAGAAAATGAAATTTTAACAATTATCACACAATTTAAATGTTAGAAAGCATTTTACTCCTCACTCATCTATATAAAACCTCGCGTAATGCCGCTTTGTCACACACACGGAAAAACCGGAGCCGATGACGGCGAAGGATATAATGTTATTCAATTAGAACTTTTTCAGATAGTCCCGTGCTGCAAATTTGCCGGCAAAAATGCAGCCGACGTTGAACTCGAGAAATCGGATGTCGAGCTGGCATCCGATTTGTCGGTTTCAATGTTTCCTTATTTACACTTTTTCACGTATATCTAGATTTAATGACGATGGAGATGTGTGTGTTTTCAATATTGTATAACAGAAAATGTGTGCCACTGCCTACATTTAAATTTATTCGCTCGAATATTTTCGACAAGCGGTAAGCGTATCAGATTCACCGAACATTTTTTTATGAATAATAATGCATACAATACCAAAACGTTATTAAAATGGCAATCAATTCAAGAGACAGTGGAGTAATTTATACACTATCTTCAAGAATTGCATGTGTTTGTAATGCATAAAAAACTGAGCCAAATTTACTCCAAAACATGATAGTTATAATTTAAATTTCTTAACAACGTCAACAGCACTATTAAAATTTCACAAATTACTTAAATCATAAAATACAAAAAATTGCTTAAGGTTCTTTACAAGAGTTATAAATTGTTTATATACAGATTAGAACTCAATATTTTGGCAGTGTATTCCTTCTTAAGCTCATTCTACACGAACGGGAAAAACGTGCGGAAGCTTCACTATGATTCGAGAAATTATACCACGTGATATGCATTCTCGAATCCTCGAGAAGCTCCCGTGCGTTTTTTCCCGTTCTTGTAGAATGGGCCTTGGGTATAATATTAACCATGAAGATAACGCTTGTTGAGTACAACGCACATCTTACTTCCGCTAAAAATACAAGCCTACTATCCGTAGGTGGTGAGGTACCCCGGGTACCCCATTACATCTCTCTCTCTCTCTTCGCATATTGCGATCGGAGGGTTGCCAACTTCGCTACCAAAATACTAGAAGGTCGTCCAGAACATCCAGAAAAATTAACGACGTGTATACGGGACAGGTGCACGATAAATCTAATCGGTGTCCAAAGCCCAGACATCTATTGAAGGCGTTGGGTGCCAGCTCAGGTGTTGTCCTCGTCATCTGACTATGGTTAAAAAAATACGAGGCATCGTTTCCGGGTCTTTCCTTCGAGATAGGTCCCGAACCGTCGCCAATAGCCCACTGTGCAGCTCTATTGCGACGTTAATTAAGCAAACCCAAAACTCTCTCTTCGTTTTCTTTCTCTCGCTCTCTCTCTACGGCATGTATACTGCATGATTGACATCCCCAAATTCATTTAAATCAATATAAAGCAGATCAAGGTGACTTGTTATGAGAGGGTATGGCGTGTCAAATAAGTATCATAAATTTGTGCTCTTTCATAAAATGTATATATATCGACAGTTTGGCGATTTGTATAGATTACGGTAATACAAGTCCGGCGATTTTGAATAGATTACGGAAATACAAGTCTGGCGATTTTTCAGCTACACTTTGGCGATTCTGAGACCTGGAAGCCCTGAATTGGATGCCATTAAATAATCGCCGCAGTTTTGGTGTGAGCCAATTTAGTTGCTCAGGTGCTTAAAAGCCGCGCTGTTGCTAGTGCAAGGCCTAGCCTTACACATCCTTAACTGAGCCAAATTTGATGCAAAATCCTACAGAGACAAATCAGTGTGCCACATCATATTTTCATACGCATTCTCTTATCTACTCTACAAAATTGAATTACCTCTAGCCATGCCTCTTTCTCCTTCAGGGTGGTAAAAGGATTGTCCTGCAGTTGGGGAGATTCCGATTGGGAATCGAATCTTTCGACCGAAGACAAAAGTTTCCAAGCTGTAGTTCGAAAACCCTCGGAGAACTTTGCTCTTTATCCACATTCTATACATGGAAATGAAATATAAAACTATTTTTTTCATTGGATACTTTATAAAGACTTAATTTGCGATTGCATATCAAATAATTAACTTAGTGTAAGCAAAGTCTGATGCTAGAAAATGTTGGATATCGAAATGTTTACTTTTAGTCGCTATTAATTATTTTATTTTTTTATTATTAGTTTATCAGTTTATTATTTTTAGTTTTTTAGATTAGTTTTTATATGCATGTCGAATCATTTAATTCGGATAACCTACCTTGCGGGGGAGTCTTCCGAAAGTTTCCGCAATTTCGATTCCGACATTAAAAACCTCCAATATAGGAATTTAAAACTAAACAAAATTTCCAGAAATATTATTAAAATATTTTTTTTGATTTTGTTGATTGTCTTTAAAAAATTTTAAACCAAATATGAAACCCTATATATAATAATCTTAGAAAAACTTTTGGAGTCACTGATGTCGTTCTAATTCGGAAATCAAACAGTTTTCTTCACTTTGACATATCGGCTTAGTACAGATACGCTGATTTTCGCCCTTTCACGGTACCATGAATGCAATGCACAACAGGTCTATGGTAAGTAATGAAATTCTAGCATCTTACCTCAGGCATCCACAGAATCTTACCTTTTATACGATTTCTTGTTTTCGAAGAAGGTTGTTTCTGTTCCAGCAGCCCCCCAGACGTAATCTCTCAGATTCGGCTCCAGTCGTGCAGGAGCGCATCTTTCGTAATCTTCGATATTGTATAAGGTTTCGAGACTGAAGGATATACATAAATTGTACTATTAGAATGCCACTCATTAACAATAATCTACTAAAGGTGGTCAAGATCAAAGATTAGTCAAGGTTTTTTTTATTCCAAATCGTCTAATACACAGTAGTAGACATTTCCTTAAAAAATACCAGAATTGAAATTGTTTTACGTCAAGTAAATATTGTGAAATATCTTCACAATATAGTACTTCGCTCCTGAACTGTTAGTTTATGTATATATAATTTATTATATGCTAGATTGATATTGTTGATAGACAGTGACGTATTGATTAAAAAAATATGCGGGCCTTCACCAGTTCTAAATACTTACCAATAAAAAAATAAGCACTAATTTGTATTTATGCTAATTAATAATTTGTCATTACTAATTAGCAATTAGTTGCCACATAGTAATTGTTAATAATTTGTTAATTACTGAGGAATTTGCATAAATTTCATAAGATATTCAATTTTTTTGTAAAGCATTTTGACTATGGGGGGGGGCTTAAGGCCCCTCCCCCCCCCCCTTTCCTACGTCTATGATAGAAAACGTGACATGTGACACGGAAGGGGGGCGTATGGTGAAGTGTATAACAATTAGTGACATATGGGGAGGGGATAAAAAAATATGCAGAAAAGAAGTGATATATTTTTCATGGACGTTCCCCAATTTTCAATAGTTAATAGTTTTATTAAATACGAAATAAATTTGAAAATTACCGAGAAATTTGTCTTTGTGTGTGATTACCAGTAAAGTGCGGAATTATCAATTTAGAAAGTCGTTTGTAGTCAAACAAAGGGGACCACCAAAGAAATAAGGTGGTCATTTATTCTATTGTAAAGACGTAGCTGTCGCACACCGACCTATCTACTACAAACTTTAATGGTCATCGTTACCATGTGCGTGCAGGGAAATGGGGAGGAGGCGGCTGGCATTTATGAAAAGACGTTATAATATATTGCGCGTTCAGAGGAAAGATCATGTTAGATTGATTTAGTAGTTGTTGTCCAAAGGTTAGTAGTGTTTGACTTTCTGATTTTGTAGAACAGGTCAAACACTGCGGTAATTTTTTTTTACCTTATAAGTCTTCCACAATTGCATAGACGAAAGAATAAGTGGATCGTTCTGGGGGGGGGGAGGGGTTTATGTGTCCCTCCTCAGAATCCGCCAATGGGTTTAGCGATAAAAAGCAGATCTAAAAAAAAACTACACCGTCACCTATCAGTACAACTGAGCACCATCACCTATGTCTTTGTCTTTTTGTGCAATCCTGCGGAAACCGCATCGTGCTACTGTTTATACTTTTAGGGCAATAGCCCAATTGCGGCCGAAGGGAGCAGGGTTACCATATTCTCAAAGAAGAACACAATTGTTTATCGCCCAGACAAAAGGTTGCCATGGGCCGCAATTGGAACTTTCCGACTTTTAGTTGGTTTGGTGTTATTAAATAACGTCGCACTAGAGCTGCACAGTGGGCTATTGGCAATGGTTCGGTGCCTATCTCGAAGGAAAGACCCGGGAACGGTGCCTCGTATTTTTGAACCATGGTCAGATGACGAGGAAACACCTGAACTGGCACCCAAAGCCTTCAATAGACGTCGGGACTTTGGACCCCGATCAGATTTATCGTGCACCAGTCCCGTATACACGCCAGTATAATTTGTTGGATATTCTGGACGACTTTCTAGTATTTTTGTAGCGAAGCTGGCAACCCTCCGATCGCAAGATCACTACTTTTTCACTTTTCTATGTCAAGTCCTTCGCACGGATTCGAACCACCAATCCCCTGATTAGTAGCTGAACGCCTTACCAACTGAGCAACTGGGGCTCGTTTATACTTTTAGAATTATTAACTAAAATTATTAATTTTTCTGTTACTTTTAAATCCTCCGGTATATGTCAATAAACGTACCTAGCATTTTCACAATTTTTTGGCTTGTAAATGGCACCACATGGTATCTGAAGAGAAAATAAATTAAAATAAGCAATTTTAAAGTAAAGAGATAAACTTGATAAGTATAAAATTTTGTACCTGATTACACTTACTTATTTTTAAATTCGTAAAAATCCACCTTCACGAGACATAGTGACGTATTTGCATAGTATTTCTCTTTTTAGGAAAACTAATTTAGTTTTTAGTAACCAATAGAAATACTTTATTTGTCAATGCAAAATGCTACATTTCATCGTTCTTAGTACAAAGGGACGCATGTCTGAAAACTGAATTTTTTTAAGAGATATAAAAAACTAATGTCTTTATTATGATAGAATCTTTTGAAATGTGGTTGTAACTTTTATTGGATCAGTTGATAACATGAGATTTTTTCACAATTAAATGTTTGACATACGACCTCTTGCATTTTGAGTGACAATATCTCGAGTACGGTTCAAGCTACAAATATGAAAATGCTAATCATAAGCAGTGAACTCTAACTGTAACTTCTGGAAGGCTCAAAGTTTGTTTCCTCTATGGGCGCGTTGAAGCCAATATGGAAGCAGCCATACTGTATCCCAATTTTTTTTTTTTTTTTGTAAAATAATTTAGTGGTGTTTTTTATTACCATAGCATTGTAGAAATATTAAATGTATACTATAAATATTATATTTTCGTTTTATAGAATTCATTTTTATATTGCCAAACAAATACTTTTTGCTCTTGCTTTTTAACCACTTTGACTTACAAATGACTTTTTATTTTAATAGCAGATTGCATTTAAAATGGGCTTCAAAAGCATATAAAAAAAACTCAAACCAACAGCAATACACTTCGACTTATTTTAACATGAAAAATATTACTAAATATTGCGGTAGTGAAGAAAGTGGGACACAGTTGTTACCCTTCAATTGGCTTCAAGTCAATAAAATGTCTTTCCCAATCCAGAAGTTACAGTTAGAGATCAGTGATTATATCAGGTATTCAATTACTACACCTGTTGTACTTAAGTAAAATAGGCATACGTTCTATTTTTTTTTGTTTATTTTTAAAAGTAATAGGTTATAAAGTAACATAACGGTTAATAAAATTATTTTAAAGTAATAGGTATTTTAAAATACATATACAACGTTAAAATACGCAATAAAAATCCATCCAATCTGGACATGTTTCGGGAGATACATCTCCCTTCATCAGCAGAAAAATTTCTGCTGATGAAGGGAGATGTATCTCCCGAAACATGTCCAGATTTTATTAATTTTTATTGCGTATTTTAACGTTGTATTTGTAAATTCTTAACGCAACGTTCTATAAGACGAGTTTTTATCTTAAAGTAATATGTACTTTACTCAGATCTCTTCAAGTAAAATAGCATATAGTATTTTATTGCACTTATAGAAAGATTTTAATAATATTTATGAAATAAAAGTCGCTTCTTATAAATGTTAAATAACACATCCATACTCGTAACTCTACAATTTACGGTTTTCAAACATTTCTTCGTTAGTTTCTATTTTCCTTTAGGCGTGATTAAAATAAATACTTTCGTTATGTGAATCTTTCAATTTCATTTGGCCAAAGTTCCTTCCTTCGGTAGTTTCATAATGTCATATCTCACCTTCCACTACAATGAGAAATAAAATTTTATTTTAAAAAAAATTTCTGTTGATCCGTGATAAAACGACTCTTCCCGTGACCAGAGCGAGATATTCGCTATACCGAAAAGTCATTGCAAGAAGACTTTTAGTTGCGGTCATTATGGAGAAGGGGTCACCATATCGTTTGGTCATTGCAATGAGGTTTTGCCCATTGTTGAACAATTTCAAGGTATTTCAATGGAAGTTATGAAAATTACAATAAAATATTGTGCTCGTCTCCGTATTATTCTCAAATTACCATAAACAGAATAACTTGTCGAATAAAAACAACTTATTTCCAAAAATAGTAACACAATGCCATTTTAAATTATCACAAATTAAACGCATATTTTAAAAGAATATAAAAGTGTTATGTTATATTTGCGTTGTACAAACCCATTAAGAAAAAAGGAAATTTTCTGTGTCATAAAAATGTTGTAGAATTTTATTTTCATTAGGATTTAGTTTGATTTATTAGTTATTTAGAAACTTTTTTGGTACTTATAATTTTTTTTGTCTAAGTGATTTATTTTCAAACAAGTCGTTGTCATAATTTTGAAGTGTTGAGACACTCATTCTTCAGTAATCTATATTATTATTGGTGAGTTGTGCGGGCCCCTAGGCAGTAGCCCATGTATAAATCCGGCTCTGCACCAAACAGTCAATTGCACCAAACAGTCAATTGCACCAAACAGTCAATTGCACCAAACAGTCAATTGCACCAAACAGTCAATTGCACCAAACAGTCAATTGCACCAAACAGTCAATTGCACCAAACAGTCAATTGCACCAAACAGTCAATTGCACCAAACAGTCAATTGCACCAAACAGTCAATTGCACCAAACAGTCAATTGCACCAAACAGTCAATTGCACCAAACAGTCAATTGCACCAAACAGTCAATTGCACCAAACAGTCAATTGCACCAAACAGTCAATTGCACCAAACAGTCAATTGCACCAAACAGTCAATTGCACCAAACAGTCAATTGCACCAAACAGTCAATTGCACCAAACAGTCAATTGCACCAAACAGTCAATTGCACCAAACAGTCAATTGCACCAAACAGTCAATTGCACCAAACAGTCAATTGCACCAAACAGTCAATTGCACCAAACAGTCAATTGCACCAAACAGTCAATTGCACCAAACAGTCAATTGCACCAAACAGTCAATTGCACCAAACAGTCAATTGCACCAAACAGTCAATTGCATCATCTGTACTCCCTTTTGGGCAGTCGTTTTGGGATTCTCGTACCATAACAAAATTTTCCAATGAATGTAACCTAAATTTAACAACAAAAAAACTCGCTTTATTTACGCAAATAATAAAAAAAAATCATATATATTATAATTTTATATACACGGTTAAACATTGTATTTTACTTAGTATTTGCATCATAACAACTTACAGGGTTGACAAAGTTTGCTTAGTAATCTATTTGGCTACAATACCTATTGCGTGAAAGAACAGATAATGTTTGCAGCTGAATTTACCTATCGATTTAGAAAAACGAAAAAATTTGCGCCGGAAATTTCTTATAACCGATTTATTGAGAATATTTTTATTTCATAAGCAAACGTAAGAAACAATAAAAAATTAGTAGTACAACATTAAAAAAAAGCACACCAAATAGAGTTTCATATGAAAATGTACACGAAGTGAATAACAAATATGCAAAAATTTTGACTAACGTTATATTTATAAATCGAATTTTGTGTTTTAAGGGGACTTGGTACCCCAAAATTGATGAAAATGGCAAAAAAGTTTTTATTGGTTTAAAATAACGCTTCAACTTTCTAGTATGTTTTCCCAAAGTTTCAAAACGATTGAATAAATATTAATCATATTATGAACGTTTTCTTCACTCCTTATACAATGTGTTACATAGAGAAAGTCATAAACCGAATGTAAAAATGGGTACATTTAATCAAAATAATATCAATGTATCAAAAGATTGCTTCTACAGGACTGTTATAAAGATGTGTTACCTGCCAAACGCAAAATGTCAATGAAATTGTACACATCATCAACTAGTTCAGGTATCCCAAAGATACATTTGTAAACAAAAAGCGAGTAGGTGTTTTTTTGTCAAATTTTGTATTTGAATACTACTAAGAATGATACATACTATGAAAAGGTCTTCAAAATCTTTAGGGTCAGACGGGAAATTAATTTACTGAAACTCTGTGTGTGAATTGATTTGCCCAAAAGACAATAGAAGAAAATGCGGCGTACTGCAAAATCTCTTATTTTTCAATACGCCGCCTTATCAGGGATTTTGCACTCAAACTTGTAAATATTGCAATGCATAAAGAGAAAAAGTAATTTAAGAATAAATAAGGAGTAACTTATGCTGTAGGGTGCTTAATTTTACAGTGAGTGTCATGTATAAAACCACTAAAAAAATTTCAGTTTTCTCTGCATTACACTCAAAATTAAAGCAAATTATATAAATATCTGCAGTCAATTTTTGTTTCATAATGTTCAGTAGTCAGTGGTTTGCCAAAAATGTATTAGAAGAATAAAAATTTGCTTGACAGTGAGTGATTTTATTGTGTTTTTAGAAATTTTACATGCATTGAATACTGAAAGTGACATTTTTATTTAAAGTTGGAGCGAAACAAAATAATTATTATTTGTCATTAATTTTGCATAATTTGTAGGATATATATACGTTATTTATGTGAAAAAATATTTTAGTTAATTGGGACATTTATAATAAATTATTTTCAATACTGAAATCTTTAAATGCATTTATCTCAGCTTGCTGTTTTCGTGAACATACACCTACTTAAAATACTAAAACTCAAGCAAATATGTATGAATTATTGTGAATTTTTTTTAACCTGTACACAAGAGTATATTGAATAGAATTAGGGATGGAATAAGAAAAATATTAAAAACAATTTATTTAAAAAAATAAAATGTTTAAAAATTAGAGTTTTTTGGAAAAAAATAGCCGATTTTTCACTAATTATTTTTTTTCTCCTAAACTAAACAACTTATGCCAAATCCGATCCCTAAAGTTATTAAGCATAAATTAATACAGCTTACAAAAAACATTCGATGCAAAAAAATGAAATCTGAAGGAGAAGAAGCATTTTGAAAAATGCCTTAAATCTTCGAAAAATTTAACAAAAATTTAATTTTTGAAAAAGTTTGAAGAAATTTCAATTTTTTTTCTTCTAAATCTTCTTTCCTGAATAGTTTACGTGTAGTCATCACAAAAATATTTAATTTTGTATCAAATTATAGAAAATAATTTTTGGGGTACCAAGTCCCCTTAAAATATAAAATTAAATGTTACAAAAATTATTTTTTAAGTCTAATTTGCTCTTATTTGAATCTTAAGAGGAATCTCGAAGGTCCATCATGTGTGACTGTGGTGTGACATGAGGGAAAAGGGTCTCGGTGATTACCTGTCGTAGCAAAAGTTCCTGAAACATTCCTTTCACAAACTTTGACATAAGAAACTTTTTATAGAAATCACTATATCTTTCCAATGGGTTAAAATACATAGATTGAAAGTTTTAATTACTATTTTTTAACTACATAAATTTAAAATGAAGTAACATAAGGGAGGAGGGGGGTGTACAAAAAGGTGAAAAACATTATGACATAATAAAATAATGCAACCTAACAATGCAATCAATTATTTTTATTTGAATTTTAATATATTAGAGATTTTAATTTCGGAAATATATATTCATTGATTTGTTCCAGATTTTTTTTTGTCCATCCAATATGATTTTTTCTTTAATTAAAATTGACTTCGGCTCCATTCAAAATAATAAATTACTTTAAACTATGCGAAGGAAGATCTTACGCTTTTAATAAGAATACTCTCAACTACTACATACTACAACTAGCAGTACTTGCTGATTAATCAACACTAACTCAGACAAATGATTGACATACGAATAGAAAAAATTCAAAACGTGTTTTGTCACTTGAAACGGTGGCGAAATCATTGACGTACAATATAATTTTTTGAAATTTTTTTAACAAAATACGTTTTGATTGTTTGCTTTTCATATATGGTACAATATTTCTTATGTACATGTCAAATTAAAGTTTAAAAATTTCATCATTAAGCATGTTCAGTTCTTTAAATTTTTTTTTCAATTTACATAAAATTTATGTTTTAAAAAAAATACGATTCAAAGGTATTTGGTTCAGTTTTCCTAATTTAGGCTGAGCAACTATCACATAAAAGGTGTTAAGAACTGGTTGTCAAGGACAACGTGATTCCGGTATCACTACTTCATCGAAATACTTGAATAAAACCCAATAGTATTTACAACTGCAGTCTCGCTTTTTGCATCGCTTAAAATATCTAAAATTACACGAATAAAAACACAAAAAAAGAAAATTACCTGACCATCTAACCCAGCTATTAATGAAGCAATAGCATAAATTTCGCCTTTTCCAATGTTTTCGCTCATCAAAACTAACCATGGCGACACACATTTTTATTTCACTCTCAGATCCACGGACCCCTCATTTCTACAGCGATCTCCCGCCTCCCTTAAAATTTTTAACGATCGACCGTACACGGATGATACAACAAAGGGTTTCAGTTTTGCTGTTTCTGAGCATTTGCAGTGTCAAGGACATTTTGATAAGGCGAAAAGATGCGTAGCCCCCCTCCCACCGAAAGAGAGGGTCATAAAACGATCTTCCCCCGGCGAAAAGACGCATAGCCCCCCTCGCCCCCAAAGAGGGGGTCATAAAACAATCTTCGCCAAAGACTCCCTGGAAACTCAAACTGTGGGTCTCAAAGCGAAACCTCATAGCTAATTTGGCATAACAATTTTTAAAGAAAAAACATTATTTTTTCAGAATGTTTTTTTAGTTTAAGTTAAGGAGGGGGGCTATACCACCTTTTAGCGCCTATATAAATCTGGCACTGCTCTAGGCAATGTGTTTCTGGTGTCCAAAATCATCTTGATAGTGCGACAAGAAACGCGTAGCTACTCCCCCCCCCCCCCCCCCCTTCCCACCCCCAAAGATAACCATAAAACTTGGTCCTTTCCTCAACTCCCTGAAAACTCTGCTTAAACTATATGAGGGGCTATAGCCCCTCTTAATCCACAGAAATTATTTTCCAAAATTAAAGCATTTTTAAGAAAAAAAACATTTTCTTGATTTTTTTTTTAATTTGGCCACAGCCCAAGAGGGGGGGGGGGCTATAACCCCCTTTAGCCCCTATGTAAATCCGCCGCTGTCAATAAATATGACACAAATTTTATAGTTTATATCAGTAATAAAAAAATAATAAGCATCTCTTACATGTCGAAACATTAAAGAGTGAAACGAATTACGTCTTAATTCGTAATATAAGCTAAATTAAACAAAACGAGAATCTTTAGCAATAATGCAAAATATTTACCTCTTTCAGTTGGGCCTTGCTTCGGGATAAAATACAAAATATTATTTCGACAATTTTAAAAAATAAAAATCCTTTCATAGACATATTAATACTAAAATCCCTGAAAAACATCCAAACTCGAATTTTTAATTATTCAACAACGTTAGACTGACTGTCGCTGTCTAGTAGTTTCAGTTTGGCTTGGTGAATTTCAAGTGATTGCATTTTACTACATTCCAAAGACAGGATAACTTATATTTACTCAACATCGTAGTCAATGATAATATCAAAATAAAACAGGTGAGTTAACCAGTTATTAAACAACACTTGTGCACTAGACGTAACCGCTTTATATTATTATTATTATATTATTATTATTTAAATTATTATTTGTGTATACATCTGATATCGATGCCGTCACACAAAACATCAAGGGTTGAAACAAGAAATTTCCCAACTTGTCTATGTGAAATTACCAACTTAAGGGGACTCGGTACCCTTGGAATAATTTTTTTTATTAAATAATTTACATGGATATTTTACACATATTATTGAAGGTTATTATTATATAACATGATTTTAGCAACAAAAAAATGTTTTTATGAGTATATTTTTCAAAATTTAATTTTTTTCTTAAAAATTTAACTTTTTTAAAAATGGTTTTTCTTTTTCAGTTTTTAATATTTTGTAAAGATTTTTTTTCCTTACATTCACTATACTATACTTTATAACTTTAAGGATCGAATTTGAATTTACTGATTTAGTTCTTGAGAAAAAAAATAAAATGTCGATGTATATGCAAAAAAATGGAAAAAAACATGATTTAGTCTACTTTTTAATTTTTAATATTTTTTCTTTTCATTATTTTGCAAAACCCATCCTTGATTGTTTTAAATAGGTTATTCGCGAATTTCAGAAAAAAAATCAAGTCATTTGAATAATATTTGAGAAAGTATTCTTATTTTAAATACCGTGGTATATGCAAAAAACACAAACTGAGATAAATCAGTTTAAACATTTCAAATCCAAATAACTCGATGAATACATTTGAGATTTTCTTCACACAGAATTAATTTTATAACTACTTGCATACATATAAAATTCCGGTTTCTATTATTTAATTGGAGTACATTAAATCAGTATTATGTACTCAGTTTTAAAATGATAACAAAATTAAATTTTTGAGAAAAATCTGTTAAAATCAAAATAATAATGTTTAAAATATTGTTTTACACTAATTTTGTGTTAGAAACCATACTAATACAACTGAATTCATTGAACATACATATTCCATACCATAAAACACTTTAGAATGGGCTTTGACAATAGCAAAAACATGTATTACATTTGTTAAATACGTCGCCTTTGGCAAATACGTCTCCTTGCACCTTCAAATTTAAAATTATATCAAACCACGGTAAAAAAAATTAAACAAACACGTGATGTGATAGATACAGTCACAGATAAACACATTCAACTTGTTCTTAGCTGATTTTTCTTTAAATAAATGACCAAAAGCTGTTGCGTAAAAAATGTAAACATCGAAATGGACGTAGCATTTTTAGTGCTGTGAAAGTAATGAAACGCATTTTTATTACATTTATAATTATCAGATCGTTTCAAAACTTTGTAATAATAAACTTTAGGTACAAGAGCATATTTTAAGCAAAAAAAATAAAAATTGATATTTTCATCGATTTTCTCAAATCAAAGGGTACCAAGTCCCCTTAACAGTGCTGAAAATTCCCAGTTTCAACTTATCGGCAATTTTCATCGGGTTTTTTTTATATATATATTAGGTTATATTAAACAGCCTCTCACAACCATTGATAATTTAAATGTAATCTTACTAGTTGGTTAATTTTTAATCTTCCATAGCTTTCATTTGCTAATAATATTAGTTTTCTTCAGGCATATATTTTCAAAAACTTGGGGATTTTCAAAACTTGAAATTCCCAACTTTTAGGGTTTCCAGATTATTGGGGAGGGGGTCGGTCTCCCCCTCCGGTGCGACGGGCCTGTCTGATGTATAATCAACTACATTTCAAAACCAAAACGTCTTCTTTCAAATTTAAAATAATTACGAAGAAGGCGCTTATTTCCAAAACTTCTCTGGTCTTCTGCAGGAATTGCAACATAAGTGACCCAAAAATTTAAAGAAACAAATATTCCTATTTTTGCAGTTCTTGCGTCTTGTCCAAATCAGAGTGATACTCAATTTAAATATCAAAGTTTCTATAAAATAATGTGATTTTTTTAATGGAAAAATGTTGCGGCAACACTGCTTCAAAGCTGTAATATGATTTGACTCAATTTAAACGAAGTAGTGTAAAAAATAAAATAATCTTTTTTTTTTTTAAAGAAAACCGACTTTAAGAAAAATGCGCGAAAAAGTAAAAAATATTTTTAATTTTACGAACAAGTTGAAAAAATGGAATTATTTATTATCGATATTGTATTTATTTCAATGTTTTGAAATAGACACCAAAACGTAGGTATGTTTTTTTGTAAATTGGCACCAACTTCAATAAGTGTAAAATTTATATTGAGAATTCCGGACAGTTAATTGCCGGATAACCGAATATTTATTTCAAAAGGTGCCCAAGTGAAACATCCCCTATCCAACAAAAAAAATTCCCTATCCAACAAAAAAAATCCCTATCCAACAAAAAAAAATCTTGCGCGAATATACGTAAAAAAAAATCATAACAGTCAAATTGATAAACTTTCTACTTCTGGTACGCTTTGACGGTTTTGGTTGGTGATTTCATTATATTTTTAACCGACTGAAAAAGTCAGTTAAAAATACAATAAAACATAAAATCGGTTTGTGCGTTTTTTCACGTAAAATCCTTTCATTTCGGACAGTAGAAGGTCGCTTGATAAAAGCGCATGCAACGGAAACGTCTAACATTTCTAACTTTTTAATCGTACTGTCCACGTGCCTTACTGTGGTATTATTGCGTAAAGAAAAGATTAACCTTGAGGTTATGATATTACACATTTCCAAAGACTGTGAATATAAAAAAAATTATTGATTTTCGCCTGGAAATTTTTTGTATGTATATCTCGAAGACGCCAAAATGTAGAACATTGTGAAAAGTGTATTTTAAAAGAACTTGACAAGTACTATACCATACAATAATAATATTGTAAAATAGTGAAGAAACTTGAAATGCATACTGTCAAAGTCTTCAATTTGAATAAATATTCTCTAAAATTTATAATTTTTCCATAATATCTTCATAAATAACGGTAAACGCCTATCACAAAACAAAAAAAAAGAGGGAATGATAAATCCAAAAAAGCGAATCCAATTTAGGTCAATTTTGAAAAACACAACTTTTTTAACCAGGTCGAGTGGTATATTGTTCTCCGTATTTGTTTTATGCGTTATTATTATTAATGTTTGCGTTGCGTTATGTTATTGCTAAATCGAATGACACCCTTTGTATAACTTTAATCACATAGTGCCAAACAGACTTTCATCCAATTATACGACATTTTACATCCATGGATTAGCCGAGATTCGTTCCCGGACCCATTGCGTGATAGCCGAGGATGCTACACTTACACTGTTGGGTGACAAGTCAATTCGATAACTTGTCACAAAATTGGGACAAGTTTTATGAATAAAAAGTCGAAAATTACACTTTATGAGAGAACACAACTTTATTATATTCACTTTACGCGCCATAGTTATCCTTTTTATAGTGATTTGTACCGTAATTAATTTGTTATATTAGAGACCAGGTTCATCAAAATTTTTTAAAGTGCTCAAAAATTAAATGGACTGTAACGAGGACAGAGCCGTATCGAGAACAAAATGGGGTACGTTAAACGTCTTATACGTGCTGCTTCCATAATCCCTAGTACCAGGGGACCGAGCCCAGCTCGTTTGCATATTTTATTACTTAGTAACATTTCTAATGAATCGAATCAAATGCAAATGTTTTGAAATGTTTCATGACGTTTAGACGTTTCATGATATATTTTATCATCTAATAATGTCTTAATTATCAAAATAAGTTCATTGAAATGCTCATACGATTGGTTAAAAGTGTAAAGATTACAAAAATACCGTATCAATTCTGCAAAAGTAATTTAAAATAATATTTTTAATGATCCTGAGCGTCTCTAATACAACCATTCGCACAATTGTAGCACAAAGTTATTTTCGTTTGCATGCTAAACCACCATGACAGTATTATTGTTGTTCAATATTTTAAGTAACAATTTGTAGTGATGTTTGCTTCTATCTAACTCTGGAGTAACCGAATGGATTTTTAAATGCTATACAAAGTAGTCCTTGTTATTAAGAAGATTATGATAATGGATATAAAATTATTTTTTGCTACTGCAAAATTATTTCGGTAATTTTTTATCTTCAACCTGCAAACACAAATAATAAGGAACGAACAGCATTTTATATTCTTATTAAACGTTTAATCAATAATAAAGATTTTTACTTATTTTGAATAATTTTATGTGGTATTCGGAATTAATAGTAGTGATGAAAGCAGTTTCATCTTTAATTTAGTAAAAATAATATAATTTTACCAATTAACTCTTAATTATAATGGTTAAATTAAATTTGTGGCTGTTATGAATATTTCATAATCTTGAAGAGGTTACAGAAGAAAAGGTTCTACAATATAAAATTTGTGTAGGTGGCTAGTAGTATGGGTTCTGAAAAAAAATAGTTACTTCGAACAATTTTTTATTAATAAAATACTTATTTGAAGTAGCACGATAAAAATAATTAAAAACATATTTACAGTTTATTTTTAAAAATAGTTTTAAATAAAATTAATTCATTTGTGTGTATATGAAAACTTTTTCTTTCAAGCGTTTAGATTACTATGTACGTTTCAATTGAAAACTTTTTCCTTTGTTATATTGTAAAGTCTCGTTACTCATCTAAATATCTGCTTGAAGCAAAACATACTTACGTAATACGAGAAACAGTTCAGTAATTAGTATTATTACTACCTAATACAATTTAATACCGAAAACAATTTCATATTTAATTAGACAGGTGCTTTCGAAAAAATAGAGAAATAACAAAGTAAATCAATTTTAAAACACATGTCAAATTTATATTGTATTGTTTAAATTTTGGCAATGAAAAATTTTAACTCTTTTTCCGTAAGTTCTTTTGAGAATTCCAATATATAAGTATTGGCGTTTGTAAAACAATTGTAACCTTGCAATTTTTTTTATTGGATTTTGAACGTCAAAAATCGACCTTTATCTCTTATGAAGATGTCTCAATGAAAATATAAACTGTTTTTTTACAAAATTTTAAATTTAATTATGGGCATTTGGGTTTTTATAGATTTAGGATATTAAATAACCCTAATATACGATAAGATATACTTTGTAAAGCCGATACAGCATAATGTAAATATCCCGATTTATGTTCCAAAACACATAGTTCAACAGCAGATGGCAGCACGGTACACTGCCATATTTACATTTCCTAGGTGGGGGGGTTAGCAAGTGACAAAAAGCAAGACATAAAAATAAGTTGAAAAGAACTGTATTTTATGGTCCATTTTCTTAGGTTTTGTTTCTTTTGAAAAGAGTTATTGGGTTGTATACATTTTTTCATTCGTGTTCCACAAAACAGTAATAAATTGTTTTATACTCAGCAAGGACAAAAAGCATCGCTCTACACCGTAAAAAAAAAAGACGTTTGTATAATCCAATTTCTCAAGGTTTTGCTTCTTTTGTAAACTTATATTGGTTTCACCAAGGTGCAAAATTTGGAGTAATCACTCATCTGCAGAATCAAGAGTGCATTTTCAGGGGGAAAAATTAATCTAGGATTAATGAATTGGTAACCGACCACATTGGAAAGAAATATATAAAATTAAGATCATATCATTGCTTTTTAAAAGTTTCTTCTGGTAATGAATATTTTCGCGTTAACGTTCCCAAAACATACAATTCACAAATTAAACAACAGATGGCAGCACATGAATTCCAATAATTAATTTTGAAATGGATAATAAAAATATTTTCGGAAAATAATTTATTTACCGGGCTATTGAGAAAGTTTTATTTATACATTTTGTTATTACTGGGGTGAGGAAGTCGTGTACTTTTATATTTATAACGAATATACTACGAAACCAAGTTTCACTCGTGTAACATGCGAGATTTTTACTTAGAATAATTTATAGAGTATGTTTATTAAATTGTATAGTATTTTCCTTTAAAAATCCAGAAGTTTATGTCAACTATCAAAGTTTTCTTTAAAAAATTGTTTGTGAAAGTAAATTTTGAATAAACACAAACCACCAAACACCGAATTGATGCACACGAAAACGACATATTTAATGTGTGCCAGTCACGAATGTCTCGACAGCCAAGAACATACAACCCGAACTCTGCATTTTTACTGTTCATTAGTAAAAGGATCAAGATGTACAGCCGCGGAAAAAAAAAACGAACCACCGATGATTAATTCGTTAGTTTTTATAGTAGAGCTAAACTTAATATACCATTTTGTAGGGAATAAAGTCTACTATACATTGATATACAAAAAATTTGCATAGGGGACTATCTTCATACTCGAATCCGCACCAACTTTAAAATTTTCAATAGCAACACCTACTTTTGATAGCGCAGAAATGTTCCCCGCCCTCAAAATAATCTAAATACAAATTTTGGTTAATTTCCTACATTTATATGCAGAGATATTAGACAATATGTATCGATCTTATTTGAGGGGCTACTTCCACAGTGAACAAAGTATTAGTGAGACTTCGAAATAAAGTACGCTGGTAGAAAAGTCGTTCTTCTTTTTCCATGGTCATTCATTCCCCCACTCCCGTATACCCTTCGCCTCTATATAAGAATTTAGAATATTATGCCAACGCGATCACTGCGCTTTTAATTCTCAAAATTAGTAGATTTCTGTTAAGTTCTGCAGATTTTAAATTTGTGTATGACCACTTAAATGATCATTTGATGCACATTATAATATTGCCAAAAAACTACAAAGAGGAAAATCATGAAATTTTATATATGCATATTTGCCCTATCAAAATATAGCATGGTTGCTATTCATAAATTTTATGAATATTAATATCCTAATTTAAATAAAATTAAAAAATATACATATAAGTAATGAAAGTTAGTGTATTTTATTTGGGTTTTTTAGAAGTAACACAGATAAAAATATCAGCTTAATAAAATTATTTCGAAAGATATGATTAAAAGTTTAAGAAATTCATTTAACATTACGAGTTCTAAACTTTCGTTATTCATAATTAAAAAACTACTTGACCAAAAAAACTTGCAAATTGATATTCAACGATAAATTTTGTCGTAGATTTTAAATATTGAATCAAAATTGGGTGTTGCTATTGGAAATTTTAAAGTTGGTGCGGATTTTAATATGAAGATAGTCCCCTATACAAATTTTTTGTATATCAGTGTATAGTAGACTTTATTTCCTACAAAATGGTATATTAAGTTTAGCTCTACTATAAAAACTAACGAAATAATCATCGGTGGTTCGTTTTTTTTTTCCGCGGCTTTACTAAAGATTATTTCAAAATAATAATGAAACGACTCCTCCTTCTCCTTTCACTGCATAAAAAAATAGCAAGGAACGGAATCGCGTTTACATGGAAGATTTTATCTGCTCGTGCTGCCATCTGTTGAGCTACGTACGAATGAATCGGTAATATGAGACGTACATTTCGAGTTTTCCAATTTAAAAATCAATAAATAATGGAGACGCGAAATTACAAATGGCGAAATTAAAAAAAATTAAGTCTTTTATAATAAATATATTAAAACTATAATAATAAATATAAGGATTTTCTGCAATTTCGCTATAGATGCAACAAATTTAAAAGCATTTTTATCGAAACCATTGTTTGCGAGTTAGTCCATACAGACTTGATTAAAGAAGCAGTTTTCAGGTCTAAGCTATCAATAAAATAACGTCCCTTATACACACAAAATTGTGCACTAGCCCTAAAATCTATCAAATTCCGTTAATGACGATTTGCAAACAATATAATATTTAATATAGAATCTAGCAATGTTTAAGATATAAACCGTTATTCAATTCTCAATTTTATAATTAGTTTTTCTCTACGTCTCTTTTCTTTACATAACAAAACAGTTCCAAACAAAGCGGCATTTAATTTAATGATAGCTATTCATTATAAATTTATCAGTGTCCACCACGATCGTTACAAAAATCATACAATTTAAGCGTTTTAAATACATGAAAAATGAGATTCTCACACCACCCATAGAGAACTAAACTATTTTATTTCGCCAGCAAGCGTCGAATGCAAACGACGGAAAAAGATTTACTATACTGAACAATGCGTTTTGCATTGCGCCTTTTTACCCCGTGTTTTCTAAACATTAGTTACTTTGAAGTTAAGTTAAATTTCCGGTCGCCCATTTTGTTTTATTAGGCAGCTACATCCTACAACAGTTAAAAGTGGCGTCAATTCTATTTGCTGTCCGAATAATTGAGTTGCAAATTTACTTTTAAAAAGGATACTGTTCTACCAATTTTCAGCCAACCATCCAGTTGGATATTTCTGACGATTTCTTTTACGAAATTGATTTCCAAATATTGAATTTATTTACTCTTTTAGACATTGAAACTTTTCTTTTATGAAAAATACAAAGTACTCGAATTTTTGGTATTCTTAATTATATTAGAATATTATTTAAATGATCAGTTTGCTGTTAAATAAGTATCTGTTATAAAATTTTGTTGAATTACTTTTATTACAAAATGGATGGACCATATATCAAAATAAACCAAATCATTATTAAATGTAGTAAAAACGGCCATTTTTTGTCTTTTCAACCAGTTACCGAACGCGACTCATAGCAGAAAGTCATCATATTCTTCAACTTTAAAGGAATTTAACCCATGACATTCAGCTCCGTTGAATCCTATATACAGAATTTGTTATAATTATTCTATTTAGATATTCTATTATTATTCTATTCTATAAACTATTCTTTTCAGATTGCAAAAGTTGATTGGAGGACCGAGAATTCAAACACACCAATTGTTTCAGGGAATATTCTCACAGTTAATTCCTACATATCGATATATCACAAGATAAACAACTCGTCAAGCTGAATACGTAGAGCAGCAAAATTTACTAGTTATTTAATATCAGTCCTCCAATTTTGTTCTACTCACAAAAGAGAATAGCTTATTTTAAGTCAAAAGGGCGTACGTCATTCTCGATTTGAAATTAAACATTAATATTAAAAAGTATGGTTATTATACTTTTTTATATAAAAACATTAATATAAAAAAGTATATATACACACCATTTGAGGTCATATAAATCACTGGAGTAAACGTACACGCTTAAGGTAGAGAAATAACTATCTTTTTCATGGCGTTTGGCATAGGATGAAGTGCAGAGACATTTTTCTGGCTTCCAAACATACATTAAACGTTACATATTTAATGTTTTACCGTACTTGCTTTCTAGTTACAAGAAAAAGAAAAAATATCAATTAATTAAATATTTCCAGACCGACGTAAATGAAGTATAACGGTTGCATAAAGCCAAGATAAAATGTTTTCTCCACCTTCTCTTCCGAGTAGTATTCACAAGCGCGGCACGCTCAAGTACGTTTTCCCCCAAAGGGGGGTAATCCTTCCAGGTTCATGTTTTAGCTCAAGAGTTCATCCTTGCAAAACGCGTTAGCTCAACTGATTGATTTTTGTAAAATCCTTTCAATACTTGCAAACACTTCCATTACACAAAACGATGACATTCGCCCAGTTGACTGAGTGCGGTTGAATGAGGACACGGACAACAGCGGCGTTTTTTATTAAGTGGAGGCTTTTGTCTCCAACCTTCCGCGAATGTGAAGTACAGTCATTAAAAATTAATAAGAAAATAATAATCATTAATTACATAAAACATCAGTAAGAACTTGAAACAACAAGATGTGTTTGGCATCACATCTCACAGTCTCTGAAATAGCAGAATAACAATTCGATTGCCAGAAGTTTTACATAGCAATTAATACACATTTTCTATTCGCAGCGTCACATCGTTTTGGAGCGAAAACCTTCACACATGGATGCATCTCTGAATTCTACTCCCTCAACATGAAAAAAGATGTAATCATGCAGAATTCGTCAAGAGAAAA
This sequence comes from Troglohyphantes excavatus, assembly GCA_963932185.1. NCBI lineage: Eukaryota > Metazoa > Arthropoda > Arachnida > Araneae > Linyphiidae > Troglohyphantes > Troglohyphantes excavatus. The sequence goes on from OZ010673.1 coordinate 21,492,259, forward strand.
AAAGACATTTATATTGGTAACATCCCCTCTAAAGAATTACGTTTGTAGATTAAACCCATATTTCTCAATTTATCGAGAGCTGACGAGGAGGTATTTTTTTCCTTCCTTAAAACGATTCCTTTATTCTGGCCTTTAGCTTAAGCAGAATTGTTTCATATGTTATTTTCAGTCACTACCAAAACGTACACGAATATTTTAATGTCCTATAAAAAAACGGGTTAACATTAAAATGTGGCAATGATTAGGCTAGCCACGCACTGGCAACTATCGGGCATGCAACTGGGCTATGTAGTTGCATGCAATCGAAAATTCAAATTCTATCCACTCACTCAGCAATTATCGATCAAAATATCCTTTCTTTCGATACCGAGCTAACAACTTTGGCAAATCATAGACAATTTGGGAATTTTGTATGGGTGCGATTGTATGAGTTTGGCGATTTTCATTTTTACTTTTTTTTAATGTTCAGATCTAGGACGTTGTAGTCGTCCATTGCCGAAATTCTAATGCGTCAACATTAAAAACTATTTTACAATTTTTAATAATTACTATTTTAAATAACTTAATATACGAGTACTCCAGAAGCAAAAGCAGATATATGCAGTAAAAGGTTTTTGAGTGAATCACGAAAATATTTTATAACTTAGGTGTTGTAGGCTTCTTGCATTTTGGGACAGTTAAAATTGAAAATGGGAGCAACAAAACGAATGTAACCACAGAAAACAAAAGCTTCAATATCATATCATAAAGATAAAAATGTCAATGCACACAGAAGTTTTTATTGTATTTTAATTACCTTGAACCTGAAGTTAAATATATTCACTAGCGTTTTAGCTACCCTCTCGTTTTCCTTCTCAGTCACAAAACAATTGTAATGAAACCCAGAATGGAGAGGAGTAGCCTAGCCTTAACAGAGAAATCAGCGGCATTTGAAAATTTTGAATTCAGCCATTTTGAAAATATTTCGTTCTCGCATCAAGAAATCGTGATTCCTCCTCAAAACGATGTCTTCGAACACCACGAATAGCATAGAAAGACTGGGCAAGGAAAACCACTATACCTGAAAGCTTCAAATTAAGTCAAAATCATAAAATGGGTTACGGAAATCCAAATGGTTCGTACGGATATAATTCTGTCTATGTGCCCAAGTGAACTTTGCAACATCAAACACTGTAAAACTTCAAAGGAAGTGTGGAACAAATTAAAATCCATCTACGTGTCCAAAGGTCCGGCTAAGAAAGCCACGTTGCTAAAACAGCTTCTATTTCGTAGAATAACTTCCGAAAGTATGTCCCATTACATAAACACTTTTATTGACACAGTGTATAAATTAAACCAAATGAAAATAGAAATCGCAGATTTATCACCTCTCAATTTTTATACTATATAGCATCCCGGACAACTTCGAAAGCTTCCGGTGCACGATTGAATGGAGAGATAAACTTAAAAAACCAGAGGCGCTAAAAATAAAACTTTTGGAAAAGCTGAAGTCGAGACAAGGAAAAGAAACTCAAGAAGTCCCACGTCCAAAATGCAATGACCATTTTCCCTTCACCCCTGTATTTCTATAATAAAACAATCCACTACATATAAACATTCTATCACCGGTTGGTGGCAACGTTCATGATCAAAACTTTCATGTAATCAGTATTTTGTTGCCTAACGGGTCTGTAAAATAGGAGCCCACTTACATATTATTTTTAAATAATTCCTATCTTAGCTTGAACTTACAGTTTAAATATATTCAATGTTTTGATTACCCTCTAGTATATGTCACAAAACAACAGTACCCCTCACAGAAAAAGTCCAACAAACCATTAAAATAAAACTTAAAATAATGTATGGCAAAAAGAAAAGGCACAATATACCCAATAAGGAAATATGCCCAATCTGCCTATAAAAAAAACAATTTACTTGTAAAAGAAAAAGTCTAACGTACCCCTAAAATTAAAAGCCTAATCTATCCTAAAAATAAAAAGTCCAGTATACCCATGAAAGATAAAAATGTATTCAGTGTACCTATATAAGAAACAGTCCAATATCTTTCTCAATAAAAATCGGAATGAAACGGATTACCATAACTCATTTGCGACTGGAAGTTAACTTAAGTGTTTTTGCAACGGTTTCTGTTCAAGAAGCTAAATTCGCTTTATCCACATCCTCAACCAATCAGAAATTACGTTTACTGGATATAACTACTTTTGCATCTGTATAAAGTTTGATTATCGTATATATAAAGCTACTTTTGCATCTGTATAAAGTTTGATTATCGTATATATAAAGCTACTTTTGCATCTGTATAAAGTTTGATTATCGTATATATAAAGCTACTTTTACTTCTGGTGTACTTCTTTCTAGAATTTTTATTATTAAAGAACGGAATTTTGCTTATTTATTATTTTAAAATTAAAGCTAAAAGACCTACCTTCAAAACTAAATCATGAACACACTGCTTCTCCTACGCATTCTACAGTAAAAAGCGAAATCCTAGCAATAGATCAAAATGGCGTTTAACCTAAATTGCTTTTCAATTACTGTGGGGCGTTAAAATTTTTGGATTGAAATTTCTGAACGTCGTACCGGTTAAAGGGATATTGCAATGGTTCGAATTGCCCTATGACAATTTTAATTATAGAATAATTAATTAGATTAGATTGTTTGAGTCATTTTTGAAACCCTTGCAAATGACACCCAAGATAAAAGAGGTCGTTATCACCCATTACGGTCACATATTAGATAACGCGAAGAACTGGCAACCATAAAACCACTGTAAGAGTTCAGTATTTGGCCTCGGAATCTTCTTCTGTGAAAAAAAAGAGTCGACAAATTTCGCCAAAACAACTTCCTTGTGAAAAATTGGTTACTGTTCACACATGAAGATTTTATCCCTCTTTTTCTTCCTGTTTGTAGTCCATTCAGGACTTCCATATTCGTCGGAATAAAAATATATCCAAGATACGACGTCCGCACGACTCGTGTGGAAGGAGGATGCTAATCTCCGTCTGAAATACAAACAAAAAATCAGCAATTAAAAGTAATCCGACAGGCAGTATCGTATTTTGTGTAATGAACTTTACCACGTATTCAAAAACATTGCATTCGATTACTATTTTTATACAGGACGAATTTGAATTGAAACATTACATTTTCTAGACCATCCTCGCAAATTCAGCATTGGCTCTGCCTCAGTGGGAAAACCAGATACAAAAACTATAAACAAACAACTACAAGAAACCGTGTGCAACATGACAACTTTTTTTTACCTTACCTCCGTCAAATTTATGTAAGCGCTATAACGAATATTGTTTACCTTCGCACCTTCAACTGACTTTAATTTTTAGTTTATTGACTCGCAATTTTTTGTATATTCCCATATAGCACATTTTCCTCCTCAGGATGTCCTGGGGAGAAATTGCGATTTACCGCCAGACATCCTACAGGATGCAACGTTATATCCTCAGGAACCGAAAATGTCCGCCGCACAGGATCCTGAGGAACGACGCAGGAGCTCCCACATACCCCTCCTACGGAGATATTTAGGACGTTTTTTGGAAGTTCAGTAGGAGGAATCTAGGAAACTTCAAGATGCCTAGTTCAAGATGCCCCTACCTGAAGAGCTCCACAACAAGTAATCTTTGTTGTAAGAGAAATTTGGGAAGAATTGGCGCGCTAAAAGGTCTCTGGGATGTTTTGTGCTATATGGGTTGATGTACATGAGGTTCTCTTAAGTCGTTATGATCTTCAATTTTTTTTTTTTTAGTCCTTAATTTTTTTTATTTTTTTAAGTTTAAAAAAAAAAATATATAGTGCTCCCATTTAAGTTAATTTTAAAAATGTCTAAAACATTGTTAAAAAAAATTATAAACCCATTTTGCCAATTTTTTGTTATAAAATGATGCAAAATCAGCCTTAAAAAGTTCATTTGGAATCAAGTTATAAGAAATTTAATTGTGAGAAATGTTGATGCAACAGTTTTGGGAAGTTTTTAACCACTGTATGGTGGCGCCCTCAGCATATGGGGATGTTTTCAACTGTTAAAATGCAAGGGATATTTTTGGAAATATGTAATTATAATTTTTTGTTGCAAATACGGAAATAGGTAGTATTGATAAAAGTACACGTTAAATCTGATCGGGGTCCAATGTCCTTACGCCTATTGTGATTGCGTCAGGTTTTTTCCTCGTCAACTGACCATGGTCCGAAAATACGAGGCAGTGCTTGCGGGTCTTTCTCCGTCTACTAATAGGCCACTGTGCAGTTTCAATGCGACGCTAATTAACCAAACCAAACTCTACTCTGGCATCTCACGAAACCTCAATAGACATGAAATTAAATAACGTGGCAATAGAGTTGAACAGTGGGCTATTGGAGACGGTTCAGGGCCTATCTAGAAGGAATGACCCAGTGAACGATGCCTTGTATTTTTTAACCATGGTCAGATGACAAGGACAACACCTGAGCTGGCATCCGACGCAGGAGATTTTTTTAAAGAATAAGATGCTGTATTGAGTCAAAATAGAGCGTTGCGCAATGTCTAAAATGAAAAAATCAACAACAAATTTGCTAAATTAAACCAAATTCTTAGTTTTTCAAACAAAAATCGGGGCCCATTAGCCCAGTGGATAAAGGCGTTCAGCTGGTAATCAGAGGATTTCTGGTTCAAGACCGTGCGATGGACTTGACAAAGAAAAGTAAAAAAGTAGTGACCTTGTTATCAGAGGGTTGCCAGTTTCGCTACTAAAAAGTCGTCCAGAACACCCAACAAATTATATCCGCGTGTGTACTGGTGCACGATAAATCTGATCGAGAAATGACACCTATTGTTTCAGGACAACGCATGAGTAGGCAGGCACCCACGTCTAAGGCTTGGGTGCCAGCTCAGGTGTTGTTCTCGTCATCTGACCATGGCTCAAAAATACGAGGCATCGTTCCCGAGTCTTTCCTTCGAGATAGGGAGCACCATTTGCTCAGTTGGTAAGGCGTTCAGCTACTAATCAGAGGATTGGTGGTTCGAATCCGTGCAATGGACTTGACATAGAAAAGTAAAAAAGTAGTGATCTTGCGATCGGAGGGTTGCCAGCTTCGCTACAAAAAAACTAGAAAGTCGTCCAGAATATCCAACAAATTATACTGGCGTGTATACGGGACTGGTGCACGATAAATCTGATCGGGATCCAAAGTCCCGACGTCTATTGAAGGCGTTGAGTGCCAGTTCAGATGTTTCCTCATCATCTGACCATGGTTCTAAAATAACGAGGTGCATGTATGAATGTGTGTGTGAATGTGTTCCCGGGTCTTTCCTTCGAGATTGACCCCGAACCGTCGCCAATACCCCAATGTGCAGCTCTAGTGCGACGTTATTTAACCCAAACCAACAAAATTCCACATGACTGGTTCAAAATTATGAGGTAGTGTTGTTAGGTCTTTCCAGCTCACTGTGCAGCTGTGTAACGCTTTGCCGCCAATCATTACCGATGCCTTCCCTCAGGGTACATACAGAACATTACCAAACCCATTGTGTAGCTCTACAGAAACCTTAATTTAATTCACCAAACAACCACTACCTCGCCAACATTACATTGGCGCGGAAGAGCGAAATAGCATCGCTTGAGGAAAAATGTCGTCTGCTATTCTAAATAGCAGACAACATTCAGCGGCCTAATTCAGGCAAATTGTCAGTGGGCCAGAACAAGAAAATTATCATTCGACCAATTCATAACGTTGGGTATTTATGCACTTGTCTAATCTCTTTATATTAAATTATTATTAAATTTAATTAAATTATTGTTATATTAAAGAAAACTAACACGATAAAATCTTTATAATATAAATTTGATATTGGACAGCTATACTGTCAATTACGAAGGGTTCAACACATATTTTAACGCACTTTGATGAAATATTTATTATATTTTCTATAAGCACTTCCTTGTGGCAAGGCGGTAAAGGCCAAGTTTTTGAATTTCAGTACTGACGGCTAGTAACGGCCACCCATTTTTGGGACATTGTTTAAGTCTTTGTTGTAATGGTAGCTTTATTTAAAAAATCATTCTTTAAATCTAACATTACAACAAAGACTTAAACAATGATTTTTTTAAACAAAGCTAACATCACAACAAAGGTTTTACATCTTATATAAATGGAATTCCGTGAATATTTGTTCATTACGACTAAAACTTTCACGGCTGAAGTGTGCAAGTGAATATTCTCAAGTGTATGCTGAAGTGAGTTTTCTGAAGTAAGTATTGTGAAGTAAGTATTCTCAAGTGAGTATTCTTAAGTCAGTGTTCTTACGATTTGTATCATGTTTTTAATGAAATTTTCTGCCGACAAGGCTAAAACAAACTTACGAAAAATGCCCTCTTTGGCTGATTTGTCTGGATTGGATTCTAAACTTCTTCCAAGGAATCCCTTCGAGTATCATGACATGAGCGCAACGTCCCTGTTTTGTAGTAACTTGTCTTCCAAACCATTTTCTGCTGAAAGCAGCATGTTGGAGTCGCCGACTGACTACGTTGAAGTCGAGTCGAATATGTTGGCGACAAAGTTTGAAGTAAAACCTCTTGTTAGTGCAATTGAGCAAACTTTTGATCGTATTGAATTGGGTCAAAAGCGATTCCCAAACTTATCTCATGAACTTGAAAGGGAAATCTACCTTAATATAAAGGAATATAAACTCCAACTTCAGTTTCATTCCAATCTGGAGACTATTCCCGAATTGAATGAAGAGGAGGAAAACGAACCAAACCATAGAGATGGCAAATTCCGTAAGAAGACTATTGGTAGAAGAATCTTTCGATACTTTGGCAAAAAGTTCAGTTGCTTAAAATGCAACTATCAGTAGAAAGTTACTAGAATGAAAAGAAATCCTGATATATCAGTGTGTTCTTATTCATAATTTGGTTATCATTCTAAATTTTGTGTTGAAAATGAAATTTAAAGGTATCATTAGTCTTCTTTAGTAATATTTCGGATCTCTTTCTAAATTGTGTTGTTTTGAAATTATTTCTTAATGTATGATTAGTGTTCTTAGGTGATGTTTCGGACCTCTTTCTAAATTGTGTTGTTTTGAAATGATGTTTTTGGTATCGTTAGAGTTCTTATGGTTTGGATCTCTTTCTGAATTGTGTTGTTTTGAAATGATTTTTTAATGTATTAGTGTTCTTAGGTGAAGTTTCGGAACTCTTCCTAAATTGTATTATTTTGAAATGATGTTTTGATGTATCATTATAGTTTTTAAGTATTCATGTGGTTCCTTGTGTACTTGTTTAAGTTTTTTAGCTGCCGCCTTCTTCCTGACAACAATCCTAGCGTGCAAAAACCTTTTCAATAGCCCAACATCCCTCTCAATAGCTACAACCCTGACAAAAATAAACCAACGAATCAGTGAAATTATCTAATAATTAATAAATTATTTAATTAAGGAAATGATCAATTATGTAATAAATTATTTAATCAATGAATAAATCGATTATTTATTAAATTATTTAACCAATGACTAAATCAATTAATCAATAAATTTGTTGATCAATGAATAAATCAAGTATCTTATTGTAAATATTGTTTAATCAATGAAACGCGTTCCTCCCAGTAATTGGGGGATGAGAGAAGCCAGAACAACAACAGGCTCTTCGGGAGGGTCACTTGTCCACTGGAGAATGGTAAGATCCGGATAAGGGAATAGGGGGGGGGACAGTGAAAAGTGGACAAGAAACCCTCTTGGGGTACGACAGTAGCCCACCTCCTCGCGGTGTACCCCTGTCAACGGTGTGCTTTTTCTCGCACAACGGCTGAGAGGCTACTAACTACTTAACTTTTTCAAACACTCGCTTGTATTTAAACTATTTAATGAAACAATTTTTGACAGAGACCTTTGGACCCAAACCCAGGAAGGAATAAAAGTACAATAAATTTTGTTTTGAAGAAAATGGAAGAAATTCATAAGCATTTCAAACGTAGTTCTCTGAAACGCTTTCTCGACAATCTACAAAAAACTTACCAACATCAAGAGAATTCTTCACTTTTATTTCAGACAATAAATGAATTTAACTTTTACGCTAATACAAACTAATGTACAGACAACTTGTCCAAATTCTAAAATTTCATTTGTCTAGTTGAAAAGTTTACACCTATTTTGTAAAAATTGTGGGGAGTGGCAAAAGACGATTTGTCAAAGACTTCACTATGAAGCCAAAATATCTTACTAAAGTTTAGCATTGGAAATGTAAACAGGTAGAAAGAACAGTTTAAGACGAAACAAATGTAGTAAATTATACCAGGAATTCAAAACTTGCGACAAGTGCGGATATATCTAGAGCTTATCAAAAACGTTATTATTGATAACACTTTTTGAAGAAACAAAGCTTCTCGGAAACTTCGGCAAATGAAACATTAACAAAAAATTACAATAATGCTGAAATTGCTCTATTTGGCGATTTCTTTGTTGCAGCTGTTTTTCAAGTTCAGATGGATTTGGTTTTGTAGATCAAGTATCGAGTTCATATGAGTGTTTCTCTTTTATCTCTTCGGATTTCTTTCTAAATTCTAGAGTTTTATGAAAGTAATCAAGCGATTTCACGTCGAAATAAATACGTTATAGTCAGGTAAGAACTTGCTATTTTAAAAAAAAAAGCTGCCAAAAAAAGTCGCCAAAAGCTTTAAAAAGTATATAGTTTTGATTAAAATATAGTCGCTTTTGACACCATTTTAATAAAAATAGTCGCCATTGTCACCAAATCTTAAAAATAGTTGCTTTAGTCGCCTTTAGCAGCCCTGAACAGAAGCGAAACAACATATTCTTCGTCGTTAAAGAGTTAAATACGAATGCTACCCTCCGATTCCAAGTGCACTGAATTCCCAAGACAAGTTTCAAATTCAAGACAAGACAAGTTTCAAGACAAGACAAGTTTCAAGACCGTCGCTACAGGAAAGACAACCTTCCATTTATAAGAACCATTTTATCAAAGTAGAACCATAATCACCGAATGATAAAAAAATCTTTGTATTTGAAACAAAATTGCCATGTTATCTAAAAATGTCAAATGCCGACTTCCGAAAATTCCACGCTCACAACCACCTTCGCGATACCCCTACCCACAACTTTCCGATAATGAGGAGCTCGATTCTCTTCCGACCAGGCCATGTAGGCCCCCACTCCAAGTAACATATTGTACACATGACAAGTAACATATTGTTAACAGGGCTTTTTGTTTCTAAAAGTGTTTGACTTATCTTTTCAGAAATATCAAAACGTTTATTTTTTCTTCAATTTTTTTTTTTAATGACCCTAATTTAAAATTGCGTTTGCCAACAAAATTATACTAAATGTAATGAAAAATTTTATATTTCTGACTTGGGGAGTACTTTTTATGAGAAGTCAGCAATAAATAACACTCAACAAAAACCTATTTTTATGAGGTTATCGTAATTAATGCAGCGTCCATCTTCTGTTTTCATGCTCCTGAAGAATGCACACGTGGCTCTTCAATTGCCCCTCCTTCGTTCGTTAACGATCTACATTCCCACAACATCCTAAGTGAATCTGCTGAAAGTGCTCATTCCAGATGGGCTCGATTCAAAACACGTCTTCCTTTCTCTCTTTTTTGTATTGACTACGAAATTGTTTATACTACTCATTCTGATTTAGTGACTATCAAATCTTCATTAAATGCGGCGTCATGATATTTACGCCCACGCCGTAAGGGGTTGAAAGAACTCGAAGGTTATTTTTTCGATCCGCTGCTACAAGTGCTACAGAAAATAGTTAAAATCCCCTCTTTTTGATTTGTGTATAAATTAATAATAGGTGTAACCAATGAAAGTTTTCAAGAAAAAAAAATGGATCACACAATTATGTTTTTATTGTTAATAAAATTTTGTAATACAATGGTTGATTAAAAAAAAATATTTAGAACAAATAAGAAAATTCTGGTTAAAACTCTTGTGTAATTTGATTCCATAGCTAAATGTTCATCTTCAAACTATCCGCGGTGTCCTCAAAAGTTGTACTGCGTTGATCTGATCAAATCCAGTGCATGTCATTTAAGGTGTTAATGGGGAAATATTCGTCGCTTACTAAATTTTTTTTTAATTTTATAAAAAAACTGACGGGAAACGATGGCGAAAAAAGCTCTCCGAATTTACAATTTTAACACTTTCTTCATTGTCACATTCTATGCCATGGACAGACACTAAATAACTTGTAAATTAATTAGGGATTTAATCCTTCTTGGTATATTACGTTCAACGAAACACAAGTGGATAAACATACCAATAAAAATTAGTAAAAAAAAAAAAAAGGAAATTGGACTCTGGGGACCTTGAAACTTTAAGTACTTAAGTAACTTAAAAGTACTAATAACGTTTCATTTCCAATAATAGAAAAATACAGCAAAGGCATATATATTAATTTCGAGAGAGAACACCTGAACTGTTCATTTACTTCAATATAGTTAATCATATAACTGAAAAATTAATAAATGTATGTACGTACATGAACAAAACGTTTCAAAAATAGACTACTAAATAAAATTGTAATTTTACTTTCAGCAGCTATTTAAACACTAGTCACAGAGACTGTATACTTCAAATGACGACCTAACTTTGTTTCAGTACTTGCGATAGACGCATTTACTTGCACTGTAAATGCATTTAACGTGTAGTTATGGGAGGGAAATAGTTACAAAATGTTTCCTTGATTTGGTTGGTTAATCAACGTCACACTACAGCTGCACAATGGACTATTGGCGACGGTACGGGGTTTTATGTCGAAGGAAAGACCCAGGAACACTGTCTCGTATTATTGAATCATGGTCAAAAGTATATCCCTGGTTTGGCAATGCAGTAAAACAATTGGTTTATATTTTATTTTAAAAAGTGCGATATTAAAAAAAGGGAGAGGCAAGCGCTCCCCCCGAAATCGCCGCCACTGAGTGTGTACGAACACTTTTGGGAGCCACTGTATTATACTTTTACGCAGTGATAAAAAAACTGTATTTCGTTCCATAATTTGTTTATTTATTACGTCACGCCCCGGAAGCAGAAACGCGGCGACGTGCATCGTACGTAAAAAATTTTGCAGAAGTCTATCATACGAATTTTTTTTTATGGCTGTACTATTTTGAACATTTTCTGCAGATTCTTTTTTAAGTAGATAATTACTTTTCTCTCATTTAAGAAAGTCAAGGGGTGGTGGAGAAATCCCGATAATAGAAAGTCGCAATCGCGATGCGCGATAAGTAACACGCGTTTGAACAAATCTCCGCAGACGTTTCTTTGTTGTCTATTCTCTTTTGTCAACTCCATGGTACATTTCAGTACCTGTTCTTTGAGAAGATACATTACTAGAAAATAATTAATAGAATAGAAAGAAAGTTTCGCTAAACGAAAACGGCATGTATTTCCGACTTTGGCGATAATTTTTTGCCCTTTCGGATTTAAAGCTCAATTTTTTGTTTTAATAGCTCATTTTTTTTTCTTTACTCATTCTTATATGATCTATATGATACTCATCAGGTAATCAATGGTGCAAGTTTTTCAAAAATCGGCAATTTGATGCCACGATTACCCCGATTTTGGTGATTAAAAAAAGCATTTCTTTGGATTTATTTATTTTTGTATAGTTTTAACATGGTTTTCTCAATTTTTTATTGAGTTGGTTTATTATCAACTAGCCACATTTGTAGAATTTATCCGAAATCGGCGTTTTAGCCCGGTAGTTTTTCCGATTTTCAAGATAGAAAACTTGTTTTACTACATGAACATGTTTAAAGCGAGTTTTCTCGTTTTGAAATACATTTCTATAGTTTTAATTTATTTTCATATTTTTTTTTCTCATACGAACCAATTAGTTATACCAAGTTTGTCAAAAATCGGACTTCGCTAATTTTTTCATCTTTATAAATTGGAATATTCCTGAGGTTATTGCGTGAATAATAGTATTTTAAAATAAACTTATACTGCAAGATATTCGTTTTTTTATGTCATGATTTTTTACATGTAAAATGACAGTTTGAACATTAGTTTACAGTTAGTTTGCCAGTCTGCAGTAGATTTCATTCACTATGCTATTTTTCAATTAAAAGTAAAGCATTATTTATCAGACTTGCATGTTATGAAACTTATATAAATGTCTAAAACCATAATAAATAATAATTTAAATTGCTGTAGAAGTTAAAGATTTTTAATTTTGCGACTTGCATATAAAAGTGCTAGAGGATAAAAAAAAAATGCTTTCTTTTTGCCCACTTCCCTTTTTTCATTTCCAGTATGAACTCTGCAATTTAATTAAATTACCATACTTTAAAAGTTATAATTCCAATTTTAATTTACCAAGGAAATTCGGAAAATAATCTTTATTTTGTTTCATTTATAAATTTTAACAATGAATTAAAGTTTTAATTTATATTCCTTTTTATAGAAAATATTGTTAATATAAAGAGTTTTAGTTTTAAATACTGAAACTATTTAATGTTCTATGTGTTTCTTCATAAAGTGTGTAAATATTTAAATAATTGGTACTTTATTATTTAAATGATAATCTAGCAATGATTAAACAATGCATTAAAAAAACATGCAAAATAAAGTAATACTATTGCTGAGATTCTCTCTTTAATCGTTGCTGTTATTCTTGCTCATGAAAAGTATACAAATAATTATATAATAAATTAAGTTGCAGAGAAATCTTATTCCCTAAAATCTTGTCGCAGACTGTTAAGAATTTTTCTGCTACTGGGCGTCACGCTCCTTTTTAGGGAGGCATACACCAAGCATGACTGTGGCATAACATGAACGTGCCATTGCAATGCTGAAATTTCCTTCACAAACTTTGATATATCACATTTTATAGAAATCACTACCTTTCTAATAAGATAATTAGATATCACTACCTTTCTAATAGACAGGAGATTGTAATGACTGTCTTTTGGCTGATAAAATGTATCGTGATATGACATAGGAGATGGAAGGGGGCTAAGGCTAACGTCACATGTGGGAAGGAGGTTGTACAAAAACATCAAAATAGCGCGACGTAATAAGTGAACGCTCCCTAATGGGAGATGGTAATTTTTAGACATAACAGAAGTGGAATGTGCATCTGCGTAGGAACGATGCACAGCTGAATATCGAATGAAATTTATGGCTTCTTGTGACGAAACTTCCAGTTGCCATCCTGGCAACCCTTTTTCCTGGGCGATAAAAAAAACATCTGCTTTTTTTCCCCTCGTATTGAAATGAAACTTATATTGATAGAAAAAATTATTGCAAGGTCAAAATGCGGCCATTTTTAGACACAATGAATTGATCTTTCAAATGTATTTCAAGAAGATATATAACAAAGAATTCAAAGAGAAAATATATAACAAAGTTGTAAATGCGTTTTTCGGGTGGTTTTGTTAAGTTTGAACAAGTTTTTTAAAAAATTATTTGCAGAATTTAAATTTGATTTAGGTTTAATTCCAGTGAAAAAATTATTATGATGAAAATATTCTCAAAACGACTGCCCTGCAAAATGGGATTAAGACGACAAAACTGACTGCTCGGTCGAGGAGCCTCAAACGATTACTCGAAGGGGGCGATAGCTGTTTTTGGAAAACCTATGTGCCACTGCCCGACGCCAAAACCGACTGCTCGGATGACATGAGTAGCACCAAACGACTGCTCGAAGGGGGTACCAACTGTAATGTGCCATTGCCAATTTTAGGGGCATCCATTACGATACTATAACTGCCTGAAAAATAGAACGATTTACATAAATGATCTCGTTTGAGGAAAAATTAAGCACCCAATGTGTAAAATCTTTAAATATACCAATGCAAGGACGGGACGTAGATGAGGGCCAGCGGCGTTAGGCCTATTCTACAAAAATGTGTAAATCGAGCGCAAGCCTTTGCAGATGGCTCCGAGATTGGTGAATTCAAAACCACGTGGTTTGTATGCTCCAATCACAGAATCATCTGCAAAAGCGAACGCTCGTTTATCCCGTCCGTGTAGAATGAACACCGTCGGAACAAGTTGTTTATATTTCGTCTTTTGGCTGAGGTTGTGTTGGAGACCAATCTCTATTTCCCTAAAATCTACAGAAATGACGTTTAATGTAAATCCCTCGTGCTCCGACACAGCCACGCCAGATTCTTTTGTTAGTTTTAATTGTTTTATATATGAAGAATTTTCATTTTTAAGATTTCAGATACTATATATTTTATAAATTTAGAGGTCACTTACAGTGACGTTGCAATTAGATTCCTGTCGCCTTGGAGATGAAACGAGAGCAATAATTCACGTTGTGAAAATAGACAGCGGCAATCCTGTAATGAAAAGGAGAGATTTTTTAGTACATTTTTTGGAAGTATTTAGTTAACTATATTAACAAAACTCTACTACGTGGACCCTGTCCTTAAGTTTAGTTCTAATGTGTAATTAACCGTGCGTTGCTAACTATTGGTGACATCTAAACTTAAGGACAGGGTCGCCCTCGGGGATGTGCGGCGCGTGCCACCGCACAGGGCCCCGTACTTTTAGATGAGCTCCGCGCCCAGCAACAACAACTAAAATCAATAAAACTATCTTTTGGAGAGAAATAAATTTCGGTTCTTAAAACTGTAATTGCAATGTTTTTTTATTTGCTTTTACTCGATATCTAGGACATATTCGCTCTTCGATCATAATCTGGCGCCCCGAGAATTAACGAGTATTTTTATCTCGTAAAATAAAGGAAGTTATAGACAGATTTATTCATTACGATTTTCTACTATTGTAATTTTTTTTTTTTAAGTTGGCATTTGTTTTAGGGGGCGATGCATTTCGGTATCCGAGTTGGTGCAATAGAGTATAAATGAACTACCAAGGGAAAAGAAGGGGGGGGGGGGGGTAGAGATACTAAGAAAAGAAAACATTCGCACTAGGCCCCGCGGCTGCTAAGAACTCAAGTTTCAAGTCAATGGAAGGAGGTTAATACATTAAAATACAGTTTTATGATACAACAATAACGGACAGTGGCGAGGCGTGACTTTTTGCGATGGTCATCGCCCTGAGCGGCATGTACCCCCACACCGAGGTAATAGCTTTGCGACCGTCAACTGTTGTTGTAGTCATCCCCCCTTCCCCCCCTCCACCTTCCTCTGTTTTGTGGGAGAAAATTGTAGGAAATACTTTTCACGGGCATTCATATTTGTCCCTTTTCATTTAACTCACGATCTTTCTGATATTCATTATTGAGATGTTTAGTAAGAAGCAAAAGCAAACTTGCTAAAAATGATAGCGAACTGTATTTACGTTGAAAGTACCACATATTTAGAAAAAAATTCTTTAGAAAAAAATTACTTTTTTTTTTCAAAGCCTCCATGTTCCAAAGCATTTTGTTAATAATTTTTTAATTAATTCAGTACATAGCACTTCAAAAGAAGTCAAAATAAATAAGGACCAAAAATACTTGGCGTAATAAATGTGTGAATGAACATCATCCCCCCCCACCCCCCTCCTCCAACATTCAATCAAATCACTTCGGGTTAGGCTATATGGCGGCGGGTTAGGTTATATGGACAGCGGGAAAATTGTTTTTTTTTTTGTCAATTGATTTCATAAACCAATCAACCTTTTTCATAATTTATAATTGTCCATTTACATACTTCGATTTATTTTTATTTTAATCCTGGGTTATACTGTTTAAATATTTAAAAATATATATATTTTCAATTCAATGCAAGGCCATTGCATTTAATTATAAGTAGCCAAATTGTTTCGTTTGAGTATGCCGATGTCTTTATATATACACACATATATTTGCCAAATTAATAAATAAAATAACAAAGAAAATGTGTTGTATTACTGAATACATATTTAAAAGAGCATAAGTTTACAAGTTTTTTGGACGTTCATTCAAAACAAAACCGTTAGTTGAACAATGTACAGCGTAATAAAAAATTAACTTGCTTTTCTGTCAACCTATAAGGAACTTTTTCAAAACATTTCTTGAATTTCTTAATTTCTGATATATTTTTTTTTACTTACACAGAATATATTTTGGAAAAAATTTTGTTAATGATTTTATTTTGGGTAATTAGTTGTTTGCAACTTTTATTATACAGAAAAACCGTTTTCCATAACGTAATGAGAATTGTTTTTAGACAAACAATTCTTTAAAATAATGAAAAATCAGACGAAAAAACGCAAACACAAAACAAACGAACTTAAAACGAAATGACAAGTTAGACGATTTAATGAAAACATACAGGCTAAATATGTCGAAAATATTAAAAACAAAAAAATCTCTATTGCCAAATGAGGCATTACAAAGCCAATCTGGCAAGCATACTGTCCACGAAGCACCGGTCTAAGGTTGCCTTGAAGAAGCTGTGAACTCCACAGATGACCAGGAGGCCAAATCAGCTTAGAGACTTGCCTAATCAGCATGTCTCTATCCTGACCAGGCTGTTTGAGCACGAATCTGATTGGTTGACACTCTTACAAGCGATTCGGTTTTCTTACAGATGAGCTCTGGCGAAGTTTTAGATGTTTTAATCGCCAGATTCTTTATTCTTGGCACGATTAGAGAGTGCGGGTTTATTTATATTGTTATTTTGTTTTGTTTACTGTATATTCTAGTTTTTGGTTTAAATTGATTTAATGGCTTCACTTTTTGGGACGTTTTAAACGTTTAAAGAAAAGAAAAATTAAATAAAGTAAACAAATGCATTTAAAACTTTTTTTAATTGATAAAATATCGATTTAAAAAAAAAATATTTAATTATTTTTAATTTATATTTTAATTTTTGCGTGGTCATCGGCGAATCTACCGATGACTGGACCCTTCGCCACTGATAACGGAGTTATTAAAATAAAAGAACGCTTTATAATTAACATACTTTTCATAATTATAAACTTTTTATAATAATTCCAGGAGTTCTTTGTTGGTTTTTCATCATTACGTGGAAAAATAATCAAATGTTATATTTTAGCATAGAAATTCTTGCTTGCTAGAATTTGTGGGGATCTGAAAAAATATTTATTTTTATAAGTTTGGCTAAAGATAGTTATTAATTCTTAGCTCATCAATAAAATATTTTACATAAAAGTTAAGTTCTGAAGTTTTTGCCCAGGACTTTTCGATATGTTTTTAGAAGCCTAGAGTGTGCTTTAAAAAATCTGTTAACATCGTGCTTTATTATATGCTAGCATTTTGTTATGTGGGTTCTTTTTCTAATACAGTTTAAAATGCAATAATGGGAAACATACACAAATACGATGATTCAAAAATGTTATTGTTCATAAAGTCTATGCTAAATGCTTATAACATAACCTTCAACAGATTAATTCATGCAATTTGTGTTTGACATTACTGATGTTAATTATCAATGAATGATTTTGGCGACTTTTGATGATTAAAATTTTTTTCACGGTATGGGAAAATTTCATTGAATTGTACCTTCTCCACATTCAACATTAAAACCTATTTTAAAACTGAAGAAGATGCTTATCTTTTATGACAGCAATTATAAAAGAAGTCTGAAACGATTGGAAAAATTACCAGAAAAAGAAGGCCTGTTTGGCATAAGTTTCAAAGATTTGGAGAAAATCTAGTTTTGATTAACAATTCAATATACATACGAGAACTTGAATAATTATTTGGAAAAGTAGAAGCGTGTTCTTGATGTTCCAGGTTGGAACAGCTAATTGGAAACAAATAGGGTATCTTCAACTGAATGGGAGCATATCTTTCCCCTCCCCACTGGGATGAAACTTATTTGTGAAATTCCTCATTAAAATTAACTTTATCTTATCGTCGAACAATCGTTTTTTTAATATACGTGCATAAGAAAATGTTGAGGTTTTAAAACAAAATAAAGAACAAAATATGTCGCATTAAAGCGATTTCTTGAGTTTTCATGACATTTACTGATTTAGTATCCACTTTATTCACCTCTAGAGTCTAAACGACAGTGGCTGCTCGTCCACTACAGCAAGTACAGCCGGGATGCACCTAAATTCATTAGTGTATTTTAAAACTAAAATCAGATATTTTACTAATTTTCTTAAATGAAGATTAGAATTGAAAATGAAATTTCTACGGTAGTAAACAAAATCCCCGATATATAGCAAGCATGTTACTGTAATGCACAATTCAGGAGGGGAAAAAAATTCCATTCAATCAAAATTGCAGCTAAAAAGCGAAATCGGCTGCGTCGTTGCCATGGCAACCTCTACGTAGTATGGAGATTCCCCCCATGCTAATGCACTGCATTTGTGAGAAGGTACAGCCGAAACGGATTTTCTTGTTTGAGCTGCACTTTAGGTTCGATATGCTGATTGGCTCGTCGATAAAACGAGAATATCTGACAACGGAAATGGTTTTCGTGAAACATTTACTGTGTGCTGTTGTTTCAGGACATGGTTCTGCTGTTTCGTTATGTAAGTTAATATTAAAATTGACCGATTTGCAGGTTTAAAAGAAAGCAGGATTGCTTTAATTTTCAAAAAATAAGTGTTTTCTATTTTTTTTTGCATGTTATCATTTCGTAAAAATTGAAAGGAAACTGTGATTTGAGTAGTGAATAATAAAGAATTTCCGTTCATGTATGGTTTTTTGAAAATAGGGGGGGGGGGGGGGGGGGGGGTACATGATTTCGGCTGCACTAACATTTTCGACCACGGGCCGCCACTGCTAACCGGTGAATCACAGAAGAAAAAAAAGTGTAAATAGCATTTTTGTATAAAATAACTTGGGAAATAATTTTGTAACAAAAAACTGATTTAGGACGTCAAGATGGCGGCTAACGCCGGGGCGCAAAATTAATTTTTCGGACATTTTTTGGAAGCGATTAAAGTTAGCTTTCATCTATTTTTTTCCCCCGAATTGACTTTTCCCACGCTTTGTTAACAGTCCTGACCTCGGAGGTCATTTTATTAATGAGGGTCGAGGACACTTTACGCTTTTATGACACTTGATTATAGACCCCTTCCCCCCCCCCCCCTCCCACCTGCCGTTTCCGGTGGGGTGGTCAAAAAAGAGGGTTTCACATTTCAAATTCCTAGAGGATTCGGGACCCAACACTCCTTTCAGGCTTTTTACTGGGCGAACCAGTGACTGTGAATTTTGCGGGCAAATCGCGGATTATCTGTGTGTTATTAAATAGGCGTGGGTGGTGCTCGATGAATTGTGTTTACATTTTTATTTAAAACCATATAAAAACCGCGCTTTTTATTTACAGACGGGAGAAAACCCAGAAATCTTATCATTTTAATTATTTAAAAGTGATACATTAAAACTGGTATTTTATTTTATAAAATTACTCGACTCGACTAATGCAACTCCTTCGTCATATTTCAGTTTTTACTTTATGATATATTCAAGGAAAGAATATTGTTTATGTACTCAGTATATATCGCACGCACACGTGTTTTGTTTTTTTTAGCTTCCAGAGCATAATTTAATATGAATATGAAAACATATCGCTAATTTATAAAATAATAATTCCTTATCAGGCGCTAAATAATTGTAGAATCATCGATTTATCACAAATAATTATACGGTTTACAAAAAAATTTATTTTTGTCTCTGTCCCACTTTTTCTGTGCACACCGTTACAATTTTAGTTCTTCATTTAAAACTACGAAATAAGGACCGTTTTTAATTCAGTGAATAAAAGCAAGCACAAAAATTCTAAACTTATGTACATTTTTTTCGCACATTAAATATGTACTTGACGCGTTTTTTAAACAGTGTTTACTCCGATAACGGTTGCTAAAAGGCAGAGATTAATTGATAAAGAAATATATACAATCTCACGTTTTTTCACAATTTTTTTAATAATTAAATTTTTAGTCATTTAACAATAAATTAACGTGTGTTCGTACAGAGCCGGATTTAGATTTAATGGGGGAGAAAGGTATGGAATACCCTTAGAAAAACGTGGGGAGGGGGATTGGAATTTTTTTTATAATATATATTTTCCATAAGTGCATATTAATTAATTTTTAAGTGTACTAATGAAATTGGGATACAACGTTTTTTGTCAATTTCTAATACCATATGTTACAGAATTTCAACGGTTTCAAGGAAACAATTTCAAGTACAAAGGCATTCTGGAACCAATTAGGACCCCTTTGTGGTGAAGGCCCATAGACTGCAGCCTATGCCTAAATCCAGCCCTAGTTCGTAAGACAAAAATTAAAAATATGTATCATTACTTCGTTACGTTAGGGAAGACCAGTTGCCTACAAATTTTCGTGCCGTTAAGATCAACAGTTAGATTTGTTAAATACTTTTTTTCCGTTTTTGTAAGTAAAAGTTGTTTAAAGTTAATTTTTATTTATATTTGTCATAATTTTTTCTATTCAATTTCCTCCCCTTTTAATACGCTTTGTGATGATAAAATGGTAAAAATGATGGGGGGGGGGGGGATTGATTGCGCGGAGTGGGAGGGCGCCAGACATTTTTTTTTTTTACCCCAGGTCAAAAATTTACGTCGAGCCTGCCCTGAGTGAATGACCCATTGTGGATAACACATATATGATTGTTAAGACAACTATAGGTTTGGGGATGGACTTTCTAAAACTTGCCCCGAGGGACAGAAGTCATCGAAGGACTACAGCGACAAAAACAAAATATCTAATGTGATCATACATCCCCATTTCGCGTTATACTTAGGAAGCATGTCTTTTTACAAACAAATGTAGGAGGTTTTTCTTCTGTCAGCATATTCTACTATTTTGTAAGTTAAGTATTTTTTCTGTACTCTAAAAGTCAATTAAAAATTATACCATATTTCCTAATGATAAATGGAAGTTTGCTTATCAATTGGCAGTAACTCAATCAACTGGCAGTAACTTAGAATGACGTTTAGTTTTTTTTTATGCACTATTAAGTCAATGACACTAAGCATTTCAATGTGTAGAAACAAGTTGTATGCTAGAAATAGGAAAATGCGTTTCGCATAAAGTCAAAATTGCTCATCATTTTATTGCATCGATAGAATAATTATATATTCAACAAGTTATTGGTTATTTAATTTTACTAATATTTGAACTGATACATTTATATTAATTCAAAATATCTCATTTTAGCTATCTTGTACTCAATATACCTAGCTCACCCAAAAAATTGTATAAATTTCTTATACTACTAACTTTTTAAATTTCATTCAGCCCCCATGAAAAAAAAAGTTTCGCCACCGGTTTCGACAGTCTCTAAGATAAGAAATTAAGCGCCGGTGCGTACGAAATCTTGAAAAAAACAAAGGGGTCCGTGAGATCAGGCGGAACAGCTTGTTTATCTTCTTTTTGTTGGAAAGTTTTTAGTTTATGACAAATCGTTACTTATATAATCTCTTTCCCTTTAAACCCTTCCAGCCGTGTTTCGACACTGCCACACCCGTTTTTTTAATAAATATAAAAACTATTGCTCTACGAATTTTGAAACATGGCTTCTTGTATGTAAGCGACATGAACCAATGTGCCCATTTGTGGTCTTAAATTTAAAAGTCACTCATTGAAAATGAAAGCGTCAAACACAATTTTGTTTTTTAAAAAATGTTTTTAAAAAATTATTATACATTTGATTTGTTATTGTTTTTAAAAAAATTTATATATAATTTTTTTTGTTTTTAATTCGGAATTTTCTACATATCTTACACTCGATTAAATTTTATATCCGTAATATTCCACTTCATCTGTAAGAGATTATATAAAAAAAACTTGCAGTTATTTCATTTAATTTTGGAATTTATATTTTTTCCCTATAAAATTTAATATTAAATGAAATATTGAATTCGCCAAGAATTCGTAATAATTAGCACAAGAGAAAAAAGCCGTTTTTTAATCCTCTCTTCACCTTGGGAAAATGCAATGGATACTGGAAAGTTCTTCTATGGAATTTATGAAGTTTAATAAAATAACAAAGAATAAAATTTTCCTAATCAACTCAATTGCAAGTTTTCCTATATTGCTAACACCAAATTATTGAATCTAACATCTACCCATTTCGAATTTATTATTATCCATTTTTAATTTACAATTGCCCAAATTAATAAACTGTCCAATTGAATAGATCCCGTTATTCATGAAGAAAAGACGATTTTTTATAGAGAGATATGAAAAAAATATGTTGTGCTTGTTGGTAGTACAAGTTAGAAAATACTAAAATCCTCGGAATATTTAAAAGTATGAGCCTGTTTTCTCAAGTTACTTACAACACTTATGGATGTGTGCCTGCACCATGTTTGCTTGCGTCGCAAAAACAATTCCTGGAATCGGCGCTATCCAAATGCTCTTAGGGGTGTGCCACAGGTTCCTTCGCACAGGACCCCGCGCTGATAATGAAACACTTAATTTCTCAATTTGATATCAGGGCCCCGTGCGGTGGCACGCGTCGCACACCCCCTAAGGACGGTCCTAATTATCAAGCACAGTTGCGGTTATGAGCGTAATAAGATTTGCCTGTCCTAATGTCCCAGAGATGTAATTATAAAGACGTTTCAAGCAACAACAAAAAAAACTTGTCTTTTGTTTCTTCAGAAAAAACTTCTCTAGCTGTATCCGAAGCATAGCCGGAAGGGTTTTATGTCAAGTCATTTAAGCAGATTTTAGAAATAGGAAGTGATCGCCAACGAAACATCAAGGAAGGGAAGATAAGCAAACTATTCCGCCTGATTTGGCGGATGTCCATCCACGCCCCGTACATGCTTTGATTTATCAGTAAGGCTCTTGTCACAAAAACAATTCCTGGAATCGCCGCTGGATGCATCCCTCAATAAAATCTACAGAACATCACTTTTACACAGATTTTATTAAAAGGGTGTGAAACGCGCATGTTTTGTGGCCGGCACAACGACATTGTCGAAATCCACCTGTCTCTTTGTTATGATTTTTGGATGAGGAGAGTGTCATCTCCAAATGTCCATGAAAATATTTTTGTTCATTCGGATGGCTGGTGACAGCGAAGGCGTATCTGCTAATTGCATAGACGTGTCGCAAACGAAAAAAATGTATTTTTTTAGATATATTTTTTATGCAAGACCCTTCTACCGGACCGATTATGAGGATTCTGTTTCAACTCGCAGTGTGGTTGCTGGTGAAAAACTTCAGGTATAAGTAAATGGAATTTTGGCTGCAGTTTTCACTGAAGTAAAATTGTACATTCAGCAAGTGAAGGAGTAGTAAACAGAAAAAGAAGACCATTGCGGCTGACGCAGTAAACGTTTTGCTTTGCATTGGCACCTAATTTTCTATGATGATCCATGTAGCTCATTTGGTATTTAAAACAAAATGCTTATAATATTTTATGGGTTATTACAAAAGAATTGTCTACAATTCTTTTGAACTTTCCGAGCTGCAATTAACAATAAAAATGATTTTTGTATCATTTAATCTAACTCGTTTATTTGTGTTTAAAAATCGAAAGTATAGTGGAGAGAAGATAAGGAACAAAAACTGTACAAATCGTTCTACCTATAATTTAATTTAGCAGGGCTCGCAACACTTTTTAAATATGTCCTTAGGGGAAAAGGGACCAAACATCTTTAAAAAATGGACAAAAAGGGACCTAAAAAATTAAAATCCTTATTAAATTTTAAGTCATAAATATGAGAGTGACAAAATTAGAGGAAAAACGCTAGAGCAAAAAGAGTTTTAAATTAAAAAAAAGTTATATTTTATATTTAACAATACAGGCTACTGGCAACTATCGGACATCCAACTGAACTATTTAGTTGCATGCAACTGAAAAATTCAAATTGTATCTGCTCATTTAACAATTATCGGACAAGTAGCTATTTGACAAAATATCCTTTCGCTCTATACCGCGCTATCAACTTTGTCAAATAATCGACAATTTGGCGATTTTGTATGGATTGTGAAAATATAAGTTTGTGCGATTTTTCATCTTTACTTTGGCGATTTCGAAATCTGAAACGTGGCAGCACTGAGTTGAATGCAATTAAAATAATCGCCGGACATTTACCGAGTGATTTTTTAGTCACTCAGCTGATTAAACGTTGCAGTGCAATTATTGCTTGTGCCATACGAATAATTTCTAATCAAAGATTTGATTAAGTCAGTCACAAGTCCGTGACTTTTCCCTTTCCAAATTTAAGAGTTTAATAACAATTGATTAAATAGTGTACAGGTTAAGCATTAAACATCCCTATTCCCAGCTGACTGCAAAACTATCATTTCATTTCCAGTTTTATAACATCAGTTCCATTCGAAATTCTTCGAAGGCTGGATATATTGAGATGGTCTTGCATTGAGTATAACTCTTCACAAGTCGTTTTAAATAAATGCTTATATAATTTTTCCCCATGATTGAATGTATTATAAGCTGTTTTTTACTTTTGGCAGAAATAGACATATATCATATAAATCAATGAATGAACATATAACGGGCAGCACATGCGTATTGTTGTAGCAATGAAACTACATTTAAAAACACATTGAATCATTTCTACTCCGTTCACTCGTTTTTCCAGTAAAAATTGCTCAAGCAAAAATGTGAAAGAAAAAAAAATAATTTGAGTTTTCTTGTGTGCATTCTACATACTATCTCATGCATTATTCCAACCAAATTTTTGAAGAAAATTGGAGCATTAATAAAAAAATTAATAAATTTGCAAAAATACTTTAATATTTTTGTAATGATATCATATTTTTTGTAACTTTTTAAATTATGGTCCGAATTGAAATTTAGCTGGTATGCCACTTACTGCAGAAGATGTCAATTTTGCAAGTAAAATTTAAATCGAACAGTATTTTTCTAATTACAATATGAGATACTGGAGTATATATAATTACAATTTACACTTGCACCTGCTATTTATTATTCTTCCCCCGAACAAGGTCTTAATTTACAATTTGTTTTTGATACAATGCATAAGTGAGATCCGTTGGTCCTGGAAGGACATAAATTGTTTACACATAGGCCTATACATTCTACATTATGTGATTAAGTATATTTGTAAAGACAAAACAGTTAGACTGTTTCTAGTTTAATGATATTTCGAACGTTGCAACAATTCGCAGACTCAACATAAATACGAACATGAATAGTGATTTTTGTAATGGTCATTACAAAATGAAAAAAAAATATTTGGTTAAATAGGGGTGAGGAAAAGGCTAGAAATGTGTTATCATAGGCATAAATGGAAAAAAATATTTTTGCTAAAATATGGGAAAAGGGACCATATTTTGAAAAAAAGGACTTTTAGGCGGAAAAAGGACCTGTTGCGGGGCCTGAATTTAGTGGTTTTTAAACAATTTAAAAACGGCGATAAAAACATTATATTTATAAAATGCCGTATCTCATGCAACGAAAATGAGTGATGAGAGCTAATTCCCGTAAAAGTCTTTTCAGAGGATAATGCTGCAGGTCAATTATTCTTGAAGATGAAAAAGTTTTAAAAATATGAAACCTCTCTGAAAGACTACCCTCTCACATCCTGTAAAGTCCGATATTTTCTGAAACGAAATTTTACCTCATAGACCTAATGTTAATTTTACCTCTATAAAAAACCACCCTTTATTTCTCTCCCCCTCTGAAAGGCCACATTTGGAGCGAAGAGGACCGATTTTAAATCTATATTTACTAGAGCACCCGTTAAAATCCACACAATACTGGTTTTTTTCCCCCATTATCACTTTTAATTACTTCCACCCACCCCTAAAAGCAATGCAGGGGTGTTTCCCGACTTCATGCGTTTTGGAGCAGGTAAATTGAAATTTGGAGCAGCAAAATTCAAATTCGGAGCAGAAAAAAAGGTGTTTTGGAGCAGCTAAAATTGACACTTGGAGCATCAAAAAGGCTTCTTAGAGCAGATAAAATTAAAATTTAGTGCAGAATGAAGCTTTTGGTAGCAGCTAAATTTCGAAACTCTCTCATAAATTCTCAAATTCTCATTTCAAACTTCTCATGAATTAGAATGCAACTTGAGAAAACCAAAGCCTCTAGATCATATCCTAGAGATTAAAATTTCCCTCCATTTCCAGGTCTAATGTTTATTAAATTACTGAGTAAGATGAGGATTGCCATAGTGTGTAGTATTGATTAAGAAAACAGTTAAATGGTCGCGTTTGGTTTTCTTTCGCTTCAAAATAGGTAGAGAGACAATAAGGCACGTTTCTGTTTAGATACCTTTGAATATTCAGGAAAAAATTAACTTGCCATGGGGAGAACGTTATCTTATTCGATTTTTTTTATATAAACCAGTTATTTAAATGTCGACAATTTTCGAGCTTCAGTAGCTTGGTTACATAGCAATTTATATTAAATAAGTATTCGTTTTTAGGTAAAATATTTGTAGACTACAAAATGAAAACTGCCTCCGAAATAGAAGATGAAGGAGGTTTGTACTATAAAGAATTTTAAATAATGAATAAGAACTATAGTAGTCCCAGATTTACAAGCGTATTTCGTGTTTTAAGTTTTCCGAATTTATTATTTATAATGAATTAAAATTTAAAAATTTCAAGTACATTTTCTAATAATTTTTTTAATCAACCGAATATTCAGAATTACAAATAAGAGTAGTTTCTAGTTAAACCTTCCTTTTCTCTTACTAGTCGAAAAATTACAAATGATAACTATTTCTGAATCAAAGGTCAAAATTGAATTTACAAGAGGCGGATTTAATTAGATTTACCGCAAGAATACTCGGATATACAAAGCTATCAAAATTTTCTTTTTAACCGACAGAAAAGTGTGCCAACCAAAACTGCCAAAGCACGTCAAAAGGAGAGATGTTATCAATTCGATTGTTATGTTTTCTTCTTTTTTTTATGTATGTTCGCGCAAGATTTCTGTTCAAATTCAGATATATTTTTTTTAAAGAATCATTTGGGCATCTTTTGAAAAAAAATACTTTGTTATCCGGCATTTAACTATCCGAAATTCTCAATTAACCGGACGGTTTGAAAGAAAACATTGTCCGATTTCGAACATTCTTTTTTTGTTAAATAGAGAAAAATCCACTTTCGCGACTTTTTTTTATCGGTTATCCGGCTATTATATATCCAGAAATATCGATTAACAAGATTGTTTTTAACAATTTCTCTTATTTCAAAATATTTTCATTGCTTAATAAAGATTGTACAACAATGACATTTCTTTCACCCGGCGTTTATTAGGATGGATAGTCGATGGATTACAATATATATTATTGAGACAATGTATAGTCTTTATTTACCCGGAATTTATTAATTATATTCTTGGGGAATAATAGCAGGGGGCGAAGCCCGTTGCTAAATTAAAAGGGAGAAAATAAAATAATCTTAAAAAAAAAAAAAAACGACTTTAAGAAAAAGGCGCTAAAAAGTAAATAATAATTTTTAATTTTACGAACAAGTAGAAAAAATTTAATTATTTAATATCAATTTTATATTTATTACAACTTTTTGAAGTTGGCGCCAATTTACAAAAAAAAAATACCTACATTTTTTTTAAAGTCCGTTTTCCTGTTTTTAAAAAAAAGATTATTTTATTACTATAACAAAATTAAAGAATAATCATATTTTTATGAGCGCATGCTCTCAAGCTAAAAATATCGAATAAAAACTTTTGCCACTTACACTCTCACAAATAATAGGATTGAATGCGTTACAGAACACAAAATTGGTATTTGTAAACTATTATAAACAAATAAATCGTACATAAAATAAAATAACAGAATTAAATTCTCGCACATTGATTGCCAATTTATTGTAATGTTGTCTCAAAAATACTTGTCAGTAAAAATTAAATTAACTTTTCATTTTAATGACAATAAGAAATATGGATTTCAGTGCATGTAATAGTTCGATATAGATGTTCCATAATCTATTTCAATGGGTCCCCCGTCAGTTGGTTAGCTTGTTTGTCACGAGGTCAGAGATCGAGAGGAAAGTTAAAGAATTCCTTTCAATAAATCAGACCCCTAAATTGGCAGAGAGAGATAAGAGTTGACAATCGGGTGTTTTTCGAGGGGCAGGGGGGGGGGGAGAGGGGATACAGCTGTGTTTGGGATTTTACTCTGACACTCATCTCAAATTACCAATCGTTGGGTCTTATACGAGAAAGTATACATACCCCCCTTGCTGGGTGATGAAGTGACGCTTTTTACGACCTGCCTCGATACCCGCAAGTTCCCTTAAAACCGCCTGGCTGGAGTCGTATTACAGATTCTAAACCCCTCACTGCACCCTTTTTTGGTGACCAGGGCCAAAGGTCAATGTGGAGAACATAACGTATTCTTCCTCCCAAAGTGCGAAGGGTATCACTTTACCTCGTCATTTGGTCTGAGATAAAATCGTTTCTTTAACCGAACAGCAGACTTGCTTTAAAAATGTCATGAAATAAGAACAATTAAGAAACCTCTATTACACAATATTTTAAACACACATATTTTGTTAAATGCGTGAAAATAAATAATGGAGTATAAAATACTTTTTTTGTAATCATGAAAGAATACAAATTTTTGTACGGGAGAAACAAGCTAACCAAGCACTGCACAATATAGTAAGTTGCATATAAAAATTCATAGCTATTGCTATTTTAAGAGTGGATGATTAGAGATAAAAAAAAATTCAAAAGTTTTCGAGTGTGACTTATATAGTTACATTTTTCTCTTTTAAAAATGAACCACTTATTAGTTGTATGAAAAGATATTACGTTTGTATAAAAATATAAATGAACTCATACATTTATTTTTAATTTAGAAAGTGAGCGGCTCGCGTTATTTGGCCGCTAAACCAGTTCTGGACTGTGCTACGTAGTTGTATTTTAAGTATACGAATATCATGGTGGCAACAATATTCTGGAAAAAAAGTTCCCTGATTTCCAATATGGTGTCACAAAAATTTCCCTGATTTTACAATTATATTAAAAAATGTTACAATACATACTTTGTATAGAAACAAAGTATCCACGCTACAATGATCCAATAAATATATTGCATTATAAATGAAAAAATATGCAATACTTATTGACAGTTTACAGAATAATTTATGGATACAACACAAATTACGCAATTATGTGACAGGAATAATAGTACTTAAACATGCTTTCTGGAAGTAGATAATGCAAAAAAAGCAATTTTTTTTCAAATTATTTATTTTGTAGAAAATTTTAAATGTTTTATATGCTTAATATTTCCCATTCAAATCTTCAATAAATCACATATTCATTAGCCCCTTACGTGTTGCTTACAATTCAAGGTCCGACGACTTTTCTTTTGCTTCTCATTTCAGCAGTGGTTCACGTTCTTACAAAAATAAAAATAAAATATGAAAATGCACATAACCAATCCCTTTTTAAAAATCCATTTTTCAAAACTAAAAAGAAATATTGACAACTAAACTATCCAGAATAAAGAGCATAATAGACGATAATTGCCGTTTTAATTATCCAAATTTGAAACATTCCCTGATTTTTAGTGAAATTTTGAAAATTTCCCTGACTTTTCCCGGATATTTCCAGAATTAAAAATGTCCATGATTTCCAGGTTATGTTGCCACCCTGTTACACGTTTTCAAAGAGAGATCTTGCCTATGAAACGGCAGATCTAAGAACAAAAAAAGGAAAGGGTGTTCTTGATCAAAAATACAGCTAGTTCTTTTCTTCAGTGATAACAAGTGACGTATGGCACTTTTACTACCTCTGCGCTTTTAGAGGCAGTGCACCTACAATGTTAAAAATTTCAGTTCAACAATGTACCATATCTTGGTGCAAAACAGAGGCCTGCACCAGATTATGGTGGAATCTTGGTTGAACCAAAAATCCTTTATTAAAAAAAAAGAGCGGAGTTTTAACCGATAATTGGTTCAACCTCTTTAACTGCATCCGAAATTTTCGCTGTCGCTACATCAACAAGTACCTCCAAGAAATACAACGACGAACATGGGTCTCCGTGGCACAGTGGATAAAGGCGGTCAGCTACGAGTCAGAGGATTCCTAGTTCGAGCCCGATCGGTGACACGTTTTCATTTGCGATCGGAAAAATACTACTATTACAATACTAAGAAAACTCGATTTTTGAGTTTTATGCAACGTTATGAGTTACAACGTTGGGGTGCAACGTTTCGCCACTAAACCATACGTGGTAGCACCTTAAAATGGTGAAACTAAGCACCAACTGTTGGTTGCAGCTAAATGGGTACCAAAGTTTGGTGCAAGGTCTTTTAATATTTTTAACAGTGTACCAATACTTCGGACAGTTCGCCAAAGATGCACTGAAAAAGAAGATGGAAACGCAAATTTTATAAAATGGGGGGGGGGGGGGGGGGAGTGTCGAACTTTTTCAGAGTCAAATTACCAACTTTTTTAACAACTTTATTTAAATTCTGGTTATTTGCCAGTTTTTTTCTCGCTTGAATGGGAAAAATTAGTTTGGGATGGAAAATTGCCACCCCTACTAGGATACAAATTTATTAAAAATATTGCAGTTTTTTTTACCACGGTTTCCCTAGGCTCATTAATTACTTAACAGCCTTACCAATATTAATTGTTGCTAATTCTGTGGCTTGGAAGACGAACGACCCATGAGCAGTTTTGAGAAAAATGGCTTTAAAGTCTAAGGCTCAGCCTAGTTGCAATGTTACGGAAATCCCGGAATTGTTTGATTCGTCGAGATTAGAGAAGCCTGGCGACATTAGTTTCCACTTCATTTATAAGTTTAAAATGAGTATATTAAAAATTGATATATTAAAAAGTGTGTTTTAAAGCGATAAAATTGATATTGGTCGTTCTTATTCAGAGCCACAGAATTATTAATGAAAGCATTACACATTCTACGTAAGCCACACTGAGACCTAATACGATTTCTTAAAGTAAGCAAACTACAAACGCATACTCACTTTGAGATGATGACGTCGTCCGTGTTCCGAGGTCTCCGATGAGAAGGAGACAGGGCCATAGCAAAAGCTCCACGCAATCTGGCAGACGGAATTCTGGCTGCAAAGACTCGAAAGATTGTGCAAATTAGGAACAAATCAGTAAGTTGGTTAATGTACCAGTTACCGAACACTTGGAAAACATATATAAAACTAAGAGCATATGCTATTAAAAGTTCCTTCAATCAATGTTATTCAAAGGCTTTTAAATTTTAGGTACATTTCATTGTACAAGTTCAGTAGCCAGAAGATTTTTTATGTTTGGCACTGGTCGAAAATGGGTCTTGACACATCAAGCCTTAATACAAACAGGTCGTATTTAAATCAGGCCTTGTTTGGCCAAGAGGTTCTGTGAGTTAAATACAACTCCTATCACAGACTACGGTACTCGCTATGTGAATTGTATACACTTCATTATACTATGCAATCCTGATGTAATTTTATCTCACGCACGCACATCAATAAATGTGACGCAATTTCAAAGCTGAGAATAAAGCAGGCTGAAAATGACGCTCTTAGAAAGAGAAATGTTGAATGAAGAAGTACATGTTTTCCTAATTGCAGTAATAATCAAAGATCATAAATTCTAGACCCTTTTGGCTATGTTTTTACAGCCACGATCGGGAAGCTTGCGTGCCTGGAATTTGTTTTATCACTAATATAAATCATGTTCCTAAGCTATCTGCTATTGGCAGTCTCAACTCACCGCAGTGATTCTTGCGTGATATACGAACAAACTAATTACCTATTGTGTATTTAACAAGAATTAAATTAAACCACTCATATGTAAATAACAGATTTTAATAGGATGTTTCAGTGTTAAAAATGACTATCATGTTTTGCCCATCCATGGCAACAATTTATGAGAGGGTGCTAAATGAAAGGGTGAAGTAATCATATTCCATCAGAGCAACATTAATTGCTCAAAGGAAGTCCACTACGCATCAACTTGTAGGAATCTTATAATTTATTGGGAATTGAATTTCGGAACAAAAGGTCGCAGATTCGAGTCCCGAAGAGGGCAACTAAATTTTTAAACAAATATATGTCTTAACGGGTTCATAGCAGCGCGGGGCCAAATACATAGGAAAGTAATAGATGTATTGGTTTGGAATCAAATCGTTGATGTCAGGGTTTCACTGTTTCTACACGATTAAATTTCCCTCGGTACAACAAAAGTATCTTCAAAGACACTTACGTGAATAGGTGAAGAACTAATAATGCTGCACTAACAGAATTTGGTATATACAAGTTACTAGTTGTCAACATTAGCAAGAGGTATCGAATATTCCAACACCGAATTTGACAAATCCTCAACAATATACGAAAGTATCCATGATTTTATTGATAGTTTTCGTCGAATCAAGGATATTTCAAATCGGAGAACTGGTTTTTAGGGTACACAACCCAGACGCGTTTGAAATCACATTTACATTTAATTGAACACTTATAATGCAAATCCTATCTACTTTGTAACCAATGAAATAATTCGCCACACACTGATGAAAACAAGCCTCCCACGTTCAGTCTTTCAAGAAAAGAGACCGACAAATTTCGACCTCAGTATTCATGGGACGTAACTGCAAAGGTGACGCCAAAATCGAACATTCGAATCGGTTTTCAACAACTCTAAATTCGCACGTTTCGTAATCACCAAATACAATAAATAAGCAAAGATTTCTAAAATTGTTTATTTTTTAAGCAATATATACATATTAGTTTAACTATCACGCTAACACGTATACAGATATAAAATGTTTGCCCTATTAACAAACATTTTCACCAAGTGTACTTAAAAGGGCCATATGCCAAATAATGTCAAAATATCACCAAGAATTTCTAAGGCATGTTGCTGTTTTTCTTTGGTGTTCTTATAATTAAAAATTAGTAAAAGTTGTGTAAACATTGACACAGGGGACACAAAAGTTAAAAAGAACCCTTACTTTTATAATTTCAAATACGTAACAAATTTTACACATTCATACCACGTCAACCACAATGTAAAAAATACTATATCGTGACACACTGTTAAAATGAAAGGTTGTGGCTGTGTAAGCCAAGTCAACAGATAAAAAGACACGCGGATTTTAATAGGCTCAATGGAGAACTGTATGATGCTGTACAAAAAAAAATTCGTATTACGATCTTGTATTCGATAACTCAAAACCTACTTAAAGAAAATATACTTCTTTTTTGAAAATGAATATCAATTATCTCATTTTTATTTGAAAATAAATTAGTTGAGTTGAAAGTGTTGAGAAGGTAGCTCCTCAACCAGTTATCCCACATTTATAATTAAAATAAGCAGTTTTTAAAACCTCTGTTCTGTGCGGACATTTGCGTAAATATAATCCTCAATACCTTTATATAAAAACTTAAAAGAAAGGTCTTATTCTTTGGATTGCATTCTTTCTTGTATAGGATAATGAGGACCAGGTAAATTGAATCGAAAATTATCATTTTATAGGTTCGGAGTCTAGTGCTGTTGATCATCAACTCCCCGAGTAAACTCCCTTCTTAAAATGCAACATGTTTTAAAAGATCAAAACGGAACAGATATCAATGTAAAACAGCGCAGACAACAAAAAAATTAACACTAAAATTCCAAAATTGGGAAATTTAAGATTTTTTTTTAATTATTCTAAATTGAAATCCATACGTAGTACATTTAAGCGTTGTATTAATAAAGTATCATTATAAATATGCAATATAAATTACTTTCTTCGAAATCGCCGATTCTTTTTTTCTTGTACATTATAAAACCAATATTCTTCAGATGTTTTGTTAACATTTACCAACCATCCAACTTTATTAAAAAGAAATAGGGGACTTAAAAATCTAGACCAGACCAAAATGTATAAGAATTGTAATAAAATCATATCAAACTTAACTTATCAGATAATTTTTCCAAAATTGTGCAACTTTTCAGCTCTTCGTAAATAGCAAGAAACAAACTCCACATGAACAGGCATATTTATGCTTTTTAATTAGTTGTTGTTTTTAATAGTTATTAGTAATAATCTGTAATAAATTTTAATAAAATAAATCTAGCCTATTTCTAAGTAAACATTGCTATTTCCTATTTGAAAACTGTATCAATTGGTAGTAAATGAAAGTAATTTTAGTGTTTTGTGTATTTATATTTTATATATCCTTATAAAATTATAAGATTTTACTTTTTAGTCACAAGATTAATACATCACCTCAGAGCCGGACGAGCCTAAGACCACATTTAGCTATCAAAATATAACAAAATTCACTAAAAACCAATTTTTTAAACATTTAACGTGAGTTACAAAGGCCCAAGTCCAAAGCTTTAGTTTAAGTAAGATTCAGATTTTTCCCTCTCCTATACAGTTGTCCAAATGTGACTTAGGTTCGTCTGGCTCTGTGGTATAGAGTTAACAATTATAATCAACAGACATACAAAATGTGCTATTTGAAAATAATTCATTTAAATTTGGAAATTCTTTTGAGATTAGGAGATAAAAATGTATATCCCGACACCGAATACTACCTTCCATTCAATAAAAAGTTGAGAGCAGCAAAAGGAGCTAGTTAGCTCCCCTCACATATTTCTCAGTGGGAAATAGCACAATTTTGTTCTGTAGGTTTATTTTAGAGGTGGAGGGTCTAACCCAATTCTAATATTCCTACCAGGAGTTGAGAAAATGTGGGTAAACTCCACAGGAATCATAAATGATTTGTCAAAAATTAAATTTTGAAGCTCGTTTGGTGATGGGGAGGAATTCCTCTCCCCACGACCCTTACTCCCTTCCATGTGTTAAAAGTAACTCCGTAGGAGTCGTAAATTAAAAAAAAAAACTTGTATTATTGCTAAAAAATTTTAATTGTGAGGCTCGTTTGAAAGCGGGGGAGAATCTCATAGATTTGTCCCTAACTTCCAATGCTCTTTTACAATTGAGATTGTGTTTATAGTACACAACAAACCTTTCGCAGCTCCTGGTAGGAATACATAATAAAACAAACAATATTGTTTAGACAATGGCAGCGATTGTGGAAGCGTTAGTGCTTTCTATATTTCAGCAAATGTATGTTTAGTATACAAAATAATAATTGAAAATATTGCTCTTATTAATTTTGGTTATTAATGCTCAAACGCATCCACAATGCAGGCAAAATGGTAGACTTTGAAGTCCAGCACACTTTAAATCATTTTAATGGCATAGGCCACCGTATCATATGTTAATGTATATTCGCATTAAACCACAGAAACCATTTTATTTTATGCTCTTGCTTCAAATCTGTTTTTTTTTCTATGTGCGGCCCCCTTAGCTCTGAGATACACTTGTTCAAACTGAAACCACAAGCCAAAACAAATCAATCATAAGTCAATGTTTCTACACTATTTTAAATATACTAGACCACTAGCTATAATAATAATAATAAATAAAAAAATTCCATCCCAAGGGAGACACGAAGCGGGCCCCACGGAGGACCCCTTCTGAGCACATGTGAGGCGGGGGTGGGGGCAGGTGACTGGCGAGTCCTCAACCCCACCGCCCTGATATCGAAGCAGTCCGGACATTCGTTAGGTGGAGGGGGGGGTGACCCGAGGGGAATCCGGCTCTGGAACCGGATAACCCCCCGCCAAGTCGGGTCGCCATTCGAAGCTAGAGGGGGGCAGGTTTCCACGAACCGGTGCCGAATCCAGAGGCTAGTTTTTACCGACACCTAGGTCCGTGGAATAAGAGTAGGGACTGCCCCCGTCTGATGTCCGGCAAGTGATGGAAGCAGGAGGCCATCGTTCCTTCTCCTCTTCTCACCGGCTCAGCTCCCTTCTGACATTTAAGAATTAAGCAAGAGTTAATAGTTACTACTGCCTACAAAAACCTCTTTTAAAAAAAATACTTATTACCTCCCATACAATTCCCGGATTTTATACAAAATTCCATATATCTCAAAATTTAAAAAAAAATAATAATAATCTGCAAGTTTAAAAATGAAACCTGAATAATTCGAAATACACCAAGAAGTAAGATTTGCTAGTTGAACTTGTGGTTTTAGTTTACACATAAATTTTACAATATAATTTTTTTTTTAAATTAAAAATCTTAATATTCTGTACACATTAAAGAATAGTTATAAAATTTACATAATGTCAAAAAAAAATAGATATTTAAATTTATAAGTTCATAATTAAAAAATGAGAGGGGTTCTCGTCTTCCTCCATTTTCCTGTGAGCTATTTTGCAATGATATAATTAATATTTACAATTCAGTTATTATATATTCAATTTCACAGAAGTATGACATTAGGTGTATGATATTACACGTGGCTTACTGACTCCGGTAGTCGACCCAAGCTGCCCATCCCGAACGCAGTCGAGATCTCTTGCGAGGGTTACTCAACTACCCGTGGGAGTAGGACATGCGGAATCACAGCACATACATTTCTTCATAATGAGATCAATATCATTTAATTTTTAAAAGAGCTATTACTAAACGTTGTTGGTGGGAAGTTTATTTCCATTCGTAGTAGCAATTTTACGAAAATTAATCATTTAAAAATAGGTTTATTTAAGAGTAAATGTTCCATTCTGTAAAGAATAATTCTTTTAAATTTATGGGAAAGATTTTGAAAATACTACGATGTTTTTTTTTCCCAACAGCAACGTACACATAATTTAAAAATTTAACACAGTATGATACGTAATACTTTTTTTAGAGGGGTTCTCGTCTTCCTCTATTTTTTTTCCTTTCTTTTTTTTTATGCTCTCGGTCAACAGTATAGTTAATATTTAAAGTTCAATTAATACATATTCAGTTTTACACAAGCATGACATTACACGTGGCTTGCTGACTCCTGTAGTCGACCCAGGCTGCCCATCCCGAACGCAGTCGGAATCTCTTGCGAGGGTTACTCAACTACCCGCGGGAGTAGGACATGCGGAACCACAGCACATACATTTCCTCATAATGAGATTAATATTATTTAATTTAAAAAAAAGCTATTTCTAAACGTTGTTGGTGGGAAGTTTATTTCCATTCGTAGTAGCAATTTTATGAAAATTAATCATTTGAAAATAATAATTAAAACTATTTAAGAATAAATGTTCCATTCTATAATTAATTACTCTTTAAATTTAACGATTTTGAAACAATTCTCAGTATAGGAATTTTTTGGTTCCCAACAGAAACATCCTCTAATCAAATATATATTTAAAAATTATTTTTAAATAATGTTACAGATTTTTTTTTTTTTTTTTTTTTTTTTTTTTTTCCCCTGTAACAAGATTTTACAAATTATTATAACACACAACGTTATAAATAATATTAATTTTGTTTAAAAAAAATTAAATCGCAACGAATGCATTTTTTTTATGTACTTATTATTAAAAAATTATAACATACTTATTTTTCAATAAGTAAACAAAATTCATATTATATAAACGTATTATTTTTTTTCATTTAAATGTTTTAAATATTTAAGAGACTTCAATGGACAAAAAAGAAGGCTATGACCGCGTTCAATAAGTTGACTTTCTAAAAAGCATATTTTATTAATTAAATTCAACCTTTAAAATAGGTTTATCAAATATTTATGAGGTTTGAAAAATATTTATTTTAAAAGAATGTTTAGATTTATTACAGGCTAAATTTATTTTAAATTAAATTTTTACAAAACTTACTAATAAGTTATTAAATTGATATTGGTTTTTAAGTATAGGTGACATTATTCATTTTTGTATGGACTTGTGTCTTTCTCGTTTATTTGAAGAGCTGAAACTTTGCACATATAAACCCTCGATCAATATATACTCGTAGCACCGTATATTTCAAATAGATATGTTTTATATGCTTCTTTTACTAAATATATAAAAACTATTCATGTCATCTTTTTCGGCTGAAAATTTTTTGGAGAAAATTCTTCAGATTTTGGTCTAGTTAGATTTCAGGAAAACATTTAGAAAAGGAGTCCCAGGTTAGTGTAATTTAATAAAAGTAATTATAAAAAGCATACAATATTTTTTTTATTTTAAAATATGTTGGTAAAATTCCATTAACTGTTAATAGGATAAAAGGTACTGCACATATTTTTAAAATATGCATAATTCTATTAAATTTATACATTTTGGTACGAACTTTACTGGTAAATACTTTAACGGTTTTTTTTATTCCGTTATATATATATATATATATATATATATATATGAAATATTAAGATTGATTTCATAAAAAGAGGGCCAAAGGTTGTATTTATATTCTTTATTAGTGATCACACCAGGAGCCCGTGAAGCACACGTCCTTACAGTTTGAGAGTCGAAGTCAGAAGAGAGCGAGATTTCCCCCAATAGGGAGAACCTCAGCTAACATAGGGAAAAGTATAATGTGTAGGGATTTGTCAAGGCGGAGCACACACATGAAGTTTTAGGAGGGGTGCCAAAAGGGAATTCAAAGCGCGGGTGATAGGGAACTTTGGTCGTGGGAACGGTTGAGAAAAGCACATAGAGAATGCAGATTGTTAGCAATGAAACAGCAATGTCAGCAAGAATTAAAAGGACTGTTAAAGACGGGGGCAGTATACAAATTAAATGAAGGAAGTTAAAAGGGGTGGTTTTGTAAAAGGAGGTGGAAAGTTAAAGGGGGTTGAAATTATCTTTCATCTCCCTCCCGCAAAATCATACACATCGGCCAGCGATGAGCACAAATGCGAGAAAAAGATAAAAGTAAGAGAAGAAGGTAATGTCAGCCAAATGGTTGATCAGACCATCCGAGCAACATGAAGAGCTTGTAAGTGATTGGAGAAAAGAAATATTATTGACAGAGGTACAATTAAAATTTTGAAATACTGCTGTATGTGCTCGCCCTAACACATGCTCTACAAATAGTTATGAAACTAATTAAATTACAATACTAAAATAAGTATACCATTATAAAAATCAATATTGTACATAGTGAAAATTAAACACAAAAATATGTTGTAAACAATGAAATATAAAACTGTTCGGTTCATATAAAGACATAAGACGGTCAAAAAATATATGTAACTACTACAACTCTTTAGTGCAACGCTAAACAATTTTGTAAATGGGAGTCTAAAGAGACTCGAGTGACGCAAGTCACTGGTGAAAAAAATGACTGGTTACAGCCTGACTAAGGTGGGATGGCAGGTATTGACAAACATAATCCTTGAAATGTAATTCAGCTATACTTCATGAACCTACGGTTAGTATTTCTGAAAACAAAATCAACTAATTTTAATACATTTGATATCAAAATAGCATTTTCTTAGAAGACGAAGTCAAACCTCCATGTGATTGAACCAAAAATGGTTGGAGCATGCTCGAGTGATTTGTTGACATGGGAGGATCCTCGATTTGATTGATGTAAAAATGGTAAAATGGTCGACCATGGTGGAATGTTGCACAAAGAAAATAGTCACAAATACTAAAATTGAATTGGTGGTAGTTAAATTTTGATCAAGCTGGTTTGTTCTTTGAAAATATACAATTATACTCTTTCAACAAACAAGTAATCATGGTCAGGTTGGACAATCTGCAGATTACGATTTCTCAGAGGTCGATGGCACATGAACTCATTCATCTCAATTATACAATGTAATATCCTCTTAGTTTGATTATATTACTATGTTGACATAATTTGATTGGGTTTTAGAAAAACAAAATATTTGACTAAGGAACAGTGATGAACCAGTAAGGTTGTTTGACAAACAATATGAAATAATTAATATAAGTAATTAAATTATGAAGTATTTAAAATGCACTTTTTGATTATAAACAAGAAACAATACAATTATCAAAGTATAAAATGAAAATGTACAATTGACATATAGGTATATTGGGGTGAATAAAAGAACAAAGTGAAGCTGTTGAAATTGAAGGAAAATATGTGATTGATTGAAATAAATTTCCTTTGATTAAAGAAAAAGGTAAGCACATGGTTAAACATGTGTGGTGTCGAATTCACCTGCAACCAGTCCAGAACTAAGTGTGTGTCCAAATAAATTTGTGGGAAACTTATTAGAGTTTACATGTTGAAATGGGTAAGCCAGAAAAACATATAATAATAAATTGGAAAAAGTTATTAACAGACTCAGAGAGGGTTAAATGTGTTCCAAGAAATCAGTGAAAAACCTTTCGTTAAAATTTCGGCTACAACAATGTAAAATAAAAACCTTAATGTAATATCAATATCACCATTATAATTATCTTTACCATTAAAACAATTTACTCAAATTTCATCCTTCAAAAGCAAATACACCTATATTTTCCAAAACAAACAGGGTACGCAATTCAAATGAAGATCTACAGGGTTTCACGTAATAGAGCCAATGAAGGGTTCAGAGCACTCTATCCATTCTGGTCGTATAACATGACATTTTTCAAAAAGGACGAATTCCAGTATATTATATTCTAAGTACCATTAATTTAGAAAAACTTCTCTCGAACATGAATTATAAAAATTGTACATTCTAGTTCACAAAATATCAATTTTAAGTTAACACAATTATTTACAAAGATTCCTAAAATTTAACAAAAAAAATTATTATGCCAACTCAAATTATTCCATTAAAATTTGTTAAAATTAAAATAATTATCTTCTCTAACTAGTTACTACTCATTATCACTGAAAATATTAAGTTCAGAATCTGTAAAAAAATCAATAACAAAATCAAAATTCATTATGCACTAATCAATAATTAATTTAATAATTATTATAATTGAAGTTAATCTCATTTCACTACTAAATTGTGATGAAAAGCACTGTAATAGAAAACCAAACTATCTCAATAGAAAACCAAACTATCTCATAAAAAATGTAAACAAAACTAAATTTCAGAATTTTAAAATTAAAATATTATAACACTTTTCATTTATGAAAATTAAAATAATTAAATCATATTGACAATTAACACTTTTCAAAGTAGAACTTTCTTTTTCACAGTATAACTATTGAGGCGACGCTGAAAACAAAATAATCATAGTTAAACGTTTCTTGCAATTATTCAACTTGATATGTGAAACTTCTTTTTGATTTCGGTAAATATTTTGGGAATATCATGATTTAAATGAATGTAAAACGTTTATTTTGTTGGCACTGAACACATGGCAGAATATCGACTTTCATTCATCACACTGCCGATCATAAATTCGAAAAGCGGAAATGAAAAAAAAAAAAACCACGAAGAACAGCACAAAACGCGAGCACAAAGTTCACCAAAATAGAACATTTGTTGATTCGGGCACACGTCCTTGAATTTTGATTTCGGAGTAGAAAGGAGTTTGGTTTCGATTTTCATAATGTATCTTCTATTGTGCAAAAAAGGTAAGATGGTGGTCTATCGTGAAGGGTGTGAACTTTCGGTTTCTGTTGACTGTAACGGTTTTCCCGGAGCGTTGCTGGGCGGTTGGACACATCGGAGGTGGGTATGCGCGCTCGACATCAGTATTTCTTCAAATGGGCAAAGTAGAAGCAATTTTTTGGTAGCTGTGGCATGGTGTACTTCGGGGCGGTTGGCGTCACGGTGAAAGGTAAAGTCCACGGACGGGAGCGTCGGAGGTGGGCGTGATGGTCTCGGCTTCCTTGGAAAAGCGCTGCAACTGGAAAGCGTCGGCGCATTTCTCCGGACCTGGTTGTTGGCTGGGGTGGGATCCAAATGGGCGGCTTATTGCTGAAGTAAATTCCATTTGGATGGACTCTGGATCGGAAGGGTTCGGCTGGTGGGTGGATGGTTGGCTGGTCTCCTTGTGATCTCAATTAAATTTTTTAACTTTAATTATTGTTAGGGGAATTCCGACATAGGCATATCGCTGTCGACTTTTGAAATATTAAGATTGATTTCATAAAAAGAGGGCCAAAGGTTGTATTTATATTCTTTATTAGTGATCACACCAGGAGCCCGTGAAGCACACGTCCTTACAGTTTGAGAGTCGAAGTCAGAAGAGAGCGAGATTTCCCCCAATAGGGAGAACCTCAGCTAACATAGGGAAAAGTATAATGTGTAGGGATTTGTCAAGGCGGAGCACACACATGAAGTTTTAGGAGGGGTGCCAAAAGGGAATTCAAAGCGCGGGTGATAGGGAACTTTGGTCGTGGGAACGGTTGAGAAAAGCACATAGAGAATGCAGATTGTTAGCAATGAAACAGCAATGTCAGCAAGAATTAAAAGGACTGTTAAAGACGGGGGCAGTATACAAATTAAATGAAGGAAGTTAAAAGGGGTGGTTTTGTAAAAGGAGGTGGAAAGTTAAAGGGGGTTGAAATTATCTTTCATATATATTAGTGTTCACATAGTTTTAAAAAAGGGCAGGGGGGGGGATTTGTCAAAAAGGGCACTTTTTGTTATGTAAAAGGGCACTGTCTGTTGACTAAAAGGGCACTCTCCTTACCTTTAACTGGATTTTTTTCAAGAGGGCCGGAATTTTCTCTTTTTTAAAGTTTGTATAATTTAGAGTTTTTTTAGAAATGTTTAAAATTTCACAAAAAATAAAATTTATAAAAGTGCACCATAAACTCATTACATAAAAAAATCTCTAATAGTAGTGTTTTTTTTTTTTTTAAATTCAAAAAAGAAAATTTTGAAATCCTCAAAATTTTCTAAAGTTTCTTGGTAAAAAAAATTTATTATCTTAAATTTCATAAAGGGGAGGAGAGAGATCAGTTTCAAATAAAAATTTTTTAACAAAACATATTAGTAGTAAAACAAATTAGAACATTAATACAAACTAAACAAAAAGAAACAAGCTTCTTCCAAAAATCAATTTTTATAACTCCAAATGACAAGTCCTAAACTTCAATTTCGTAAATTAAATTATATTTTCGAAAAATTTAATGCCATTTTGTTATGTAGTGCAAATCAAATCATGATGAAATATAAAGTGGTGGAGTATAAACATTTATTCATCAGATGCAAAAGGATTGTAAGTCTTTCAAAAGAGATCGCAGCTGATCGCGTTTAGGGAATTTCTACAATTTTAAGGTTTTTTATGAATGAAAAAACTCTTAAAAGAGTGTCGTCTGGAAGTTGCATTCGTCAGAGGCAACCGAAATTAAGAGTTATAACCATCTTAAATTTCGTGTGATATCCTCGTTTGACGAAGATCGCAAATATGTTTGCGGAAAAATATTTTTTTTAATTACAGGGCGCAAAAAAAGATACTAAA
The DNA here is from genome assembly GCA_963932185.1 of Troglohyphantes excavatus. Classification (NCBI taxonomy): domain Eukaryota; kingdom Metazoa; phylum Arthropoda; class Arachnida; order Araneae; family Linyphiidae; genus Troglohyphantes; species Troglohyphantes excavatus. The sequence continues at coordinate 21,535,253 of OZ010673.1, forward strand.
AAAAAGGCAGGGCACATTTTTCACTTCTAAAAAGGGCAGGACGCGGCGCCCTTTGAAAAACTCATAACAAGAACACTAATATATATATATATATATATATATATATATATATATATATATATATATATATATATATATATATATATATATATATATATATATATATATATATATAAGATTTCAATCATCATGATATTATTTTATGATTATATTATTTATGTAATAAATATCTCTTTTACGTTTCTTTTACGCAACTAATCTTAACAAATGAGGTCTAAAAAGAAAGAATGTTTCTCAGACAGTGACGTTTCGAATTTTTAGAAAGCTGCAATTCCAGGAAGTTGCAAAATATTGAAGAAGAAAAATTTAAATTAAGTATTTTTGGTAAAATTTGAAAATGTGAACAATTTAGTCAGTTGAAATTTACATATTTTCCTACCTCGTCATTGCATACGGTAATTCGAAATATCACGTGTAAACAATTTTAAATCTGTCCATTTCACATATGTAACACTAATAAAAAATGTCTCCATTAACATAATACTTGGTTCGAAAAACTACAATTTTAATGTGACCATTTTCAAATCTAAACGATGTTCCGTCGAATGTGGAATTTGTACATGCGAGAATTTTCGCACAGGCACGCTAGTCTGACTTTATTTCACTTTGATATCTGCTCGTTTTTAGCATTATTGATATATTCGAATTAATATTTAAGATATTCTAACGAATTTAAACATGTTTCGAAGTGCATCAAACATTTCGTTGAGAAACGCATTCATAGTCATTTTCTTGCACTTCCTAAAGGGCCTTCATAGAGATGAACATATTCCTCTCTTACCATAGCCTCAGCAAAATGGACGTCGGCCTGATATATTGAACGCCGAGTTCGGGCGCAATGTGCTTAATAGGACACCCATTTAAATAATATTATAAATATCTATTTATACAACAGCCAAGTGATGGACATCATTATTAGTGAAGTCAAAAAAAGAAAATATAATAGTTTTTGCAAAAAAATAACACGTATTTGACATGAAATTAGTCAAACAAATTTCAATGGAATTGCGCGCGCAGGCCTCGCTGTGCCTGTCAGATCAGGCACGACGGTAGGAACAGTGACAGCAATCGTAAAGCGCAGCATCAAACAATTTTATATTTTGATAAATATTTTAATTTGTTTTGAACGAATAAGGACGAATTTATACAGAAATTTTTTTTATAAATATGAAGCACCGTTCTTGTACTTTACTCAATTTAAACAAAGACCTTAAAATCGTTTTCTTGCAATAGCTGAAATATCAAAATATATAATTAAAAAAATTAAATACGTTAACAACCTTCCATCTGTTTTAGATAATTTGATTTCGGCGTCACCATGACCTTCACGTCACCTGAACATTCGAAACTTTCACACAATTTGATAACCGTAAATATTTTACTCAGAATATTATTCATTCTGTTATCTTCAAACTCAGATAGACGCAGTTCAAAACCCTTCTAAATGTGCAGTAACAGTGAGAACCGGACAGTAACATGGTAAACCACAAAAAATAATTAAAAAGAACACCTGGGCGCTAGCACCTCACGCAGCTTAACATAGTTTGGTTTTGGTTTGCTTAATAAACGTCGCACTAGAGCTGCACAGTGGGCTATTGCCGACGGTTCGGGGCCTATCTCGAAGGTAAGGCCCGGGAACGATGCCTCGTATTTTTGAACCATGGTCAGATGACGAAGACAACACCTGAGCTGGCACCCAACGCCTTCAATAAACGTCGGGACCAGCTTAACATAGAGGTGAGGAAATTAGGAAACGGCCCCTAAACAAGGTGGATTTGTTGGGTGTGCGAAAGGAACGATTCTGATAAGCCTCCCGTTTACAAGATAGTTACGCACATACTGGGTATCAATCTCGCACCCTTCCGATAGTCAGTAACAATAGCATCGGTCAGGCGTCTTCACCATTCGGCCACCACAGGCACATAATTATATCATCGTATGTAAAACAAAACAAAAACATTACCTTTTTGCCAAGTAACTCACTTGGCCTATGTGTCCTAGACTTGGAAGCACAGCTCTCTAGTTGGTTGAATCCTTGTTCTAATAGAGAAGCACAATGGGGCTATCTATCGTTTGACCATTGTTCCCTGCAATATAATTTTTTTTAAATTTAATAAGGTTAAGAGAAAATTAAAAATTAATAAGCTAATTTTTTTGACCAGCGTTAAACCTATATGGGGCATAAAAGTCTGAACTCAAATGACACACGACGTTCTTTAACTCGTAGTGTTTGAATTAGGCTACATAAAATACCAGGACAGAAACACACGGTTTTAGGATATATATATTTCGTCTCGTTGGATAGGAATTTTGACGTAGATGCCAGTGGCAGCCCGTGGTCGAAAATGTTAGTGCATGAAATGTCATGTGAGCCCCCCCCCCCCCCCCCTCCCCCCCCTTGTTTCACAACCATACATGAACGGAAATTCTTTATTATTTATTCTCAAATCAAAGTTTCCTTTCAATTTTTACGGAATGATAACATGCGAAAAAAAAGAAAACTTACTTATTTTTTGAAAATTAAAGCAATCCTCCTTTCTTTTAAACATGCGAATCGGTCAATATTAATATTAACTTAAATAACGAAACAGCACACGGTGAATTTATTACGAAAAATATTTGCGTTTGGAGAGATTCTCGGAAATTGTCGGTTCTCCCACCCATTCCCGCGATTCACGCACGAGCCAATCAGTTTATCGATTACCAAGTGCAGCCCAATTCAGAAAATTCATTTCGGGCTGTACTTCGTCACACATGCAGTGCATTAGCAGGGGGAGAAATCTCCCTACTACGTAGAGGTTGTCATGGCAACGATGCAGCCGATTTCAAACTTCGCATTTTTGGCTTGAGTTTTGATTGAATTGTGTTTTTTTCCCCCTGCTCCTGAACTGAGCTTTACCGAAACAGGCTTGCTATTTATCGGAGATTTTGTTTACTCACCGTAGAAATTTCATTTTCAAATCTAATCTTCATTTAAAAAAATTAGTAAAATATCCGATTTTAGTTTTAAATTTTAAAATACACTAATAAATCTAGGTGCAGCCCGGCTGTACTTGCTGTAGTCCAAGAACCGCCACTGGTAGATGCATATAAAATCATGCACTTCGGAGAATAGACGGACGTTCGCGGCAGCAAGCAGATTGTTTGCCGTCCTCTTATCTTTCGAAGACTTAAAATTTGAATTCGAAGGTCTCGTTAAGTCTTTTTGAAAAAGTTGAGGCATAAAATCATTTGTGGTGTTTTTATATACTGCTCAATATTACTGTACTGGATTTCATTAGACGTGAATTTTACATACGTTAATTTTGTTAATTACTTTTTTTAATATAATTTTAAAACATTTAATTTCTATTATAGCTTTTAATAAATGGTAAAATAGCAATAATTACTTATTCACTTACGCTTCGAACATGAATATAGGAAATCAAAAATTAAATGTAACAACTTAAAAGTTTAAAATGCAATAAATACTAACTACTAACTTAATTTCCAATAGAAAAAAAGCAGCAGATTCGAATATTACGCAATAACAAATACTGTATGCATTCTAATTTAATCAATAACTTGACAATTTCGCAATTTTACATTTATTGTAAGTAATCATACATATATCAGTGTTCACTCTAGAAATAAAAAGGGGCAGGGCGCTGTTGGCAGTAAAAGGGCACCCCATTTTTGAAAAGGCATTTCTTGTTTTTAAAAGGGCACTTAAAAAAAATTGTGTGGGCGTGGCTACACATTGGACCCTTGACCAAACAAAAAAAAGTTCCGATTTGTTGGTTGACATTGCGCCAGAGCTGCAAATTGGGCTATTGTTAACGGTTCAGGGCCTATCTCGAAAGAAAGACCCGTACAAAATTGATGTATCTTTATGAAAATATTATTTGAAATCTAAAATTTGACATTTTAAAAGTATTGTTTTCCCTAAAAAGCAATTCTGTAAGTAGAAATCAGATCCCTTGCAAAACTGATAAAAAGGCTACTTAAATCCAAAATTTGGTAATAAAATGCCTAGTCTAGCAAACCAATCTCTACCTAGTCCCAAACCATATTCTCTTTTAAAAAAACATAGAAAAAAACTTAGAATTTCATATACAGGCACAGGCAACCAATAGGATTTGTGGAATGCCCAGTGCTCAAAATTATCGCGGAATCATCGGGATTTCACAACACGCTTAGTTATAAAGGAGTTTGTTTTTTTAATTGTCATAATTTACTTAATTCCAATTTACACACACATTATTTTTAATCGATGCCTTTTTTAAAATCTACTAGGGAAGCAATGATGCTTGTGCTTGACTGAAAAGGGCAAGATGGGCGGAATTTTTTCAAAAGAGGGCGGCATTTTTGAAAAAAGGGGCATGAGGGCGCTATCGAGATGAAAAAAGGGCGGGCAGGGCGGACGGCCCTTCAAAAAACACCTAGAGTGAACACTGCATATATTCTTGGTTAAACAAAAAAAAGTTTAATTTTTTTTTACATGATTTAACAAATCAGTGCATTATTTTAAAAAAAAAAATCGCAATATATATTGCAGGACAACCAAAAATCCCAGACTTTTTTTTTTATGTTGAAAATAAAGCAGTGAAGTTATTTAAAAAAAATTATTATATATGTGGCTTGGAACAAGTTCTACTAATTCTAATTTTATCACTTTTAAAAAAAAAAAAGCTATTTTGAATATACCAAATTTTAACTTTCAAATTAAAATATAAACCAATGTCGCGTTATGCGTTGGTTATGCTCACTACGAGGTTACGTCTCTACCCCTTCAAATAAAATAATTTATGATTTCCGCAACATCGCAATAAGACCGAGGCTCGCAGATGTGACAGATATAGTATAGATACTCGCAAGACAGAGATCTACATTTTCACAATATTTAATTATTTTTTTTATCCTCATCGCTGCGCATTATTCCTAAATTTAAATAATACGTATTTCAATAGTGTCTTACTCTTTACTCTCTCACTGTCTCTTTAGGTTCAATAGTGTCCCACAAATGACCTCACTAATAGTTTATACTTAACGTTTTCAAAATCAGCGGATTATTTTTTATTTTACTTGAACCTTTTTAAAACAGTAAGTCTCTAGTATAGCAGGTTTTCGAACACTGAAGATAATTGGAAATATTTTAATTTATTTAGTGAAAGAAATATGATTTCACCAAGTTGATGCGGATAGAATGTATAAAAAATGTTATTTAATCGCATTTGTTAAGTTATCTGACGATTTTTTAAGAAATTTTGATCAGGGGAAAAAAGTTTATTTAAGGTATCCGCACACGTTGAATAAGGTGATTTTGACTGAAATTACCAAATTTTTTTTATTTAAAAATATGATTTTCTGCACTTTTAAGTTTCCAAAACAGTTTTTACTTTAGTTGTGCGTCAATTAGAAAAAAAGTTATAGTAATTTAAAGTCCAAGTGGAAACGTATTAAATGGAACAGGAAGTAGCATTCCGAAACCGGAAATGAGGCAGAAACATCGTTTTTTTCTTAATTTTCAACCTTTTAAAATTTTTAATTGCAATATTTATTATTTTAACGTTGCTATAATCTAGCCGCCAAATATTTTCATTTATATCAGAAGTTTTTGTATTAAAAATGTCAACAACTTTACTCTCTTGTTTATTTCTTTACAAGCAGCAATGTTTATTTTTGTATAATCTGTTTAATTATTTTTTTTAAAGACCTAAGTTAATTAACTCTCCAAATTTTCTTTCATATATGTTAAAACACCTTGGGGAATTCGAAAAACCAAAGTTTTATTCGTAAGAAAAAATTCCGAGGAAATAAATATGTATGTTCCACTGAAACTGATTCATCTGCGTCGAACAACGTGCCTACAGCAAGTGAAAAGAAGCTCACTATGACTTCTTATTTGGACAATTATTCTCGAACTGAAATAAGTGGAAATTAAATAATTAATATTCAAATTCTCTCCAATGTGATAAAGTGTTTGTACTGCCCTGATTGCCTAAGCAGTAGACTGTGTCTTCTACAAGAGTCTGTATTTGGACTGGCATCAAATATGACGGTGAAATGTCAAAACTGCGAATACAAAAATACATTTTGCACCTCTGAAAAATCAAACAAATTGCGTTCTGTAAATATTTCATTTGTATTTGGGCTAAGACTCATTGGGAAAGGGAATTCGGCTGCTAAAAAACTATGTTCTTCAATTGATATTGGCACACTGTCCAAGTCTGCATTCAGAACACTGGAGACAAAACTTGCCGATGCTGCTGAAATCCTAATTTACCTAATGTTAAAGTTGTCAGAAAAAAAATAGATTAGCTAAAAAAGGAAATTTGTCTAAAGATGAGCAAGAGGAGGGCATAACATATAAATTGGGGGGATTTTAAGTGTGTTGAAACTTTCTTAATATTAATAATAGACAAATTTATACTTTAAACGCATTTTTCTCAGAATTGATTTTTATTCAAAAACATCAAATTTCAAAAATCCTAACTCAAAATATTATTGTTATATTGTCTTTAAATTTTGTGTACATATTCAGTAGAGTGTATTCTAGTGCATGTACTAAAATTGTTTGAAAATCATTAATATATTTTTATTTATGGACTAAATTTTGAACTATAAGGTTGTGAAATTGTCAAAAATCTTATAATAAATTTTCGGTGTGTCACCAAAAATTTAATTTTTTATATATATGTTTAATTTTACTTGGAACACTAGATAATAACATGTAGTTTATTTTAAAAGTAAAATTTTCCATATAAACTGATTTGTATGTCTTGTATAAGTTTTCAAGTTTTTGAAAAAAAACGTAAAATTTTCAATGATTATTGAATTTTTTTTAATAATTAAAATAATAAAATTTAAATATTCATGATATATAATTAGTTTTAACTAACAAATAATCTAAAAATAGCATTAAATAGTTTTTATCTGACACATTTTAAAAAAAGTGCTTCGAACGTGTTCGGATACCTTAAAAGATTTTAAATTCGAAAAAAAAACAAAATAAGATAAATAATTCATAAAGAATAACTGTTTGTAAATAATAAAATACTACGACATAAAAAATATTTTATTAAAAATTTTGGGAGTCGAATTCTTAATGACATTAAAAATTCTACTATTCCAAATATGTAAATTTTCATATAGTAAAAAAAATATTCGAATTTTCAAATAGTAGAAAAAAATATTTAAATTAAGGTTTAACAAACAAGTTTTAAAATCTATAACAAAGCAAGAAAAAGTATGGTTCTGAAAAATAAAAAAAATCATAGAAAATAATCAAAATAGAACTCTTAAAAAATTTAGTTTCAATTTCCCCACCCTACTATGCAGAATTATATTATTATTACATTAATTATGAAATATAAATATGTATTTTTCACAGAAAACACTAAAATATAATATTTAAAATTAATAAAAACTATTTAAAATTAAACAATTTTGAAGGAAACAGTTCTCTGAAATAGAACATTCCACAGCAGGACCAGATTCAAAAGTCAATTCTTTCCATTAGAAAAAGCTATTATCATTGTTTGTATAGATAAACTAAAATATTATGAGTTTTAACCCAGAAGCAGAAACGCGGCGACGTGCGTCGTACGACGCAGATTTTTTCAAAGGTCTGCAGACAAATTTTTGCAGAAGTCTTAAATACGAATTTTTAATTTGGTCTGCACTACTTTAGAATACTTTCTGTAGATTCTTTATAGGTTAGATAATGACTTTTTTCTCATTTGAGAAAGTCAAGGGGTGGGGAAGATAAGTCCCGATAATAGAAAGTCGCGATGCGCGAAAGGTTACACGTGTGTGAACAAATTTTCCGCAGACGTTTCTTTGTTGTCGATTCCCTTTTGTTAACTCCATGGTAGATTTCAGTACCTGTTCTTTAAGAAGATACCTACATTATTAGAAAATAATAAGGAAACCTTCTTTGAGAAGAGAATTTACGCTAAGCGAAAACGGTATTTTATACAGCTTCCACGGCAGATTTCCGACTTTGGCGATAATTTTTTTCTCTTTCGGATTTAAAACTCAATTTTTTACTTAAATAGTTCATTTTTTGCTTTATTTTTACTCATTCTTATCTCATTTATTTGATAGTCAATAGGTAATCGATGATGCAAATTTTTCAAAAATCGGCAATTTGAATCCGCGATTACTCCGATTTTGGTGACTAAAAAGGCATTTCTTTTGCATGTTTATTAATATTGTCTCGCTTTAACATGGTTTTCTTAATTTTTCATTGAATTTGTTAGGAATTTCATTAATATCAGCTAACCACAGTTGCCGATTTTATCCGAAATCGGCATTTTAGCCCGGTGGCTTTTCCGATTTTCAAGACAGAAAACTTGTTTTACTACATGTTTAAAGACAGTTTTCTCCTTTTGAAAGGCATTTCTTTAGTTTTAATTTATTTTTATATATTTTTTTTAGTATTGCGAACCAATTACTTATGCTAAGTTTGTCAAAAATCGGACTTCGCTAATTTCTCCATTTTTATAAATTGGAATATTTGAAGATTCCTTAGGGATAATGTGTGAATTCTAGTATTATAAAATAAACTTATACTCAAAATATTTGATTTTATATCATGATTCTTTTACATGTAAAATGACAGTTTGAACATTAGTTTACAATTAGTTTGCATTAAATTTCATTCAATATGCCTATTTTTCAATGAAAAGCAAAGCATAACTTATCAGACTTGCATGTTATGAAACTTATAATGTCTAAAACCATAATAAATCATAATTTAAATTGCTTTAGAAGTTAATTTTTGCAATTTTGAGACTTGTATATTAAAGTACTAGCAGATTTCTTTTTTAATCTTTCCCTTTTTTTCATTTCCAGTATGAACTCTGCAATTTAATTAAATTACCATACTTTAAAGTTATAATTCCAGTTTTAATTTACCAAGGAAATTCGGAAAATAATCTTTCTTTTGTTTCATTTATAAATTTTAATAATGAAATAAAATTTTAATTTGTATTGTCATTTCCATAGAAAGTATTGTTAATATAAGGAGTTTTTGTTTGAAATGCTGAAACTATTTAATAAATAGATGTGTTTGTTCATAAAGATGTTAAATATTTAAATAATGTAATTGGTACTTCATTATTTAAGTGATGAATACTTATAACTGAGCAATGATTAAACAGCTCATGAAGAAAAAAGTGAATAACAATGTAATACTATTGCTGAGATTCTCTCTTTAATCGAATTCTTGCTCATGAAAGGTATACCAATAGTTATATAATAAATTAAGTTGCAGACAAATCTTAATCACTAAAATCTTGTCGTAGACTGTTAAGAATTTTTCTGCTACTGGGGAGTTTTTAAAAATACGTTAAAAATAATTTTATTATTAATACATTAATAATTTCTCAGTGGAACTTGTTAACCAAATTTTCTATTACATATAGAACTAAAAAAATATTCGAATTTTCAAATTGTAGAAAAAAAAATTAAAATTTAAGTCTAACAAACAAGTTTTAAAATCTATAACAAAGCAAGAAAAAGTATGGTTCTGAAAAATAAAAAAAATCTTAGAAAATAATCAAAATAAAACTCTTAAAAAAAAACTGTAACAATTTAGTTTCAATTTCCCCACCCAACTATATAGAATTATATTATTATTACATTAATTATGAAATATAAATATGTATTTTTCACAGAAAACACTAAAATATAATATTTAAAATTAATAAAAACTATTTAAAATTAAACAATTTTGAAGGAAACAGTTCTCTGAAATAGAACATTCCACAGCAGGACCAGATTCAAAAGTCAATTCTTTCCATTGGAAAAAGCTATTATCATTGTTTGTATAGATAAACTAAAATATTATGAGTTTTTAAAAATACGTTAGAAATAATTTTATTATTAATACATTAATAATTTCTCAGTGGAACTTGTTAACCAAATTTTCTTACATACAAAACAAAAAAAATATTCGAATTTTCAAATAGTAGAAAAAAAAATTAAAATTTAAGTCTAACAAACAAGTTTTAAAATCTATAACAAAGCAAGAAAAAGTATGGTTCTGAAAAATAAAAAAATCTTAGAAAATAATCAAAATAGAACTCTTAAAAAAAACCTGTAACAATTTAGTTTCAATTTTCATAGACCTACTATGTAGAATTATATTATTATTACATTAATTATGAAATATAAATATGTATTTTTCAAAGAAAACACTAAAATATAATATTTAAAATTAATGAAAATTATTTAAAATTAAACAATTTTAAAAGAAACAGTTCTCTGAAATAGAACATTCCACAGCAGGACCAGATTCCAAAGTCAATTCTTTAAGTCAATAATTTTATGATTAATACATTAATAATTTCTCAGTGGAACTTGTTAACCAAATTTTCTATTACATATAGAACAAAAAAATATATTCCATTTTGTTTAGCAAAGAAAAATTTAAAATTTATGTACAACAAAAAAAAAATTCTAACATTTCTAAAAACACATTTCAAAACATTTCTAAAAAAAGCATTTAAAAATCAAAGAAAAAATAGTTGATTTAAAAATAAACATAGTAACAATAACATTTAAGCCGCATAATTATGAATAATTCAATGTTCTAGATTAGAAATTTAAAATCTCAATATTTATTTTTCAAAATTTATTAAACAAATTTACCATTTAAAATTTTAGAAAGTTGGAAGTAAATTACTCATTGATTTTACATAGCACTTTTTTAAAATAATAAAATATAAGTCAATTGTTTTACTACATTGCCAAAACCAAGGATTTTCTTCCGACTATGATTCAAAAATACGACGTAGTGTTCTCAGGTCCTTCGTAACAGATGGACCACCAACTGTCGCCAATAGTCCATTGTACAACTCTAGTGCGATGTTATTTAATCAAACAACCAACCCAAGGAAAAATTTCATACCCCAACGAGGACGCATTTACTGAACAAGTAAATGCGCCATCGCAAGTAATGAAACAAAGGTTAGGTCGTCATTTCAAGTGTCCAGTCTCTAATAACTAGTGCTTAAATATCTATTGAAAGTAAAACTATAAAATTCTTCAACCTAATTTGGAAACGCTTTGTACATATATTTATTAATTTTTCAACTATCTGGTTAATTATATTGAAGTAAATGTTCTCTCTTTCGATTAATGTTATCAGTGCCTTTGTTATAAAATGGTTGTTAAAATCTTCTATTATAGGAAATAAAACATAATTAGTATTTTTTCGTATTAATTACGTCAAAAGTACAATATCGTATTTTCAACGTGAAAAATGTTTTAAGTTCTCCCGAGTCCAATTTTTCTTTAAACTTTTTTAATTTTTATTGGTATGTGTATCTGCTTGTGTTTCTTTAAACAAAATATCCAAAAGAAGATTAAATCCCATATTAATTTACAAGTTATTTAGTGTCTGTCCGTAGAATAGAATATGATAATAAAAGTTGTAAATTCGAAATGCGATCTATTTTGCGCCATCGTTTTAAGTCAGTTTTAATTTTAATAAGCAGCGAATATTTCCCCAATAACACCTTAAATGGCATGCACCGAATTTGATTTAAATCAATGCAGTACAATTTTTGAGGAAACCGAGATAGTTCGAAAATGAACGTTTAGCAATAGTACTAAATTACGCAGAAGTTTTGAAACAAGACAATAGAAAGTTAAGTAATCTGTCAGATTTTTCTTATTTTTCTAAATCTTTATAAAAAAAAAACAGCCAATTGCATTAAAAAATTTCAGTAACAATAAAAACATAATTGTGTAAAAAAAATATGAAAAATTTCTTAGATCACACCAACTAGAATCTATTTCACTTCAAATACTTCACTGGATGCACTTCAAATAACGCAAAAGAATGAGTATATATAATGCGCTATATTTATTATAATTTTTTTTCCAATGGTAGGTAGAGTGGTAATAATTATTTGATAAATAATATTGTATTATGCTTTTTTGAATTGATATCGACAACTAAATATGCGAGCATTTTTATAACAAAGAAATATTCGAATAAAAAAATTCGAATTGAAATATAACAAATAAATTGTATAGTTTTAAAAATCTAAGATTTTTTAAATCTAAGATTCAATCACAAGATTTAAAAATAAAACATTTAACTATTAAATTCGTATTTTCATGCTCATACTAATCATACATCTATAGTCTACAATCATGCACATTTAAAATCATATACGCAATATAATTATAAATAATTTCTTGTTTAAACAAATAAATATAAACACATATATACTATTTGAAAATCAATAGACGTTCTATTCAAAAATGTGTTTTTTCCCGCTCAAATGTAGAATTATTCGAAATTAAATTAAACAAATCCTATTTTAATCGGAAAGGTAGAAAATACTATTTAAGGTAATAGACAAATGGAACATGGACAATTGAACTTGCCAGTGAATATCGTTAATTATACAGGAGTAAAGGATTTTAAAAAGAAGTTGCGATATTCATAGCAGTTTAGCAGATAATAGCTGAACCAAACTTGTTGTACCTTGAGCCTGTTGTTGATCGTCAATATTTATATTTGTATAAATGAATGAATTATATTCAATAACAATATTTACAAAATAAACTAAAATACGAAACTTACTTTTTAAAGCATCCTTTCTTTGTGTTTCAAATGAGGAGACTTGAACTTCGATCCCAACAAAAGACAAAGGCCATAGAAAACTGCTCGCTTCAGAGCGTCCGCTCCAGAAAAAAATTAGTCACCAATGATGAAGCCCCACCTCTTTACATGACGTCATGGATACAAGAAACACTCCTATTGGTCAAGAAGCCGTGATCGACATTTCACTTTTCACATAATTCTCTCCAAAATCGTCGAATCTGGTTTTATTGGGTCCGCTCTTTCTTTTGTGGTGCTGCGGATTAAAAAACCGCTTCTGACCGGTTTCATCTTTTGCATGATCGTCTTTTATTTGGATGAAGCTATGGATTGAAACAAACCGTGGGTGCAGGATCAAGGCAAATAATACAAACGTACAGCTGCCTTGTTTTTTTTGTATTTATATAAATGAAACAAAGATTTCGTAAGTGGGTTCAGTTAAAAATTGTAGAGTTTTGACAATCTTAACTCTGTTAAAAATGAATGCCCATTTTTGAATAAACTATCAAACTAAGAAGTGTGAAAAACTAACTAACTAAACAAACTAAGAAGAATAAAACTACAATGTGACGTTCAATAGCTCAGAATAATTATTGAATATTGAACGTGGGTGAATATACTCAGAATAATATAAATTCAGTTTTAATATTTTCAATTTAACCCTTTGGGTACATTTGACGAGTGAGACTCGTCATCTGCTTACTTGGACGAGTCTGACTCGTCATCTGAATTTAAGAAGCAGGCGTTGATGTTTGCCGATTGATCAAATTAAATCCGCCCCATGGGCATAAAAATCTTCAAATAATTCAGTACTCAAAGGGATAAAAGTTTTTTTTTTTTTTTAAATAAGAAACTAGTTCCTAAAAATGTATGAAATCTCAATTTTTGTAAAATGGTTAATTTAAAATTTGCATACAAACCAAGTTTAATTAGAAAACCTTCAATTTATTTTTAAATCATTATACATCTAAATCAAATAAACTAAAAAATCATGATCATATCATTGTAAAACAATGTGTGGCAAAAATTGTACACGACGTAACACACATAGAGAGGAGAGCGGTTAAAAATTGCGAGGAGGCAGTATTCCAGGGTCTTTCCTTCGAGATAGCCATGAACTGCCGCCCTATTAAGTCGTTAATTCAAACAACAAGCTGGTCACACGCATGCCTTCTCAATATATAAAAATTCCATGAAGAGTTTTAAGTAAAAGAAGAGCAACTTTCTTTTTAATTAGATAAATACAACTTACCCAGGAGCCCCAGTTGGTAAGGCGTTCAGCTACTAATCAGAGGATTGGTGGTTCGAATCCGTGAAATGGACTTGACATAAAAAAAGTAGTGATCTTGCGATCGGAGGGTTGCCAGCTTCGCTACAAAAATACTAGAAAGTCGTCCAGAATATCCAACAAATTATACTGGCGTGTATACGGGACTGGTGCACAATAAATCTGATCGGGGTCCAAAGTCCCGACGTCTATTGAAGGCGTTGGGTGCCAGTTCAGGTGTTTCCTCGTCATCTGACCATGGTTCTAAAATAACGAGGTGCATGTATGAATGTGTGTGTGTATGTGTTCCCGGGTCTTTCTTTCGAGATTGACCCCGAACCGTCGCCAATAGCCCACTGTGCAGCTCTAGTGCGACGTTAATTAACAAAACCAAACAAACCTATGCGTATAAGGCAATGAAAGTTGATAGCACACTAGTTCGTACCTTGTCGTCCTTTAAAAAAAGAACATTCACCTTGTATAGGGGATGAGTGCACGTTAAATCTTTCTAGACTAAACATCCTCACACCTACACTGCTGCGATGTGTGCCAGTTCAATTCCGCGTTAGCTGGACCATTGCCCTGTGGATTATTGTTTTGGTTTGATTAAATAACGTCGCACTAGAGCTGCATAGTGGGCTATTGGCGACGGTTCGAGACGCCCTGTGGATAAAGGCATTCGACTAGTAATCAAAGGATTGCGAGTTCGATCCCGACTAGGTAGACTTGGTAAAGAAAAGTAAAAAAAATGTAATGATCTTGCGATCGAAGGATTACCATCTTCGCTACTAAAATACTAGAAAGTTGTCCAGAATATCCAACGGGGCCTCCAGTTGCCCAGTTGGTAAAGGCGTTCAGCTGGTAATCAATTGCTAGTTCGAACCCGTGCGGTGGTATTGACCAAGAGTAATAAAATCAGGTGTGATCTTGCGATCGGAGGGTTTCCAGCTTCGCTACAAAAATACTAGAAAGTCGTCCAGAATATCCAATAAATTATATTGGCGTGTATACGGTCTAACAAATCTGATCAGATTCCAATGTCCTGGCGCCTATTGAGGTTGCGTCGGGGCGCCAGCTCAGGTGTTGTCCTCGTCATCTGGCCATGGTTCAAAAATACGAGGCATCGTTCCCATGTCTTTCCTTCGAGATAGGTCCCGAATTGTCGCCTATGGCCCACTGTGCATCTTTAGTACAACGTTAATTAACAAAACCTAAAAATTAATAAAAAATTATACTAGCGTGTATGCGGGACTGGTGCACTATAAATCTAATCGGGGTTCAATGTTCTGACGCCTATTGAGTTTGCGTCGGGGTGCCAGCTCAGGTGTTGTCTTTGTCATCTCACCCTGGTTAAAAAATACGAGGCATTGTTTCCGGGTCTTTCCTTCGGGATAGGCCTCGAACCGTCGCTCATAGCCCACTGTGCAGCTCTAGTACGACGTTTTTTAACCATCCAACCAAACCAAACCAAATCTCGTTAGCTGACCATTGCTCACAGTTACGAAGCAGTGTTCCTGTGTATTTCCTTTTGGATACATCTCGAACTCTCGATAATAGCCCATTGTGTGGCTCTAATGCGATGTTCAGTCAATCTATACATGGCTGCAGTTTGGTTTTTTCGCGGCCGACGAGATATGATAGGTCAACCAACGCCTTCAATAGCCCTCGTGCAATGGACTTGACAAAGAAAATTTAAAAAAAAGTGATCCTGTGATCGGAGGGTTGCCAGCTTCGCTAAAAAAAATACTAGAAAGTCGTCGTCCAGAACATCCAACAAATTATACCGGCGTGTGTACTTAACTTGTGCACTCTCAAAGAGGATAGACCTGAGAACACTGCCTCGTATTTTTGAACCATGGTGTGATGGCGAGAACAAAGTGGGAACGGGCACCCGACGAACCTCAATAGGCATCAGGATAGTGGACCGCAATTTGATTTAATGTGCACCAGTCTCATATTCACGACGGTGGAGTTTGAAGGTAATTTCAGAGTCCCAGTTGCTCAGTGGATAAAGGCGTTCAGCTACTAATCAGAGAATTGGTGGTTCGAATTTGTGCGATGGACTTGACAAAGAAAAGTAAAAAAGTAGTGATCTTGCGATCGGAGGGTTGCCAGCTTCGCTGCAAAAATACTAGAAAGTCGTCCAGAACATCCAACAAATTATACTGGCGTGTATACGGGACTGGTGCACGATAAGTCTGATCGGGGTCCAATGTCCTGACGCCTATTGAGGTTGTGTCGGGTGCCAGCTTAGGTGTTGTCCTCGTCATCTGACCATGGTTCAAAAATAGAAGGCATCGTTCACGGGTCTTTCCTTCGAGATAGGCCCCGAACCGTCGCCAATAGCCCACGTGCAGCTCTAGTGCGATGTTATTTAAACAACCCAAACCCAAGGTAATTTCAGACAACTTTTATAATTGCGTAGCGAATCTGATAATATTTCTATCATATTTTCTTTTGTAAAGTCCTTGTATAGTCCTTTATTAATAAACGTCGCACTAGAGCTGCACAGTGGGCTATTGGCGACGGTTCGGGGTCTATCTCGAAGGAAAGACCCGGGAACACATACACCCCAGATAGGCGACGATAGATAGGTACCAGAGACACACACATTCATACATGCACCTCGTTATTTTAGAACCATGGTCAGATGACGAGGAAACACCTGAACTGGCACCCAACGTCTTCAATAGACGTCGGGACTTTGGACCCCGATCAGATTTATCGTGCACCAGTCCCGTATACACGCCGTTAATATTTGCGGATATTCTGGACGACTTTTCTGGTATTTTTATAGCGAATCTGGCAACCCTCCGATCACAAGATCACTACTTTTTACTTTTCTTTGTCAAGTCCATTGCACGGGTTCGAACCACCAATTCTCGGATTAGTAGCTGAACGCCTTTAACCGCTTGGCCACGGAGGCCTGGGCCTATCTCGAAGGAAAGACCCTGGTTTGGTTTGGTTAATTAACGCCGCAGTAGAGCTGCACGTTTTAACTGCAAGCATCCAAAAATATATATATTTTTTATAAAACCATCTGCGCTCATACTATAAACAAATGTATGGAAGTAATTAGTTTCTTGTGGAGTTACATATAAAAATTGTAATTTTTTTTTGCAAGTATTATTAGTTTATGCTTTATTTAAATTTTATTATTTGTGCCACGTATTTTCGAATGGAAAAGTGCTGTAGTCAGGGTTTTTCTTTTCGGAAGTGTAATATGAACTTTGGAATCGAATCAAAGAATCGACCTTCACTTCATCGCTCGAGAGCAAAAAACTAAGCCAACTGTCCATAATATATCAAAACAACTGCAGCGTAATCGTAATTTTTGATACAAGGATATGAATCATTATTATTTTGCATTTTTTTCTAACGGAAAAGTTATCTCACAGCGTTCTTAATTGAAATGACAGCACACCAGTGTATTCGGAATGTTTGAATTGAACAAAGATCAGTAAACGTTCTAAATATATGAGTAAGCACAAATTAAAAAAAATCTTACGGAGTTTTAAAATCTTTCATATCTCATTTTCTTAACGAGAAAGTGTATACTAGTCTTTAAATTTAGCATTCAGAAAATTTAAGAAATATAATTGTTATTTTTAGACATCTGGGCAAACCATGACAACAACATGTTTTTGAAAATGTTTTAAATATATTTTATTGATGAAATTAAAATGTACGCAATGTCTACCAGAACAAAAGAACATTCGTTCACGACTGTCCTTTTGAAAGATTCTAAAACAGGTGAACTTGAAATTAAGGAGGTGGAGTGAAGTAACTCACGGGCCCCGGAGGCCTAGGGTACTACTAAAGGGTTATTTTACAACTCTAGTCTAAGGGTTAATCATTAACACGCTCATTGCCGATGTCAAAAAGGATGCAAGTTGACTATTGCCTTTTGCGTGTTATTTTGAAGAACGTATCACGCGCCTGTGCGTGGCCGGCAACGAAAGTGTTAAAAAAAATAGGACCAGATTGTGGGATTGACATATAATGATACTTTTTTCAGGAGATGGAGTGCCATAATTATGCTTGCGCTAAAAAATTCTTTGAACCTCCCCTGCTACTTAACAAACTAATAGTACTAATTGTTTGCATTTTATAAATGTTATTCGTATTTTTTTAATAAATATAGAAAATCTCTAAAAAGATTAACATGAAGAATAAACTCTTTTAATTTATTTGACTTATTAATTCAATTAGCCGATCGTTAAGTTTAAACATAAACACAGCAATAAAATAAAGTATTTTTCAGCAATGTGAAAATTTTATTTGTCCATGCGTGGTTTAACCGAGTTTGTAAATTTTTTACACTGTTTTTTTATTATTATTATTATTATTATTTTAAAATACAGTTTAATGTGCAAATCAAAGGATTAGGTGACATGTGTCGTACAGTTATTTAGATAGTTCCTAGCTTATTAGTATGTTTTGTTTTTCAAAACAACAAAATAATTCATTAATAAATATTTTCATTGATACAGTACATTACTTTTATTTGTATCGTTAAGCGTATTTACAAAATATAAATGATATTGTAAATAAATATATTTTATTGTTTCAATTAAAGTAGCTGTAAATCCATTGCGATACGATGTTGGAAGGAGCAACTTTACTTGGATCTGGATTTCCTGCAACCGAAATAAAGGATTTTTCATTCAAAACAATTTCATAAAAATAATGGAAGACAAAAACAAATAACTTCCCTTGATATACATTTTTTTATTACAGGATAGTGCAATAAACTATTTTGAAAGTTCTAAAAACTCGATTTTTTTTGTGTTTTTTTTTAATTTCATTTTTATTGAAGTAGAAAATCAATTAAACATTTATGTACTTTTATTTTTGATATGAGAATAGTTAGTACATTTAGGTAAGTAGGTCTCATATTAGTATGATTTAGCTAATACGCGACGCATGCATAGCGTACGTAAACTTTAAAGAGCTTTTCTGAAACAACTAGTTTTTTATGATTATTTTCCTGTGTCTTGAAATTAAGGGATTTTATTTCAGTATTAATGAGTTCCTTTTAATAAATCATTTTTTTATTCGAAATCGCATCTAATATACTTTACAAAAACTAGATTTTTTTTATGGATGTTGTTACTGCAATTGAAGTGTTTGCTTGCATTCAGTGTGAAAAAATGTCATTGAAACTGAAATGAAAATAACAGGTTGTAGCATTTAGCAATCACACAGAAACGAACAGGCGACCTGAAGTGTGTTACAAAGTGGGAGTATCGGGTACATGAAGAGTAACCACCATAAAGTTTTATATAATACATCTCAATTGAGTTACGTTATCTCGTAATTTAGAATTCACATAACTAAACGCTGCATGAAATATAATGTTATCTGTTAAAAGTTAACTTACCACTATTTTAATATGTAAAGGTGTTTATAGAATGATTACGGAATTCTCAGCATTGGATTTTTAACTCGCAACCAATCAACTTTTTATTGTCAACTCATAAAATTTAATAAAAATTATTCTTACATTTCCAAAAGAAATCGTGTTTAGAATGTCAAATTCGTTGGACGAATTACTTTGTTTTGATGATAAATTAATGAACTATCAGTTTAAATCAGAATTAATTTGTTTAAATGTCAATAATTGTGTTTGAACAGTCAAATGAGAACTCACCAGTCCGATACAAGGTTTCTTTCAATTCTTCTCTAAGAATGGTTAATATCTTCTCGACACCTTTCTCACCCTGAAATAAAGCATTCAACATTCTTAAAATTTCTCACCCTAAAATAAAACATTCAACATTCTAAAAATTTCTCACCCTGAAATAAAGCATTCAACATTCTTAAAATTTCTCACCATGAAAAAGAGCATTCACCATTCTAAAAATTTCTCACTTTGAAATAAAGCATTCAACATTCTTAAAATATCTCACCCTGAAATAAAGCATTCAACATTTTTAAAATTAATGAAGTTTTTATTTTTAGCACAATAAATATCAAAAATCGTATATATTTCATTAAATACAGCTGTAACGAAATATATAGATATATTTAATTCGTATTAATTTCGTAATGATGCTTCTATAATGAGTTGCATGAATTATTAGATACACGGCCTGACGTTACCCGTGATCTAATAGAGAAATACAGTATTTTTTTCATTTGTGTAGACAGCTGAATATGTTGCTCCTTGCAGAAATCCCCCTTCCAAGAGTATAGATTTATTCAATTAATTTAAATAGTTTTCATAATACCTAAATTCATTTTATTTTCATTTATATGACCACGTCTTTATATGCTATGGGTATGTATATTTCTGTTAATATAGTTCTTTTTCGGATAGGCCATACAATTGACTTAGATAATAATAGTAGGTATTAGGTAACATGCTTTAGATAACAGGCTTTAGGTAATAGGCTTTAGGTAAGAGGCTTTAAGTAATAAGCCTTAGACTTTAAGTAATAGCTTTTGGAAATAAACTTTAGGTAATTGGCTTCAGGAAGTAGGCTTTAGGTAATTGGCTTTAGGTAATATACTTAAGGACTTAAATAGACTTTAGGTAATAGACTTAAGGACTTAAATAGGCTTTAGGTAAAGAACTTTAGGTAATAGGTAATATCCTTTAGGTAACAGACTAGGTAATAGTCTTAGGTAATAATAATTTACAAAAAACTATGATTATACCCACTTTTAAAAAGTTAAAATTGTCCATTCTAGTTAAAGTCAGTTTCGAAATTTCTAATTTTCTACGCTCCACACTGTCCCATCACAATATATGAGGAGCTTATTTTCAAAAGCGAACATTTTTCTCCAGTATCAAACACTGCTTGGCGACGAAATTCAAGCAATTAATTTATAAATGCGGAATTTGAAATCGATTGGATGTCATCACCGAGCAGCGTTCACTCGTGACTTTCGGTTGGCTACAGCTGCTTCCCAGTCTGGAAAATGTTCGCTTTTGAAAAACAAGCTTTTCACATAAGCCACTTTGCTTCTGCTGCATTCGACATACTTGTAAATAGTTATTACTTCTGTAATTATAAAATGATTACAGTATTTGAAATTCAAGAGCGCCCCCCCCCCCCCCCCCCAAAAAAAAAATCAACCCCTTCTATTTCGTAAGCCGAAAATTTCATAAATAATAATCAAATAAAATAATAAATAATAATAATTTTTTTATTTACAATTATCAGGATAGCAATCTACAGAATGCATTCTCATATTTCACGAAACTTTTGTCACTTTTGACGAAACAGATGCCTGCTATATGCTCGGATAAAATTTTTCGTCATACTTAAAAAAATATTTTTGTTTAACGAAATTTATTCCGTCATAAATAAGGACGATTTTAAATAACATAATAACTCATTATCGACGATCTGACGCGAACCTCTCGTTCCAGAGTCCAACCTTCGAGCATGAATGAACTGTAGTAGGGCGAATTTGACGTCATAATCGTGAAACGAACATCTCAGACCGAATGGCCTCAGACACGTGACTTCTTTTCAAAGTTATGAATTAAAAAATACTCGCGATTGGCTGATGAATTGGGAAATGTGTAACAGTGAAAATTTATGAATGGAATGACGTAATTAACCACGTGTCTGAGGCCATACATGTTGGCCTCACTTTGATGTTAGCGAGATTACAAAGATATGTTTTCTTTACTATGAAGGATCCATGCTCGAAGAGTCCAACGCTCTCTATCCACTCGGTAGGCTCATTTGAATTCTGATTATATAAGTCTAAGAACCAAACATAAGCTGATGGCCCATAAAAGGGCCTAAAAAGAATTTGAGTAAATAAGTTTCGTGGAAAATTTGACGATTCTTGTTTCGTCAAAAATCACGTGATTCAACGACAGAACGATTGTCAAATATAACGAAGGTAGTATTTGACGATCTCAGAATTCTGAAAAATGAGAACGGCATTTCTGAGAGTGTATATAGTTCAGGAATTCACAATTTACAAAATTTCGAAACATACCCCTATTGTGAGACCCCAGATAGCCGGTCTTCCGACGAAAGCCATCGTTGCGCCCCTCGCGAGGGCCTTGAAGACGTCGTCGCCGCTCCGGATGCCTCCGTCCACGAACACGGGCACCCACGGGTATTGAAATTTAACGGCTCTCGCGATCGCAGGCAAGGCGTCGATCTAAAGAAAAATGACGTGGTGCAAAATAGCAATCAATAGTAGTTTCAACAACTTAAACTAAGTGACTAAAAATCACTCAGCAACTGCCAGGCGATTACTTTAATTGCATTTGACTCAGGGCAGCCACGTTTCTGATTTCGAAATTGTCAAAATAAAGACGAAAAATCGCCAAACTCCAAAACTTTTCAGAAAAGAATTTCTTTAATTTTTTTTTTTATACTCCATTTCATTTTTTTATTTTTTTAAATATTTTAAATCTATAGTATTTCTCCAAATAAATTTAAGATGTTTAATTAAGATGGGAACCATGTACAGTTAAACCGTTTGTTAAAAATAGGTTGATGCAAATAAGATCTCTATTAAAAATCAAATATACAGCTTGATACACATTCCATTGAAATCCAGTTACATATAGTCTATTGTGCAGCTCCTAATGCTAGTTAATTTTATTTGATTATGAAACCATAATCAAATAAAATTAACTATTAAAATTTATTTTATAACATTAGTTTGTTACATAGTAGAATATCTTTAATGTACACGGTATGCTTTTGAAATATTTTAACAATTAATTCCATTTTAATGGTTTAGCGACCAATTTAAAAAAAGATGCAAATGCGGTTATTAAATATTGAGTTAAAAATTTCTAACAAATAGGCACAGACGCGGATTTTTTATGTTAGTTTATGTTTACAAATGTATTTAAATTGTTTCTTAATAAAATATTTTTTAAATTTTAATCGAGTAAATTTTAGTAAAATATAAAACAAACATGAATTTTAATATTTATTACAATATCGTCTGCCCTAAACATAAGATTCTTTATTTTATTCTGGTGAAAAATAGAAAGCGTGGTAATTCTGTTGCGTTAAAACAAATGATTACTGATAATTCATATTAGGAATGATGACCTAATTGTAAATCTAGTTTATTTTATTGCTTACTGCTCAAGCGGAGAAGTAAAATACATAGAATGTATGTTAAATGTGAGTTTGAATGCCAGTTCGAGACTTTAAATATTTTTAATGCAAGAACATGTTCTTGTATGTTATTCATATAATTAAATGAAAAATGAATTAGAGAGAAATTCGATATTTCGGATCCTACACACACATATATAAATATTATATGATATTTCATTACTATCAAATTCCACACATCTCTCAATATCGAATAAATACTATCGATACCCTCAGGTACGAATAGCAAAGAACGTAAATAACTGCTGAAATCTTCATAGCGGTTTTGAGTAGGTGTAGTTTCTCTGCATCATGTAGACATTAAAGGAAAATAATGTTTTAGAAAACCAAAAACATAAATAAAGAGGTACACATATAACTGTATGGTACTCAAAATAATCCTATGACAATGCGTATTCATTCCACCCCCTACTATATTTATAAAAACGTGTTTCTATAGTTAACCCCGTTTCCAATTTTTATTCTTGTGAAGTTTAGATATTCACTCACAGCCCGATTAAGACATTGAAGCAAGGGAAGTGCGCCTTCGAACGGGAACCCTGTTGCTCTCAAATAAAACCCTGTTGTAATAAAACCCCTGTAAAAATAAAACCCTGTTGCTATAAACTATAAATATCAAATCGAACTTTTTAAATTCACTTAATTCCTTTCTCCTTATCTGTCTATCTATTTTTTTTATAATAGTATTAAACGAGAAATGTCACTATATTTGTTTATTCGTTCGTTTGTTCATCTGCACGATCTCAAAGTCCGTTCTAACGATTTTCACGAAAATTGATGTATTGCCAACTTTTGGCGTAAAATTCGATTGGGATAGGTTTCATCTTCGAAAAATGTCATTTAGAGGGTGAAATAAGCAGATTAAAAGTTCAATATAATTCTTATTCATTACACATTATTCATCGTGTATGAGTTAACAGGTTATACCGCAGTAACAGTTAAATGTTATTTAATTCATCATATGTTATTTTAATTCAAAACGTATAAAATATTTTTGATGACATATTTTTATTATAATTTTTATTTTAAAATAAAGTATTTTTTCTCATAAACAACCAAAGAAAATGTCAGTAAATTAAAATTAAAAAATCGTTTGCGTTTTCAAACAAAGAAAATACACATTCTAATCACGTGACTTTTTCGTCTGCTAAATACTATTAGTTTTCTAATAAATATTTAAAAAGAACTTGAACAAAAATCGTTTGCATTTAAAGTAATCAAAGCTTGAATAAATTTAATACTGTGATTTCTTTAACTATGTTTATGTTCGTGAAGTCATAAGTGGAATACATAAAAGCAATATGCTTAAAATTCTATATAACAGATAAGTAAAAGAAAATATCGTTTGAAAAAACACGTAAGTTTTTTTATTACATGTACCATGGATTATTTTTTCCGCTATACAGTTGGTATGTATTTCTGCAAATAGAACATGAAATTTTCAAAACGAAATATGTTTGATTAAAAAGCAATTTCGTTTGTTTTGTTAAGCATTTATATTCAAATGGAATTCATTGAATGAGGTTTAATTAAAAAAAATGTTACGTATTATTTATAAAAAATATATTTCATTTAATTTAAAATGAAACTTTGTTCTACATCAATATTATTTGATAAGTTTTATTTTACCAATTATTTATAAATATACCTATTTCTAATAATATTACACAAGAAACGGAGAAAAAAATTTAGTTTTCCAATTTTGATGATATGCTTCAGAAATTTTGAAAAAAGGAAATAATTCTAAAAATTCCCATTGGTTTACCATGGATACTTTGCACTACTTGATGCTGAATTACACATGACGTCATTTCAAGGTATAAGTGACTTTACTCGCATTTGTTATTGGTTGATGTTGAACAGATGGTTTGGTAATCACCAATCAGAGTCTAATGGACCATGCGGTTTTGTTAATCCGTCAAATTTGCTCATTTTTGAGTTGAAGAAGTACGGTTACTTAAATTTGAGTACGACATCGCACATTTACGCTGAAATTGTACTAAAAAAAAAACGAGTAGGTTCAGATGCTCATTTTTAAGTACCTTTTTTTTTAACGGTGTACATGTTTTCATTTGCCGATACATAAGTCAGAGAATTCATATATTCTGTTAAATGCAGCTCGTTTATGGCCTCCATGTAAATTAACATGATGGTAAAATCTAGGGTAAATCTCATGGTAATCCCTAAGGTAAACGACTTTGGCGCATTTTCGCTTGTTGGCATATGAAAGAAAGCCGTATAAAAGAAAAGAACCAATAAAAATCCCCATACCGTGGGCAAAGCAGCTTCCAATTCCCGCCCCCCTTGATTCGACACGAAGATAGCAGAGGCCCCAGCTGTAATGGCTTGCAATGCATCTTCAGCTGAAGGCAAGAAAGCATATTTTATCAATCCATGTTAATATAAACATTCAATTCCATATATCAAATGTAATAAAAAAAATATTAGTGTGTCTGTGTTGGAGCACGGTAACAAAGGCTATACGTGCAACGCCATTTCAGAAGACTATTGAAATAAGGAATGGCACAAACACAATTTTGTAAAAAAGAAGGCAGAAAAACTATCTGGTTCGTCCGATGGCGCGGTCCCCCATCCCCGCTCCGTATATTCTGTTATTTATTTCAACACTGTTAAAAGTAAGTATTCGAAAATAACTAAAATGTACTCATTTTTGAGTATATTCTATGTTTATAATGACTCAGAATACATAAGTTTTAATATTAAAAAAGACATGCACTCAAAAAAGATTTCGAGTATATGCATAGCCTGCTTTCATAAATCACTTTCAATAAATATCGATCCAGTCTTATCAGGAATCGAACCCAGATCCTCAGCACCACATCCGTTAAACAACCGAAACGACATTAAGAAGTTATAAACAGAAGAAATGTTAAAAAAGTGTGTGCCAAAAGAATGGGAAGTAAGATAATTGAGTTGTATGAACTCAGCTCTATTTAAGTGATTGACATCAAATAATGTGGAAAACCATCTTCTGAACTACTATTTTAATGTTGTCATGTTTCATTAAGATCGCTTGAACAAAAGCTGAGATTAGCAATCACATTGCTCATTTTTGAGAAAGTACGGTTACATAGATGTGAGTACGTCATCGCTCATTTACGATGTAATTATACTTAAAAGAAAAACTAGTAGGTTCGGACAATCATTTTTATGTACATTTTATTTTACAGGGCAGATTTAAGATTTTACAGGGCAGATTTAAGATTTTACATATCAGCTTCTAAATTTCTATTGAATAAGACCTGATCATCACGATGTTTCTGATTTTAAAGTTGGTTCAAATCAAAAATCAATTAATTTGCCCAAATTCGTAGTATTGATTATGACAAGTCAAAAACATAACAATTTGTCTTATTACCTGTTAGAATTCCTTTGACGACTATAGGCAGTTTGGTTATTCCAGCGAGCCAAGTTATATCTTGGAAGCAGGCGTCTACGTCATATGTAAGGTCAGTCGCATTATATCCCAAAATGTTTGGCTCTCTGGGGAGAACAATAATATGTCATAGTTAAAGTTCAGTGAATTTGTGTTTCAATCACTTACCTATCCGCAAACCTTAAGTAACTTTTCTCGCGCATATTTATTTTAACGGTGCCACTAGTGACTCTAAAAGCTTTTAAAGTAATGCTAAAAAAATTTTCTTGGTTAGTTAAAAACTTTTTAAAAACAATGAAAATGATAAATTCGTAAAACAGAATCCAATTTGTATAAGCATAATTAGTATTTGTAATATTATGGAAAGTTCTGCTCCGTTTTAAGATTTATAGCGCCAAAATGTCAACGCGTCGTAGCATTAAAAATTAAATATTTGGGGTTTCTCATTGCGGATTTAAATGTACTATTACGATGTTATCCAGATTATTTAACCCTAGATTACAACACTCAAGAAAACGTGTCGCATTCGTCAATTTGACTGCATTATTTTAAAATTTTATTTGCAATTATTTATTTAATTATTAAATATGCATAATGCAGAAAAAATAATAACTATCATACAAAAACAACAAATCAAGGTAATTATGTTAAATTTTCACAACCTAAGCAGACGTTTGCTTGATGTTCCCCCACACATCGCTCTTTAGAAACGTCGACAGTATGACGAATGTGTTGTGATCTAGGGTTAAAGACCAGTGGTTTCAATGAACTTCAAATGTGAAAAGTTTGAGGCCAATAAAAGCATCATAAAATCTTCATGAAACCTGCATGTTGTTCCAAATACCGTAACTTGGAACCTGAGGAGAGGATACTTGAACCCAAAACCAATACAAAAAAATCCTTCCTATACTCGGGCACAACTTAAGTTGACCCTAAAGCCATTGAAGCCCTATACATATCATAGCTTCCGCTTCATGTTCAACTTAGGTTGTCCCCAAGTACAGGTCCGTTGTCATGAAAATATAGACATGATACACTATCCTTCCAACAATCAAGTCTTTATTTTCATGCCAGGAGACCCAGGAGAGATTTTTTTAAAAATTGTTTTGTGTTTAAGTAACCCTTCAGGGTCTAAGTAACCCCAAGTTACGATACTTTTATATAACACGCATGTTTATTTAAGTTTTTAATTTGCCTGCTTAACTTTGCCTTATTTCACAATGCTGAATTTTTCAGCATTTAAACCTACAATAAAATATTGAATTTCACAACTTTCATGAAGGTTTTGTGCTGATAATTTTTAGCTGGGATCCTATGGAATAAATTCATTTTATTCTCTGTATATAATGGAATTTTTAAGTAATGTGCAGGACGGTCTTGTTTCGCCTAATAACATCTCAACAAAATAAATAATAAGGTAATTAAGACATGGATGGTATGCATTGGTACGGCCAATAATGGATCTACGGTTAAAGGAGCTACAGCCCCTTTATCAACTGGTAA
Organism: Troglohyphantes excavatus; assembly: GCA_963932185.1. Lineage (NCBI taxonomy): Eukaryota > Metazoa > Arthropoda > Arachnida > Araneae > Linyphiidae > Troglohyphantes > Troglohyphantes excavatus. The sequence continues at coordinate 21,563,197 of OZ010673.1, forward strand.
AAGGAGCTGTAGATTTCAGTTTTGAATAAAATTGACATCTGCAACTTCTCATAGGACAATATTTAAGATATCATTGGGGATGTTATCAGCACCAACCCATGCAATCAGAAGAAAATACAAGCATAGGCTACAGCTTAGGGGCCAGTACCACACATAAAAAAAAGTTGACTTTCGGAAAAAAAATTATTTAATAGGATGATAATCTTAATGAAAACAGTATTTTTATGAAGGCAAAAAACTCTGTTTTCCTTAACAGATTTGTACAATGTAAATATACCGTAATACTTTTACGTTCTTAAAAAAAATATGTTTTATTGTGATAATTACAATGACATTTTATTTTAATTAATTATTTTGATTTTTCTTACATTTTTATTTTGTTTAGAGCCATTTGAGAGTAAATCAAAGACGAGTACAATATTTCATTATCATTTTCACAGATTCCAGAAACTCATTGCACCCTCAAATTCCTTGAAACCATTAAAATTTTGTAACATAGTATATTGAAAATTTACAAAAACAAGGTATCCCCAAAACATTATTTAATTTGCAGCTCTGCATATTTGAAGGGATGCATATTTTTCACAAGATTTCCGATCCCCTCCCCTTCATTTTATTGGGGGACACCAACTTTTTCCCCTCCCCCCCTTTCCCCCTGCAGTTTGCGGATGGGGCGCATCACACAAAATTGGGAGGGGGTGGGGGTGAAAAAAGAAATTTCTATATTAACGATTCGAAATTCCCAACTCAACAGTGCTAAAAAATCCCAGTTCCAACTTATTGGCACTTTTCATATATTTTTTATATATATTAGGTAATATTAAACAGTTCTTTTACAAGCATTGGTTTGTTGCACGCATGTTCCAATGCAGTGTTAGTCCAATTTAAATGTAATCTTAAAAGTTGAGTAATTTCTAATATTCAATAGCTTTCATTTGCTAATAATATTAATTTTCTTCAGACATAAATTTTCCCAACTGTAGGATTTTTAAAACTTAAAATTCCCAACTTTTAGGGTTTCCAGATTATTGAGGGAAATTCCTGCTTCCCCCCCCCCCCCAAAGCCCCCCGGTGCGACGGGCCTAACCACATATTCAGCCTAAAGGCACACTAACTCTAAATCTGGCTCTTCATGCAATACTTACGGGCTGCCTTTATAGTAATCTAAGTACACTTTCCTAGCATTGCATCTGAGGTCGTGGTAGAACAACTCGTCCACAGTCAACACAATCGCCTTGTACCCAGCTGTCTCGGCTCTGCGCACGACATCCACAGTCAGCTGGCGATTGTGGAATATGTAGGTTTGCATCCAGAGTTCCGCGTCCTTTGGCACAGCAGCTGCTACGTCTTCGAGAGACGTGGACGAGTACACGTCCAGTATCATGATAGCCCCCACATCGGCCGCTCCTAAATGACGTGAGGCACTTTCTTATTTCATTAAATGTTAAGTGATTCAATGACGAAGCGATTGTCAAATATGGGGGAAATAGCCTTGACAATCGCAGAATTCTTTAAAATAAGAGGGTTATTTCTGAAAATGTTGAGAAACATAAAAAGTGTTGACATTTGAGATCCCCATAACTCCAAGAGAAATCTACATATGAACCTCAACGGTCACTAATCCCCCCCCCCCCCCCCCTCCTAATACTTGTACCAGTGGGGGGGAGGTGTCAAATGTCTTGTGTTTCACCATTCGAGTAGCGGGATCATGTTTGAACTGTAGATTACAATAATTTACGATAGTTATATAATAACTGAAGTTAATTACAATATTAAAACTGAAGATTTTAAATATCGTGCTCTACAATTCCATTTGACTAGTTGACAGTTTAACCCATTTATGGTGACGATTTATAGAATATATCACTATGAACCCAAAATATCACTAAAAGTTCAGTTGTTGCACAGGAAACTTAACACTTTGCACTAGGGATGTAACTCTCAGTTACATGAGAACAACTTGTTCTTTTTTCTCTGTTCTTCAAATTGAACGAGCCCCCCCCCCCCTAACATGCACTCATTCATTGTAAGGGCGAAATGTTTAGCGTATTTCTTGTAGCCAAAAAATCACAACATTTTAACGCTTCCGCTCATTCATAGATGGCAGCATTAGCAGCGGTTTGTTTAAAAAAGCACGTTTAAATGGATTATTTTAAACTCATTTTAAAAAAACACGTTGATATTTATAAGATGAACGTACGATTCCTCACTGCTCCTGAAAATTTTCTTTCTTTGGATACCTCACGTATTAAGATCTATTGCGTATCAGGGCCGTAAAAACGATCTTTACTACATGAATAAGATATATGATATATCCTGTAAACAGTATGACATCAAAGCGGCTATTTAGACAGAGTCGCACTTTCATAAAAGTTATCATTTTTTTTTATTTGAAGAGCTTGTTTTCAAATGGGAATATTTTCCTGGCTGGTTTCAACAGCAGTCGCGAAACAGAAGGTCACGAGTGAACGCTGCTTCGCGACGAAATTCAAACGACTCACTTGTATTGTTCCAATTCCACATTTAGAAGTAACCCGCCTGTATTTCATCGCCAAGCAGCTTTCGCTACGGCTGCCGAATATCAGGCAGGAAAATGTTCCCTTTTGAATATAATCTTCTCATTTATTGAACTAACAAACGTTGAAATACCTTTAGCCATCCCACGTTCGCCATCGGGGTGATAAAAGGAATGACCCGCGGAGGGCGAGATTCCTAGTGGAACCCGCATCTTGCGACCGAAAGCTGAAGTTTCTAAGCCGTAGCTTGAAGGACCTCTCAGTACTTTGGTCTTTATCCATATTCTACAGATGGAAATGAGAAATAAAACAATTTTGCAATGAAAATGTAATATAGTTCTTGTTCAATTAAAGATTTAAGTCCAAAACTGCGTACATCCATTATTAATAAGACTCTCGTGTGACCAAATGTGGGACATTTAAACGGTTGTCTAGTTATTTTCTTTTTCGACACATCCACCACTACACTGTTAAAAATTATTACGACCTTGCAACAAAATTTGGTACCCCTTTAGCTGCAACCAACATTTGGTGCACCATTTTACTAGTAATTACCACGCATACCATTTAGTGGTGAAACGTTACACTAAAACTCATAACGTTGTATAAAACTCAAAATTCGAGTTTTCTTAGTATTTTAATAGCGAAGCTGGCAACCCTCCGACCGCAAAATCACAACTTTTTTACTTTTCTTTGTCAAGTCCACCGATCCTGCTCAACCTACACTGAATTTCAGTTCAACGATGTACCATATATTGGTGCTAAACAAAGGTCTACAACATATGATGGTGGAATCTAGGTTAAACCGAAAATCCTTTATCGAAAAAAATTCACCGATAATTGGTTCAACCTCTTTAACTGCAACCGAAATTTTCGCTGTCGCTACATCTACAAACACCACCAAGAATGACAACGACGAACATGGGTCTCCGTGGCTCAGTGGGAAAAGGCGTTCAGCTATGAATCAGATGGTTCCTAGTTCAAGCCCGATAGCTGAGGGTTGCCAGCTTCGCTACAAAAATACTACTACTACAATACTAAATAAAACTCGTATTTTGAGTTTTCTGCAACGTTATGAGTTTTACTGCAACGTTTCACCACTAAACCATCCGTTGTAGCACCGTAAAATGGTGAGACTAAGCGCCAAATGTTGGTTGCAGCTAAATAGGTATCAAAGTTTGATGCAAGGGCGTAACAATTTTTAACAGTGTAGGAATCATCTGATTCATTGCTGAACGCCTTCATCCACTGGACCACGGAGGCCCCTGTTCGTCGTTGTCTTTATTGGATTGGAGTCCCCGACTTGTTGAATTAGCGACAGCGAAAATTACGGTTGCACTTAAAGAGTCTGAACCAATTATCGGTGAAACCTCCGCTTTTTTTCCGATAAAGGATTTTGGGTTCAAACTAGATTCCTCCATATGGTGTAATTTGTTGCAGACCTCTGTTTTGCAAGATATGGTACATCGTTACACTGAAATTTTTAACAGTGTACATGAGGATTTGAGTGTCTTCAGTAAACTGTACTGACCAATGGCCAAAGGTGAAGATCAGCAACACATTTATAAACTACACACAGTAACTAGTACACAATTCCACGAACTTTGTATCTACTCTACACTACATATTATTTAACTAACTCATTTTTGATTACATTCGATGCTTATCATAGCTCCGAATTCATAAGTTTCATTTTGGAAAATACATGTACTCAAAAATGAATAAAACGAGCAGTTGCTTGCCTACATGGACTGCCTTCATAAATCACTTTCAATAAATTTCAACAATACAACCAGGTCTTACCGGGAATCGAACCCAATCCGTCTACCTCATGTCGTCCCCACCAAAGTCCAGGGCCTTATCCGTTGTACTACCAGAGCGACGTGAAGAAGTTATAAACAGAAGTAATGTTAAAAAAGTGTAGCAAAAGAATGGGAAGTCCCATAATTGTGTCTTAATACCTCAGTTTCCATTTAAGCAATTGACATCAAATAATGTGAAAAACCATCTTTTGAACACCTATTTTAAGTTTGTCAGGTTGCTTTATTAAGATGATTTGAACAGAAGGTGAAATAAGCAACATTAAATCATACTGCTCATTTTTGCAAAAATACGATTACTTAAATTAGAGTAAATCATTACTCATTTACCATGCAATTGTACTCAAAGAAAAACCAGTACGTCCATGTACTAATTTTTAAGCACATATTTTTACAGTGTGCAAAAATCTTGTCATGTTATTATTTGAAAGGCGATGGATTACACAATGAAACTTACTGGAAAAAATATTAAATATTAATATTTATATTTTTCACTTTATTGAACCATAAAATGAGACTAACAAAATATAGCGTGTCGATCGTAGAACTTTAAGTAATATAAAAATATTTAAGAAAAGTTTTCAATTTCGTTAATTTCTTTAAACTTTGGGTACGATGCGCGACCAGAAATGTCACCCGATTTTAAATTATTTTACATCGCTTTTCTACTTATTATAGAAATCAACTTTTCCGCACCAACCCTTTTCGAAAATCAAATTATTATTTTTTTCATTCACCCTAACCCAGGGGTCGGCAACCTATTGAAACGGAAGAGCCAAAAGTTACAATTTACAATATTTTCCAATTTTTAAAGAGCCACTAAAAAATTTCGTTTCAATGTATTTGCTTATATATATTTGATTTTTGATTTAAAATAGACGACTTTAAATACTGAATAATATTTATTTATTTACCGCTCTCCATGTCTTCAACATTTCATAGTGGTACCTACCGATACCACAATGAAACTAATTGTGTCGATTTGTAATTAACGATTATGAAAATAGAAGCTAATAGAGAAATTAGGTACTTAAAAATATATTTTCTTATTTTTTAAGGGTTTTGATAATAAATTATTAATTTTTTCGTGTGGAACTGGAGAGCCACAACTTTACATCAAAAGAGCCGCATGCGGCTCGCGAGCCGCAGGTTGCCGACCCCTGCCCTAACCGATATCGGTGTTGTAAATGAAAACCCTAGTCCTTCCAAGCCAAAGTTGTCGATTAAAATTGATTTGGCGGATTGTCCCCTTATTCATTAATTTTACCAGTCATTATTTAATTTTACCGGGGGTAGGAATCATTACTTTAGAGGCTCCTAAGAGCAGTAAAATAAACGGGCCGAATAAAATAAAAATATAACTAACAAATCTTACCTTTTGTACGCTTCCTTGTTTCCCCAGAATGCTGCTTCTTGTTCGCCAGATGCACCCCAAACGTAGTTCCTGTCAATTATTTTCAGCCGTGCTGGAGCACATCTTTCGTAACTCTCGATATCGGTCAAGGTTTCAATACTAAAATGCAAGCAGAAATTAGCGTTAGAATGAGTACTAGTTAGTTATCTATTATATATAATCTATAATTATAATAAAAAATCTATAAAATTATATGTATGTAAGTATGTATGTATTGCACATGAAATGTGAAAAGACAGAGAGCTGCAATTTATGCTCTGTGTGTTATATATTTGCCATAAAAGAATCTTTCGGTTCTGATTGGTCAGAATTTGACGATTAGAAAAAAAAGATTAAAAAAAAATAGAAGCTTAGTTAAGGTCCATCTACAAATGTTGTAACGCTTGGACGGGAAGGGGGAAGGGGGAAGGGGGGGGGGGGTCATGAAGCTGTGACACTTTGTGACAGTGGGGGACGGGGTCACAAGACGTGTGGCATCCCACACATCACCTAAAAAATATTCTAAATCAACAGAAACAACAAACAAACAGAAAAATCTTAAAAATAAATCCTTTAGATTCAGATTCGAATCGATATAGTTGCAGTTGAAAAATAAAGTTGTAAAATAAAAATTTCAAATCCCATCTATAACTTAATGCTTTATTTTTGAACTGACTTGTCTGTACAGGTATATATAATACATTACATACATAATTCAGAATATTCTAAATATAGCCCAATGATAAAAGATAGGTTACTTTTTGGTATCTTTATAGATGCACAAAGGGATATTATCGACTTTTTTAGATCAATCCCGACATAAAAAAAGTTCTTAAACAGTAATTTAATTAACAATAATTAATTTTGAACAACTTTAAATTGGTTGGTCGAAATAACATCACACTACAGCTGCACAGTGGGCCATATGGTTCGGGGTCTGTACTGCAGAAAACAACCGGAACAACTATCAGATACTAAGGATAATCCTTAAGACACAATACTTTTTAAATTTCTATATTATAACCAACGTGAGGACATTTGAGCCCTGAGTTATTTTATTTGCATCAACCCCATTAACAGCGTTTGCCAGGCACGTAGGTATAGAATTTTCATGGGGGTGGTTCAGTGACAGAGTAACTTATCCCCCCCCCCCCCCAACAAAAAAATCCCTCCACCCCTCCATTTTTTTAAAACTTATTAATTTTTATTCAAGTAAACAGGAATACGTTGGCATATAAGTATCGAAACAGCTACATTTATCATTTATTTTTCATGAAATCGTTACCAATATCAGTCATTAGCTATTTTTAAAATTAGTAAATATCACTAACTAATTATGAAATAAATTTAGAGAACACATTTAAATTTTGAGATTCCTTGTTTAAAATAATAGATTTATCCCGTTTTAAAATCTTTTTCCTTCATCGCCGAAATTCAAATGCTATATAATGAAACACGAAGACGTCCTGTTATGCTTAGTTTGAGATAAATATAACCTCAAAACATGTTTTTGAAAACAAAACTATTTTCCGGGATAGGACCCCCGGAAAATACCAGGTTTTCCTCATGCAACTCAACAAGAAATATTATACTAGAAATTGAAAAATTTAAAGTTTTTTAAAGTATTTTTATGATTTTTACAGTAATTCGAATTTTAATTTTTTTTTATTCACTTTCAATGGGTGGGGTTTGAACCCCCTGAACCACCTCCTTACCTACGTGCCTGGCGTTTGCCTTCATTTGGACATATATCTGGGATTGAACTCGAGACTCATGTTCGACGCTTTGTCAACCAGTTATATAATATTACCTATTATATATATATACAATTTTTCAAATTCAGGGATTTGTAAATTACAACGTGCCCCCGCATCTCGCAGTGCCAGTCGGCCAGTTATATAGTATAATTATAGCGTAATGTATCGTTAGGTATAATTATATTGTTAACAAATGCATGACGTATGTTCTATTAAAAGGTGTGAGTTTGTGTTTTTTGTACTCACTAATTTCGGAAACCAGTGATCCTATTTTGGTGGAACTTTGCGGAAACATAATTTTCGTTTCATTTCAAGAGGTTTTAACGTCAATGGTTTTTTTTAGATTTGATAATTAAATTAGAATGTGAGTTACTGTTAAATATGTTCCTTATACATTTATCTAAATGACATGTTGTTCACTATCTTGTACCGATCATGATGACAATTGATAAGTTTATATGATGGTATATGAAGTGAGTTACGTTATAACAAATCACTTCTCTTATTTCATAAACATTCCTTAATATAACTCCAATAATAATTAAATTTATATTAAGAAAAACATCTAAAAGATATTTTCTAGCGTAACAGAAGAAGCTTCCCGTTTTTGCTCTTACTTGAAAAATCATTCAATGTTCAAAGAGTACAGTTTTAATAACGTTTAGTAAACTATTAGATGAAATGCGATTTGATACTCATAACAGAAATTCAGTTTTTTTCTATTACTAAATGCAGATGTTACATTTATAAATCAAAATATAATTAACATACCTAGCATTTTCACAACCTTTTGGTTTGTAAACGGCATCGCATGGTATCTAAATAAAAAAAATATTAAGATAAAAAAAAAACACAAATTGTAACATAGAAGTAAAATTAATATTTCATAATAAATTAGATAAAATTTTATAAAGTGTTATTTAGCGAAAAATACATATAAAAACACATTAACAATACACTGTAAAACACTCATACACTATAAAAAATATCAAACACTGTAAAAAAAAATATTACTTATCAGAGATACCCGTTCTTCACATGGGGTTAACTAAACCGACGACACAAAATAAATAAATAAAATAACTTAGTAATAACTTTATATAATAACTTAGCAATACCCGCTAGGTCATCTAGGTATTCCACCAGTACATTTTGAAGCCACGATAATTAAGTTTTGAATTATTATTGAATCAACTTCCAGTCGATAACTTGAATAACCAATCAAGTTAAAATTAAGAAGCTTTCCATAAAAATAATGCAATGTTAAACTTGTAATGTAAAAGAAAGTTTTATTTCGAAAAGCAAATGTATCCATTTTGTTTATAGTATATAAACACAAAATATAATGAATAAGATCTTACTAAAAGTGTTAGAGTAGGCATAGAACATCCATAGCATGGAGCTCGACAGTTTCGTAATCGTTAACCATAATAAATAAGCGTTCATTTATAATGCATTATATGTTTATTGCTTAAAAATAAAATATGTTATGCATCACATATATATTATGTCTGTAGTAAAGATGTCTTTTACGCCCCTTAGAAACAATATTAAACAGGAGGTATTAAAAGAAAGAGAATTCCATGGACCAGTTACGAATCGTCCTCTCATCTCAGAAATATAATATTTTTTTTTAAATACGTTTAAAATAATTCATTTTAACGTGTGATGTTTTAGAAGAACCCGTTGATCATGCTGCCATCTAGGGGCAGGCTGCTAAACTTTTATTTTTTGGCTTTAACGAATGGGTGTGTTGTATTACTTATTAATTTCATTTTAACACATCACATTGTCAACAAATATAGAATCATCCTTATAGAATCATCCTCAATTAACCAAAAAAAATCACAACATCTTAAGAAGAAGCAATTTGATGTCAGTTAGGTCACCAGTGATCGACATTTTGTTACTTCAAAGGAGGTTTGTATTCAAGCAACCATTCAGCTCTACCGGTCACGCTTTATGTAAATTTCGCTATGTAAGTCATTTTGAAACCATTTCATATAAAATGTCATGGCATATATTGAGCTAGGATCAAAAATGCAAATATATGAATATTATTTACAATCACACAGAATACTTTAAATATACGAATCTTTCAATTTATCAATATTAATTCCACTTGGTTAAAGTTCTTTCTACATGTAGTTCATAGAGTAACGTCTTACCTTCCACTGAAATAGAAAAGAAAATATTTTTAAAAAATAAAAATACTTCATATCAATTGCCAACAACATAAAAGTTTAATTTTTTTTTTAAGCAATCCAAAATAACTTCTGGGAATAGTAGATCTCGCAACCAAAAACAAAAATAATAATAAACAAATACTCCAACTTTAGTGACTTCAAGAAACATTCATGCCAATTTGAAGAAACTCAACCAAAGAGTTTGGTCGCGATTGCTTAACAAACAAATTTACCGACAAACAGACGAAATGCTAAAGGGTCGAATTCATATAAGGACTTTGCTAAGGATCGGTCAATTAAACGTATCTTTAAAATAGTTCTAATTTCAAAAATATTTTAGAGTACCATATAAAGAGTGTAATTTTTTTATTGAAGTGCGAAATTAGACATGGCACCCTTTTACAATAGTTCACTATGTTAATCAAAAGCAAAATATTGTATTAAGCCCTTGAACTAGAGTAGTGACTCTCAGTGACCAAAATAACGACCTGTTATTTTGTTCTCTGTTCAGCAAATTGAACGAGAACTCTATGTTCTTAAACATAAAAAAAAACGCTTTTCTTTCGTTAGTATGTTTTTTATCTAACTTCAATTAACCCTTTGCCCTTCACGAACACTTTGCGATTTGTGTTCTTTCTATGGAACAGTTATTCCTCTCTCTCTTTACGTTCTTTTCCACAGATTTTTTTATACTCATAAAGGAAAAAAAATCCTAATCTGTTTTGTATTTGCAAGAGAACAAGTTGCAAAAAGGATTGATGTTCTAAACACAATATCCTGCTATTCTCGTTTATTTTAAAGAACTGGGAAACAAAAGTATTCCATTGTATACTATAAGTTCCATTGTATACTATAGCAGTTATTAAGATGAATGTATTTTTATTTTTGATATATTTATTGAAGATTGGGGAAAAATGGCCGAAGAATTTTAAAACTTTTAAATTTTGATTACTTGAAAATTATTTTTTTCAAAAAAAAATTAAGTGAAATACCTTAAATTAGATGTATGGCTGCTATTCTACTAAAAATTATAATTATGAGGTGTTTGTTTCTATACGATTTTCTTGACACAACGCAAATTCTCTCATTTTTTAACTTTAACATATAATAGCTTCTAATATATGTTCCATTGAAACAAAAATATCATCGTATTTCCCAAACATTTCTAAGCAAACTCAGACAAAGGCAGCTACTTTTATTTACAAAAGCAAGAAACTTAATTTTATCGAATTTTTGCTTGCGAAGTTAGTATTTTAATGTCAGTACTCAAACTTTAAAACATATAATATTAGTTATCAAAACTGAGTATATGGCTCAAATTTGACTATCCTGTTTTGAACCATTATCGAAAAAGTAAGACAAATCTCAAGTACCAATAATAATCGTTTGAAAATGGTTTTTTGGGATTTATACAAAGTTAGTTGTTTACATCTTAACTTGATACTAACACACAATATTTCAATATAATACATAATATTTACCTCCTCCAACTGTGCCATACTGTAGCATAAAATGCTGAAAATTATCTCGGCAATATTTAAAATTAAAATTCCTCTCGCAGACATTTTATTAATAAAATATATTAAAAATATAAAACTCCTATATATGTAGCTAAAGCAGTCGCAGTCTTTGGCTGTATTTTATCTTGAATTGTAAAATTCGATAAGTGTGAATACCTTTTATCCTCCAAAGTCAAACGAATATTTCAACAGCATCATCTCGAGTTTTATGGCAAAATAAACACTTACGGAGTTGTACGTCTGGCCCAAAGTAGACACGTATTTACATTTTAAGGAAACATCTACATTAATAAGCAATGGACGTCTGGGACCTCGTCATCTGCATTAAAAGATATGAAATGGCACAATTGCGATGAGTTATGTTCCTACATCAGTTATCTAGAGTTAGTCAGTTAAAAATATGCGACAACCCTTGCCCAACCTGTGTGCATTTCTAATAAATTACTTCTGCCCATCTGTACCAATACTGCTGATCCTGTTTCTACTACTCTCCATTCAGAGGTGGCGCCCAGTAGGGGAGCAGAAGCCCCCCGTCGGAACAAGCTAGCCCCCCTGTCGAGCAAAATTGTGAAGTTCGTCGGGAAAAGGGTGTTATATTCATTGTTAAAACGAACTATTTTTTTTTTTTAATATTTTATAAAATTTGCTGTTTTAATGACATATATTTACATTACAGACAAAAATACTTCACATTTTCCGCAGTCTAGCTCCAGCCAGACGCAAAATTTACGCAATTAATTTACTTTTCGTCGGGGACAACCTTACCCTCACGGCGCGCAGCGGCGGTTGCTTTCTTTTCCAGACTGTGACACAAGAAGATATCAGTTTCGTCGAAGTGAGAACGTCGGTCCCTTTCATGTTTCAACTTTCGACCCCGTGCACTTCTCGACTAAAGGAAACATCCCTCTCCCGAAATTTCGAATCCAGTTCAGCTAATGCATGTTCTTAAAGAAGTAAAGGCTCTAAGGGCTAAAGGGCTCAACTGTTCCAGGGATGGGAAATTTAGGTAGTAAAAATGTCATCTGTCACTTGTCATCTCCGAAAAAAAGGGCTAACAAAGAAGGAAAAATAGTTTATTCAAGAAAACTTTTTTTCTTCTTCTTTGAGTTGGCTTTTTACAAGGGGGGTGAGACTAGTGAAGGTTTAATCGTGAAGAATCCGCTGTCAAATTGTGGGTTTAGAAACTAGTACCGTCAAACTTTTGAAACAACAGTACGGCCTTTCAGTATATACGGCTTTTTAGTATGTACGGCCTTTTAGTATATACCGCCTTTTAGTATATACGGCCTTTAGTTTTTTTATACGGCCTTTTAGTACGGCCTTTTATAAGAATAAATGTATAATCTCTGTTTTTAATTTTTTTTTAAACCTCTAAATTAAATGAACGAAAAAGATGCTAAAACATAACGTCTTAACCCTTTAACTCCCAACTTTTTTTTGTCGTTGTAAAAAACAATAATTTAAAATTTTCTTACATCAACTTTAATTTGTGTAAGCGCTCGATTTGTAATACTTAATCTCCGGAGCAAAACTCTACAGCACAATTTTTATGTAATACGCGTTAGCAAACACAGTTTTTATTTTTAATTTTTCTACTTTGAATTTCTTTTAAATGTTTGAATAATTTTTACAATTTAATTGTTTAATACTAAAAAAATTAGACGACATTTCACTCATGTGGAAAAAATAAATAACTTATTTTTAAAAAATCAAATTCAAATAAAGTTTCGAAAAAGAATTATTTTCTCTGTAATACTCTTAATTTTATCAATTTTTAGGGTGGGCGCGGGGTCTTCTACGGTGGCACTCACCGCATATCCCTAAGGACGTCTCTGGTCGGTGGTGTTAGCAATTTATGGTTATTTTTTATGTATGCTTCAAATTTTATTTTTTATGCATATTTGGGATTTTTTTTTTTTTTTTTTGGGGGGGGGGGGGGGGGGGGGGGGGGGGGGGTAGGAGATGTTTCACGTGGCACCTTTGAAAAAAAAATTCCGGTATCTTGCATTTAATTATGTGGAATTCTCAATTAACCGGGCCGTTTAAAAAAATAATATCCGATTTCAAAAAAAAAATTGTTGGTGTCCCACTTGGGCACCCTTTTGAAAAAAATATCCGACATCCAGCATTTAACTAACCGGAATACTCAATTACCTGGACCGTTTGAAAAAAATGTCCAATTTCAAAAATTCCTTTTGTGTTTGTTAGAGACAGATTTCATTTTTTAGCGCATTTTTTTGAAGTCTGTTTTTTTCTTCTGTTTTTTTCAACAGATGAAATCATTTAATCTTTAAAGTAAATTATACTTGTAATACATTACAAATAATAACTTCTGATAAAAGCACACAAGCGGTGAAGCAAGATTCCAACAAAAAAATCAAATATTTACCAACAATTCAAACAGGAAATTTTACGTAAAAAGCAGAAAAAATTAACCTTTTTTTTAGGAATATCTGCTTTATTAATTAACTTATACAGTTTAATATAGTATATCATTTAATGCTTATATTCCATTCGGTACTACAGAAGTTACTAAAATGAATGGATTTTTAATTTTGATGTATTTATTGCGGTTGAGAAAAAAATGGCCGCATATTTTTCCAACTTTTAAAATTTTATAATTTGAAAATAATTTTTTTCAGAAAAAAAAAATTGATGTACGATTAAAAATATGAAGAGGGTTACCGACCGTGACAACGACAGCTACTTTTATTTACAATAGTGAGAAACTTACTTAAATTTATCGAATTTTTGTTTACAAAGTTAGTATTTTATTGCCAGTACTCAAACTTACTAATATATACTATTACTTATCAAAATTAAGTATACTATTATTCCAATTTGGTTATCATGTGTTGAACCATTATCGAAAAAGTAAGACAAGTTATAGATCTCATATATAAATAATATTTATTTGAAAATAATTTTTGGAGACTTTCAATGTATACAAGTAATTGTTTACATCTTAACACATGATACTAACACACAATATTTCAATATAATACATATTATTTACCTCCTCCAATTGTGCCATGCTGTAGCATAAAATGCTTAAAATTATCTGTGCAATATTTAAAATTAAAATTCCTTTCACAAACATTTTAAAAATAAAATATATTAAAAATATGCTGCACCAATATATATCTAAAGCAGTCACAGTATTTCGCTGTATTTTATCTTAACTTGTAAAGTTCGATGTGTGTAAATACCTTTTATTTTCCAAAAGTCAATCGAATATTTAAACAGCGTCAACTCGAGTTTTATCACAAAATAAACACTTGTGCAGCTGTACGTCTGTCTGACCCAAAGTAGACAGGTATTTACATTTTAATGAAACGTCTACATTTAATAAGCAATGGACATTTGAGAACTCGTCATCTGCATTAAAATTTATAAAGGAGACTGTTGTACATAGGATCACTTTTTAAAAATCTCATTGGAAATATAATTTATCGTTGTTTTTCCATTTTAACTCACAAAATCTCAATCAACCTTTATGTTCATTTATTTATAAGTATTACTGATATTTATTTTTATTTCTTAAACATTTAAAAATATTTTTTTTAAAAACTGAACGGTGACAGTACCGGCGTGAAAATGTTCTATGTTCGGCGTCGGCCGCCAGAGTGTGTAAAAAAACGGCCTTAACGTCTTTGAAATTTACTTTTTGTTTGAAGAACAGTTAGCTCATTTCAGTACTTTTCCTCAAATTTTTGGTGTTCGAGAAATAAGTAGTAAAGACCGTTTAAAAAAAATAATATCCAATTTTAAAAAAAATATTCGTTGGTTAGAGAAAACTTTACTTTTTCAAAAAAAAAACATGGTTATCTGGCTGTTATCTATCCAGAAATTTTATCCGATTTCAAAATATTTTTATTGTTGGATAAAGATTGTTCAGCAATGAAATGTCATTCCTGGCATTTGTTAAACTGGATATTCGCCTTGAGTTTCCAGGTGAATTGTAGGGGGGGGCGAAGCCCTCTGCTAAATTAAAAACTAAAAAGGGAAAAATAAAATAATCTTTTGAATAAAGGAAAACCTATGTTAACAAAAATGCGCTGAAAAGAAGAAAAAAACAATTTTACGAACAAATTGAATAATTCAATCATTTTATACTTATTACAACTTTTTGAAGTTGGTGCCAGTTTATAATAACCATACCTAAATTTTGGCGCCGATTTAAAAAAGTTATAATAAGTATAAAAATTAATATTAAATAATTCAATTTTTTTTCAATTTGTTCGTAAAATTAAAAAAAAAATTCAGCGCATTTTTTGTTAAAGTCTCTTTTCCTTTTTTAAAAGAGATTATTTTATTTAAACCTTGAAAGTAAATTGTATTTATAATTCATTAAAAATAATAACTTCTTATAAAAGCGCTCAACTAGCAAAGCAAAGGTTCCAGCAAATAATCAAGTCTTTACCACTGATTCAAACAGAAAATATAATTTAAAAAGCAGAAAAAAGTCACCTTTTTTTTTTAAGGATACCTGTTCTTTCTTCATTTAAAAGCTTATATTCCATTATATACTATAGCAGTTATTAAGATGAATATATTTTTATTTTTGATGTATTTATTGAAGATTGAGAAAAAATGGCCAGAGATTTTTCGAACTTTTAAAATTTTCTAACTTGATTTTTTTAATTAAGTGAAATACCTTAAATTAGATATATGGCTGCTATTCTACTAAAAATTATAATTATGAGGTGTTTGCTTCTATATGATTTTCTTGACACAACGCAAATTCTCGCATTTTTAACTTTAACACATAATAGCTCAGTGGCGAAGGAACTTTTTTTTCAATCAATTTACAATATAAAATAGTACGGAGTTGCGAGCTATTAAACAATTAAAAAACAATCAATGCTTTAATTTTTTACAAACAAGTGTTTAACTTGTTAAATGTTTTAACTTGTATCCGTTTTGGTTTGGATAGCTTTAGAACATAAAGTAACCAGGAAAATGTTATTAGTAATTTCAAATGTCCGTTTTGTACGCTAAAATATGATTTTTTTCAGATTTGAGGAATTCGTCTCTATTTAACTTTCTTTAACAAAATGTAATTTTCTAAACGAAGAAATTTCAACTATATAAGCTGTTTAGAAAATAGCGCATGAATCTGATGGCTTATTACTTCAAAGGGAATACATTATGGGAAATACGATTATAATTTATGAAATGTCCATAATAATATATTTTTTATTTAAAAACGTATTTTTACATTATTATTTTTAAAATTACTCTTTAAAGCTTTAGCGTTGTAGACATTTATATAAATACTTGAAATTACGTTTATATTAGCTGTTTAAATTGATAAATTTATAAGTAGTTTTCAAACTAAACTATTATATTTATGCTTTTCTGACATTTAAGAAAGGACGTAATATGAAAAAAAAATAATAAGCCAGAGTATACTGAGTACAAAATATATTAATATATATATATATATATATTATTGTGAAAACATATAAATTTGTCAGTTTTAATGTTACTGAAAGGAAATAAACCATAACTAGTATTCTATTGATGCAATAAAATAATTAACAATTTAGACTTTATGCATATACACATTTTCCTTACTCTAATTCTACAATGACTTGCATACAATACTTATATACAATGAATAAAATACTTAATGTTATTCACTTAATAGTGTATAACAAAACTAAACATGATTATAATTAGAGTTACTGCCAATTTATATAAGCATACAAGACCCAGTTGTTCCTTGAATCGTTGTGTATAATACACAATGATTTTTGATCATTTGGTCAACTCGGTCAAATTCAGATTGTTTGAATGACTTAATTTGCCGCGCTAAAGTAGCAAATTTTACTCTAAAAAAAATACACGCTTCTCTAATAGAAATTCTCTTCTCAAGCGATGCTGTAACAGCTACTATGGCTTTTTGATTCGCATACACGACATATTTACAACATTCTAAATATTTAGAAAAACAAATTCGAAACGTATGATTAAAGTCAATGCCTTTAATATTGACATTTAGATAATATTTTTCTTTAGAAGCAAACTCTAAAATAACAAAATCAATCGATCTCTCATAATCGGAATATTGCTCGTAATAAAGCATTTCTTTATGTTTTGTACGATGCCAATCGGTGAGTACTGGGAATCGCACATGAATGATATTATATGTTATACAATACCATAAAAGCTTTGTTTTGTTATAAAGAAAACACAATAACCAACTTAATATACAAGTCATTGTATTTACTAGGTACAGTCTAATCTTATTCATTTCCCACAATCGCATCAATAAACCAGACAACTAAACACCAATCTTATCAATTTGCTTATAGCTAAAGCCATTAGTGTCGTCACACCAGCTCATTAACAATAGGTGATATGTCAGATGTGATTGCGAAAATCAAATCATTTATATTTCTAACTGCTACTACTTTAGTAGAAGCATTCATATTTCTTCTTGCATCATTTTGCAACTTAAACTACATAAGAAAAACGAACAGCTGTAGCATAAGATTTTTAAAGGAATAGAATAGGAAAATTATAACTCATAAATACTACATGACTGTGTTTCACACTGAACTGATGAAACCATTACTATTCTTATATTTTATCAATGGCCTTCCTATGGGAAGAAAAGGGACTAAGAAATTGTTATTGATAATTCAAGTTGTTTTATTTCATCTGACTTGGCTATTAGCCACAGTGACTAACTTCTGGTGTCTCTCAGAGTCACTATACTCCTTGCATTTCTTCACAATAATTGCAAAGGCTCTAGCTCTTGCAACGTGGTGGCATGTACACTTTAACAAGAAAGAATTAGAAGACATAATTATGCTTTTAAATTCAATGTGGAAGCACCTCGGCCTGGAAGTGAGCACATCTTCTCGCCTGATTGCCAAGACTTCGCCATGGTTCATGGTCATTATAACCGTTTTACCTGCAATTTTATGGATAGCTCTTACGCCAGCACTCAGCGACAGCTGTTTCCTGTTCTGGGCTGGCGTTCGACCGCACGTTCTGTTCGTAACCATCTACTTTTTCTTGTTGTCGCTACAGCAGTATGTGAATTGGGGCCTTCCGTATGCCACAGGGACCCTTTACATATGCCTGTGCTGGAAAACATGCCGAATCGCGAAGAAATTGTCGAGATCTTTGAGAACAAGGACTATGAATTACGATGATGTCGGCAAGGTCTATCGTCTTCTGTTGAAGATCATCGTTGAGCTGGACGCTGCGATGTCTCCGATAGTGCTCTTCTGCCTGACTCGCTGCTTCATGGAATTCTTCAGATCCATGACCATGTTCTTCGAATATTCGAAGGATGTCTATAAAATAGAGTTGGTTGCCTGCGCCCTGTTCTATGCTGTGGAGAGCAGCGCTCTCTATGTTGCAGTAGTTCTTTTCGCCGACCAACTTCAAATCGACTGTAACGTGTTAAGGAAATCATTGCTGAGGCATACGGAGCAGAAGGAGAGGAGTGTGTGGAAAGCGGTGGAAAAATGTTCACAGTTGTTCGAAGACAAAAAGGACATTAAATTGACTGCTTGGAAAATGTTGCGTCTTCAGAAACGACTTCTTTTTACAACTGTGACTTCAATACTGACATATAGTATTATTCTTCAACAATTTCACAGCACGCCTTAGGCCGTTTCTTCATACACTGAGAAAACTGAAGCCGGTGACAGTACCGGCGTGAAAATTTTCTATGTTCGGCCGCCAGGGTGTGTAAAAAAACGGCCTTAACGTCTTTGAAATTTACTTTTTGTTTGAAGAACAGTTAGCTCATTTCAGTACTTTTCCTCGAATTTTTGGTGTTCGAGAAATAAGTAGTAAAGACCGACGTATAAGAGGAACAGCTGTGTATAAAAGGACAGATGGATATAAAAATCAGTAAACGAGAAAACTATTTTGTCGGTTAGCAAATTAAGAAATATGGTCCTGTAGTTGCCTACAAAGTTGCCTGACGTTGAGATCACTAGATAAATGTTTAAAGTACTTCTGTTTTAATAAGTAAAAATAGATCAATGTTTGGTTCAGTTTTGTTAATTTACATCGCACTAGAGCTGTTCAGTGGGCTATTGGCAACGGTTCGGGGCCGATCTCGAAGGAAAGACCAGGGAACGATGCCTCGTATTTTTGAACCATGGTCAGATGACGAGGAAACACCTGAACTGCCACCCAACGTCTTCAATAGACGTCGGGACTTTGGACAACGATCAGATTTATCATGCATCAATCCCGTATACACGCCGATATTTTTTGTGGTTGTTCTGGACGACATTCCTAGTATTTTGTAGTGAAGCTGGCAACACTCCGATCTATAGATCACTATTTTTTTTACTTTTCTTAGTCAAGTCCGTCGCACAAGATCGAACCAGGAACCCTTTGACTCCCAGTTGACGCCTTTGTCCACTCGGCCACGGAGTCCCAAAAATAGATTAAAGATAATTCACATTTATATTTTTCCTAGTACATTTAAGGGGATGGATAGCCCAGTGGATAAAGGTGTCGGTTGGGAATCAAAGGATTCACGGTTCGAACCTGTGCGAGGACTAGACAAAAGATTAGTAAAAAAGTAGTGATATTGCAATCGGAGGGTTGCCAACTTCGCTACCAAAATACTAGAATGTCGTCCAGAACATCCACAAAAATTATCGGCGTGTATACGGGACTGGTGCACGATAAATCTGATCGGGGTCCAAAGTCCCGACGTCTATTGAACGCGTTGGGTGCTAGTTCAGGTGTTTCCTCGTCATCTGACCATGGTTCTAAAATAACGAGGTGTATGTATGAATGTGTGTGTGAATGTGTTCCCGGGTCTTTCCTTCGAGATTGACCCCGAACCGTCGCCAATAGCCCATTGTGCAGCTCTAATGCGAGGTTAATTAACAAAACCAAACAAAAAATTCGAGGCATCGTTCCCGGGTCTTTCCTTCGAGATTGGCCCCGAACCGTCGCCAATAGCCCACTGTGCAGCTCTAGTGCGACGTTGATTTACCAACCAACCTGGTCAATTTACGTCATCTGACCACGATTCAAAATTACGAGGCAGTGTTAAAGGGTCCTTCCTTCGAGATAAGACACCGAATCGTTGCCAATAGCCCTTTGTTCAGTTCGCTGTTAATTAATAAACTTAGTTGGTTTGGTTAATAAACGTCGCACTAGAGCTGCACAGTGGGTTATTGGCGACGGTTCGGGGACTATCTCGAAGGAAAGACCCGGGAACGATGCCTCGTATTTTTGAACAATGGTCAGGTGACGAGGACAACACCTGAGCTGGCACCCAACGCCTTCAATATACTCGGGACTTTGGACCCCGATCAGATTTATCGTGCACCAGTCCCGTATACATGCCGTAAATTTTTGCGGATGTTCTGGACGACTGTTCTAGTATTTTGTAGCGAAGCTGGCAACCCTCCGATCACAAGATCACTACTATTCTTTATCAAGTCATCGCCTGGCATCGAACAAGGAACCCTCGTATTCCCAGCTGACGCCTTTAATCACCCGGCCACGGAGGCCCTGACCAACACCGACTCAAAGACAAGGCCGTGCCTCACGTGACCTTTCCGGAGCTGACGTCATCACGCGTAGGCCGTGGAAGCGGGTCGAGACGAAGATTTCGCTGCTTTGGTTTTTTTTTAAAAGCAAACTTCTTTGTTTTCTCAAAATGGGTGAAAATTCCGTGTGTTTTAGTCAGCGATTGTTATTTATTATCTGAGTTATGGTTTACAAACGAGATGTGTTCCCAACTGTCAGGGACATTACACGAACACCCCAAAGTTCAGCTGTTTTCGTTTCCTAAAGATCGGACGTTGCGCAGAAAATGGATTTGTGCAATTCACAGGGACGACTTTACTCCTACATAACATATTACACCAGGGTATGTGTCAGGCACGTAGATAAGGGGGTGGTTCAGGAGGTTCAAACCCCTCCCACTGAAAGTCAAGAAAAAAAATTACAAATCGAATTACTGTACAAAATCATAAACATACTTTAAAAAACTAGAAAAATTTCAATTTCTAGTATAATACTTCTTGTTGAGTTGAATGAGGAAAAACCTGGTATTTTCAGGGGGTCCTATCCCGGAAAATAGTTTTCAAAAGGCTTCTTCAAAAACATGTTTTGAGGTCATTTTTATCTCAAAATAAGCGTAACATGACGTCATCGTGTTTCATTATATAACATTTGAATTTCGGCGACGAAGGGAAGAGATTTTAAAACGGGATCCATATATTATTTTAAACAAGGAAGCTAAAAATTTAAATCTGTTCTCTAAATTTATTTCATAATTAGGGAGTGATATTTACTAATTTTAAAAATAGTTAATAACTGATATTGGTAATGATTTCATGAAAAATAAATGTAGCTCTTTCGATACTTATATGCCAACGTATTACTGTTTACTTGAATAAAAATTAATAAGTTTAAAAAAAAACGGCTGGGGGTAAAGAGGGGGAGGGGGCTAAGTTATACAGTCACTGAACCACCGACATGAAATATCTATACCTACGTGCCTGGTATGTGTGATTATGCTTATCTCTAATGATAATCTCTCTCTGCGTTCTTTGATGTAAATTGATAACATGCAGATGTCAGGTTTAAATTGGATTAAAACATCACTGGTTTAAAAAACAAAAACATTTAAGTATTTGACATCGTTATTACTAATACAATTAATATTATAATACAATCGTTATTACTAATACAATTATTATTATAATACAATCGTTATTACTAATACAGACTGACAGTCCTTGTGTTTCGGATTTTTACATAAATGTTGGCGAGGAAGAATTTAAAGGCATTGAAAATTCAATGCCTATTCAATGCCTAATTATATACAATAATAGGCATTGAAAATTCAATGCCTATTATTGTATACCTTTCCGGCTATTGTGCTCATTCGGCGATGAAAAAAATTAATTGTAAATATTGTTCAAAACAAATGATTATTAACAAGACCTTAAAACTTAGCTATAAATATAAATTAATTGAATCTCTGGATATAGGTGGTTTAGTTTACCCATCAGCAGATATTGTAATTGCTGTAAGTTACAATTATATTGTTATGCAAAAATTGCTTTTAAAAGAAAATGAGACCAAATTTCTATAAATAACTGATCCCTGCTCATTTGTGGTTGAAAATACTTTGGAATTAATAAACTGCAATGATTTTTGTTGTTGTTGATGATCAATGTGAAGCGGGCCATAGTTCTGAGATTGTTTTTAAACTATTATTAATTTCAGCTACAAATTCATTATTAAAAAACTATTGCAGGCAAACAAAAATATATAAAAAATTTAAATTGAAAAAAAGTCTAAAAAAAATTGAGACATTGAAAAAAGGGATCAAATTTGTAGAAAAGGTACAAAAATATAAAATTGCGTAACTGTATATAAACGCTCAGTTTA
Source organism: Troglohyphantes excavatus (assembly GCA_963932185.1). Lineage (NCBI taxonomy): Eukaryota > Metazoa > Arthropoda > Arachnida > Araneae > Linyphiidae > Troglohyphantes > Troglohyphantes excavatus. The sequence goes on from OZ010673.1 coordinate 21,585,792, forward strand.
ATAAAGAATGTTTGTTAATTTGGTCTTTGATACTTTTATTTTCATGCTAATGTGAGTATTTTTTTGGGTATATTTATTTAAAAATCTTTAATGAAATGCAAATGTACGGTAAATAATGTTTAGGCAACATAACAGTTCACTTTCTAAAGAAAAATGCTATTCGTCTAGTCGAAAAACCAAGCGCTTCAAGCGAAGAAATAGAGCGGGGAAGGAGAAATCCAGCCTACTCGTGATGACGTCACAAATCAGAAGGCAAGGCCTTGTATTTGAGTCGGTGTTGCCAAACCGCGTGACCCTGTGCGGTGGCACACGCCGCACACCCCTAAGGGCGACACTGCATGCACAAGACTAAAAAAAAATTAAATCCCGAGCTTTCCATCTCCTTTTGTTTTTAACATAGGCTTCTGAAAAGAGAGGCGGTTTAAAACGACCGTAAGAGTTCATATCTTATTTTCTTAACGAAAAAGTGTATACTAGTCTTTAAATTTAGCATTCAAGGAATTTAAGAAATATAATTGTTATTTTTGGACATCTGGGTAAACCATGACAGCAAAACATGTTTTTGAAAATGTTTTAAATTTATTTTTTTGGTGAAATTAAAATATATGCGATGTCGATCAGAACAAAAGAACATTCGTTCACGACTGTCCTTTTGAAAGATTCTAAAACAGGTGAACTTGAAATTAAGGAGGTGGAGTAAAGCAACTCGCGGACTTCGGACGCCTAGGGTGCTACTAAAGGGTTATTTTACTACTCTACTCTAAGGGTTAATCTTTAACACGCTCATTGCCGATGTCTAAAAGGATGCAAGTCGACTGTTGTCTTTCACGTGTTATTCTGAAGAACGTATCACGCACCTGAGCGTGGCCGGCAACGAAAATGTTAAAAAAAAGAAAAAAATACGACCAGATTGTATGATTGACATATAATGATACTTTTTGCATGAGATGGAGTACCATAATTATGCTTTGTGTGGAAAAAAAAACTAATAGTACTAATTGTTTGCATTTTATAAATATTATTCATGTTTTTTTAATAAATACAAAAAATCTCTTAAAAGATTAACATGAAAAATAAACTGGCTTAATTTATTTGATTTATTAATTCAATTAGACGATCGTTGAGTTAAAACATAAACACAACAATAAAATTAAGTATTTTTCGGCAATGTAAAATGTTTATTTGTCCGTGCGTGGTTTAACCGAGTTTGTAAATTTTTGACACTGTTTTTTTTATTATAATTATTATTTTAAAATACAGTTTAATATGCAAATCAAAGGATTAGGTGACATGTGTCATGCAGTTATTCAGATAGTTTATAGCTTATTAGTATGTATTGTTTTTCAAAACAACAAAATAATTCATTAATAAATATTTTTATTGATACAGTACATGATTTTTATTTGTATCGGTAAGTGTATTTACAAAATATAAATGATATTGTAAATAAATATATTTTATTGTTTCAATTAAAGTAGCCGTAAATCCATTGCGATACGATGTTGGAAGGAGCAACCTTACTTGGATCTGGATTTCCTGCAACCGAAATAAAGGATTTTTCATTCAAAACAATTTCATAAAAATAATGGAAGACAAAAACAAATAACTTCCCTTGATATACATTTTTTTATTACAGGATAGTGCAATAAACTATTTTGAAAGTTCTAAAAACTCGATTTTTTTTGTTTTTTTTTTTTAATTTCATTTTTATTGAAGTAGAAAATCAATTAAACATTTATGTACTTTTATTTTTGATATGAGAATAGTTAGTACATTTAGTAAGTAGGTCTCAGATTAGTATGATTTAGCTAATACGCGACGCATGCATAGCGTACGTAAACTTTAAAGAACGTTTCTGAAACAACTAGTTTTTTATGATTATGTTCCTGTGTCTTGAAATTAAGGGATTTTATTTCAGTATTAATGAGTTCCTTTTAATAAATCATTTTTTTATTCGAAATCGCATCTAATATACTTTACAAAAACTAGATTTTTTTTATGGATGTTGTTACTGCAATTTATGTGTTTGCTTGCATTCAGTGTGAAAAAATGTCATTGAAACTGAAATCAAAATAACAGGTTGTAGCATTTAGCAATCACACAGAAACGAACAGGCGACCTGAAGTGGGAGTATCGGGTACATGAAGAGTAACCACCATAAAGTTTTATATAATACATCTCAATTGAGTTACGTTATCTCGTAATTTAGAATTCACATAACTAAACGCTGCATGAAATATAATGTTATCTGTTAAAAGTTAACTTACCACTATTTTAATATGTAAAGGTGTTTATAGAATGATTACGGAATTCTCAGCATTGGATTTTTAACTCGCAACCAATCAACTTTTTATTGTCAACTCATAAAATTTAATAAAAATTATTCTTACATTTCCAAAAGAAATCGTGTTTAGAATGTCAAATTCGTTGGACGAATTACTTTGTTTTGATGATAAATTACCGTATATACTCGCGTATAAGCCGAGAAATTTAAGTCAAAATTTTCATCAAAAAGTAGGGGGGTCGGCTTATACGCGGGTCATTAAAATTTCTAATATAATTTGCCAAAAATGGGAAAAGGAGAGAAGTTGAAATTAGCGGATTCTTCTGAAACGCGCCGACACATTTCCGAGATCGAGAATGTGCGTCACGTGATAACTGGAGACCGTTCTGCGCATCGCGGCGTAATCGTAACGCAAAATTTAACTACTCACATAAATAATCAGTTTAACTTAATAAAAAGTATATATTTTGATAAATATTTAATTGGTTTGAAAGACACCAGAACATCGCGAGTGGTACATACTTTTAAGCCCGATGAATCGTCACGAACTTCGAGGAAGGCCGTTTCTCCAGCCACTTTCTTTAAACTTTTAATTTCTAGGCTTAAATATTTATTTTTCTAATTAAAATTTCACTAATTTGTCGAGGATTTGCCGATTTTAATCGGAATTTTTCATGTACGAAAATACAACTCGGCTTATACGCGAGTTTCCGATTTTGGACAAAAAATCGGCCTAAAATTAGGGGGTCGGCTTATACGCGGATCGGCTTATACGCGAGTATATACGGTAATGAACTATCAGTTTAAATCAGAATTAATTTGTTTAAATGTCAATAATTGTGTTTGAACAGTCAAATGAGAACTCACCAGTCCGATACAAGGTTTCTTTCAATTCTTCTCTAAGAATGGTTAATATCTTCTCGACACCTTTCTCACCCTGAAATAAAGCATTCAACATTCTTAAAATTTCTCACCCTAAAATAAAACATTCAACATTCTTAAGATTTCTCACCATGAAATAAAGCATTCAACATTCTAAACATTTCTCACCATGAAATAAAGCATTCAACATTAAGATTTCTCCCCATGAAATAAAGCATTCAACATTCTAAAAATTTCTCACTTTGAAATAAAGCAATCAACATTCTTAAAATTTCTCACCCTGAAATAAAGCATTCAACATTTTTTTAAAATTTAAGTTTAATAATTTAATAAAGTTTTTATTTTTAACTCAATAAATATCAAAAATCGTATATATTTCATTAAATAGAGCTATAACGAAATATATAGACATATTTAATTCGTATTAATTTTGTAATGATACGCCTACAATGAGTTGCATAAATTATTAGATACACGGCCTGACGTTACCACAATCTAATAGAGAAAAACAGGATGGATTTTTTTTATCATTTGTGCAGACAGATGAATATGTTGCTCCTTGCAGAAATCACCCTTCCAATAGCCTAGATTTATTCAATTAATTTAAATAGTTTTCATAATCCCTAAATTCATTTTATTTCCATTTATATGAACACGTCTTTATATGTCATGGGTATGTATATTTCTATTAATATAGTTCGGTTTCGGATAGGCCATACAATTGACTTAGATAATAATAGTAGGTATTAGGTAACATGCTTTAGGTAACAGGCTTTAGGTAATAGGCTTTAGGTAACATGCTTTAGGTAATAGGCTTTAGGTAACATGCTTTAGGTAACAGGCTTTAGGTAATAGGCTTTAGGTAACATGCTTTAGGTAACAGGCTTTAGGTAATAGGCTTTAGGTAACATGCTTTAGGTAACAGGCTTTAGGTAATAGGCTTTAGGTAACATGCTTTAGGTAACAGGCTTTAGGTAATAGGCTTTAGGTAACAGGCATTAGGTAATAGACTTCAAGGAATAGGCTTCAGGTAAGAGGCTTTATGTAATAAGCTCTAGACTTTAAGTAATAAGCTTTTGGAAATAAACTTTAGGTAATAAGCTTCAGGAAATAGGCTTTAGGTATTTGACTTTAGGTAGCAGACTTAAGTTAATAGGCTTTAGGTAATAGACTTAAGTTAATAGGCTTTAGGTAAAGAATTTTATGTATTTAGGTAATAGGTAATATTCTTTAGGTAACAGACTAGGTAATAGTCTCAGGTAATAATAATTTACAGAAAACTATGATTATATCCACTTTTAAAAAGTTAAAATTGTTCATCCAAGTCAAAGTCAGTTTCAACATTTCTAATTTTCTTCGTTCCACACTGTCCCATCACAACATATGAAGGGTTTTTTTTCAAAAGAGAAAATTTTTCTGTCGTGTCAAACGCTGCTTGGCGACGAAATTCAAGCGATTAATTGGAAATCGCTTGGATGTCGTCGCCAAGCAGCGTTCACTCTGACTTTCAGTTGGCTGCTTCCCAGTCTGAAAAATGTTCGCTTTTTAAAAATAAGCTTTTCACATAAGCCACTTTGCTTCTGCTACATCTGACATACTTGTAAATAGTTATTTCTTTTGTAATTATAGAATGATTACAATATTTGAAATTAAAGAGCCTCCAAAAAAATCAACACCTTCTATTTCGTAAGCCGAAAACTTCATAAATATAATCAAATAAAAATAATAATAAATTTTTTATTTACAATTATCAGGATATCAATCTACGGAATGCATTCTCATATTTCACGAAACTTTTGTCATTTTTGACGAAACAGACGCCTGCTGTATGCTCGGATAAAATATTTCGTCACACTTTAAAAAATATATTTGTGTCGTTTTTTTTTAACGAAATTCATTTGGTCATAAATAAGAACGATGTTAAATAACATACTAACTCATTATCGACGATCTGACGCGAACCTCTCGTTCCATAGTCCAACGCTCTATCCACTCGGCCAAGAAAGCTCATTTGAATTCTGACAATGTAAGTCTAAGAACCAAACAAAGGGTCGAAAAGGGATTTGAGTAAATGAGTTTCGTTGGAAATTTGAGGATTCTTGTTTCGTCAAAAGTCACGTGATTCAACGACAGAACGATTGTCAAATATGGCAAAAGTAGTATTTGACGATCGCAGAATTCTGAAAAATGAGAGTGTTATTTCTGAGATTGTAGTACAGGAATTCACAATTAACAAAATTTCGAAACCTACCCCTATTGTGAGACCCCAGATGGCGGGTCTTCCGACGAAAGCCACCGTCGCACCCCTCGCGAGGGCCTTGAAGACGTCGTCGCCGCTCCGGATGCCCCCGTCTACGAAAACGGGCACCCACGGGTATTGAAACTTAACGGCTCTCGCGATCGCAGGCAAGGCGTCGATCTAGAGAGAAATGATGTGGTGAAAAATAGCAATCAATAGTAGTTTCAACGACTTAGGCTGAGTGACTGAAAATCACTCAGCAACTGCCAGGCGATTACTTTAATTGCATTTGACTCAGGGCAGCCACGTTTCAGATTTCGAAATTGTCAAAATAAAGAAAAAAAATCGCCAAACTTTTCAGAAAAGAATTTTTTCCATTTTTTTACACTCCATTTCATTTTGTTATTTCTTTAAATATTTTAAATCTATAGTATTTATCCAAATAAATTTTAGATATTTAAGTAAGTTTGGAACCATGTACAGTTAAACCGCTTGTAAAAAATATTTTGATGCAAATAAGATCTCTATTAACAATCAAATATACAGCTTGATACACATTCCATAGAAATCCAGTTACATATAGTCTGTTTTGCAGCTCCTAATGCTAGTTAATTTTATTTGGTTATGAAACAATAATCAAATAAAATTAACTATTAATATATATTTTTATAACATTAGTTTGTTACATGGTAGAATATTTTTAATGTACAAGGTATGATATTGAAATATTTTAACAATTAATTCCATTTTAATGGTTTAGCGACCGATTAAAAAAATGCGAATGCGGTTATTAAATATTGAACTATAAATTTCAAAAAAATAGGAACAAACGCTGATTTTTATGTAAGTTTATGTATACAAATATATTTAAATTATTTCTTAATATAATCTTTTATTTTTTAATTTTAATCGAGTAAATTTCAGTAAAATATAAAAAAAACACGAATTTTAATATTTATTAGAATATTGTCTGCCCTAAACAAAAGATTCTTTATTTTATTCTGGTGAAAAATAGAAAGCGTGGTAATTCTATTGCGTTAAAACAAATGATTATTGATAATTTATATTAGGAATGATTACCTAATTGTAAATCTAGTTTATTTTATTGCTTACTGCTTAAGTGGAGAAGTAAAATACATAGAATGTATGTTAAATGTGAGTTTCAATGCCAGTTCGAGACTTTAAATATTTTTAATGAAGGAACATATTCTTGTATGTTATTCATATAATTAAATGAAAAACGAATTAGAGAGAAATTCGATATTTTGGATCCTACACACACATATATAAATATTATATGATATTTCATTACTATCAAATTCCCAACATCTCTCAATATCGAATAAATACTATCGATACCCTCAGGTACGAATAGCAAAGAACGTAAATAACGGCTGAAATCTTCATAGCGGTTTTGAGTAGGTGTAGTTTCTCTGCATCCAGTAGACATTAAAGGAAAAGAATGTTTTAGAAAACCAAAAACCTAAACAAAGAGGTACACATATAACTGTATGGTACTCAAAATAATCTTATGACAATACTTATTAATTCCACCCCTACTATATTTATAAAAACATGTTTCTATAGTTAATCGCGTTTCCATGTTTTATTCTTGTGAAGTTTAGATATTCACTCAAAGCCCGATTAAGACATTGAAGCAAGGGAAGTGCGCCTTCCAACGAGAACCCTATTACTCTCAAATAAAACCATAAATATCAAATCGAACTTTTTAAATTCACTTAATTCCTTTCTCCTTATTTGTCTATCTATTTTTTTATAATAGTATTAAACGAGCAATGTCACTATATTTGTTTATTCGTTCGTTTGCACGATCTCGAAGTCCGTTCTAACGATTTTCACGAAAATTGATGTATTACCAATTTTTGGCGTCAAATTCGATTGGGATAGGTTTCATCTTCGAAAAATGTCATTTAAAGGGTGAAATAAGCAAATTGAAAGTTCAATTTCATTCTTATTCATTACACATTATTCATCGTGTATGAGTTAACAGGTTATACCGCAGTAACAGTTAAATGTTATTTAATTCATTATATGGTATTTTAATTCGAAACGTGTAAAATATTTTTGATGACATATTTTTATTATAATTTTTATTTTAAAATAAAGTATTTTTTCTCATAAACAACCAAAGAAAATGTCAGTAAATTAAAATTAAAAAATCGTTTGCGTTTTCAAATAAAGAAAAAACACATTCTAATCACGTGATTTTTTCGTCTGCTAAATACTATTAGTTTTCTAATAAATATTTAAAAAGAACTTGAACAAAAATCGTTTGCATTTAAAATAAACAAAGCTTAAACAAATTTAATACTGTGATTTTTTTTACTGTGCTTAAGTACGTGAAGTCCTAATTGGAATACATAAATGCAATATGCTTAACATTCTATATAACAGATAAGTAAAAGAAAATATCGTTTGAAAAAACACGTAAGTTTTTTATTACATGTAAAATGGATTATTTTTTCCGCTATACAGTTAGTATGTATTTCTGCAAATAGAACATGGAAGTTTCAAAACAAAATATGTTTGATTAGAAGGCAATTTCGTTTGTTTTGTTAAGCATTTATATTTCAATGGAATTGATTGAGGTTCAATTAAAAAAATTTTACGTATTATTTATAAAAAATATATTTAATTTAATTTAAAATGAAACTTTGTTCTACATCATTATTTGATAAGTTTTATTTTACCAAATATTTATAAATATACCTATTTCTAATAATATTATACAAGAAACGGAGAAACAATTTTAGTTTCCCAGTTTTAATGATATGTTTTAGAAATTTTGAAAAAAGGAAATAATTCTAAAAATTCCCATTTGTTGTCCTTTGCACTTCTTAGTGCTGAATTACACATGACATCATTTCAAGGTATAAGTCAAGGATAGTGGAGACCACATATAGAAGGTGTGCTCGTTTTTCGCTTTTTGAAAGTGAGCAAAGAAAGCACATTTTTGACTTCATTTTTGCTCCGCCTTACTATGGGTTTTTGATCATTGTCATTGGCTGTGTGTTTCAAGCATTGCTACTTAGGTTCGATCCCCGGTTGGGTACAACTGGTGATTTAATTTTTAATTTGCAAAATAATGTAAATATCTGTAAATGATTGTGTTCAGGTAGCTTCACTACTATCCGTACTTATTTTGTTATGTCACCGTATTTTACTTGATTAAAATTGAAACTCATTTAATATGCCCAATACAAATGCATTGACTTGATGGTTACGTCCCCCATTTTACTCCTTCAAAATTCATGGACATGCTCTCGTGGCAGCTAATATTTTTTTATTACGCCTAATTTATTAAGCAAAGCTTTTGCAATTGTTACATACTAAATGCAATCCTTAAAATATAATTTAAACTCTTAAAATTCAGCAAATTCTAAATAAAATTAGCGAATATCATTTTTAAATAGTTCACAAAAAAACGAATAGATGGCAGCACGTCACGAACCATTGGTTCAAATTGGCTGCAATTAATTACGGAATATTTTAATAAATAAACCACTCTGCAAATCGATTCAAATTGTTTTTTTGAAGCAAATTTTAACTGCTTTCTTTTAAATAAATTCATGATTAGTTACAAACAAGAATTCTTGTTAAATTAAGTTTGCTCTATAGACTCTAAAACGACTGTACAAACGAGAGCATTAGACACGCCCACAGAAGGTGGAGGTAGGCGTCACTAGGACGTTAAAAATTTGCTTTTCCCGCCTTCCGTCAGAAAGCGTGAGAACGAGCACACCCTTATATATATATATATATATATATATATATATATATATATATATATATACAGAGAGAGAGAGAGAGGGAGAGAGTCTTCACTATCCTTGGGAATGGACCATGCGGTTTTGTTAATCCGTCAATTTTGCTCATTTTTGAGGAAGTACGGTTACTGAAATTTGAGTACGACATCGCACATTTACGCTGAAATTGTACTCAAAGAAAAACGAGTAGGTTCAGATGCTCATTTTTAAGTACCTTTTTTTTTAACGGTGTACATGTTTTCATTTGCCGATACATAAGTCAGAGAATTCATATATTCTGTTAAATGCAGCTCTTTTATGGCCTCCATGTAAATTAACATGATGGTAAAATCTAGGGTAAATCTCATGGTAATGTAAACTAAGGTTTAAGACTAAAGTAATGTAACTAATAAAACTAAGGTAATGTAATCTAAGGTAAACGACTTTGGCGCATTTTCGCTTGTTGGCATATGAAAGAAAGCCGTATAAAAGAAAAGAACCAATAAAAATCCCCATACCGTGGGCAAAGCAGCTTCCAATTCCCGCCCCCCGTGGTTTGACACGAAGATTGCAGAGGCCCCAGCTGCAATGGCTTGCAATGCATCTTCAGCTGAAGGAAAGAAAACACATATTATCAATCCAGGTTAATATAAACATTCAATGCCATATATCAATGGTAATAAAAAAAATAGTAGTGTGTCTGTGTTGGAGCACGTCAACAAGGGCTATACGTGCAATGCCATTTCAGAAGATTTAAGGAATGGCACGAACACAATTTTTGCAAAAAGAAGGCAGAGAAACTAGCTGGTTCGCCCGATGGCGCGGTCCCCCATCCCCGCTCCGTGTATTCTGTTATTTATTTCAACACTGTTAAAAGTAGGTATTCGAAAATAATTAAAATGTACTCATTTTTGAGTATATTCTATGTCTATAATGGCTCAGAATACATAAGTTTCAGTATTAAAAAAGACATGCACTCAAAAAAGATTTCGAGTGTATGCATAGCCTGCTTTCATAAATCACTTTCAATAAATATCGATCCAGTCTTATTAGGAATCGAACCCAGATCCTCAGCACCACATCCGTTAAACAACCGAAACGACATTAAGAAGTTATAAACAGAAGAAATGTTAAAAAAGTGTGTGCCAAAAGAAAGCGAAGTAAGATAATTGAGTTGTAAGAACTCAGCTCTATTTAAGTGATTGACATCACATAATGTGGAAAACCATCTTCTAAATTACTATTTTAATGTTGTCATGTTTCATTAAGATCGCTTGAACAAAAGCTGAGATTAGCAATCACATTGCTCATTTTTGAGAAAGTACGGTTACTTAGATGTGAGTACGTCATCGCTCATTTACGATGTAATTATACTTAAAAGAAAAACTAGTAGGTTCGGACAATCATTTTTATGTACATTTTATTTTACAGGGCAGATTTAAGATTTTACACATCAGCTTCTAAATTTCTATTGAATAAGACCTGATCATGACGATGTTTCTGATTTTAAAGTTGGTTCAAATCAAAAATCAATTAATTTGCCCAAATTATTAGTACTACTTATGACAAGTCAAAAACATAACAATTTGTCTTATTACCTGTTAGAATTCCTTTGACGACTATAGGCAGTTTGGTTATTCCAGCGAGCCAAGTTATATCTTGGAAGCCGGCGTCTACGTCATATGTGACATCAGTCGCATTATATCCCAAAATGTTTGGCTGTCTGGGGAGAAAAATAATATGTCATAGTTAAAGTTCAGTGAATTTGTGTATCAATCACTTACCTATCCGCAAACCTTAAGTAACTTTTCTCGCCGATATCCAATTTTAACGGCGCCACTAGTGACTCGAGCTTTTTAAGTAATGCTAAATTTTTCCCTTGGTCAGTTACAACTATGAAAATGATAAATTTGTAAAATAGAATCCGAATGAAGGGATGCATATAATTAGTATTTGTAATATTATGGAAAGTTCTGCTCAGTTTTACGATTTATATCCCCAAAATGTCAACGCGTCATTGCATTAAAAATCCTATATTTGGGGTTTCTGACTGCGGATTTAAATTTACTATTGCGAAGTTATCCAGATTATTTAACCCTAGATTACAACACTCAAGAAAACGTGTCATGCTTACAACACATTCGTCAATTTGCATTATTTTAAATTTTTACTTTCAGTTATTTATTTAATTATTAAATATACATAATGCAGAAAAAAATAATAACTATCATACAAAAACAACACATCAAGGTAATTATGTTAAATTTTCACAACCTAAGCAGACGTTTGCTTGATGTTCCCCCACACATCGCCCTTGAGCAACGTCGACAATATGACAAATGTGTAGTGATCTAGGGTTAAAGACCAGTGGTTTCAATGAACTTCAAATGTGAAATGTTTGAGACCAATAAAAGCATCATAAAATCTTCATGAAACCTGCATGTTGTTCCAAATACCGTAACTTGGAGTTACTTGGACCCTGGGGGGAGGTTACTTGAACCCAAAACAAAAAAGAAAACCTTTCTATACTCGGGGACAACCTAAATTGAGCCTAAAGCAATTGAATATTTATACATATCATAGCTTCCGCTTCAAGTTCAACTTAGGTTGTCCCCGAGTATATGTCTGGTGTCATGAAAATATAGACGTGATACACTATACTTCCAACAATCAAGTCTATATTTTCATGGCAGGAGACCCAGGAGAGATTTTTTTTTAAAAACTGTTTTGGGTTTAAGTAACCCTTTCAAGGTCTAAGTAATCCCAAGTTACGATACTTTTATATAACAAGCATGTTTATTTAAGTTTTTAATTTGTCTGCTTAACTTTGTCTTATTTCAATGCTGAATTTTTCTGCATTTAAACCTACAATAAAATCTTCAATTTCACAACTTTCATGAAGGTTTTGTGCTGATGATTTTTAGCTGGGTTCCTATGGAATAAATTCATTTTATTCGCTGTATATAATGGAATTATTAAGTAATGTACACGACGGTCCTCTTTCGCCTAATAACATCTCAACCAAATAAATAATAAGGTGTAACCAGCGTTATTCATTTATGTTATTATCTTATATGTTTGTCCTATTATCATGTCCCCATCACCTGTATATATTTTCATGTTCCCGTTACGTGTCTATATATTGTTCCCGTTATTACGATTGTAACGCCCTCTACATATGTTATGTCTTTCCCGCTGCGCAGGAAAGCTTCAGTCATGTAACTGCCTCTTACGGTGATGCGTATGTAAGGTTTGTCCCTCCCCGAGATATTGTATGTTAGGCATATGTGATTAAAGATGTTTATGTTCTATCCTTGAATAGTTATTTAGTCAATACGCCTTATAAATGGCTACCCAACGTGGCGCAACACTGTAAGAACAGCAATTGCATGGCTCGTTTTTAGGTTTTCGTTCCGATTGATGAAAATGGCGAGGGCCGCCAATTTGAAGTTCGTTTCTAAACGAACTATATTTCTGTTCTTCAGGCAAGAAGGAATATCATCGGATGTTTAAGATAAGTGTTATTTTGTTTTCTGTTCAGTGTTACAAGTTTTTAATTTGTAGGCTAGGTTAAAGTTTTGAAACGCAAAGTTTCAGTTTCGAAACGCAAAGTTTCGTTTTTCAGTATACATCCTGTTTACTGTGAGGAGACAATTTTGCATAACACGTATGCTGTGTCTCGTTTGGAGTGTTATCTCTAATGATTTAATTTTAACTAGTCTTTTGAAATTAAACCGCAATGGTTTGCTGTGTTTTTCACTGAATTTGAAATTAAAAAAAAACCACCTTGGTTCTGTAAACACCGATTCTGACAATCGTATTCGCATTGCGAATTCAAATTCGTACGCTCGGAGAAAAGCAATTTTTCCCCCCTCCTCTCCACGTAACTGAGAGTGTTTTATTTCTGTTCTCTTTTATTTGAAATTATTGCTGGCCTTGAAAATTCTGATTGTGGGTTTTATTTATTTTATTTTGTTCTCTTTCGGGAAAAATAAAAGAATGTGGTTTTACATGCAAAAATAAGAAAATTTGTGTTCTTGAGTGTGATTTAGAATAGTAGATATTTTATTGGCAGGAAGTTTTATTTGTGATAGTGCTTATTTGATTTAATTATCGGCATTAACTAATTATTAGTTATTTTGATCAGTTGGATAATTGATTATATTATAAAATTTAATGTTGTTTTTAAAATTTATTTTGAAAGAACACTTGAATTGATTCGTTATGAAATGGAAGTTTGTTAATGCTATTGTTTTGATTTTATATTTAAGTACTTCATAGATTTCTAAATAATTTAAGCAAAAGTGATTCTTCTTATAAATAAATTTGTTCAATCATGTTAAAATATATTTTGGTATTCTGGTAATCTAATATTGAAATGGTACCATAGAAATAGTGCATTTTAACTAGAGATCGGGTGTTATACAGTGTCGTTTACACTTGAAAAGATTTCATACTGCACAGTGTCATTTGCTTGAATAAATGAATAGTTGGAATGATTTTATAATGGTTTACAATAAATTTATAATAGTTTAAATGATTTAATATTATTTTAACTGATATTAATTGGTTTTCTGAAAAATAATTATAGACTATTTGAGTGCTAATATTTCATGGTAGGGTAATTGTAGTGAGTTTAAGTGCATTGAACTGTGAAATAGCTCTAGGACTTTGAGGTAATTATTTTGTGTGCCTGTTATCTACTGCCATATTCTGAACTCGCAAAGGAACTATTCTGAAATCCCACGATGGCTTTTCTCGCACGAGGAAAGAAGATTGACCTGGTCCGGCTGGCAATTGACCTGGACTTGGATGGTATTGATAATCTCAAAGTTATTCAACTGAAGACGAGAATTCAAGAGAGTGAAGCATATAAGGACGATTTAGAGTTTGTCCAAGCAAGGTTTGAAGAGATAATCGCTGAAAGAATAAAAGAGGAAGACCTTGAAATTGAAGATAAGAAAAGGAAGGAAGACCTTGAAATTGAAGATAAGAAAAGGAAGGAAGACCTTGAAGATAAGAAAAGGAAGGAAGACCTTGAAGATAAGAAAAGGAAGGAAGACCTTGAAGATAAGAAAAGGAAGGAAGACCTTGAAGATAAGAAAAGGAAAGAAGACTTTGAAGCTGAAGAAAGAAAAAGAAGACTGGAACTGGAGTACGAAGAGCGGAAAAGAAAAGACGATTACGAATTCCAACTTCAGAAGCTGAAACTCCAGGATGAGGCAACACGATCCCAAGTTCCTCTTACCCAGAACGATGGTTTTCAAGCAGCCAAACCAAGATTGGACTTGCAGACGCTGATCCAGAGATTCGATCCAGTGACGAATGACATCAGCTTATACCTCGTTCTCTTCGAGCGACAAGCTCACAGAGCTGAGATTCCAAGGACTTTCTGGGCCTCTCATCTGATTGGTCTGCTGCCATATGATATTGCTCAGATCATTGCAAGAGAAGTCGAAGAAGTTGCACAAGATTATGAAAAAGTGAAACAGCTGCTTCTAAAGCGCTATAAACTCACTCCAGAGAAATTTCGTCAATTGTTCACAAAACATTCGAAATGTCAAGAAGGCACTTGGACAGATTTCGCCTACGAACTTAGGAATTACTTTCAAGGTTGGATTACAGGTCTCGAGATAACAACTTTTGAAGAATTGTCTGATCTGATGGTTACAGACCAGATTAAACGCCGTGTTCCACAAGAAGTCAAAGAGCACTTCATCGATGACTGGACACAAATAAAGACTACTACAGATCTAGTACAAAAGCTAGATGACTACGAGACGGTTCGTCCAAACAACAGAAATGACTCTACGTCGAATACCAAGAAGTGGTCCAGTCCAAGATTTAATACTGGAAACTTCAGAAAAGTGGCGCAGAATCCAAAGCCAAGGCAAAATGAAAGAAATCCTAATCCAGAGAACAAGCCTGCCATATACTGCTATGGATGTTCCAGACCTGGTTTCATAAAGGCAAAGTGTCCGACATGCTCTCCAACGGCGAGAAATGAGAATTTCCCTGCAAATTCACTTACCATGTACACTTGCCATTCCAAGATGTCCCCTATTGCACTGATTGATGTGTGCATATCCGGTGTACGAGCCAGAGTTTGTGCAGACACAGGTGCCAGCAGATCAGTCGCTGGTGAGATCCTCTACAACCTGCTGAAGAGAAAAGGAGTGGAGTTCCAGGAGACTTCAGTAACCATGACTTTGGCAAACGGTTACCAAACTACTGAAGAGGCTTGCACAGCCACGGTGTCCATTGAGATTGAAAACAAAACAATCATTCTGGATCTCCTTGCCCTTCCAAATGCAAAAGGAAATCGAACTCTCTTAGGAACAGACTTCCTAGAAAAGTCGGAAATTGTTCTCGACATAAGAAACAAAAGGTGGAACTTTTGTGACAACCCTCGCCGAAAGGTTTATTTTGGGAATGACATCACATCGACGTCTCAGCAACCTGTCGAAACTCTTCCCATCAACAGCTGTAATCTCCGTGAAGAAGAAGGCGAGAGCTTGAACATCGAGCAAAGGCTCCAGGTCAATAATTTGCTTCAGGATTTCGAGGAAAGCTTCAAACCAGGGGGAGAGAGCACGACTTTCATAGAGCACCGCATTAATACGGGAACGCATGCTCCAGTCGCTTATCCACCCTACAGAGTTTCTCCTGCGAAGAAGGAAATATTGAAAAAGGAACTGGATGACCTCTTGCAAAAGAAAATAATCGAAGAATGCGAGTCACCCTTTGCTGCTCCGGTGGTGTTGGTACCCAAACCAAATGGAAAAACAAGACTGTGTGTTGACTATCGCGGATTGAATGCAGTGACAGTTGCAGACCACTACCCTCTACCACAGATCGATGACCTTATCCATGACGCCCGACATGTAACTTACATGTCCACTATTGATTTGAGGTCAGGTTATCACCAGGTGAGCGTGCATCCGGAGGATAAAGACAAGACGGCTTTCACAACCCAGTTCGGAACGTTTAGATTCAACCGAATGCCTTTCGGGTTGAGAAATGCACCAGCTACATTTCAGAGGCTGATGGACAGATTTAAAAGTGGTCTGCCGGATGTAAAGATACTAGTCTACTTGGACGATATCATTGTCTTATCCGCTACCTTTGAAGATCACATAAAAGACCTCAAGAAAGTTTTCCAACGACTTTCCCTGTTCAACTTGAGGGCAAATAGAGAGAAATGTCAATTCGCCTGCCCAAAGGTTAAGTATCTAGGTCACTGGATAACCAAAGGAATCGAAGTTGATCCAGAGAAGGTTGAGGCTATCCTGAAGATACCAACTCCGAAGAACGTCAAACAAGTACAATCCTTCCTACAGACCTGTTCTTGGTATCGAAGATATATTCCAAACTTTTCAGAAGTAGCAAGACCTCTTAGCAATCTTACTAAGAAAAATGTCATTTGGAATTGGGGAACAGAGGAACAAACTTCTTTCAAGACTCTGAAAGAACTTTTGGTTAGTCCACCGATCCTTCGTCAAAGTGATCCAAGTCAAGCATACACTCTCCGAACTGATGCCAGCGGTTATGCCCTTGGTGCAGTTCTCTTACAAGGCACCGGATCTGATGAACATCCTATCGAGTATGCCAGTCGCTTACTCACTAGTGCCGAAAGAAACTATTCGACTACAGAGCGCGAGGCTTTAGCTGTAGTTTGGGCTTTAAAGAAGTATCGTGCCTACATTGAAGGTCAAGAGATTACTGTTGCATCCGACCACCAACCTCTTAAGTGGTTAATGAGTTTGAAGTCTCCTACGGGACGATTAGCAAGATGGGCTCTAGAAGTTCAATCTTTCAATTTGAAGTTAGAGTACATCCCAGGAAAATGCAACGTGGTCGCTGATATGTTATCAAGACCAGCTTGTCAGCATGCCGAACCTTCATGTGAACTGTGTAGCATACACATCGACGTTCCCTCACATACTTCAAAAGAGCTCCGAGAAGAACAACTTAAAGACCCAGAAATTGAGAAGATAATTCGTTGTTTCGAAAGCAATGAGAAAAACGTAGACTTCGCCAACTGGACTGATCGTGGTTACCTGATGAATCAAGGTGTGCTTTACCGATATGCACCAGACTCGGACAGTGATGAAGCACAACTGGTCATACCGGCTCAAGAAGTAAACTCCATCCTTAAAGATCATCACGATGCTCCAACAGCAGGCCACTATGGGGCCGAAGGAACATTCGATCGTATAGCAAAGCGCTATTATTGGACAGGTATGCGGAAGTTTATCACGGACTATGTAAAAAACTGCATAGAGTGCAACAGATACAAAACTTCAAACCAAAAGCCAGCTGGTTTGTTGCAAACTCCCGTTCCGGCCCAACGATTCGAGACTCTTGCAATCGATCTGTTTGGCCCATTACCAGAAAGCAGAGATGGTAAGAAATGGATATTCATCATCGAAGATGTCAACACTCGATGGGTTGAACTCTTCGCATTACCCACTGCAACTGCGAAAGAGTGTGCTACTACACTACTAGAAGAAGTATTATTGAGGTACGGAATCCCACGTAGAATTATAAGCGACAACGGCACGCAGTTTGTGTCTGCCGTAATGCAACAACTTTGCTGCATGCTAGACATCAACCAAACGTTGACACCGGTCTATCACCCTCAAGCAAATCCGGTAGAAAGAAAAAACCGTGATCTTAAACCTCGTCTTGCAATCCTGGTTCAAGACGAACACCGATCCTGGTCTGAGAAACTGCCAGCAATCCGTTTTGCGCTCAACACAGCAATGTGCCAATCAACTGGGCAGACAGCAGCATTTCTCAGCTTTGGACGAGAATTGCGGACGACAGACGACGTGACTAACGACATCCGAGGAGTGATCGACAACGACAATTTCGTCCCTGAAATAACACCGTACCTTAAAAAATTCTCAAGATTCACAGCCCAGATCAAAGAAGTCATCAAAACCCAACAAGACAAAAGAAAAATCTACGCAGACAAAAGGCGTAATCCGGCTCCACCATATGCTCCAGGTGATAAAGTATATGTGACCCTGCATCCCGTCAGCAAGGCTACCACTGGACAATCCGAAAAGTTTATGCCCAGACGAGATGGACCCTATGTCATCCTTACACAAAGATCACCATCCACATTCGAAATTGCCAGCCTGGACAATCCCCAAGTGCCCCTGGGCGTGTAATACACTTCTGCCATGAAGGCCTACACCCAGGACCCCATCGAACGTCCTTGCAATCCGTTGCGAAAGCGAGGACGGCCACCAAACTTACCCAAAAGAACTGGTGCTGGCCCCTCGTCGGGACTACGTCGGAGCCAGAGGGGGAGGATGTAACCAGCGTTATTCATTTATGTTATTATCTTATATGTTTGTCCTATTATCATGTCCCCATCACCTGTATATATTTTCATGTTCCCGTTACGTGTCTATATATTGTTCCCGTTATTACGATTGTAACGCCCTCTACATATGTTATGTCTTTCCCGCTGCGCAGGAAAGCTTCAGTCATGTAACTGCCTCTTACGGTGATGCGTATGTAAGGTTTGTCCCTCCCCGAGATATTGTATGTTAGGCATATGTGATTAAAGATGTTTATGTTCTATCCTTGAATAGTTATTTAGTCAATACGCCTTATAAAGGTAATTAAAATATGGATGGTATGCATTGGTACGGCCAATAATGAATCAACAGTTAAAGGAGCTACAGCCCCTTTACAAGCTGGTAAAAGGGGCTGCAGCTCTCAGTTTTGAATGAAATTCGCATCCGCAACTTCTCATTGGACAATATTTAAGATATCATTGGGGATGTTATCAGCACCATGCAATCAGAGGAAAATATAAGCATAGGCTACAGCTTAGGGGCCAGTACCACACACCAAAGAAAAAAGTTGACTTTCGGAAAAGAAAATTATTTAATAGGATGATAAGCTTAATGAAAACAGTATTTTTATGAAGGCAAAAAACTCTGTTTTCCTTAACAGATTTGTACAATGTAAATATACCGTAATACTTTTACGTTCTTTAAAAAAATATGTTTTATTGTGATAATTAAAATGACATTTTTTTTTAATTAATTATTTTGATTTTTCTTACATTTTTATTTTGTTTAAAGCCATTTGAGAGTAAATCAAAGACGAGTACAATATTTCATTATCATTTTCACAGATTCCAGAATCTCATGGCACCCTCAAATTCCTTGAAACCATTAAAATTTTATAACATAGTATTGAAAATTTACAAAAACAAGGTATCCCCTAAAAAATTATGTAATTTGCAGCTCTGCATATTTGAAGGGATGCATATTTTTCACAAGATTTCCGATCCCCTCCCCTTCATTTTAGTGGGGGACCCCAACTTTTTCCCCCTGCAGTTTGCGGATGGGGCGCATCACACAAAATTGGGGGGGGGGGGGCGAGAGATGAAAAAAGAATGTTTCCAACTTATTGGCACTTTTCCTTTTTTTATATATATTAGGTATTATTAAACAGTTCTTTTACAAGCATTGGTTTGTTGCGCGCATGTTCCAATGCAGTGTTAGTCTAATTTAACTGCAATCTTAAAAGTTGGGTAATTTCTAATATTCCCTAGCTTTCATTTGCTAATAATATTAATTTTCTTCAGACATAAATTTTCCCAACTGTAGGATTTTTAAAACTTGACATTCCCAACTTTTAGGGTTTCCAGATTATTGAGGGAAAGTTCTGCCCCCCCCCCCCCAAAAAAAAAAAAACCGGTGCGACGGGCCTGACTACATATTTAGCCTAAAGACACACTAAATCTAAATCTGGCTATTCATGCAATACTTACAGGTTGCCTTTATAGTAATTTATGTGCACATTCCTAGCATTGCATCTGAGATCGTGGAAGTTCAACGCGTCCACAGTCAACACAATCGCCTTGTATCCAGCTGTCTCGGCTCTGCGCACGACATCCACAGTCAGCTGGCGATTGTGGAATATGTAGGTTTGCATCCAGAGTTCCGCGTCCTTTGGCACAGCAGCTGCTACGTCTTCGAGAGACGTGGACGAGTACACGTCCAGTATCAGGATAGCCCCCACATCGGCCGCTCCTAAATGACGTGAGGCACTTTCTTATTTCGTTAAAAGTGAAGTGAATCAATGACGAAGCGATTGTCAAATATGGCGAAAATAGCCTTGACAATTCTTCTGACAGAATTCTTTAAAATAAAAGGGTTATTTCTGAAAGTGTTGGGAAACATAAAAAATTTTGACATTTGAGAGCCCCATAACTTCAAGAGAAATCGGCATATGAACCTCAACGATCACGAATCCCCTTCCTAATATTTGTACCAGTGGGGGGAAGGAGTCAAATTTCTTGTGTTTAACTATTCTAGTAGAGAGTGCATGTTTGAACTGTAGATTACAATAATTTACGATAATTATACAATAACTGAATAACTGAAGTTAATTACAATATTAAAACTGAAGATTTTAAATATCGTGCTCTACAATTCCATTTGACTAGTTGACAGTTTAACCCATTTATGGTGACGATTTATAGAAGATATCACTATGAAGCCAAAATATCACTAAAAGTTCAGTTGTTGCACAGGAAACTTAACACTTTGCACTGGGCTGTGACTCTCAGTCACATGAGAACGACTTGTTCTTTTTTCCCTGTTCTTCAAATTGAACGAGCCCCCCCCCCCCCCACACACACACACTCATTCATTGTAAAGACGAAATATTTAGCATATTTCTTGTAGCCAAAAAATCATAAAATTTTAACGCTTCCGCTCATTCATAGATGGCAGCATTATCAATGGTTTATTTAAAAAAACACGTTTAAATGAAATATTTAAAAAGAATTTTTAAAAAACACGTTGATATTTATAAGATGAACGTACGATTCATCACTGCTCCTGAAAATTATATTTCTTTGGATACCTCATGTGTTAAGATCCATTGCGTATAAGGGCCGTAAAAACGATCTTTACTACATAAATAATATATATGATATATCCTGTAAACAATATGACAACAAAGCGGCTATTTAGCCAGAGTCGCACTTTCATAAAAGTTATCAATTTTTTTATTTGAAGAGCTTGTTTTCAAATGGGAATATTTTCCGGCTGGTTTCAACAGCCGTCGCGTAACCGAAGGTCACGAGTGAACGCTAATTCAAATGATTCACTTGTATTGTTCCAATTCCACATTTAGAAGTAACCCGCTTGTATTTCATCGCCAAGCAGCGTTCGCTACGGCTGCTGAATATCAGGCAGGAAAATGTTTCCTTTTGAATATATAAGCTTCTCATTTATTGAACTGACAAACGTTGAAATACCTCTGGCCATCCCACGTTCGCCATCAGGGTGAAAATAGGAATGACCCGCGGAGGGCGAGATTCCTAGTGGAACGCGTATCTTGCGGCCGAAAACTGAAGTTTCCAAGCCGTAGCTGGAAGGACCTCTCAGTACTTTGGTCTTTATCCATATTCTATAGATGGAAATGAGAAATAAAACAATTTTGCAATGAATGTGTAATACAGTTCTTGTTCAATTATAAAGATTTGATTGTTCAATTAAAATTACGAACATTTTTGAAAATACCTATACTCGAAAATGAGTGAAATGAATAAAAGGAGCAGTTGCTTGCCTACATGGGCTGCCTTCATAAATCATTTTCAGTAAATTTCAACAATCACAACCTGGACTTACCGGGAATCGAACCCAATCCGTCTACCTGATGTCGTCCGCACCAAAGTCCAGGGTAGTCCTAATCAGTTGTACTACCAGAGCGACGTGAAGAAGTTATAAACAGAAGTAATGTTAAAAAAGCGTAGAAAAAGAATGGGAAGTTACATAATTGTGTCGTAATACCTCAGTTTCCATTTAAGCAATTGACATCAAATAATATGAAAAACCATCATCCGAACATTTATTTTAAGTTTGCCAGGTTGCTTTTTTAAGATGTTTTGAACAGAAGCTGAAATTAGCAATATTAAATCATACTGCTCATTTTTGCAAAAGTACGATTACTTAAATTATTGTATATGATTACTCATTTACCATGCAATTGTACTCAAGTACTCAAGTACAATCCATGCAATTGTACTCAAAGAAAAACCAGTACGTCCATGTACTAATTTTTGAGCACGTATTTTTACAGTGTGCAAAAACCTTGTCATGTTATTATTTGAAAGGCGATTGATTATACAATGAAACTTACTGAAAAACAATTAAATGTTAATATTAATATTAATACTTTTCACTTTATTGAACCATAAAATGAGACTAACAAAATATAGCGTGTCGATCGTATAACTTTAAGTAATATAAAAAAAATTAAGAAAAATTTTCAATTTCGTCAATTTCTTTCAACTTTGAGAACGAAGCGCGACCGGAAATGTCACCCGATTTTTAATTATTTTACATCGGTTTTCTACTTATTATAGAAGACAACTTTTCCGCACCAACCCTTTTCGAAAATCAAATTATTATTTTTTTCATTCACCCTAACCGATATCGGTGTTGTAAATGAAAAATCTAGTCCTTCCAAGCCAAAGGTGTCGATTAAAATTGATTTGGCGGATTGTCCACCTTATTCATTAATTTTACCAGTCATTATTCAATTTTACCGGGGGTAGGAATCATTACTTTAGAGGCTCCTAAGAGCAGTAAAATAAACGGGCCGAATAAAATAAAAAAATAACTAACAAATCTTACCTTTTGTACGCTTCCTTGTTTCCCCAGAATGCTGTTTCTTGTTCGCCAGATGCACTCCAAACGAAGTTCCTGTCAACTATTTTCAGCCGTGCTGGAGCACATCTTTCGTAACCCTCGATATCGTTCAAGGTTTCAATACTAAAATGCAAGCAGAAATTAGCGTTAGAATGAGTACTTGTCAGTTATCTATATAATTATATATAAAAACTATCTATATATTTATAAATAAAACAACAAAAGTTAAAGACGTCTGCTAGACCGATTTTGATAATTCTTTTTTTCAAATGTGCACTCTGGGTACATATATATTGAACAAAAATCTAAAGAGTTGGAATTTTATGCTCTGTATACTATATATTTGCCATAAAAGAATCTTTCGGTTCTGATTGGTCAGAATTTGACGATCTTTTGCTGCCTATGGGGTAGAACCGATTAAAAAATGGAAGCTTAGTTAGGGTCCATCTGCAAATGTTGTAACGCTTGGATGGGAAGGGGGGGGGGGGGGGTCATGAAGCTGTGACACTTTGTGACAGTGGGGGACGGGGTCACAAGACGTGTGGCATCCCACACATCGCCTAAAATATATTCTAAATCAATAGAAACAACAAACAAACAAAAAATTCTTAAAAACAAATCATTTAGATTCCGGTTCGAATCGATTTAGTTGCAGTTGAAAAATAAAACTGTAAAATAAAAATTTCAATTCCCATCTATAACTTAGTGCTTTATTTCTGACCCGCCAGTATATGTATATATAATTCATTACATATATAATTCAGAATATACTAAATATAGCCCAACGATAAACGATAGGTTACTTTTTTTTGGTATCTTTATAGATGCACAAAGAGATATTATCGACTTTTTTAGATCAATCCCGAATAAAAAAAATTCTTAAACAGTAATTTAATTAACAATAATTAATTTTGAACAACTTTAAATTGGTTGGTCGAAATAACATCACACTACAGCTGCACAGTGGGCCACTGGCGACGGTTCGGGGCCTGTATTGCAGAAAACATCCGGAACAACTATCAGATACTAAGGATAATACTTAAGAGACACAATACTTTTTAAATTTCTATATTATAACCAACGTGAGGACATTTGAGCCCTGAGTTATTTTATTTGCATATTATAACCCCAGTTATTTGAAATCAACCCCATTAACAGCGT
Organism: Troglohyphantes excavatus; assembly: GCA_963932185.1. Taxonomy (NCBI): domain Eukaryota; kingdom Metazoa; phylum Arthropoda; class Arachnida; order Araneae; family Linyphiidae; genus Troglohyphantes; species Troglohyphantes excavatus. The sequence continues at coordinate 21,609,819 of OZ010673.1, forward strand.
TTGCCAGGCACGTAGGTATAGAATTTTCATGGGGGTGGTTCAGTGACAGAGTAACTTATCCCCCCCCCCCCCCAACAAAAAAATCCCTCCACCCCTCCATTTTTTTAAAACTTATTAATTTTTATTCAAGTAAACATTAATACGTTGGCATATAAGTATCGAAACAGCTACATTTATCATTTATTTTTCATGAAATCGTTACCAATATCAGTCATTAGCTATTTTTAATTTAATTAGCTAATGACTGATTATTAGCTATTTAAATTTTGAGATTCCTTGTTTAAAATAATAGATTTATCCCGTTTTAAAATCTTTTTCCTTCATCGCCGAAATTCAAATGCTATATAATGAAACACGAAGATGTCCTGTTATGCTTAGTTTGAGATAAATATAACCTCAAAACATGTTTTTGAAAACAAAACTATTTTCCGGGATAGGACCCCCGGAAAATACCAGGTTTTCCTCATGCAACTCAACAAGAAATATTATACTAGAAATTGAAAAATTTCCAGTTTTTTAAAGTATTTTTATGATTTTTACAGTAATTCGAATTTTAATTTTTTTTTATTCACTTTCAATGGGTGGGGTTTGAACCCCCTGAACCACCTCCTTACCTACGTGCCTGGCGTTTGCCTTCATTTGGACATATATCTGGGATTGAACTCGAGACTCATGTTCGACGCTTTGTCAACCAGTTATATAATATTACCTATTATATATATGAAAGATAATTTTCAACCCCCTTTAACTTACCACCTCCTTTTACAAAACCACCCCTTTTAACTTCCTTCATTTAATTTGTATACTGCCCCCGTCTTTAACAGTCCTTTTAATTCTTGCTGACATTGCTGTTTCATTCTAACAATCTGCATTCTCTACGTGCCATTCTCAACCTTTCCCACGACAGAAAGTTCCCTATCACCCACGCTCGTAATTCCCTTTTGGGACCCCTCCAAAAACTTCATGTGTGTGCTCCGCCTTGACAAATCCCTACCCATTATACTTTTCCCTATGTTAGCTGAGGTTCTCCCTATTTGGGGAAATCTCATTCTCTTCTGACTTCGACTCTCAAACTGTAAGGACGTGTGCTTCACGGGCTCCTGGTGTGATCACTAATAAAGAATATAAATACAACCTTTGGCCCTCTTTTTATGAAATCAATCTTAATATTTCAAAAGTCGACAGCGATATGCCTATGTCGGAATTCCCCTAACAATTAATTAAAGTTAAAAAATTTAATTGAGATCACCGGGAGCCCAACCAGCGAACCATCCGCCCAGCCAGCCAATTATCCACCAGCCGAACCGAAAGTTGATGTCCGCAAACACCAGTATACGTTCAAGCTCCGACAGAACAGAAGCCCGTCTACCTTTTAGAAGATGCGACGACCGAACGTGCAACGGCAGCGACTCTCGTCAACCACGTCTCCTTCAGAAACGAAAACTGACCGAACACGGCGCCATGACGTACGAAGCCAGACTCCCGGCCTACCCTCACCCACTCACCGCAGACTCTCCTTGTGTGTTGTGTTCTCCCAACTTGCTGAGAAATTAAAGTTCCGTTCAAAATTAAAGTGCCTTGAAACTAGTGAGTACTCCATCGCGAAATCAAAGTTCTACAAGTTACCTAAATCTCAGTGATCAGTGAAACACGAAGAATTAACGAATGTGCACCACGAAAACTAGTTTCGATTCTCGTTTTGTATTCATTTCTACGATTTGCGTGCTGCTTCGATTCGAATCAAAACATTCGCCAGTACCAATGTTCGCGAAAGCAAAGTTCTGCAAGCTATATAAATCTTAGTGATCAGAATAAAAAATTCAAGAAACGTTTAACTATGATTATTTTGCATTCAGCGTCGCCTCAATAGTTCTACTTTGAAAAAGAAAGTTCTACTTTGAAAAGTTGTTAATTGTCAATATGATTTAATTATTTTTATTTTCATAAATGAAAAGTGGGTAAAGGTTTACTGTACGGTCATCCTTGGCGACTTTTTCAAAATCTCGCCAAAAGTCGCCATTTTGGCGACTGTTGTCCAATAGGGTTGCTGCAATTCCTTGTCTTTTCGGAGGGGGGTTTCCATTAAAAAAAAATTATCGCCAAATGCGGAAAAATCGCGCCAAGGGTGACCGTACAGTAAACCTGACCCGAAAAGTGTTATAATATTTTTATTTTAAAATTCTGAAATTTAGTTTTGTTTACATTTTTTATGAGATAGTTTGGTTTTCTATTGAGATAGTTTGGTTTTCTATTACAGTGCTTTTCATCACAATTAATAGTGAAATGAGATTAACTTGTCAATTATAATTATTATTCAATTAATTATTGATTAGTGCATAATGAATTTTGATTTTGTTATTGATTTTTTACAGATTCTGAACTTAATATTTTCAGTGATAATGAGTAGTAACTAGTTAGAGAAGATAATTATTTTAATTTTAACAAATTTTAATGGAATAATTTGAGTTGGCATAATAAATTTTAGGAATCTAAATAATTGTGTTAACTTAAAATTGATATTTTGTGGATGTACAATTTTTATAATTCATGTTCGAGAAAAGTTTTTCTAAATTAATGGGTCTTAGAATATAATATACTGGAATTCGTCCTTTTTGAAAAATGTCATGTTATACGACCAAAATGGATAGAGTGCACTGAACCCTTCATTGGCTCTATTACGTGAAACCCTGTAGATCTTCATTTGAATTGCGTACCCTGTTTGTTTTGGAAAATATGGGTGTATTTGCTTTTGAAGGACGAAATTTGAGTAAATTGTCTAAATGGTGATATTGATATTGTATTAGGGTTTTTATTTTGCATTGTTGCAACAGAAATGTTAACTAAATGTTTTTCACTTATTTCTCGAACTCATTTTAACCTTCACTGAGTCTGCTAATAACTTTTTTCCAATTTATTATTATATGTTCTTCTGACTTACCCATTTTAACATGTAAACTCTAATAAGTTTCCCACAAATTTATTTGGACACACACTTAACAATTACAGGTGAACTCGACATCACACATGTTTAACCATGTGCTTACCTTTTTCTTTAATCAAAAGAAATTTATTTCAATCAATCACATATTTTCCTTCAATTTCAACAGCTTCACTTTGTTCTTTTATTCACCCCAGTATACCTATATGTCAATTGTACATTTTCATTTTATACTTTGATAATTGTATTGTTTCTTGTTTATAATCAAAAAGTGCATTTTGAATACTTCATAATTTAATTACTTATATTAATTATTTCATATTGTTTGTCAAACAACCTTACTGGTTCATCACTGTTCCTTAGTCAAATATTTTGTTTTTCTAAAACCCAATCAAATTATGTCAACATAGTAATATAATCAAACTAAGAGGATATTACATTGTATAATTGAGATGAATGAGTTCATGTGCCATCGACCTCTGAGAAATCGTAATCTGCAGATTGTCCAACCTGACCATGATTACTTGTTTGTTGAAAGAGTATAATTGTATATTTTCAAAGAACAAACCAGCTTGATCAAAATTTAACTACCACCAATTCAATTTTAGTATTTGTGACTATTTTCTTTGTGCAACATTCCACCATGGTCGACCATTTTTACATCAATCAAATCGAGGATCCTCCCATGTCAACAAATCACTCGAGCATGCTCCAACCATTTTTGGTTCAATCACATGGAGGTTTGACTTCGTCTTCTAAGAAAATGCTATTTTGATATCAAATGTATTAAAATTAGTAGATTTTGTTTTCAGAAATACTAACCGTAGGTTCATGAAGTATAGCTGAATTACATTTCAAGGATTATGTTTATCAATACCTGCCATCCCACCTTAGTCAGGCTGTAACCAGTCATTTTTTTCACCAGTGACTTGCTTCACTCGGGTCTCTTTAGACTCCCATTTACAAAATTTCATTTTTTTTTGCGTTGCACTAAAGAGTTGTAGTAGTTACATATATTTTCTGACCGTCATATGTCTTTATATGAATAGAACACTTTTATTTTCATTGTTTACAACATATTTTTGTGTTTAATTTTCACTATGTACAATATTGATTTTTATATTGGTATACTTATTTTGGTATTGTAATTTAATTAGTTTCATAACTATTTGTAGAGCATGTGTTAAGGCGAGCACATACAGCAGTAATTTCAAAATTTTAATTGTACCTCTGTCAATAATATTTCTTCTCTCCAATCACTTACAAACTCTTCATGTTGCTCAGATGGTCTGATCAACCATTTGGCTGACATTACCTTCTTCTCTTACTTTTATCTTTTTCTCGCATTTGTGCTCATCGCTGGCCGATGTGTATGATTTTGCGGGAGGGAGATGAAAGATAATTTTCAACCCCCTTTAACTTACCACCTCCTTTTACAAAACCACCCCTTTTAACTTCCTTCATTTAATTTGTATACTGCCCCCGTCTTTAACAGTCCTTTTAATTCTTGCTGACATTGCTGTTTCATTCTAACAATCTGCATTCTCTACGTGCCATTCTCAACCTTTCCCACGACAGAAAGTTCCCTATCACCCACGCTCGTAATTCCCTTTTGGGACCCCTCCAAAAACTTCATGTGTGTGCTCCGCCTTGACAAATCCCTACCCATTATACTTTTCCCTATGTTAGCTGAGGTTCTCCCTATTTGGGGAAATCTCATTCTCTTCTGACTTCGACTCTCAAACTGTAAGGACGTGTGCTTCACGGGCTCCTGGTGTGATCACTAATAAAGAATATAAATACAACCTTTGGCCCTCTTTTTATGAAATCAATCTTAATATTTCATATATATACATTTTTTCAAATTCAGGGATTTGTAAACTACAACGTGCCCCCGCATCTCGCAGTGCCAGTTATATAGTATAATTATAGCGTAATGTATCGTTAGGTATAATTATATTGTTAACAAATGCATGACGTATGTTCTATTAAAAGGTGTGAGTTTGTGTTTTTTGTACTCACTAATTTCGGAAACCAGTGATCCTATTTTGGTGGAACTTTGCGGAAACATAATTTTCGTTTCATTTCAAGAGGTTTTAACGTCAATGTTTTTTTTTAGATTTGATAATTAAATTAGAATGTGAGTTACTGTTAAATATGTTCCTTATACATTTATCTAAATGACATGTTGTTCACTATCTTGTACCGATCATGATGACAATTGATAAGTTTATATGATGGTATATGAAGTGAGTTACGTTATAACAAATCACTTCTCTTATTTCATAAACATTCCTTAATATAACTCCAATAATAATTAAATTTATATTAAGAAAAACATCTAAAAGATATTTTCTAGCGTAACAAAAGAAGCTTCCCGTTTTTGCTCTTACTTGAAAAATCATTCAATGTTCAAAGAGTACAGTTTTAATAACGTTTAGTAAACTATTAGATGAAATGCGATTTGATACTCATAACAGAAATTCAGTTTTTTACTATTACTAAATGCAGATGTTACATTTATAAATCAAAATATTAGGGATGTGAAATGTATGTTCTTTTTAAAGAACAGCTGTTCTCTGTTCCTGTTCTTTTTTAAAGAACTGTTCTTTAACCTGTTCTTTTTAGAAAACTGTTCTTTTTTTTAGAATTTTTTTTGGGTGGTATTTTTAAACTTAAAACCATAAAAATTAACAAATGCCGATTAATTTTATTTTATATAGTAAATAATTATAAATAAAAAAAGGATCTATAATTTTCAAAGTAAGAAAACTATTAATAATTAGTTTAAATTTATATCGACATTTCAGAAAATAATTCATTACAAAAATTTTACAGAAAAAAACAGAATATGACAGAAAAACAGAAAAATTTTAAAGCTATCTTTTAAAATCATATGTAATGGTGATAAAAGTTTTAATATAGCAAATTCTTAGTTTCAATAACGATCAATTCTAATAATTTAGAGCAGTAAATATGTATAAATCGTAAAGAAAAGTATAAGTTCCTCGAAGGGATCTCTAGGATGCAAGCATTTTTTATATATTTACATGTTAATATAATACATTTATTCCTAAATAAATAAGCATTGCAAATTTGTAATAATTTGCTTGCTAGTTTGTAGATGGAAAGGAAATGAAGGTCAAATTAAAATAATATTTTAATAGCCATTCATTTGTTAAGATTTCAAAAATGAAATCCGAAAGGAAAACTCGTTTCAAGAAACTTCTGAGTGTCTCCGATGTTCACGATATGATAAAAGTTATAGTAATAAAAATTTACATTCATCGCTTTCAAGAACGGTAAATAACGTAATACACTAATATTTCTATACACCATTGAAGTACAAATATACAAAACAACAGAAAATACTTAGCTGTTTCACCCAAATATCCGAACCATTAATATATAAATTTTTTACAAGAACGATTATACTTATAGTACATACTGCTATAGATTTAATGGAATCGGTTACGTTAAAATTGTTTCATACAGGTGAAGACTTTTTATCTATGTTCAAGATTATATTGAAATCAGAGTTTAAAAATTAACATGGTATTCCTATTTAATTTTAAAATAAAGTAACTACTTTTGAATGATCATATCGCATAGTCTACAGATCAGCAAGTAAGGAACAGAGAAAATGCGTCTTATCTGCAGGTCAGCTGAAAATGAATTGCCACCGACTCTCTAAATCCCAACAGATTGCATTCCTTTTCTAACTTCACCCACATCAGTGAGACAAAGAACCGAGACCGAAACCCTCTCAAAAAACTCCGACAAGAGTGTTATTTACACAATCGCATCAACACCTCTCATCTCCACCTCCCTTTTAGTAATATTAATCACCGTCTCCCGTTCCCGTTCCCAGTTTACCTTCTCATATATTCCGGCATCCTTACGCGAAGATGTCAGTGAAAAGTGTTTTGAGGTTCCGTAACGGAAAAAAAATCATCTTGGTATCCAAATCCGAATCCAGTGGCAAAAACTTATCACGAAGTGGCAAATATGACAGGGGGAAAAATTACGTTTTTACTATCTGATAATTGAAAACATTTTTTGAAGAATATTTTTACAACACATTTTTCGGATGAAAATGTGTATGCAGCAACCATACCTGCCATACCGGTTCCGGCGCAACTGCTATACATCCCAAAGTCTTTGTAACTATTCGTAAAAATTAACAAAAAATACCTCCAAAAGATTGAAAATGTCCACGTGAAAAGTAAATTAAAAAAATTAATAAAATTAAAGGATTATATTGAGTTATAAAGTTTTGAAACACGGCATATTTATAACTGCATGATCAATAATCTAGTATAATAGTTAATAATATATTCTTAATCGTGCTATAAATTTGCAAATCCTTTACTTTAATTTAGTGCATGTTAAAAATACAAATTAAAATATAAAGGTATAAATAGAACATTTCTTACGCGTAGATATTTTTTTTTTAATTTATATTTTTTTACTAAACTTGGTTAAAGGAATATAAAAAAAATGTGGATCAAAATCATTTGCATATTTTTTTTAGAACACAGACAATTATCAAACACTACAAGAAATATTCGAATTTATAAAATAATTCTAAAACAACTCAAAGAATGTATAATTTCTTATACAAAATATCCTACATGTAATATTGAATCGTCCATTTCCATTTTTTCCATTATACAATATTTTTTATCTAGATATACGACTAACAATTAATATATACGACTAACAATTAATATAAGGAAATTGATCTTTGAAATGAAATTATATAAAATGTAAAACAATTTTAGAATATTCGACAAAATTCCCAAAAAGTCATAAGAAATCAACACAAAGTAACTGACACAAGCAGTTTAGTAGCCAATTAACATAAAGCAGATAAGTATGTCTTGTAATAACATATTAAACAATTAAAGAAAAATGCTGTCCCAAAAAAGAAACACCTTTATTCCGAAAAAGAACGCCTGTTCCAAAAAAAGAACACCCTGTTCACTTAAAGAACACCCTGTTCACTTAATGAACACCCTGTTCACTTACTGAACACCCTGTTCACTTACTAAACACCCTGTTCATTTATTGAACACCCTGTTCATTTAGGACTAGGAAAAAAGTTATAAAATTAAATATTATGGAATTAAATGAATTCCTTAACTGAAATTACATTGTTTTTTTATTTGTTTTTATTTATTTAGAGAAAATATTCTCTCGCTGATTATAAGTTATCTGGCGTCCAGAGAATTATTATTTTTTTTTACCCTAAGAGAAAGGACATAATAGATAAATTAATTCATTATGATTTCCTTCTGCAAATTTATTATTCATCAAAATTTAAATTTCTGTTGAAAGTTTGCATTATGTTTATACTTTAAAGAGTCCTCGCGGTGAAGTTTTCGGACCCGGGAATGCCAAGGATGTGTTATGGGAGTGGAAAGTGGCCTGACACATTATAATAACGAAATTTTATAACTTGAACACATTATAATAAAGAAAATTGGCTTATATAAATATTTGTTTCATTACAAATGATTAAAAGCTATATTTACTCTAATAATATTTTTTTGTCAAAGAAATGTCATTTTATACAATTTAAAATATATTCAAAACGTAATATCTCTTTATTTTGTGCTAAAAATAAAAAAAATAAATTTTAAATTATAATAGATTTTAGGCTTTTTTATTTATATAATTTTTTTCTTTAATAAAAAAAATATACTAGGATAGCTTAGGAAAATTCTTTGTACTATTTCGTACAAAGAATATGTGTTATAACGTTTTTTAATATAACGAACATTTGGTTTAATAGTTTGTTTTTCATGACATTAAAAATCCCCGTAAATAAAAAATTTTCTTTCATAATTAATATTTCAGAAACATAAGTTTTATATTGAATTTCCTACCATGATATGTAAATAAAAATTATCTATGCAATATCCAAAACATAGCAACTCTGGCTTTTCACACCAAAATATACATATAATACTGCAACTAAATATTTTTGGCAATAAATTATTTAAGCTTTTTTTTAATGCTGATTTTTTTCGGTTGTCGCATTAAAATATTCTTGAATGCATTTTATACAACTTTTATTACATATATTTCACAAACGCAACTATTAAGCAACCCAATCGTCCTGTATAAGTATTAATTAAACTAAGTTTTAAAATAATTTCAGATATTGCAATAAAAGTGTTCAATCAATAATAATTATTGAGACCGAGCAATAAACATGAGTTTTATTAAATGTTAAAACTAGATTATCATTAAAAAATGAGCGCGATCTCTTAATATTATTTAAAACACCGAAAGCATTGTCTGTTAGAGGGACATCATAAGTTAAGAAAAAATATATCCAAAAAGAACAGATCAGAAAAAGAACAGGGTTTCTTAAAATTTAAGAACAGGCTGTTCCTGTTCTTTTTAAAGAACAGGTGAAAAAGAACAGGGTGTTCTTTTTTTTCACATCCCTACAAAATATAATTAACATACCTAGCATTTTCACAACCTTTTGGTTTGTAAACGGCATCGCATGGTATCTAAATAAAAAATATTAAGATAAAAAAAAAACACAAATTGTAACATAGAAGTAAAATTAATATTTCATAATAAATTAGATAAAATTTTATAAAATGTTATTTAGCGAAAAATACATATAAAAACACATTAACAATACACTGTAAAACACTCATACACTATAAAAATGTCAAACACTGTAAAAAAAAATATTACTTATCAGAGATACCCGTTCTTCACATGGGGTTAACTAAACCGACGACACAAAATAAATAAATAAAATAACTTAGTAATAACTTTATATAATAACTTAGCAATACCCGCTAGGTCATCTAGGTATTCCACCAGTACATTTTGAAGCCACGATAATTAAGTTTTGAATTATTATTGAATCAACTTCCAGTCGATAACTTGAATAACCAATCAAGTTAAAATTGAGAAGCTTTCCATAAAAATAATGCAATGTTAAACTTGTAATGTAAAAGAAAGTTTTATTTCGAAAAGCAAATGTATCCATTTTGTTTATAGTATATAAACACAAAATATAATGAGTAAGATCTTACTAAAAGTGTTAGAGTAGGCATAGAACATTCATAGCATGGAGCTCGACAGTTTCGTAATCGTTAACCATAATAAATAAGCGTTCATTTATAATGCATTATATGTTTATTGCTTAAAAATAAAATATGTTATGCATCACATATATATTATGTCTGTAGTAAAGATGTCTTTTACGCCCCTTAGAAACAATATTAAACAAGAGGTATTAAAAGAAAGAGAATTCCATGGAATCGTCCTCTCATCTCAGAAATATAATATTTTTTTTTAAATACGTTTAAAATAATTCATTTTAACGTGTGATGTTTTAGAAGAACCCGTTGATCATGCTGCCATCTAGGGGCAGGCTGCTAAACTTTTATTTTTTGGCTTTAACGAATGGGTGTGTTGTATTACTTATTAATTTCATTTTAACACATCACATTGTCAACAAATATAGAATCATCCTTATAGAATCATCCTCAATTAACCAAAAAAAATCACAACATCTTAAGAAGAAGCAATTTGATGGCAGTTACTTCAAAGGAGGTTTGTATTCAAGCAACCATTCAGCGCTACCGGTCACGCTTTATGTAAATTTCGCTATGTAAGTCATTTTGAAACCATTTCATATAAAATGTCATGGCATATATTGAGCTAGGATCAAAAATGCAAATATATGAATATTATTTACAATCACACAGAATACTTTAAATATACAAATCTTTCAATTTATCAATATTAATTCCACTTGGTTAAAGTTCTTTCTACATGTAGTTCATAGAGTAACGTCTTACCTTCCACTGAAATAGAAAAGAAAATATTTTTAAAAAATAAAAATACTTCATATCAATTGCCAACAACATAAAAGTTTAATTTTTTTTTAAGCAATCCAAAATAACTTCTGGGAATAGTAGATCTCGCAACCAAAAACAAAAATAATAATAAACAAATACTCCAACTTTAGTGACTTCAAGAAACATTCATGCCAATTTGAAGAAACTCAACCAAAGAGTTTGGTCGCGATTGCTTAACAAACAAATTTACCGACAAACAGACGAAATGCTAAAGGGTCGAATTCATATAAGGACTTTGCTAAGGATCGGTCAATTAAACGTATCTTTAAAATAGTTCTAATTTCAAAAATATTTTAGAGTACCATATAAAGAGTGTAATTTTTTTATTGAAGTGCGAAATTAGACATGGCACCCTTTTACAATAGTTCACTATGTTAATCAAAAGCAAAATATTGTATTAATCCCTTGAACTAGAGTAGTGACTCTCAGTGACCAAAATAACGACCTGTTATTTTGTTCTCTGTTCAGCAAATTGAACGAGAACTCTATGTTCTTAAACATAAAAAAAAACGCTTTTCTTTCGTTAGTATGTTTTTTATCTAACTTCAATTAACCCTTTGCCCTTCACGAACACTTTGCGATTTGTGTTCTTTCTATGGAACAGTTATTCCTCTCTCTCTTTACGTTCTTTTCCACAGATTTTTTTTATACTCATAAAGGAAAAAAAATCCTAATCTGTTTTGTATTTGCAAGAGAACAAGTTGCAAAAAGGATTGATGTTCTAAACACAATATCCTGCTATTCTCGTTTATTTTAAAGAACTGGGAAACAAAAGTATTCCATTGTATACTATAAGTTCCATTGTATACTATAGCAGTTATTAAGATGAATGTATTTTTATTTTTGATATATTTATTGAAGATTGGGGAAAAATGGCCGAAGAATTTTAAAACTTTTAAATTTTGATTACTTGAAAATTATTTTTTTCAAAAAAAAATTAAGTGAAATACCTTAAATTAGATGTATGGCTGCTATTCTACTAAAAATTATAATTATGAGGTGTTTGTTTCTATACGATTTTCTTGACACAACGCAAATTCTCTCATTTTTTAACTTTAACATATAATAGCTTCTAATATATGTTCCATTGAAACAAAAATATCATCGTATTTCCCAAACATTTCTAAGCAAACTCAGACAAAGGCAGCTACTTTTATTTACAAAAGCAAGAAACTTAATTTTATCGAATTTTTGCTTGCGAAGTTAGTATTTTAATGTCAGTACTCAAACTTTAAAACATATAATATTAGTTATCAAAACTGAGTATATGGCTCAAATTTGACTATCCTGTTTTGAACCATTATCGAAAAAGTAAGACAAATCTCAAGTACCAATAATAATCGTTTGAAAATGGTTTTTTGGGATTTATACAAAGTTAGTTGTTTACATCTTAACTTGATACTAACACACAATATTTCAATATAATACATAATATTTACCTCCTCCAACTGTGCCATACTGTAGCATAAAATGCTGAAAATTATCTCGGCAATATTTAAAATTAAAATTCCTCTCGCAGACATTTTATTAATAAAATATATTAAAAATATAAAACTCCTATATATGTAGCTAAAGCAGTCGCAGTCTTTGGCTGTATTTTATCTTGAATTGAAAAATTCGATAAGTGTGAATACCTTTTATCCTCCAAAGTCACACGAATATTTCAACAGCATCATCTCGAGTTTTATGGCAAAATAAACACTTACGGAGTTGTACGTCTGGCCCAAAGTAGACACGTATTTACATTTTAAGGAAACATCTACATTAATAAGCAATGGACGTCTGGGACCTCGTCATCTGCATTAAAAGATATGACATGGCACAATTGCGATGAGTTATGTTCCTACATCAGTTATCTAGAGTTAGTCAGTTAAAAATATGCGACAACCCTTGCCCAACCTGTGTGCATTTCTAATAAATTACTTCTTCCCATCTTTACCAATACTCATAGGCTTAAACTTGTATTGGGCCCATGGGCCCGAGCCCCCCAATAATTTGAAAACCCGGCTAAGCCCCCCCCCCCCCCCCCCCCCCCAATAATTCAAAAGTTCCAACTTATATTTTGCAAAAAAAAAAATTCAAAAATACCTTTCTTTTTTTTAATATTCAACATTTTTCAACAGAAGCATATGTAGCCAGGCAGGCTAGAACCAGTGTCTACGTGGAAGAATGGGAAGAAGAATAGGCGGTGTAGTAGGGGGGACGGGTAGAATTGCCCTCTAGTGAATACTGGTCACACCCCTTTTTTCTAGTAACAGTGGCCAACTTTGAAGAGATTTCCGCATATTGATCACATGGGTCCCGAGTACAAGAACTTCTGATAGCCTATATCCCAGGGTTAAAGCAAAGAATGGTGACAAGTAATTGGCCCTATACTGTGAATGCTCCGTTTAAAGTTTCAGCCTCGTCTCACAGTGGGTGGCCAGGGGTCGACATTTATGCAACTATCTGAAACAGACATTAGACATAACTCTTCAGAAAGGCCTGTTGGGCTTCTTCAGTAGACGTGAGTGACGGCTAGTAGTGGATTCCCGTCTAAGATTTATCCTATTGTACTTGTTGTACTGCAGTGTAAATGGCAAAATCTTCATTTGGATGCTTGAAGAAATTATTGGTTCATTTAAATGCTTTGCCGCAATGCAACTTATAGCAAGTTTATTAACAGGTAAATTTCATTTCATTAATTATTCTTAAATAATTAAGCTTTTTGTGTTAATTGAAATGCGATACACTGAGCCCTTTCAAAATAATTCCTGGGGGTGCTCGAGCCCCCCCCCCCCCCCCCCCCACCAGGAATTATTTTGAAGGCGCTCGCCCCCCCCCCGCCCCCTCAGTGGCGGCCCGTGTTCAAAAATGTTAGAGCAGCCGAAAACATGCAACTCCCCCCCCCTATCGCCTTTTTCCACAACCATACATGATCGGACATTCTTTAAAATTTATTACTCACTCAAATCAAAGATTCCTTTCAACTTTTATGAAAGATAACATGTAAAAATAATAGAAAACACTTACTACTTATTTTTTGAAAATTAAATCAATCCTCCTATCAAACTTTCGAATCGGTCAATTTTAATATTAATTTAAGTAAAGAAACAACAACACACGTGCAAACTTATCGAAAAAAATATTTCCTTTTGGAGAGATTTTTCAAAATTATCGTTTTCCTCCACCCCGCCTCGCCGATTCAGCAACGAACCAATCATTTAATCGAAATCCCTTGTACAGCTAATTTGAAAAAAATCCTTTTGCGCTACGTTTGTGTCGTTACATTGTCGTCCATTTTAGCGTGTAGGGGAAGTCATACTACGTAAGGTTGCCATGGCAACGATGCAGCCAATTTCGAACTTCGCTTTTTGGCTGCAATTTTGATTGAATGGAGTTTTTTCCTCTCCTGAAATCCTGCATTATGGAAACACGTTTGCTATTTATCGGAGATTTTTTTTTACTTAGAGTTGAAATTTCATCTTCAATTCCAATTCTAATCTTCATTTAAGAAAATTAGTAAAATATATAATTTTAGTTTTAAAATACACTAATAAAATTAGGTGCAGGAAAGGAAGCACCCCTTATTTATTCTAAACGTGTTTTAAAGTGGGGGGAATTTGCTTTGAAAGGTACACAATGAGTTCCTTTCTCAACTGTTTCCAATCGAAGACGACATATCATTAGTCATATGTCACCTTTTGTGAGAAACACCAGAAAATTACCTGTTTGTCGTCAACAGCTGTACTTCGTTTACAAAATGCCTACCGCCATCTGGTTACTCCATGGGTTACTCGACCAGCCATGTCGGGTAGTACCAGGGGGTAGTACGCTCATCTTCAAAGCATGTGAATGGCCACCAAAGCTGTGATTGTATAGTTCGTCCCCATTTGTTTGTAATTTACTGGCCCTCGCCCTTATAGTCGATTTTTAGCTGATTGATGATCCCCCATTGTGAATGACTCATGTATGCGCTTGTGTAGACAGTTTTTGTATGTACGCTTTTCTGAAATTTGCCTCTAGGGGCCGAAGTCATGGAAGGGCTACAGCAACAAAAAAGAAATCCCTGGTGAGATCTTACAACCGCATTACAGTTTCTTTTTTTAGTGTAAAGACAGCAATCTTAGGAAGCATTTCTTTTTATAAACGAATGGTAGTAGATTTCTTCTGTCAACATATTCCTCTGTTTTGTCAGTTAAGTAATTTTTTCTGTATTCTAAAAGTCAATTAAAAATAATGCCATCTTTTCTAACGATAAATGTTTTGTAATTATGCTTATCAATTGGCAGTAACTCTAATTATAATGTTTAGTTTTGTTATACACTATTATGTGAATAACACTAAGCATATGCTTATGTTTAAAAACAAGTTGAAGTTCATTTTAATCTTGAATTGCATATAATAAATGAAATGTCATTGTAAAATTAGTGTAAGGAAAATGTGTTTTACATAAAGTCTAAATTGCTAATTATTTTATTGTATCAATAGAATACTTGTTATGGTTTATTTCATTTCATTAATATTTAAAATGAAAAATTTATAGGTTTTCACAATATAATATCTAATTTTTTTTTTTTTTTGTACTCGGTACTCTGGCTCACGTAAATTTTTTTTTATATTACGTCTTTTTTAAATGTCAGAAAAGCATAAATATAATAGTTTAGTTTGAAAACTTCCTATAAATTTATCAATTTAAGCAGCTAAAATAAACGTAATTTCAAGTATTTATATAAATGTCTACAACGCTAAAGCTTTAAAGAGTAATTTTAAAAATAATGTAAAAAATACGTTTTTAAATAAAAAAAAATATATTATTTATGGACGTTTCATAAATTATAATCGTATTTCCCATAATTTGTTCCTTTTGAAATAATAAACCATCAGATTCATGCACTATTTTCTAAACAGCTTATATAGTTGAAGTTTCGTCTTTTAGAAAATTGCATTTTGTTAAAGAAAGTTAAATAGAGACGAATTCCTCAAATCTGAAAAAATTCAAAATTTAACGTACAATACAGACATTTGAAATTACTATTAACCTGTTCCTGGTTACTTTATGTTCTAAAGCTGTGAAAACAAAAACGGATACAAGTTAAAACATTTAACAAGTAAAAATTTAAAGCATTGATGGTTTTTTAATTGTTTAATAGCTCACAACTCCGTACTATTTTATATTGTATAACAATATATATATTGAAAACAAATTCAGCCTCCCCTGAAAAAAAGTTCCTACGCCACTGAATTTGGCCATAAATCTAATTAAATGGACAAACTAGAAAATCATGACAAAGGGAAAATTACATTACCATAAATTTTCGGATTTCAATTATATTTACTACCCCCCCCCCCTTCTTCTCCCCCCAAAAATACTCAATTTTCTTCAGTTAAAAGTTAAATTTTGGGCCCCCCCAAAAATTTTGACAACTTTACGCCTATGCCAATACTGCTGATCCTGTTTCTACTACTCTCCATTCAGAGGTGGCGCCCAGTAGGGGAGCTGAAGCCCCCCCTTCGGAGCAAGCTAGCCCCCCTGTCGAGCAAAATTGCGAAGTTCGTCGGGGAAAGGGTGTTATATTCATTGTTAAAACGAACAATTTTTTTTTTTAATATTTTATAAAATTTGCTGTTTTAATGACATATATTTACATTACAGACAAAAATACTTCACATTTTCCGCAGTCTAGCTCCAGCCAGACGCAAAATTTACGCAATTAATTTACTTTTCGTCGGGGACAACCTTACCCTCACGGCGCGCCTTTGCTTTCTTTTCCAGACTGTGACACAAGAAGATATCAGTTTCGTCGAAGTGAGAACGTCGGTCCCTTTCATGTTTCAACTTTCGACCCCGTGCACTTCTCGACAAAAGGAAACATCCCTCTCCCGAAATTTCGAATCCAGTTCAGCTAATGCATGTTCTTAAAGAAGTAAAGGCTCTAAGGGCTAAAGGGCTCAACTGTTCCAGGGATGGGAAATTTAGGTAGTAAAAATGTCATCTGTCACTTGTCATCTCCGAAAAAAAGGGCTAACAAAGAAGGAAAAATAGTTTATTCAAGAAAACTTTTTTTCTTCTTCTTTGAGTTGGCTTTTTACAAGGGGGGTGAGACTAGTGAAGGTTTAATCGTGAAGAATCCGCTGTCAAATTGTGGGTTCAGAAACTAGTACCGTCAAACTTTTGAAACAACAGTACGGCCTTTCAGTATATACGGACTGTTAGTATGTACGGCCTTTCAGTATATACCGCCTTTTAGTATGTACGGCCTTTTAGTATATACCGCCTTTTAGTATATACGGCCTTTAGTTTTTTTTATACGGCCTTTTAGTACGGCCTTTTATAAGAATAAATGTAAATCTCTGTTTTTAATTTTTTTTTAAACCTCTAAATTAAATGAACGAAAAAGATGCTAAAACATAACGTCTTAACCCTTTAACTCCCAACTTTTTTTTGTCGTTGTAAAAAACAATAATTTAAAATTTTCTTACGTCAACTTTAATTTGTGTAAGCGCTCGATTTGTAATACTTAATCTCCGGAGCAAAACTCTACAGCAGGATTTTTATGTAATACGCGTTAGCAAACACAGTTTTTATTTTTAATTTTTCTACTTTGAATTTATTTTAAATGTTTGAATAATTTTTACAATTTAATTGTTTAATACTGAAAAAATTAGACGACATTTCACTCATGTGGAAAAAATAAATAACTTATTTTTAAAAAATCAAATTCAAATAAAGTTTCGAAAAAGAATTGTTTTCTCTGTAATACTCTTAATTTTATAAATTTTTAGGGTGGGCGCTGGGTCTTCTACGGTGGCACTCACCGCACACCCCTAAGGACGTCTCTGGTCAGGGGTGTTAGCAATTTATGGTTATTTTTTATGTATGCTTCAAATTTTATTTTTTATGCATATTTGGGATTTTTTTTGGGGGGGTGGGGGGGGGGGGGGGGTAGGAGATGTCTCACGTGGCACCTTTGAAAAAAAAATTCCGGTATCTTGCATTTAATTATGTGGAATTCTCAATTAACCGGGCCGTTTAAAAAAATAATATCCGATTTCAAAAAAAAAATTGTTGGTGTCCCACTTGGGCACCCTTTTGAAAAAAATATCCGACATCCAGCATTTAACTAACCGGAATACTCAATTAAATGGACCGTTTGAAAAAAATTTCCAATTTCAAAAATTCCTTTTGTGTTTGTTAGAGACAGATTTCATTTTTTAGCGCATTTTTTTAAAGTCTGTTTTTTTCTTCTGTTTTTTTCAATAGATGAAATCATTTAATCTTTAAAGTAAATTATACTTGTAATACATTACAAATAATAACTTCTGATAAAAGCACACAAGCGGTGAAGCAAGATTCCAACAAAAAAATCAAATATTTACCAACAATTCCAACAGGAAATTTTACGTAAAAAGCAGAAAAAATTAACCTTTTTTTTAGGAATATCTGCTTTATTAATTAACTTATACAGTTTAATTATAGTATATCATTTAATGCTTATATTCCATTCGGTACTACAGAAGTTACTAAAATGAATGGATTTTTAATTTTGATGTATTTATTGCGGTTGAGAAAAAAATGGCCGCATATTTTTCCAACTTTTAAAATTTTATAATTTGAAAATAATTTTTTTCAAAAAAAAAAAATTGAGATACAATTAAAAATATGGAAGAGGGTTACCGACCGTGACAAAGACAGCTACTTTTATTTACAATAGTGAGAAACTTACTTAAATTTATCGAATTTTTATTTGCAAAAATAGTATTTTATTGCCAATACTCAAACTTACTAATATATACTATTACGGTTGAGATTGAAAATTAAGCATACTATTATTCTTTCCAATTGGTTATCATGTTTTGAACCATTATCGAAAAAGTAAGACAAGTTATAGATCTCATATATAAATAATATTTATTTGAAAATAATTTTTGGAGACTTTCAATTTATATAATTAGTTGTTTACATCTTAACACATGATACTAACACACAATATTTCAATATAATACATATTATTTACCTCCTCCAATTTTGCCATGATGTAGCATAAAATGCTTAAAATTATCTGAGCAATATTTAAAATTAAAATTCCTTTCACAAACATTTTAAAAATAAAATATATTAAAAATATGCTGCACCAATATACAGCTAAAGCAGTCACAATATTTCGCTGTATTTTATCTTAACTTGTAAAGTTCGATGTGTGTAAATACCTTTTATTTTCCAAAAGTCAATCGAATATTTAAACAGCGTCATCTCGAGTTTTATCACAAAATAAACACTTGTGCAGCTGTACGTCTGTCTGACCCAAAATAGACAGGTATTTACATTTTAATGAAACGTCTACATTAATAAGCAATAGACATTTAAGAACTCGTCATCTGCATTAAAAGTTATAAGGGAGACTGTTGTACATAGAATCACTTTTTAAAAATCTCATTTTAACTCACAAAATCTCAATCAACCTTTATGTTCATTCATTTATAAGTATTACTAATTTTTATTTTTATTTCTTAAACATTTTAAAACATTTTTTTTAAAAACTGAACGCAAATTATCAATGGCAAAAAATCATTATCAAACAATCAAAACCCAGTTATAGTTGTACCTTGAAAAAAGTTCCTTTTAAAAAGTAATTATAAACAACGATTTTTGATCATTTGGTCAACTCGGTCAAATTCAGATTGTTTGAATGATTTAATTCGCCGCGCTAAAGTAGCAAATTTTACTCTAAAAATTTTACACGCTTCTCTAATAGAAATTTTCTTCTCAAGCGATGCTGTAACAGCTACTATTGCTTTTTGATTTGCATAGACGACATATTTACAACATTCTAAATATTTAGAAAAACAAATTCGAAACGTATGAAGAAAGTCAATACCTTTAATATTGACATTTAGATAATTTTATTCTTTAGAAGCAAACACTAGAATAACAAAATCAATCGATCTCTCATAATCGGAATATTGCTCGTAATAAAGCATTTCTTTATGTTTTTTACTATACCAATCGGTGAGTAATGGGAATCGCACATGAATGGTATTATATGTTATACAATATCATAAAAGCTTTGTTTTGTTATAAAGAAAACACAATAACCAACTTAATATACAAGTCATTGTATTTACTAGGTACAGTCTAATCTTATTCATTTCCCATAATCGCATCAATAAACCAGACAACTAAACATCAATCTTATCAATTTGCTTATAGCTAAAGCCATTAGTGTCGTCACACCAGCTCATTAACAATAGGTGATATGTCAGATGTGATTGCGAAAATCAAATCATTTATATTTCTAACTGCTACTACTTTAGTAGAAGCATTCATATTTCTTCTTGCATCATTTTGCAACTTAAACTACATAAGAAAAACGAACAGCTGTAGCATAAGATTTTTAAAGGAATAGAATAGGAAAATTATAACTCATAAATACTACATGACTGTGTTTCACACTGAACTGATGAAACCATTACTATTCTTATATTTTATCAATGGCCTTCCTATGGGAAGAAAAGGGACTAAGAAATTGTTATTGATAATTCAAGTTGTTTTATTTCATCTGACTTGGCTATTAGCCACAGTGACTAACTTCTGGTGTCTCTCAGAGTCACTATACTCCTTGCATTTCTTCACAATAATTGCAAAGGCTCTAGCTCTTGCAACGTGGTGGCATGTACACTTTAACAAGAAAGAATTAGAAGACATAATTATGCTTTTAAATTCAATGTGGAAGCACCTCGGCCTGGAAGTGAGCACATCTTCTCGCCTGATTGCCAAGACTTCGCCATGGTTCATGGTCATTATAACCGTTTTACCTGCAATTTTATGGATAGCTCTTACGCCAGCACTCAGCGACAGCTGTTTCCTGTTCTGGGCTGGCGTTCGACCGCACGTTCTGTTCGTAACCATCTACTTTTTCTTGTTGTCGCTACAGCAGTATGTGAATTGGTGCCTTCCGTATGCCACAGGGACCCTTTACATATGCCTGTGCTGGAAAACATGCCGAATCGCGAAGAAATTGTCGAGATCTTTGAGAACAAGGACTATGAATTACGATGATGTCGGCAAGGTCTATCGTCTTCTGTTGAAGATCATCGTTAAGCTGGACGCTGCGATGTCTCCGATAGTGCTCTTCTGCCTGACTCGCTGCTTCATGGAATTCTTCAGATCCATGACCATGTTCTTCGAATATTCGAAGGATGTCTATAAAATAGAGTTGGTTGCCTGCGCCCTGTTCTATGCTGTGGAGAGCAGCGCTCTCTATGTTGCAGTAGTTCTTTTCGCCGACCAACTTCAAATCGACTGTAACGTGTTAAGGAAATCATTGCTGAGGCATACGGAGCAGAAGGAGAGGAGTGTGTGGAAAGCGGTGGAAAAATGTTCACAGTTGTTCGAAGACAAAAAGGACATTAAATTGACTGCTTGGAAAATGTTGCGTCTTCAGAAACGACTTCTTTTTACAACTGTGACTTCAATACTGACATATAGTATTATTCTTCAACAATTTCACAGCACGCCTTAGGCCGTTTTTTCATACACTGAGAAAACTGAAGCCGGTGACAGTACCGGCGTGAAAATTTTCTATGTTCGGCCGCCAGGGTGTGTAAAAAAACGGCCTTAACGTCTTTGAAATTTACTTTTTGTTTGAAGAACAGTTAGCTCATTTCAGTACTTTTCCTCGAATTTTTGGTGTTCGAGAAATAAGTAGTAAAGACCGACGTATAAGAGGAACAGCTGTGTATAAAAGGACAGATGGATATAAAAATCAGTAAACGAGAAAACTATTTTGTCGGTTAGCAAATTAAGAAATATGGTCCTGTAGTTGCCTACAAAGTTGCCTGACGTTGAGATCACTAGATAAATGTTTAAAGTACTTCTGTTTTAATAAGTAAAAATAGATCAATGTTTGGTTCAGTTTTGTTAATTTACATCGCACTAGAGCTGTTCAGTGGGCTATTGGCAACGGTTCGGGGCCGATCTCGAAGGAAAGACCAGGGAACGATGCCTCGTATTTTTGAACCATGGTCAGATGACGAGGAAACACCTGAACTGCCACCCAACGTCTTCAATAGACGTCGGGACTTTGGACAACGATCAGATTTATCATGCATCAATCCCGTATACACGCCGATATTTTTTGTGGTTGTTCTGGACGACATTCCTAGTATTTTGTAGTGAAGCTGGCAACACTCCGATCTATAGATCACTATTTTTTTTACTTTTCTTAGTCAAGTCCGTCGCACAAGATCGAACCAGGAACCCTTTGACTCCCAGTTGACGCCTTTGTCCACTCGGCCACGGAGTCCCAAAAATAGATTAAAGATAATTCACATTTATATTTTTCCTAGTACATTTAAGGGGATGGATAGCCCAGTGGATAAAGGTGTCGGTTGGGAATCAAAGGATTCACGGTTCGAACCTGTGCGAGGACTAGACAAAAGATTAGTAAAAAAGTAGTGATATTGCAATCGGAGGGTTGCCAACTTCGCTACCAAAATACTAGAATGTCGTCCAGAACATCCACAAAAATTATCGGCGTGTATACGGGACTGGTGCACGATAAATCTGATCGGGGTCCAAAGTCCCGACGTCTATTGAACGCGTTGGGTGCTAGTTCAGGTGTTTCCTCGTCATCTGACCATGGTTCTAAAATAACGAGGTGTATGTATGAATGTGTGTGTGAATGTGTTCCCGGGTCTTTCCTTCGAGATTGACCCCGAACCGTCGCCAATAGCCCATTGTGCAGCTCTAATGCGAGGTTAATTAACAAAACCAAACAAAAAATTCGAGGCATCGTTCCCGGGTCTTTCCTTCGAGATTGGCCCCGAACCGTCGCCAATAGCCCACTGTGCAGCTCTAGTGCGACGTTGATTTACCAACCAACCTGGTCAATTTACGTCATCTGACCACGATTCAAAATTACGAGGCAGTGTTAAAGGGTCCTTCCTTCGAGATAAGACACCGAATCGTTGCCAATAGCCCTTTGTTCAGTTCGCTGTTAATTAATAAACTTAGTTGGTTTGGTTAATAAACGTCGCACTAGAGCTGCACAGTGGGTTATTGGCGACGGTTCGGGGACTATCTCGAAGGAAAGACCCGGGAACGATGCCTCGTATTTTTGAACAATGGTCAGGTGACGAGGACAACACCTGAGCTGGCACCCAACGCCTTCAATATACTCGGGACTTTGGACCCCGATCAGATTTATCGTGCACCAGTCCCGTATACATGCCGTAAATTTTTGCGGATGTTCTGGACGACTGTTCTAGTATTTTGTAGCGAAGCTGGCAACCCTCCGATCACAAGATCACTACTATTCTTTATCAAGTCATCGCCTGGCATCGAACAAGGAACCCTCGTATTCCCAGCTGACGCCTTTAATCACCCGGCCACGGAGGCCCTGACCAACACCGACTCAAAGACAAGGCCGTGCCTCACGTGACCTTTCCGGAGCTGACGTCATCACGCGTAGGCCGTGGAAGCGGGTCGAGACGAAGATTTCGCTGCTTTGGTTTTTTTTTAAAAGCAAACTTCTTTGTTTTCTCAAAATGGGTGAAAATTCCGTGTGTTTTAGTCAGCGATTGTTATTTATTATCTGAGTTATGGTTTACAAACGAGATGTGTTCCCAACTGTCAGGGACATTACACGAACACCCCAAAGTTCAGCTGTTTTCGTTTCCTAAAGATCGGACGTTGCGCAGAAAATGGATTTGTGCAATTCACAGGGACGACTTTACTCCTACATAACATATTACACCAGGGTATGTGTCAGGCACGTAGATAAGGGGGTGGTTCAGGAGGTTCAAACCCCTCCCACTGAAAGTCAAGAAAAAAAATTACAAATCGAATTACTGTACAAAATCATAAACATACTTTAAAAAACTAGAAAAATTTCAATTTCTAGTATAATACTTCTTGTTGAGTTGAATGAGGAAAAACCTGGTATTTTCAGGGGGTCCTATCCCGGAAAATAGTTTTCAAAAGGCTTCTTCAAAAACATGTTTTGAGGTCATTTTTATCTCAAAATAAGCGTAACATGACGTCATCGTGTTTCACTATATAACATTTGAATTTCGGCGACGAAGGGAAGAGATTTTAAAACGGGATCCATATATTATTTTAAACAAGGAAGCTAAAAATTTAAATCTGTTCTCTAAATTTATTTCATAATTAGGGAGTGATATTTACTAATTTTAAAAATAGTTAATAACTGATATTGGTAATGATTTCATGAAAAATAAATGTAGCTCTTTCGATACTTATATGCCAACGTATTACTGTTTACTTGAATAAAAATTAATAAGTTTAAAAAAAAACGGCTGGGGGTAAAGAGGGGGAGGGGGCTAAGTTATACAGTCACTGAACCACCCACATGAAATATCTATACCTACGTGCCTGGTATGTGTGATTATGCTTATCTCTAATGATAATCTCTCTCTGCGTTCTTTGATGTAAATTGATAACATGCAGATGTCAGGTTTAAATTGGATTAAAACATCACTGGTTTAAAAAACAAAAACATTTAAGTATTTGACATCGTTATTACTAATACAATTAATATTATAATACAATCGTTATTACTAATACAATTATTATTATAATACAATCGTTATTACTAATACAGACTGACAGTCCTTGTGTTTCGGATTTTTACATAAATGTTGGCGAGGAAGAATTTAAAGGCATTGAAAATTCAATGCCTATTCAATGCCTAATTATATACAATAATAGGCATTGAAAATTCAATGCCTATTATTGTATACCTTTCCGGCTATTGTGCTCATTCGGCGATGAAAAAAATTAATTGTAAATATTGTTCAAAACAAATGATTATTAACAAGACCTTAAAACTTAGCTATAAATATAAATTAATTGAATCTCTGGATATAGGTGGTTTAGTTTACCCATCAGCAGATATTGTAATTGCTGTAAGTTACAATTATATTGTTATGCAAAAATTGCTTTTAAAAGAAAATGAGACCAAATTTCTATAAATAACTGATCCCTGCTCATTTGTGGTTGAAAATACTTTGGAATTAATAAACTGCAATGATTTTTGTTGTTGTTGATGATCAATGTGAAGCGGGCCATAGTTCTGAGATTGTTTTTAAACTATTATTAATTTCAGCTACAAATTCATTATTAAAAAACTATTGCAGGCAAACAAAAATATATAAAAAATTTAAATTGAAAAAAAGTCTAAAAAAAATTGAGACATTGAAAAAAGGGATCAAATTTGTAGAAAAGGTACAAAAATATAAAATTGCGTAACTGTATATAAACGCTCAGTTTAATAAAGAATGTTTGTTAATTTGGTCTTTGATACTTTTATTTTCATGCTAATGTGAGTATTTTTTTGGGTATATTTATTTAAAAATCTTTAATGAAATGCAAATGTACGGTAAATAATGTTTAGGCAACATAACAGTTCACTTTCTAAAGAAAAATGCTATTCGTCTAGTCGAAAAACCAAGCGCTTCAAGCGAAGAAATAGAGCGGGGAAGGAGAAATCCAGCCTACTCGTGATGACGTCACAAATCAGAAGGCAAGGCCTTGTATTTGAGTCGGTGTTGCCAAACCGCGTGACCCTGTGCGGTGGCACACGCCGCACACCCCTAAGGGCGACACTGCATGCACAAGGCTAAAAAAAAATTAAATCCCGAGCTTTCCATCTCCTTTTGTTTTTAACATTGGCTTCTGAAAAGAGAGGCGGTTTAAAACGACCGTAAGAGTTCATATCTTATTTTCTTAACGAAAAAGTGTATACTAGTCTTTAAATTTAGCATTCAAGGAATTTAAGAAATATAATTGTTATTTTTGGACATCTGGGTAAACCATGACAGCAAAACATGTTTTTGAAAATGTTTTAAATATATTTTATTGGTGAAATTAAAATATATGCGATGTCGATCAGAACAAAAGAACATTCGTTCACGACTGTCCTTTTGAAAGATTCTAAAACAGGTGAACTTGAAATTAAGGAGGTGGAGTAAAGCAACTCGCGGACTTCGGACGCCTAGGGTGCTACTAAAGGGTTATTTTACTACTCTACTCTAAGGGTTAATCTTTAACACGCTCATTGCCGATGTCTAAAAGGATGCAAGTCGCCTGTTGTCTTTCACGTGTTATTCTGAAGAACGTATCACGCACCTGAGCGTGGCCGGCAACGAAAATTTTAAAAAAAAAGAAAAAAATACGACCAGATTGTATGATTGACATATAATGATACTTTTTGCATGAGATGGAGTACCATAATTATGCTTTGTGTGGAAAAAAAAACTAATAGTACTAATTGTTTGCATTTTATAAATATTATTCATGTTTTTTTAATAAATACAAAAAATCTCTTAAAAGATTAACATGAAAAATAAACTGGCTTAATTTATTTGATTTATTAATTCAATTAGACGATCGTTGAGTTAAAACATAAACACAACAATAAAATGAAGTATTTTTCGGCAATGTAAAATGTTTATTTGTCCGTGCGTGGTTTAACCGAGTTTGTAAATTTTTGACACTGTTTTTTTTATTATAATTATTATTTTAAAATACAGTTTAATATGCAAATCAAAGGATTAGGTGACATGTGTCATGCAGTTATTCAGATAGTTTATAGCTTATTAGTATGTATTGTTTTTCAAAACAACAAAATAATTCATTAATAAATATTTTTATTGATACAGTACATGATTTTTATTTGTATCGGTAAGTGTATTTACAAAATATAAATGATATTGTAAATAAATATATTTTATTGTTTCAATTAAAGTAGCCGTAAATCCATTGCGATACGATGTTGGAAGGAGCAACCTTACTTGGATCTGGATTTCCTGCAACCGAAATAAAGGATTTTTCATTCAAAACAATTTCATAAAAATAATGGAAGACAAAAACAAATAACTTCCCTTGATATACATTTTTTTATTACAGGATAGTGCAATAAACTATTTTGAAAGTTCTAAAAACTCGATTTTTTTTTTTTTTTTTTTTTTAATTTCATTTTTATTGAAGTAGAAAATCAATTAAACATTTATGTACTTTTATTTTTGATATGAGAATAGTTAGTACATTTAGTAAGTAGGTCTCAGATTAGTATGATTTAGCTAATACGCGACGCATGCATAGCGTACGTAAACTTTAAAGAACGTTTCTGAAACAACTAGTTTTTTATGATTATGTTCCTGTGTCTTGAAATTAAGGGATTTTATTTCAGTATTAATGAGTTCCTTTTAATAAATCATTTTTTTATTCGAAATCGCATCTAATATACTTTACAAAAACTAGATTTTTTTTATGGATGTTGTTACTGCAATTTATGTGTTTGCTTGCATTCAGTGTGAAAAAATGTCATTGAAACTGAAATCAAAATAACAGGTTGTAGCATTTAGCAATCACACAGAAACGAACAGGCGACCTGAAGTGTGTTACAAAGTGGGAGTATCGGGTACATGAAGAGTAACCACCATAAAGTTTTATATAATACATCTCAATTGAGTTACGTTATCTCGTAATTTAGAATTCACATAACTAAACGCTGCATGAAATATAATGTTATCTGTTAAAAGTTAACTTACCACTATTTTAATATGTAAAGGTGTTTATAGAATGATTACGGAATTCTCAGCATTGGATTTTTAACTCGCAACCAATCAACTTTTTATTGTCAACTCATAAAATTTAATAAAAATTATTCTTACATTTCCAAAAGAAATCGTGTTTAGAATGTCAAATTCGTTGGACGAATTACTTTGTTTTGATGATAAATTACCGTATATACTCGCGTATAAGCCGAGAAATTTAAGTCAAAATTTTCATCAAAAAGTAGGGGGGTCGGCTTATACGCGGGTCATTAAAATTTCTAATATAATTTGCCAAAAATGGGAAAAGGAGAGAAGTTGAAATTAGCGGATTCTTCTGAAACGCGCCGACACATTTCCGAGATCGAGAATGTGCGTCACGTGATAACTGGAGACCGTTCTGCGCATCGCGGCGTAATCGTAACGCAAAATTTAACTACTCACATAAATAATCAGTTTAACTTAATAAAAAGTATATATTTTGATAAATATTTAATTGGTTTGAAAGACACCAGAACATCGCGAGTGGTACATACTTTTAAGCCCGATGAATCGTCACGAACTTCGAGGAAGGCCGTTTCTCCAGCCACTTTCTTTAAACTTTTAATTTCTAGGCTTAAATATTTATTTTTCTAATTAAAATTTCACTAATTTGTCGAGGATTTGCCGATTTTAATCGGAATTTTTCATGTACGAAAATACAACTCGGCTTATACGCGAGTTTCCGATTTTGGACAAAAAATCGGCCTAAAATTAGGGGGTCGGCTTATACGCGGATCGGCTTATACGCGAGTATATACGGTAATGAACTATCAGTTTAAATCAGAATTAATTTGTTTAAATGTCAATAATTGTGTTTGAACAGTCAAATGAGAACTCACCAGTCCGATACAAGGTTTCTTTCAATTCTTCTCTAAGAATGGTTAATATCTTCTCGACACCTTTCTCACCCTGAAATAAAGCATTCAACATTCTTAAAATTTCTCACCCTAAAATAAAACATTCAACATTCTTAAGATTTCTCACCATGAAATAAAGCATTCAACATTCTAAACATTTCTCACCATGAAATAAAGCATTCAACATTAAGATTTCTCACCATGAAATAAAGCATTCAACATTCTAAAAATTTCTCACTTTGAAATAAAGCAATCAACATTCTTAAAATTTCTCACCCTGAAATAAAGCATTCAACATTTTTTTAAAATTTAAGTTTAATAATTTAATAAAGTTTTTATTTTTAACTCAATAAATATCAAAAATCGTATATATTTCATTAAATAGAGCTATAACGAAATATATAGACATATTTAATTCGTATTAATTTTGTAATGATACGCCTACAATGAGTTGCATAAATTATTAGATACACGGCCTGACGTTACCACAATCTAATAGAGAAAAACAGGATGGATTTTTTTTATCATTTGTGCAGACAGATGAATATGTTGCTCCTTGCAGAAATCACCCTTCCAATAGCCTAGATTTATTCAATTAATTTAAATAGTTTTCATAATCCCTAAATTCATTTTATTTCCATTTATATGAACACGTCTTTATATGTCATGGGTATGTATATTTCTATTAATATAGTTCGGTTTCGGATAGGCCATACAATTGACTTAGATAATAATAGTAGGTATTAGGTAACATGCTTTAGGTAACAGGCTTTAGGTAATAGGCTTTAGGTAACATGCTTTAGGTAATAGGCTTTAGGTAACATGCTTTAGGTAACAGGCTTTAGGTAATAGGCTTTAGGTAACATGCTTTAGGTAACAGGCTTTAGGTAATAGGCTTTAGGTAACATGCTTTAGGTAACAGGCTTTAGGTAATAGGCTTTAGGTAGCATGCTTTAGGTAACAGGCTTTAGGTAATAGGCTTTAGGTAACAGGCATTAGGTAATAGACTTCAAGGAATAGGCTTCAGGTAAGAGGCTTTATGTAATAAGCTCTAGACTTTAAGTAATAAGCTTTTGGAAATAAACTTTAGGTAATAAGCTTCAGGAAATAGGCTTTAGGTATTTGACTTTAGGTAGCAGACTTAAGTTAATAGGCTTTAGGTAATAGACTTAAGTTAATAGGCTTTAGGTAAAGAATTTTATGTATTTAGGTAATAGGTAATATTCTTTAGGTAACAGACTAGGTAATAGTCTCAGGTAATAATAATTTACAGAAAACTATGATTATATCCACTTTTAAAAAGTTAAAATTGTTCATCCAAGTCAAAGTCAGTTTCAACATTTCTAATTTTCTTCGTTCCACACTGTCCCATCACAACATATGAAGGGTTTTTTTTCAAAAGAGAAAATTTTTCTGTCGTGTCAAACGCTGCTTGGCGACGAAATTCAAGCGATTAATTGGAAATCGCTTGGATGTCGTCGCCAAGCAGCGTTCACTCTGACTTTCAGTTGGCTGCTTCCCAGTCTGAAAAATGTTCGCTTTTTAAAAATAAGCTTTTCACATAAGCCACTTTGCTTCTGCTACATCTGACATACTTGTAAATAGTTATTTCTTTTGTAATTATAGAATGATTACAATATTTGAAATTAAAGAGCCTCCAAAAAAATCAACACCTTCTATTTCGTAAGCCGAAAACTTCATAAATATAATCAAATAAAAATAATAATAAATTTTTTATTTACAATTATCAGGATATCAATCTACGGAATGCATTCTCATATTTCACGAAACTTTTGTCATTTTTGACGAAACAGACGCCTGCTGTATGCTCGGATAAAATATTTCGTCACACTTTAAAAAATATATTTGTGTCGTTTTTTTTTAACGAAATTCATTTGGTCATAAATAAGAACGATGTTAAATAACATACTAACTCATTATCGACGATCTGACGCGAACCTCTCGTTCCATAGTCCAACGCTCTATCCACTCGGCCAAGAAAGCTCATTTGAATTCTGACAATGTAAGTCTAAGAACCAAACAAAGGGTCGAAAAGGGATTTGAGTAAATGAGTTTCGTTGGAAATTTGAGGATTCTTGTTTCGTCAAAAGTCACGTGATTCAACGACAGAACGATTGTCAAATATGGCAAAAGTAGTATTTGACGATCGCAGAATTCTGAAAAATGAGAGTGTTATTTCTGAGATTGTAGTACAGGAATTCACAATTAACAAAATTTCGAAACCTACCCCTATTGTGAGACCCCAGATGGCGGGTCTTCCGACGAAAGCCACCGTCGCACCCCTCGCGAGGGCCTTGAAGACGTCGTCGCCGCTCCGGATGCCCCCGTCTACGAAAACGGGCACCCACGGGTATTGAAACTTAACGGCTCTCGCGATCGCAGGCAAGGCGTCGATCTAGAGAGAAATGATGTGGTGAAAAATAGCAATCAATAGTAGTTTCAACGACTTAGGCTGAGTGACTGAAAATCACTCAGCAACTGCCAGGCGATTACTTTAATTGCATTTGACTCAGGGCAGCCACGTTTCAGATTTCGAAATTGTCAAAATAAAGAAAAAAAATCGCCAAACTTTTCAGAAAAGAATTTTTTCCATTTTTTTACACTCCATTTCATTTTGTTATTTCTTTAAATATTTTAAATCTATAGTATTTATCCAAATAAATTTTAGATATTTAAGTAAGTTTGGAACCATGTACAGTTAAACCGCTTGTAAAAAATATTTTGATGCAAATAAGATCTCTATTAACAATCAAATATACAGCTTGATACACATTCCATAGAAATCCAGTTACATATAGTCTGTTTTGCAGCTCCTAATGCTAGTTAATTTTATTTGGTTATGAAACAATAATCAAATAAAATTAACTATTAATATATATTTTTATAACATTAGTTTGTTACATGGTAGAATATTTTTAATGTACAAGGTATGATATTGAAATATTTTAACAATTAATTCCATTTTAATGGTTTAGCGACCGATTAAAAAAATGCGAATGCGGTTATTAAATATTGAACTATAAATTTCAAAAAAATAGGAACAAACGCTGATTTTTATGTAAGTTTATGTATACAAATATATTTAAATTATTTCTTAATATAATCTTTTATTTTTTAATTTTAATCGAGTAAATTTCAGTAAAATATAAAAAAAACACGAATTTTAATATTTATTAGAATATTGTCTGCCCTAAACAAAAGATTCTTTATTTTATTCTGGTGAAAAATAGAAAGCGTGGTAATTCTATTGCGTTAAAACAAATGATTATTGATAATTTATATTAGGAATGATTACCTAATTGTAAATCTAGTTTATTTTAT
This sequence comes from Troglohyphantes excavatus, assembly GCA_963932185.1. NCBI lineage: Eukaryota > Metazoa > Arthropoda > Arachnida > Araneae > Linyphiidae > Troglohyphantes > Troglohyphantes excavatus. The sequence goes on from OZ010673.1 coordinate 21,641,453, forward strand.
TGCTTACTGCTCAAATGGAGAAGTAAAATACATAGAATGTATGTTAAATGTGAGTTTCAATGCCAGTTCGAGACTTTAAATATTTTTAATGACGGAACATATTCTTGTATGTTATTCATATAATTAAATGAAAAACAAATGAGAAAGAAATTCGATATTTCGGATCCTACACACACATATATAAATATTATATGATATTTCATTACTATCAAATTCCCAACATCTCTCAATATCGAATAAATACTATCGATACCCTCAGGTACGAATAGCAAAGAACGTAAATAACTGCTGAAATCTTCATAGCGGTTTTGAGTAGGTGGAGTTTCTCTGCATCATGTAGACATTAAAGGAAAAGAATGTTTTAGAAAACCAAAAAACCTAAACAAAGAGGTACACATATAACTGTATGGTACTCAAAATAATCTTATGACAATACTTATTCATTCCACCCCTACTATATTTATAAAAACATGTTTCTATAATTAATCGCGTTTCCATGTTTTATTCTTGTGAAGTTTAGATATTCACTCAAAGCCCGATTAAGACATTGAAGCAAGGGAAGTGCGCCTTCGAACGAGAACCCTATTACTCTCAAATAAAACCATAAATATCAAATCGAACTTTTTAAATTCACTTAATTCCTTTCTCCTTATTTGTCTATCTATTTTTTTATAATAGTATTAAACGAGCAATGTCACTATATTTGTTTATTCGTTCGTTTGCACGATCTCGAAGTCCGTTCTAACGATTTTCACGAAAATTGATGTATTACCAATTTTTGGCGTCAAATTCGATTGGGATAGGTTTCATCTTCGAAAAATGTCATTTAAAGGGTGAAATAAGCAAATTGAAAGTTCAATTTCATTCTTATTCATTACACATTATTCATCGTGTATGAGTTAACAGGTTATACCGCAGTAACAGTTAAATGTTATTTAATTCATTATATGGTATTTTAATTCGAAACGTGTAAAATATTTTTGATGACATATTTTTATTATAATTTTTATTTTAAAATAAAGTATTTTTTCTCATAAACAACCAAAGAAAATGTCAGTAAATTAAAATTAAAAAATCGTTTGCGTTTTCAAATAAAGAAAAAACACATTCTAATCACGTGATTTTTTCGTCTGCTAAATACTATTAGTTTTCTAATAAATATTTAAAAAGAACTTGAACAAAAATCGTTTGCATTTAAAATAAACAAAGCTTAAACAAATTTAATACTGTGATTTTTTTTACTGTGCTTAAGTACGTGAAGTCCTAATTGGAATACATAAATGCAATATGCTTAACATTCTATATAACAGATAAGTAAAAGAAAATATCGTTTGAAAAAACACGTAAGTTTTTTATTACATGTAAAATGGATTATTTTTTCCGCTATACAGTTAGTATGTATTTCTGCAAATAGAACATGGAAGTTTCAAAACAAAATATGTTTGATTAGAAGGCAATTTCGTTTGTTTTGTTAAGCATTTATATTTCAATGGAATTGATTGAGGTTCAATTAAAAAAATTTTACGTATTATTTATAAAAAATATATTTAATTTAATTTAAAATGAAACTTTGTTCTACATCATTATTTGATAAGTTTTATTTTACCAAATATTTATAAATATACCTATTTCTAATAATATTATACAAGAAACGGAGAAACAATTTTAGTTTCCCAGTTTTAATGATATGTTTTAGAAATTTTGAAAAAAGGAAATAATTCTAAAAATTCCCATTTGTTGTCCTTTGCACTTCTTAGTGCTGAATTACACATGACATCATTTCAAGGTATAAGTCAAGGATAGTGGAGACCACATATAGAAGGTGTGCTCGTTTTTCGCTTTTTGAAAGTGAGCAAAGAAAGCACATTTTTGACTTCATTTTTGCTCCGCCTTACTATGGGTTTTTGATCATTGTCATTGGCTGTGTGTTTCAAGCATTGCTACTTAGGTTCGATCCCCGGTTGGGTACAACTGGTGATTTAATTTTTAATTTGCAAAATAATGTAAATATCTGTAAATGATTGTGTTCAGGTAGCTTCACTACTATCCGTACTTATTTTGTTATGTCACCGTATTTTACTTGATTAAAATTGAAACTCATTTAATATGCCCAATACAAATGCATTGACTTGATGGTTACGTCCCCCATTTTACTCCTTCAAAATTCATGGACATGCTCTCGTGGCAGCTAATATTTTTTTATTACGCCTAATTTATTAAGCAAAGCTTTTGCAATTGTTACATACTAAATGCAATCCTTAAAATATAATTTAAACTCTTAAAATTCAGCAAATTCTAAATAAAATTAGCGAATATCATTTTTAAATAGTTCACAAAAAAACGAATAGATGGCAGCACGTCACGAACCATTGGTTCAAATTGGCTGCAATTAATTACGGAATATTTTAATAAATAAACCACTCTGCAAATCGATTCAAATTGTTTTTTTGAAGCAAATTTTAACTGCTTTCTTTTAAATAAATTCATGATTAGTTACAAACAAGAATTCTTGTTAAATTAAGTTTGCTCTATAGACTCTAAAACGACTGTACAAACGAGAGCATTAGACACGCCCACAGAAGGTGGAGGTAGGCGTCACTAGGACGTTAAAAATTTGCTTTTCCCGCCTTCCGTCAGAAAGCGTGAGAACGAGCACACCCTTATATATATATATATATATATATATATATATATATACAGAGAGAGAGAGAGAGGGAGAGAGTCTTCACTATCCTTGGGAATGGACCATGCGGTTTTGTTAATCCGTCAATTTTGCTCATTTTTGAGGAAGTACGGTTACTGAAATTTGAGTACGACATCGCACATTTACGCTGAAATTGTACTCAAAGAAAAACGAGTAGGTTCAGATGCTCATTTTTAAGTACCTTTTTTTTTAACGGTGTACATGTTTTCATTTGCCGATACATAAGTCAGAGAATTCATATATTCTGTTAAATGCAGCTCTTTTATGGCCTCCATGTAAATTAACATGATGGTAAAATCTAGGGTAAATCTCATGGTAATCCCTAAGGTAAACGACTTTGGCGCATTTTCGCTTGTTGGCATATGAAAGAAAGCCGTATAAAAGAAAAGAACCAATAAAAATCCCCATACCGTGGGCAAAGCAGCTTCCAATTCCCGCCCCCCGTGGTTTGACACGAAGATTGCAGAGGCCCCAGCTGCAATGGCTTGCAATGCATCTTCAGCTGAAGGAAAGAAAACACATATTATCAATCCAGGTTAATATAAACATTCAATGCCATATATCAATGGTAATAAAAAAAATAGTAGTGTGTCTGTGTTGGAGCACGTCAACAAGGGCTATACGTGCAATGCCATTTCAGAAGATTTAAGGAATGGCACGAACACAATTTTTGCAAAAAGAAGGCAGAGAAACTAGCTGGTTCGCCCGATGGCGCGGTCCCCCATCCCCGCTCCGTGTATTCTGTTATTTATTTCAACACTGTTAAAAGTAGGTATTCGAAAATAATTAAAATGTACTCATTTTTGAGTATATTCTATGTTTATAATGACTCAGAATACATAAGTTTTAATATTAAAAAAGACATGCACTCAAAAAAGATTTCGAGTATATGCATAGCCTGCTTTCATAAATCACTTTCAATAAATATCGATCCAGTCTTATCAGGAATCGAACCCAGATCCTCAGCACCACATCCGTTAAACAACCGAAACGACATTAAGAAGTTATAAACAGAAGAAATGTTAAAAAAGTGTGTGCCAAAAGAATGGGAAGTAAGATAATTGAGTTGTATGAACTCAGCTCTATTTAAGTGATTGACATCAAATAATGTGGAAAACCATCTTCTGAACTACTATTTTAATGTTGTCATGTTTCATTAAGATCGCTTGAACAAAAGCTGAGATTAGCAATCACATTGCTCATTTTTGAGAAAGTACGGTTACATAGATGTGAGTACGTCATCGCTCATTTACGATGTAATTATACTTAAAAGAAAAACTAGTAGGTTCGGACAATCATTTTTATGTACATTTTATTTTACAGGGCAGATTTAAGATTTTACACATCAGCTTCTAAATTTCTATTGAATAAGACCTGATCATGACGATGTTTCTGATTTTAAAGTTGGTTCAAATCAAAAATCAATTAATTTGCCCAAATTATTAGTACTACTTATGACAAGTCAAAAACATAACAATTTGTCTTATTACCTGTTAGAATTCCTTTGACGACTATAGGCAGTTTGGTTATTCCAGCGAGCCAAGTTATATCTTGGAAGCCGGCGTCTACGTCATATGTGACATCAGTCGCATTATATCCCAAAATGTTTGGCTGTCTGGGGAGAAAAATAATATGTCATAGTTAAAGTTCAGTGAATTTGTGTATCAATCACTTACCTATCCGCAAACCTTAAGTAACTTTTCTCGCCGATATCCAATTTTAACGGCGCCACTAGTGACTCGAGCTTTTTAAGTAATGCTAAATTTTTCCCTTGGTCAGTTACAACTATGAAAATGATAAATTTGTAAAATAGAATCCGAATGAAGGGATGCATATAATTAGTATTTGTAATATTATGGAAAGTTCTGCTCAGTTTTACGATTTATATCCCCAAAATGTCAACGCGTCATTGCATTAAAAATCCTATATTTGGGGTTTCTGACTGCGGATTTAAATTTACTATTGCGAAGTTATCCAGATTATTTAACCCTAGATTACAACACTCAAGAAAACGTGTCATGCTTACAACACATTCGTCAATTTGCATTATTTTAAATTTTTACTTTCAGTTATTTATTTAATTATTAAATATACATAATGCAGAAAAAAATAATAACTATCATACAAAAACAACACATCAAGGTAATTATGTTAAATTTTCACAACCTAAGCAGACGTTTGCTTGATGTTCCCCCACACATCGCCCTTGAGCAACGTCGACAATATGACAAATGTGTAGTGATCTAGGGTTAAAGACCAGTGGTTTCAATGAACTTCAAATGTGAAATGTTTGAGACCAATAAAAGCATCATAAAATCTTCATGAAACCTGCATGTTGTTCCAAATACCGTAACTTGGAGTTACTTGGACCCTGGGGGGAGGTTACTTGAACCCAAAACAAAAAAGAAAACCTTTCTATACTCGGGGACAACCTAAATTGAGCCTAAAGCAATTGAATATTTATACATATCATAGCTTCCGCTTCAAGTTCAACTTAGGTTGTCCCCGAGTATATGTCTGGTGTCATGAAAATATAGACGTGATACACTATCCTTCCAACAATCAAGTCTATATTTTCATGGCAGGAGACCCAGGAGAGATTTTTTTTTTAAAACTGTTTTGGGTTTAAGTAACCCTTTCAAGGTCTAAGTAATCCCAAGTTACGATACTTTTATATAACAAGCATGTTTATTTAAGTTTTTAATTTGTCTGCTTAACTTTGTCTTATTTCAATGCTGAATTTTTCTGCATTTAAACCTACAATAAAATCTTCAATTTCACAACTTTCATGAAGGTTTTGTGCTGATGATTTTTAGCTGGGTTCCTATGGAATAAATTCATTTTATTCGCTGTATATAATGGAATTATTAAGTAATGTACACGACGGTCCTCTTTCGCCTAATAACATCTCAACCAAATAAATAATAAGGTGTAACCAGCGTTATTCATTTATGTTATTATCTTATATGTTTGTCCTATTATCATGTCCCCATCACCTGTATATATTTTCATGTTCCCGTTACGTGTCTATATATTGTTCCCGTTATTACGATTGTAACGCCCTCTACATATGTTATGTCTTTCCCGCTGCGCAGGAAAGCTTCAGTCATGTAACTGCCTCTTACGGTGATGCGTATGTAAGGTTTGTCCCTCCCCGAGATATTGTATGTTAGGCATATGTGATTAAAGATGTTTATGTTCTATCCTTGAATAGTTATTTAGTCAATACGCCTTATAAATGGCTACCCAACGTGGCGCAACACTGTAAGAACAGCAATTGCATGGCTCGTTTTTAGGTTTTCGTTCCGATTGATGAAAATGGCGAGGGCCGCCAATTTGAAGTTCGTTTCTAAACGAACTATATTTCTGTTCTTCAGGCAAGAAGGAATATCATCGGATGTTTAAGATAAGTGTTATTTTGTTTTCTGTTCAGTGTTACAAGTTTTTAATTTGTAGGCTAGGTTAAAGTTTTGAAACGCAAAGTTTCAGTTTCGAAACGCAAAGTTTCGTTTTTCAGTATACATCCTGTTTACTGTGAGGAGACAATTTTGCATAACACGTATGCTGTGTCTCGTTTGGACTGTTATCTCTAATGATTTAATTTTAACTAGTCTTTTGAAATTAAACCGCAATGGTTTGCTGTGTTTTTCACTGAATTTGAAATTAAAAAAAAACCACCTTGGTTCTGTAAACACCGATTCTGACAATCGTATTCGCATTGCGAATTCAAATTCGTACGCTCGGAGAAAAGCAATTTTTCCCCCCTCCTCTCCACGTAACTGAGAGTGTTTTATTTCTGTTCTCTTTTATTTGAAATTATTGCTGGCCTTGAAAATTCTGATTGTGGGTTTTATTTATTTTATTTTGTTCTCTTTCGGGAAAAATAAAAGAATGTGGTTTTACATGCAAAAATAAGAAAATTTGTGTTCTTGAGTGTGATTTAGAATAGTAGATATTTTATTGGCAGGAAGTTTTATTTGTGATAGTGCTTATTTGATTTAATTATTGGCATTAACTAATTATTAGTTATTTTGATCAGTTGGATAATTGATTATATTATAAAATTTAATGTTGTTTTTAAAATTTATTTTGAAAGAACACTTGAATTGATTCGTTATGAAATGGAAGTTTGTTAATGCTATTGTTTTGATTTTATATTTAAGTACTTCATAGATTTCTAAATAATTTAAGCAAAAGTGATTCTTCTTATAAATAAATTTGTTCAATCATGTTAAAATATATTTTGGTATTCTGGTAATCTAATATTGAAATGGTACCATAGAAATAGTGCATTTTAACTAGAGATCGGGTGTTATACAGTGTCGTTTACACTTGAAAAGATTTCATACTGCACAGTGTCATTTGCTTGAATAAATGAATAGTTGGAATGATTTTATAATGGTTTACAATAAATTTATAATAGTTTAAATGATTTAATATTATTTTAACTGATATTAATTGGTTTTCTGAAAAATAATTATAGACTATTTGAGTGCTAATATTTCATGGTAGGGTAATTGTAGTGAGTTTAAGTGCATTGAACTGTGAAATAGCTCTAGGACTTTGAGGTAATTATTTTGTGTGCCTGTTATCTACTGCCATATTCTGAACTCGCAAAGGAACTATTCTGAAATCCCACGATGGCTTTTCTCGCACGAGGAAAGAAGATTGACCTGGTCCGGCTGGCAATTGACCTGGACTTGGATGGTATTGATAATCTCAAAGTTATTCAACTGAAGACGAGAATTCAAGAGAGTGAAGCATATAAGGACGATTTAGAGTTTGTCCAAGCAAGGTTTGAAGAGATAATCGCTGAAAGAATAAAAGAGGAAGACCTTGAAATTGAAGATAAGAAAAGGAAGGAAGACCTTGAAATTGAAGATAAGAAAAGGAAGGAAGACCTTGAAGATAAGAAAAGGAAGGAAGACCTTGAAGATAAGAAAAGGAAGGAAGACCTTGAAGATAAGAAAAGGAAGGAAGACCTTGAAGATAAGAAAAGGAAAGAAGACTTTGAAGCTGAAGAAAGAAAAAGAAGACTGGAACTGGAGTACGAAGAGCGGAAAAGAAAAGACGATTACGAATTCCAACTTCAGAAGCTGAAACTCCAGGATGAGGCAACACGATCCCAAGTTCCTCTTACCCAGAACGATGGTTTTCAAGCAGCCAAACCAAGATTGGACTTGCAGACGCTGATCCAGAGATTCGATCCAGTGACGAATGACATCAGCTTATACCTCGTTCTCTTCGAGCGACAAGCTCACAGAGCTGAGATTCCAAGGACTTTCTGGGCCTCTCATCTGATTGGTCTGCTGCCATATGATATTGCTCAGATCATTGCAAGAGAAGTCGAAGAAGTTGCACAAGATTATGAAAAAGTGAAACAGCTGCTTCTAAAGCGCTATAAACTCACTCCAGAGAAATTTCGTCAATTGTTCACAAAACATTCGAAATGTCAAGAAGGCACTTGGACAGATTTCGCCTACGAACTTAGGAATTACTTTCAAGGTTGGATTACAGGTCTCGAGATAACAACTTTTGAAGAATTGTCTGATCTGATGGTTACAGACCAGATTAAACGCCGTGTTCCACAAGAAGTCAAAGAGCACTTCATCGATGACTGGACACAAATAAAGACTACTACAGATCTAGTACAAAAGCTAGATGACTACGAGACGGTTCGTCCAAACAACAGAAATGACTCTACGTCGAATACCAAGAAGTGGTCCAGTCCAAGATTTAATACTGGAAACTTCAGAAAAGTGGCGCAGAATCCAAAGCCAAGGCAAAATGAAAGAAATCCTAATCCAGAGAACAAGCCTGCCATATACTGCTATGGATGTTCCAGACCTGGTTTCATAAAGGCAAAGTGTCCGACATGCTCTCCAACGGCGAGAAATGAGAATTTCCCTGCAAATTCACTTACCATGTACACTTGCCATTCCAAGATGTCCCCTATTGCACTGATTGATGTGTGCATATCCGGTGTACGAGCCAGAGTTTGTGCAGACACAGGTGCCAGCAGATCAGTCGCTGGTGAGATCCTCTACAACCTGCTGAAGAGAAAAGGAGTGGAGTTCCAGGAGACTTCAGTAACCATGACTTTGGCAAACGGTTACCAAACTACTGAAGAGGCTTGCACAGCCACGGTGTCCATTGAGATTGAAAACAAAACAATCATTCTGGATCTCCTTGCCCTTCCAAATGCAAAAGGAAATCGAACTCTCTTAGGAACAGACTTCCTAGAAAAGTCGGAAATTGTTCTCGACATAAGAAACAAAAGGTGGAACTTTTGTGACAACCCTCGCCGAAAGGTTTATTTTGGGAATGACATCACATCGACGTCTCAGCAACCTGTCGAAACTCTTCCCATCAACAGCTGTAATCTCCGTGAAGAAGAAGGCGAGAGCTTGAACATCGAGCAAAGGCTCCAGGTCAATAATTTGCTTCAGGATTTCGAGGAAAGCTTCAAACCAGGGGGAGAGAGCACGACTTTCATAGAGCACCGCATTAATACGGGAACGCATGCTCCAGTCGCTTATCCACCCTACAGAGTTTCTCCTGCGAAGAAGGAAATATTGAAAAAGGAACTGGATGACCTCTTGCAAAAGAAAATAATCGAAGAATGCGAGTCACCCTTTGCTGCTCCGGTGGTGTTGGTACCCAAACCAAATGGAAAAACAAGACTGTGTGTTGACTATCGCGGATTGAATGCAGTGACAGTTGCAGACCACTACCCTCTACCACAGATCGATGACCTTATCCATGACGCCCGACATGTAACTTACATGTCCACTATTGATTTGAGGTCAGGTTATCACCAGGTGAGCGTGCATCCGGAGGATAAAGACAAGACGGCTTTCACAACCCAGTTCGGAACGTTTAGATTCAACCGAATGCCTTTCGGGTTGAGAAATGCACCAGCTACATTTCAGAGGCTGATGGACAGATTTAAAAGTGGTCTGCCGGATGTAAAGATACTAGTCTACTTGGACGATATCATTGTCTTATCCGCTACCTTTGAAGATCACATAAAAGACCTCAAGAAAGTTTTCCAACGACTTTCCCTGTTCAACTTGAGGGCAAATAGAGAGAAATGTCAATTCGCCTGCCCAAAGGTTAAGTATCTAGGTCACTGGATAACCAAAGGAATCGAAGTTGATCCAGAGAAGGTTGAGGCTATCCTGAAGATACCAACTCCGAAGAACGTCAAACAAGTACAATCCTTCCTACAGACCTGTTCTTGGTATCGAAGATATATTCCAAACTTTTCAGAAGTAGCAAGACCTCTTAGCAATCTTACTAAGAAAAATGTCATTTGGAATTGGGGAACAGAGGAACAAACTTCTTTCAAGACTCTGAAAGAACTTTTGGTTAGTCCACCTATCCTTCGTCAAAGTGATCCAAGTCAAGCATACACTCTCCGAACTGATGCCAGCGGTTATGCCCTTGGTGCAGTTCTCTTACAAGGCACCGGATCTGATGAACATCCTATCGAGTATGCCAGTCGCTTACTCACTAGTGCCGAAAGAAACTATTCGACTACAGAGCGCGAGGCTTTAGCTGTAGTTTGGGCTTTAAAGAAGTATCGTGCCTACATTGAAGGTCAAGAGATTACTGTTGCATCCGACCACCAACCTCTTAAGTGGTTAATGAGTTTGAAGTCTCCTACGGGACGATTAGCAAGATGGGCTCTAGAAGTTCAATCTTTCAATTTGAAGTTAGAGTACATCCCAGGAAAATGCAACGTGGTCGCTGATATGTTATCAAGACCAGCTTGTCAGCATGCCGAACCTTCATGTGAACTGTGTAGCATACACATCGACGTTCCCTCACATACTTCAAAAGAGCTCCGAGAAGAACAACTTAAAGACCCAGAAATTGAGAAGATAATTCGTTGTTTCGAAAGCAATGAGAAAAACGTAGACTTCGCCAACTGGACTGATCGTGGTTACCTGATGAATCAAGGTGTGCTTTACCGATATGCACCAGACTCGGACAGTGATGAAGCACAACTGGTCATACCGGCTCAAGAAGTAAACTCCATCCTTAAAGATCATCACGATGCTCCAACAGCAGGCCACTATGGGGCCGAAGGAACATTCGATCGTATAGCAAAGCGCTATTATTGGACAGGTATGCGGAAGTTTATCACGGACTATGTAAAAAACTGCATAGAGTGCAACAGATACAAAACTTCAAACCAAAAGCCAGCTGGTTTGTTGCAAACTCCCGTTCCGGCCCAACGATTCGAGACTCTTGCAATCGATCTGTTTGGCCCATTACCAGAAAGCAGAGATGGTAAGAAATGGATATTCATCATCGAAGATGTCAACACTCGATGGGTTGAACTCTTCGCATTACCCACTGCAACTGCGAAAGAGTGTGCTACTACACTACTAGAAGAAGTATTATTGAGGTACGGAATCCCACGTAGAATTATAAGCGACAACGGCACGCAGTTTGTGTCTGCCGTAATGCAACAACTTTGCTGCATGCTAGACATCAACCAAACGTTGACACCGGTCTATCACCCTCAAGCAAATCCGGTAGAAAGAAAAAACCGTGATCTTAAACCTCGTCTTGCAATCCTGGTTCAAGACGAACACCGATCCTGGTCTGAGAAACTGCCAGCAATCCGTTTTGCGCTCAACACAGCAATGTGCCAATCAACTGGGCAGACAGCAGCATTTCTCAGCTTTGGACGAGAATTGCGGACGACAGACGACGTGACTAACGACATCCGAGGAGTGATCGACAACGACAATTTCGTCCCTGAAATAACACCGTACCTTAAAAAATTCTCAAGATTCACAGCCCAGATCAAAGAAGTCATCAAAACCCAACAAGACAAAAGAAAAATCTACGCAGACAAAAGGCGTAATCCGGCTCCACCATATGCTCCAGGTGATAAAGTATATGTGACCCTGCATCCCGTCAGCAAGGCTGCCACTGGACAATCCGAAAAGTTTATGCCCAGACGAGATGGACCCTATGTCATCCTTACACAAAGATCACCATCCACATTCGAAATTGCCAGCCTGGACAATCCCCAAGTGCCCCTGGGCGTGTACCACACTTCTGCCATGAAGGCCTACACCCAGGACCCCATCGAACGTCCTTGCAATCCGTTGCGAAAGCGAGGACGGCCACCAAACTTACCCAAAAGAACTGGTGCTGGCCCCTCGTCGGGACTACGTCGGAGCCAGAGGGGGAGGATGTAACCAGCGTTATTCATTTATGTTATTATCTTATATGTTTGTCCTATTATCATGTCCCCATCACCTGTATATATTTTCATGTTCCCGTTACGTGTCTATATATTGTTCCCGTTATTACGATTGTAACGCCCTCTACATATGTTATGTCTTTCCCGCTGCGCAGGAAAGCTTCAGTCATGTAACTGCCTCTTACGGTGATGCGTATGTAAGGTTTGTCCCTCCCCGAGATATTGTATGTTAGGCATATGTGATTAAAGATGTTTATGTTCTATCCTTGAATAGTTATTTAGTCAATACGCCTTATAAAGGTAATTAAAATATGGATGGTATGCATTGGTACGGCCAATAATGAATCAACAGTTAAAGGAGCTACAGCCCCTTTACAAGCTGGTAAAAGGGGCTACAGCTCTCAGTTTTGAATGAAATTCGCATCCGCAACTTCTCATTGGACAATATTTAAGATATCATTGGGGATGTTATCAGCACCATGCAATCAGAGGAAAATATAAGCATAGGCTACAGCTTAGGGGCCAGTACCACACACCAAAGAAAAAAGTTGACTTTCGGAAAAGAAAATTATTTAATAGGATGATAAGCTTAATGAAAACAGTATTTTTATGAAGGCAAAAAACTCTGTTTTCCTTAACAGATTTGTACAATGTAAATATACCGTAATACTTTTACGTTCTTTAAAAAAATATGTTTTATTGTGATAATTAAAATGACATTTTTTTTTAATTAATTATTTTGATTTTTCTTACATTTTTATTTTGTTTAAAGCCATTTGAGAGTAAATCAAAGACGAGTACAATATTTCATTATCATTTTCACAGATTCCAGAATCTCATGGCACCCTCAAATTCCTTGAAACCATTAAAATTTTATAACATAGTATTGAAAATTTACAAAAACAAGGTATCCCCTAAAAAATTATGTAATTTGCAGCTCTGCATATTTGAAGGGATGCATATTTTTCACAAGATTTCCGATCCCCTCCCCTTCATTTTAGTGGGGGACCCCAACTTTTTCCCCCTGCAGTTTGCGGATGGGGCGCATCACACAAAATTGGGGGGGGGGGGGGGGGCGAGAGATGAAAAAAGAATGTTTCCAACTTATTGGCACTTTTCCTTTTTTTATATATATTAGGTATTATTAAACAGTTCTTTTACAAGCATTGGTTTGTTGCGCGCATGTTCCAATGCAGTGTTAGTCTAATTTAACTGCAATCTTAAAAGTTGGGTAATTTCTAATATTCCCTAGCTTTCATTTGCTAATAATATTAATTTTCTTCAGACATAAATTTTCCCAACTGTAGGATTTTTAAAACTTGACATTCCCAACTTTTAGGGTTTCCAGATTATTGAGGGAAAGTTCTGCCCCCCCCCCAAAAAAAAAAAAAAACCGGTGCGACGGGCCTGACTACATATTTAGCCTAAAGACACACTAAATCTAAATCTGGCTATTCATGCAATACTTACAGGTTGCCTTTATAGTAATTTATGTGCACATTCCTAGCATTGCATCTGAGATCGTGGAAGTTCAACGCGTCCACAGTCAACACAATCGCCTTGTATCCAGCTGTCTCGACTCTGCGCACGACATCCACAGTCAGCTGGCGATTGTGGAATATGTAGGTTTGCATCCAGAGTTCCGCGTCCTTTGGCACAGCAGCTGCTACGTCTTCGAGAGACGTGGACGAGTACACGTCCAGTATCATGATAGCCCCCACATCGGCCGCTCCTAAATGACGTGAGGCACTTTCTTATTTCGTTAAAAGTGAAGTGAATCAATGACGAAGCGATTGTCAAATATGGCGAAAATAGCCTTGACAATTCTTCTGACAGAATTCTTTAAAATAAAAGGGTTATTTCTGAAAGTGTTGGGAAACATAAAAAATTTTGACATTTGAGAGCCCCATAACTTCAAGAGAAATCGGCATATGAACCTCAACGATCACGAATCCCCTTCCTAATATTTGTACCAGTGGGGGGAAGGAGTCAAATTTCTTGTGTTTAACTATTCTAGTAGAGAGTGCATGTTTGAACTGTAGATTACAATAATTTACGATAATTATACAATAACTGAATAACTGAAGTTAATTACAATATTAAAACTGAAGATTTTAAATATCGTGCTCTACAATTCCATTTGACTAGTTGACAGTTTAACCCATTTATGGTGACGATTTATAGAAGATATCACTATGAAGCCAAAATATCACTAAAAGTTCAGTTGTTGCACAGGAAACTTAACACTTTGCACTGGGCTGTGACTCTCAGTCACATGAGAACGACTTGTTCTTTTTTCCCTGTTCTTCAAATTGAACGAGCCCCCCCCCCACACACACACACTCATTCATTGTAAAGACGAAATATTTAGCATATTTCTTGTAGCCAAAAAATCATAAAATTTTAACGCTTCCGCTCATTCATAGATGGCAGCATTATCAATGGTTTATTTAAAAAAACACGTTTAAATGAAATATTTAAAAAGAATTTTTAAAAAACACGTTGATATTTATAAGATGAACGTACGATTCATCACTGCTCCTGAAAATTATATTTCTTTGGATACCTCATGTGTTAAGATCCATTGCGTATAAGGGCCGTAAAAACGATCTTTACTACATAAATAATATATATGATATATCCTGTAAACAATATGACAACAAAGCGGCTATTTAGCCAGAGTCGCACTTTCATAAAAGTTATCAATTTTTTTATTTGAAGAGCTTGTTTTCAAATGGGAATATTTTCCGGCTGGTTTCAACAGCCGTCGCGTAACCGAAGGTCACGAGTGAACGCTAATTCAAATGATTCACTTGTATTGTTCCAATTCCACATTTAGAAGTAACCCGCTTGTATTTCATCGCCAAGCAGCGTTCGCTACGGCTGCTGAATATCAGGCAGGAAAATGTTTCCTTTTGAATATATAAGCTTCTCATTTATTGAACTGACAAACGTTGAAATACCTCTGGCCATCCCACGTTCGCCATCAGGGTGAAAATAGGAATGACCCGCGGAGGGCGAGATTCCTAGTGGAACGCGTATCTTGCGGCCGAAAACTGAAGTTTCCAAGCCGTAGCTGGAAGGACCTCTCAGTACTTTGGTCTTTATCCATATTCTATAGATGGAAATGAGAAATAAAACAATTTTGCAATGAATGTGTAATACAGTTCTTGTTCAATTATAAAGATTTGATTGTTCAATTAAAATTACGAACATTTTTGAAAATACCTATACTCGAAAATGAGTGAAATGAATAAAAGGAGCAGTTGCTTGCCTACATGGGCTGCCTTCATAAATCATTTTCAGTAAATTTCAACAATCACAACCTGGACTTACCGGGAATCGAACCCAATCCGTCTACCTGATGTCGTCCGCACCAAAGTCCAGGGTAGTCCTAATCAGTTGTACTACCAGAGCGACGTGAAGAAGTTATAAACAGAAGTAATGTTAAAAAAGCGTAGAAAAAGAATGGGAAGTTACATAATTGTGTCGTAATACCTCAGTTTCCATTTAAGCAATTGACATCAAATAATATGAAAAACCATCATCCGAACATTTATTTTAAGTTTGCCAGGTTGCTTTTTTAAGATGTTTTGAACAGAAGCTGAAATTAGCAATATTAAATCATACTGCTCATTTTTGCAAAAGTACGATTACTTAAATTATTGTATATGATTACTCATTTACCATGCAATTGTACTCAAGTACTCAAGTACAATCCATGCAATTGTACTCAAAGAAAAACCAGTACGTCCATGTACTAATTTTTGAGCACGTATTTTTACAGTGTGCAAAAACCTTGTCATGTTATTATTTGAAAGGCGATTGATTATACAATGAAACTTACTGAAAAACAATTAAATGTTAATATTAATATTAATACTTTTCACTTTATTGAACCATAAAATGAGACTAACAAAATATAGCGTGTCGATCGTATAACTTTAAGTAATATAAAAAAAATTAAGAAAAATTTTCAATTTCGTCAATTTCTTTCAACTTTGAGAACGAAGCGCGACCGGAAATGTCACCCGATTTTTAATTATTTTACATCGGTTTTCTACTTATTATAGAAGACAACTTTTCCGAACCAACCCTTTTCGAAAATCAAATTATTATTTTTTTCATTCACCCTAACCGATATCGGTGTTGTAAATGAAAAATCTAGTCCTTCCAAGCCAAAGGTGTCGATTAAAATTGATTTGGCGGATTGTCCACCTTATTCATTAATTTTACCAGTCATTATTCAATTTTACCGGGGGTAGGAATCATTACTTTAGAGGCTCCTAAGAGCAGTAAAATAAACGGGCCGAATAAAATAAAAAAATAACTAACAAATCTTACCTTTTGTACGCTTCCTTGTTTCCCCAGAATGCTGTTTCTTGTTCGCCAGATGCACTCCAAACGAAGTTCCTGTCAACTATTTTCAGCCGTGCTGGAGCACATCTTTCGTAACCCTCGATATCGTTCAAGGTTTCAATACTAAAATGCAAGCAGAAATTAGCGTTAGAATGAGTACTTGTCAGTTATCTATATAATTATATATAAAAACTATCTATATATTTATAAATAAAACAACAAAAGTTAAAGACGTCTGCTAGACCGATTTTGATAATTCTTTTTTTCAAATGTGCACTCTGGGTACATATATATTGAACAAAAATCTAAAGAGTTGGAATTTTATGCTCTGTATACTATATATTTGCCATAAAAGAATCTTTCGGTTCTGATTGGTCAGAATTTGACGATCTTTTGCTGCCTATGGGGTAGAACCGATTAAAAAATGGAAGCTTAGTTAGGGTCCATCTGCAAATGTTGTAACGCTTGGATGGGAAGGGGGGGGGGGGGGGGGGGTCATGAAGCTGTGACACTTTGTGACAGTGGGGGACGGGGTCACAAGACGTGTGGCATCCCACACATCGCCTAAAATATATTCTAAATCAATAGAAACAACAAACAAACAAAAAATTCTTAAAAACAAATCATTTAGATTCCGGTTCGAATCGATTTAGTTGCAGTTGAAAAATAAAACTGTAAAATAAAAATTTCAATTCCCATCTATAACTTAGTGCTTTATTTCTGACCCGCCAGTATATGTATATATAATTCATTACATATATAATTCAGAATATACTAAATATAGCCCAACGATAAACGATAGGTTACTTTTTTTTGGTATCTTTATAGATGCACAAAGAGATATTATCGACTTTTTTAGATCAATCCCGAATAAAAAAAATTCTTAAACAGTAATTTAATTAACAATAATTAATTTTGAACAACTTTAAATTGGTTGGTCGAAATAACATCACACTACAGCTGCACAGTGGGCCACTGGCGACGGTTCGGGGCCTGTATTGCAGAAAACATCCGGAACAACTATCAGATACTAAGGATAATACTTAAGAGACACAATACTTTTTAAATTTCTATATTATAACCAACGTGAGGACATTTGAGCCCTGAGTTATTTTATTTGCATCAACCCCATTAACAGCGTTTGCCAGGCACGTAGGTATAGAATTTTCATGGGGGTGGTTCAGTGACAGAGTAACTTATCCCCCCCCCCCCCCCCCAACAAAAAAATCCCTCCACCCCTCCATTTTTTTAAAACTTATTAATTTTTATTCAAGTAAACATTAATACGTTGGCATATAAGTATCGAAACAGCTACATTTATCATTTATTTTTCATGAAATCGTTACCAATATCAGTCATTAGCTATTTTTAATTTAATTAGCTAATGACTGATTATTAGCTATTTAAATTTTGAGATTCCTTGTTTAAAATAATAGATTTATCCCGTTTTAAAATCTTTTTCCTTCATCGCCGAAATTCAAATGCTATATAATGAAACACGAAGATGTCCTGTTATGCTTAGTTTGAGATAAATATAACCTCAAAACATGTTTTTGAAAACAAAACTATTTTCCGGGATAGGACCCCCGGAAAATACCAGGTTTTCCTCATGCAACTCAACAAGAAATATTATACTAGAAATTGAAAAATTTCCAGTTTTTTAAAGTATTTTTATGATTTTTACAGTAATTCGAATTTTAATTTTTTTTTATTCACTTTCAATGGGTGGGGTTTGAACCCCCTGAACCACCTCCTTACCTACGTGCCTGGCGTTTGCCTTCATTTGGACATATATCTGGGATTGAACTCGAGACTCATGTTCGACGCTTTGTCAACCAGTTATATAATATTACCTATTATATATATATACATTTTTTCAAATTCAGGGATTTGTAAACTACAACGTGCCCCCGCATCTCGCAGTGCCAGTTATATAGTATAATTATAGCGTAATGTATCGTTAGGTATAATTATATTGTTAACAAATGCATGACGTATGTTCTATTAAAAGGTGTGAGTTTGTGTTTTTTGTACTCACTAATTTCGGAAACCAGTGATCCTATTTTGGTGGAACTTTGCGGAAACATAATTTTCGTTTCATTTCAAGAGGTTTTAACGTCAATGTTTTTTTTTAGATTTGATAATTAAATTAGAATGTGAGTTACTGTTAAATATGTTCCTTATACATTTATCTAAATGACATGTTGTTCACTATCTTGTACCGATCATGATGACAATTGATAAGTTTATATGATGGTATATGAAGTGAGTTACGTTATAACAAATCACTTCTCTTATTTCATAAACATTCCTTAATATAACTCCAATAATAATTAAATTTATATTAAGAAAAACATCTAAAAGATATTTTCTAGCGTAACAAAAGAAGCTTCCCGTTTTTGCTCTTACTTGAAAAATCATTCAATGTTCAAAGAGTACAGTTTTAATAACGTTTAGTAAACTATTAGATGAAATGCGATTTGATACTCATAACAGAAATTCAGTTTTTTACTATTACTAAATGCAGATGTTACATTTATAAATCAAAATATTAGGGATGTGAAATGTATGTTCTTTTTAAAGAACAGCTGTTCTCTGTTCCTGTTCTTTTTTAAAGAACTGTTCTTTAACCTGTTCTTTTTAGAAAACTGTTCTTTTTTTTAGAATTTTTTTTGGGTGGTATTTTTAAACTTAAAACCATAAAAATTAACAAATGCCGATTAATTTTATTTTATATAGTAAATAATTATAAATAAAAAAAGGATCTATAATTTTCAAAGTAAGAAAACTATTAATAATTAGTTTAAATTTATATCGACATTTCAGAAAATAATTCATTACAAAAATTTTACAGAAAAAAACAGAATATGACAGAAAAACAGAAAAATTTTAAAGCTATCTTTTAAAATCATATGTAATGGTGATAAAAGTTTTAATATAGCAAATTCTTAGTTTCAATAACGATCAATTCTAATAATTTAGAGCAGTAAATATGTATAAATCGTAAAGAAAAGTATAAGTTCCTCGAAGGGATCTCTAGGATGCAAGCATTTTTTATATATTTACATGTTAATATAATACATTTATTCCTAAATAAATAAGCATTGCAAATTTGTAATAATTTGCTTGCTAGTTTGTAGATGGAAAGGAAATGAAGGTCAAATTAAAATAATATTTTAATAGCCATTCATTTGTTAAGATTTCAAAAATGAAATCCGAAAGGAAAACTCGTTTCAAGAAACTTCTGAGTGTCTCCGATGTTCACGATATGATAAAAGTTATAGTAATAAAAATTTACATTCATCGCTTTCAAGAACGGTAAATAACGTAATACACTAATATTTCTATACACCATTGAAGTACAAATATACAAAACAACAGAAAATACTTAGCTGTTTCACCCAAATATCCGAACCATTAATATATAAATTTTTTACAAGAACGATTATACTTATAGTACATACTGCTATAGATTTAATGGAATCGGTTACGTTAAAATTGTTTCATACAGGTGAAGACTTTTTATCTATGTTCAAGATTATATTGAAATCAGAGTTTAAAAATTAACATGGTATTCCTATTTAATTTTAAAATAAAGTAACTACTTTTGAATGATCATATCGCATAGTCTACAGATCAGCAAGTAAGGAACAGAGAAAATGCGTCTTATCTGCAGGTCAGCTGAAAATGAATTGCCACCGACTCTCTAAATCCCAACAGATTGCATTCCTTTTCTAACTTCACCCACATCAGTGAGACAAAGAACCGAGACCGAAACCCTCTCAAAAAACTCCGACAAGAGTGTTATTTACACAATCGCATCAACACCTCTCATCTCCACCTCCCTTTTAGTAATATTAATCACCGTCTCCCGTTCCCGTTCCCAGTTTACCTTCTCATATATTCCGGCATCCTTACGCGAAGATGTCAGTGAAAAGTGTTTTGAGGTTCCGTAACGGAAAAAAAATCATCTTGGTATCCAAATCCGAATCCAGTGGCAAAAACTTATCACGAAGTGGCAAATATGACAGGGGGGAAAATTACGTTTTTACTATCTGATAATTGAAAACATTTTTTGAAGAATATTTTTACAACACATTTTTCGGATGAAAATGTGTATGCAGCAACCATACCTGCCATACCGGTTCCGGCGCAACTGCTATACATCCCAAAGTCTTTGTAACTATTCGTAAAAATTAACAAAAAATACCTCCAAAAGATTGAAAATGTCCACGTGAAAAGTAAATTAAAAAAATTAATAAAATTAAAGGATTATATTGAGTTATAAAGTTTTGAAACACGGCATATTTATAACTGCATGATCAATAATCTAGTATAATAGTTAATAATATATTCTTAATCGTGCTATAAATTTGCAAATCCTTTACTTTAATTTAGTGCATGTTAAAAATACAAATTAAAATATAAAGGTATAAATAGAACATTTCTTACGCGTAGATATTTTTTTTTTAATTTATATTTTTTTACTAAACTTGGTTAAAGGAATATAAAAAAAATGTGGATCAAAATCATTTGCATATTTTTTTTAGAACACAGACAATTATCAAACACTACAAGAAATATTCGAATTTATAAAATAATTCTAAAACAACTCAAAGAATGTATAATTTCTTATACAAAATATCCTACATGTAATATTGAATCGTCCATTTCCATTTTTTCCATTATACAATATTTTTTATCTAGATATACGACTAACAATTAATATATACGACTAACAATTAATATAAGGAAATTGATCTTTGAAATGAAATTATATAAAATGTAAAACAATTTTAGAATATTCGACAAAATTCCCAAAAAGTCATAAGAAATCAACACAAAGTAACTGACACAAGCAGTTTAGTAGCCAATTAACATAAAGCAGATAAGTATGTCTTGTAATAACATATTAAACAATTAAAGAAAAATGCTGTCCCAAAAAAGAAACACCTTTATTCCGAAAAAGAACGCCTGTTCCAAAAAAAGAACACCCTGTTCACTTAAAGAACACCCTGTTCACTTAATGAACACCCTGTTCACTTACTGAACACCCTGTTCACTTACTAAACACCCTGTTCATTTATTGAACACCCTGTTCATTTAGGACTAGGAAAAAAGTTATAAAATTAAATATTATGGAATTAAATGAATTCCTTAACTGAAATTACATTGTTTTTTTATTTGTTTTTATTTATTTAGAGAAAATATTCTCTCGCTGATTATAAGTTATCTGGCGTCCAGAGAATTATTATTTTTTTTTACCCTAAGAGAAAGGACATAATAGATAAATTAATTCATTATGATTTCCTTCTGCAAATTTATTATTCATCAAAATTTAAATTTCTGTTGAAAGTTTGCATTATGTTTATACTTTAAAGAGTCCTCGCGGTGAAGTTTTCGGACCCGGGAATGCCAAGGATGTGTTATGGGAGTGGAAAGTGGCCTGACACATTATAATAACGAAATTTTATAACTTGAACACATTATAATAAAGAAAATTGGCTTATATAAATATTTGTTTCATTACAAATGATTAAAAGCTATATTTACTCTAATAATATTTTTTTGTCAAAGAAATGTCATTTTATACAATTTAAAATATATTCAAAACGTAATATCTCTTTATTTTGTGCTAAAAATAAAAAAAATAAATTTTAAATTATAATAGATTTTAGGCTTTTTTATTTATATAATTTTTTTCTTTAATAAAAAAAATATACTAGGATAGCTTAGGAAAATTCTTTGTACTATTTCGTACAAAGAATATGTGTTATAACGTTTTTTAATATAACGAACATTTGGTTTAATAGTTTGTTTTTCATGACATTAAAAATCCCCGTAAATAAAAAATTTTCTTTCATAATTAATATTTCAGAAACATAAGTTTTATATTGAATTTCCTACCATGATATGTAAATAAAAATTATCTATGCAATATCCAAAACATAGCAACTCTGGCTTTTCACACCAAAATATACATATAATACTGCAACTAAATATTTTTGGCAATAAATTATTTAAGCTTTTTTTTAATGCTGATTTTTTTCGGTTGTCGCATTAAAATATTCTTGAATGCATTTTATACAACTTTTATTACATATATTTCACAAACGCAACTATTAAGCAACCCAATCGTCCTGTATAAGTATTAATTAAACTAAGTTTTAAAATAATTTCAGATATTGCAATAAAAGTGTTCAATCAATAATAATTATTGAGACCGAGCAATAAACATGAGTTTTATTAAATGTTAAAACTAGATTATCATTAAAAAATGAGCGCGATCTCTTAATATTATTTAAAACACCGAAAGCATTGTCTGTTAGAGGGACATCATAAGTTAAGAAAAAATATATCCAAAAAGAACAGATCAGAAAAAGAACAGGGTTTCTTAAAATTTAAGAACAGGCTGTTCCTGTTCTTTTTAAAGAACAGGTGAAAAAGAACAGGGTGTTCTTTTTTTTCACATCCCTACAAAATATAATTAACATACCTAGCATTTTCACAACCTTTTGGTTTGTAAACGGCATCGCATGGTATCTAAATAAAAAATATTAAGATAAAAAAAAAACACAAATTGTAACATAGAAGTAAAATTAATATTTCATAATAAATTAGATAAAATTTTATAAAATGTTATTTAGCGAAAAATACATATAAAAACACATTAACAATACACTGTAAAACACTCATACACTATAAAAATGTCAAACACTGTAAAAAAAAATATTACTTATCAGAGATACCCGTTCTTCACATGGGGTTAACTAAACCGACGACACAAAATAAATAAATAAAATAACTTAGTAATAACTTTATATAATAACTTAGCAATACCCGCTAGGTCATCTAGGTATTCCACCAGTACATTTTGAAGCCACGATAATTAAGTTTTGAATTATTATTGAATCAACTTCCAGTCGATAACTTGAATAACCAATCAAGTTAAAATTGAGAAGCTTTCCATAAAAATAATGCAATGTTAAACTTGTAATGTAAAAGAAAGTTTTATTTCGAAAAGCAAATGTATCCATTTTGTTTATAGTATATAAACACAAAATATAATGAGTAAGATCTTACTAAAAGTGTTAGAGTAGGCATAGAACATTCATAGCATGGAGCTCGACAGTTTCGTAATCGTTAACCATAATAAATAAGCGTTCATTTATAATGCATTATATGTTTATTGCTTAAAAATAAAATATGTTATGCATCACATATATATTATGTCTGTAGTAAAGATGTCTTTTACGCCCCTTAGAAACAATATTAAACAAGAGGTATTAAAAGAAAGAGAATTCCATGGAATCGTCCTCTCATCTCAGAAATATAATATTTTTTTTTAAATACGTTTAAAATAATTCATTTTAACGTGTGATGTTTTAGAAGAACCCGTTGATCATGCTGCCATCTAGGGGCAGGCTGCTAAACTTTTATTTTTTGGCTTTAACGAATGGGTGTGTTGTATTACTTATTAATTTCATTTTAACACATCACATTGTCAACAAATATAGAATCATCCTTATAGAATCATCCTCAATTAACCAAAAAAAATCACAACATCTTAAGAAGAAGCAATTTGATGGCAGTTACTTCAAAGGAGGTTTGTATTCAAGCAACCATTCAGCGCTACCGGTCACGCTTTATGTAAATTTCGCTATGTAAGTCATTTTGAAACCATTTCATATAAAATGTCATGGCATATATTGAGCTAGGATCAAAAATGCAAATATATGAATATTATTTACAATCACACAGAATACTTTAAATATACAAATCTTTCAATTTATCAATATTAATTCCACTTGGTTAAAGTTCTTTCTACATGTAGTTCATAGAGTAACGTCTTACCTTCCACTGAAATAGAAAAGAAAATATTTTTAAAAAATAAAAATACTTCATATCAATTGCCAACAACATAAAAGTTTAATTTTTTTTTAAGCAATCCAAAATAACTTCTGGGAATAGTAGATCTCGCAACCAAAAACAAAAATAATAATAAACAAATACTC
Organism: Troglohyphantes excavatus; assembly: GCA_963932185.1. Taxonomy (NCBI): domain Eukaryota; kingdom Metazoa; phylum Arthropoda; class Arachnida; order Araneae; family Linyphiidae; genus Troglohyphantes; species Troglohyphantes excavatus. Next base: position 21,665,757 of record OZ010673.1, read on the forward strand.
CAACTTTAGTGACTTCAAGAAACATTCATGCCAATTTGAAGAAACTCAACCAAAGAGTTTGGTCGCGATTGCTTAACAAACAAATTTACCGACAAACAGACGAAATGCTAAAGGGTCGAATTCATATAAGGACTTTGCTAAGGATCGGTCAATTAAACGTATCTTTAAAATAGTTCTAATTTCAAAAATATTTTAGAGTACCATATAAAGAGTGTAATTTTTTTATTGAAGTGCGAAATTAGACATGGCACCCTTTTACAATAGTTCACTATGTTAATCAAAAGCAAAATATTGTATTAATCCCTTGAACTAGAGTAGTGACTCTCAGTGACCAAAATAACGACCTGTTATTTTGTTCTCTGTTCAGCAAATTGAACGAGAACTCTATGTTCTTAAACATAAAAAAAAACGCTTTTCTTTCGTTAGTATGTTTTTTATCTAACTTCAATTAACCCTTTGCCCTTCACGAACACTTTGCGATTTGTGTTCTTTCTATGGAACAGTTATTCCTCTCTCTCTTTACGTTCTTTTCCACAGATTTTTTTTATACTCATAAAGGAAAAAAAATCCTAATCTGTTTTGTATTTGCAAGAGAACAAGTTGCAAAAAGGATTGATGTTCTAAACACAATATCCTGCTATTCTCGTTTATTTTAAAGAACTGGGAAACAAAAGTATTCCATTGTATACTATAAGTTCCATTGTATACTATAGCAGTTATTAAGATGAATGTATTTTTATTTTTGATATATTTATTGAAGATTGGGGAAAAATGGCCGAAGAATTTTAAAACTTTTAAATTTTGATTACTTGAAAATTATTTTTTTCAAAAAAAAATTAAGTGAAATACCTTAAATTAGATGTATGGCTGCTATTCTACTAAAAATTATAATTATGAGGTGTTTGTTTCTATACGATTTTCTTGACACAACGCAAATTCTCTCATTTTTTAACTTTAACATATAATAGCTTCTAATATATGTTCCATTGAAACAAAAATATCATCGTATTTCCCAAACATTTCTAAGCAAACTCAGACAAAGGCAGCTACTTTTATTTACAAAAGCAAGAAACTTAATTTTATCGAATTTTTGCTTGCGAAGTTAGTATTTTAATGTCAGTACTCAAACTTTAAAACATATAATATTAGTTATCAAAACTGAGTATATGGCTCAAATTTGACTATCCTGTTTTGAACCATTATCGAAAAAGTAAGACAAATCTCAAGTACCAATAATAATCGTTTGAAAATGGTTTTTTGGGATTTATACAAAGTTAGTTGTTTACATCTTAACTTGATACTAACACACAATATTTCAATATAATACATAATATTTACCTCCTCCAACTGTGCCATACTGTAGCATAAAATGCTGAAAATTATCTCGGCAATATTTAAAATTAAAATTCCTCTCGCAGACATTTTATTAATAAAATATATTAAAAATATAAAACTCCTATATATGTAGCTAAAGCAGTCGCAGTCTTTGGCTGTATTTTATCTTGAATTGAAAAATTCGATAAGTGTGAATACCTTTTATCCTCCAAAGTCACACGAATATTTCAACAGCATCATCTCGAGTTTTATGGCAAAATAAACACTTACGGAGTTGTACGTCTGGCCCAAAGTAGACACGTATTTACATTTTAAGGAAACATCTACATTAATAAGCAATGGACGTCTGGGACCTCGTCATCTGCATTAAAAGATATGACATGGCACAATTGCGATGAGTTATGTTCCTACATCAGTTATCTAGAGTTAGTCAGTTAAAAATATGCGACAACCCTTGCCCAACCTGTGTGCATTTCTAATAAATTACTTCTTCCCATCTTTACCAATACTCATAGGCTTAAACTTGTATTGGGCCCATGGGCCCGAGCCCCCCAATAATTTGAAAACCCGGCTAAGCCCCCCCCCCCCCCCCCCCCAATAATTCAAAAGTTCCAACTTATATTTTGCAAAAAAAAAAATTCAAAAATACCTTTCTTTTTTTTAATATTCAACATTTTTCAACAGAAGCATATGTAGCCAGGCAGGCTAGAACCAGTGTCTACGTGGAAGAATGGGAAGAAGAATAGGCGGTGTAGTAGGGGGGACGGGTAGAATTGCCCTCTAGTGAATACTGGTCACACCCCTTTTTTCTAGTAACAGTGGCCAACTTTGAAGAGATTTCCGCATATTGATCACATGGGTCCCGAGTACAAGAACTTCTGATAGCCTATATCCCAGGGTTAAAGCAAAGAATGGTGACAAGTAATTGGCCCTATACTGTGAATGCTCCGTTTAAAGTTTCAGCCTCGTCTCACAGTGGGTGGCCAGGGGTCGACATTTATGCAACTATCTGAAACAGACATTAGACATAACTCTTCAGAAAGGCCTGTTGGGCTTCTTCAGTAGACGTGAGTGACGGCTAGTAGTGGATTCCCGTCTAAGATTTATCCTATTGTACTTGTTGTACTGCAGTGTAAATGGCAAAATCTTCATTTGGATGCTTGAAGAAATTATTGGTTCATTTAAATGCTTTGCCGCAATGCAACTTATAGCAAGTTTATTAACAGGTAAATTTCATTTCATTAATTATTCTTAAATAATTAAGCTTTTTGTGTTAATTGAAATGCGATACACTGAGCCCTTTCAAAATAATTCCTGGGGGTGCTCGAGCCCCCCCCCCCCCCCCACCAGGAATTATTTTGAAGGCGCTCGCCCCCCCCCCCCGCCCCCTCAGTGGCGGCCCGTGTTCAAAAATGTTAGAGCAGCCGAAAACATGCAACTCCCCCCCCCTATCGCCTTTTTCCACAACCATACATGATCGGACATTCTTTAAAATTTATTACTCACTCAAATCAAAGATTCCTTTCAACTTTTATGAAAGATAACATGTAAAAATAATAGAAAACACTTACTACTTATTTTTTGAAAATTAAATCAATCCTCCTATCAAACTTTCGAATCGGTCAATTTTAATATTAATTTAAGTAAAGAAACAACAACACACGTGCAAACTTATCGAAAAAAATATTTCCTTTTGGAGAGATTTTTCAAAATTATCGTTTTCCTCCACCCCGCCTCGCCGATTCAGCAACGAACCAATCATTTAATCGAAATCCCTTGTACAGCTAATTTGAAAAAAATCCTTTTGCGCTACGTTTGTGTCGTTACATTGTCGTCCATTTTAGCGTGTAGGGGAAGTCATACTACGTAAGGTTGCCATGGCAACGATGCAGCCAATTTCGAACTTCGCTTTTTGGCTGCAATTTTGATTGAATGGAGTTTTTTCCTCTCCTGAAATCCTGCATTATGGAAACACGTTTGCTATTTATCGGAGATTTTTTTTTACTTAGAGTTGAAATTTCATCTTCAATTCCAATTCTAATCTTCATTTAAGAAAATTAGTAAAATATATAATTTTAGTTTTAAAATACACTAATAAAATTAGGTGCAGAAAAGGAAGCACCCCTTATTTATTCTAAACGTGTTTTAAAGTGGGGGGAATTTGCTTTGAAAGGTACACAATGAGTTCCTTTCTCAACTGTTTCCAATCGAAGACGACATATCATTAGTCATATGTCACCTTTTGTGAGAAACACCAGAAAATTACCTGTTTGTCGTCAACAGCTGTACTTCGTTTACAAAATGCCTACCGCCATCTGGTTACTCCATGGGTTACTCGACCAGCCATGTCGGGTAGTACCAGGGGGTAGTACGCTCATCTTCAAAGCATGTGAATGGCCACCAAAGCTGTGATTGTATAGTTCGTCCCCATTTGTTTGTAATTTACTGGCCCTCGCCCTTATAGTCGATTTTTAGCTGATTGATGATCCCCCATTGTGAATGACTCATGTATGCGCTTGTGTAGACAGTTTTTGTATGTACGCTTTTCTGAAACTTGCCTCTAGGGGCCGAAGTCATGGAAGGGCTACAGCAACAAAAAAGAAATCCCTGGTGAGATCTTACAACCGCATTACAGTTTCTTTTTTTAGTGTAAAGACAGCAATCTTAGGAAGCATTTCTTTTTATAAACGAATGGTAGTAGATTTCTTCTGTCAACATATTCCTCTGTTTTGTCAGTTAAGTAATTTTTTCTGTATTCTAAAAGTCAATTAAAAATAATGCCATCTTTTCTAACGATAAATGTTTTGTAATTATGCTTATCAATTGGCAGTAACTCTAATTATAATGTTTAGTTTTGTTATACACTATTATGTGAATAACACTAAGCATATGCTTATGTTTAAAAACAAGTTGAAGTTCATTTTAATCTTGAATTGCATATAATAAATGAAATGTCATTGTAAAATTAGTGTAAGGAAAATGTGTTTTACATAAAGTCTAAATTGCTAATTATTTTATTGTATCAATAGAATACTTGTTATGGTTTATTTCATTTCATTAATATTTAAAATGAAAAATTTATAGGTTTTCACAATATAATATCTAATTTTTTTTTTTTTTGTACTCGGTACTCTGGCTCACGTAAATTTTTTTTATATTACGTCTTTTTTAAATGTCAGAAAAGCATAAATATAATAGTTTAGTTTGAAAACTTCCTATAAATTTATCAATTTAAGCAGCTAAAATAAACGTAATTTCAAGTATTTATATAAATGTCTACAACGCTAAAGCTTTAAAGAGTAATTTTAAAAATAATGTAAAAAATACGTTTTTAAATAAAAAAAAATATATTATTTATGGACGTTTCATAAATTATAATCGTATTTCCCATAATTTGTTCCTTTTGAAATAATAAACCATCAGATTCATGCACTATTTTCTAAACAGCTTATATAGTTGAAGTTTCGTCTTTTAGAAAATTGCATTTTGTTAAAGAAAGTTAAATAGAGACGAATTCCTCAAATCTGAAAAAATTCAAAATTTAACGTACAATACAGACATTTGAAATTACTATTAACCTGTTCCTGGTTACTTTATGTTCTAAAGCTGTGAAAACAAAAACGGATACAAGTTAAAACATTTAACAAGTAAAAATTTAAAGCATTGATGGTTTTTTAATTGTTTAATAGCTCACAACTCCGTACTATTTTATATTGTATAACAATATATATATTGAAAACAAATTCAGCCTCCCCTGAAAAAAAGTTCCTACGCCACTGAATTTGGCCATAAATCTAATTAAATGGACAAACTAGAAAATCATGACAAAGGGAAAATTACATTACCATAAATTTTCGGATTTCAATTATATTTACTACCCCCCCCCCCTTCTTCTCCCCCCAAAAATACTCAATTTTCTTCAGTTAAAAGTTAAATTTTGGGCCCCCCAAAAATTTTGACAACTTTACGCCTATGCCAATACTGCTGATCCTGTTTCTACTACTCTCCATTCAGAGGTGGCGCCCAGTAGGGGAGCTGAAGCCCCCCGTCGGAGCAAGCTAGCCCCCCTGTCGAGCAAAATTGTGAAGTTCGTCGGGAAAAGGGTGTTATATTCATTGTTAAAACGAACTATTTTTTTTTTTTAATATTTTATAAAATTTGCTGTTTTAATGACATATATTTACATTACAGACAAAAATACTTCACATTTTCCGCAGTCTAGCTCCAGCCAGACGCAAAATTTACGCAATTAATTTACTTTTCGTCGGGGACAACCTTACCCTCACGGCGCGCCTTTGCTTTCTTTTCCAGACTGTGACACAAGAAGATATCAGTTTCGTCGAAGTGAGAACGTCGGTCCCTTTCATGTTTCAACTTTCGACCCCGTGCACTTCTCGACAAAAGGAAACATCCCTCTCCCGAAATTTCGAATCCAGTTCAGCTAATGCATGTTCTTAAAGAAGTAAAGGCTCTAAGGGCTAAAGGGCTCAACTGTTCCAGGGATGGGAAATTTAGGTAGTAAAAATGTCATCTGTCACTTGTCATCTCCGAAAAAAAGGGCTAACAAAGAAGGAAAAATAGTTTATTCAAGAAAACTTTTTTTCTTCTTCTTTGAGTTGGCTTTTTACAAGGGGGGTGAGACTAGTGAAGGTTTAATCGTGAAGAATCCGCTGTCAAATTGTGGGTTCAGAAACTAGTACCGTCAAACTTTTGAAACAACAGTACGGCCTTTCAGTATATACGGACTGTTAGTATGTACGGCCTTTCAGTATATACCGCCTTTTAGTATGTACGGCCTTTTAGTATATACCGCCTTTTAGTATATACGGCCTTTAGTTTTTTTTATACGGCCTTTTAGTACGGCCTTTTATAAGAATAAATGTAAATCTCTGTTTTTAATTTTTTTTTAAACCTCTAAATTAAATGAACGAAAAAGATGCTAAAACATAACGTCTTAACCCTTTAACTCCCAACTTTTTTTTGTCGTTGTAAAAAACAATAATTTAAAATTTTCTTACGTCAACTTTAATTTGTGTAAGCGCTCGATTTGTAATACTTAATCTCCGGAGCAAAACTCTACAGCAGGATTTTTATGTAATACGCGTTAGCAAACACAGTTTTTATTTTTAATTTTTCTACTTTGAATTTATTTTAAATGTTTGAATAATTTTTACAATTTAATTGTTTAATACTGAAAAAATTAGACGACATTTCACTCATGTGGAAAAAATAAATAACTTATTTTTAAAAAATCAAATTCAAATAAAGTTTCGAAAAAGAATTGTTTTCTCTGTAATACTCTTAATTTTATAAATTTTTAGGGTGGGCGCTGGGTCTTCTACGGTGGCACTCACCGCACACCCCTAAGGACGTCTCTGGTCAGGGGTGTTAGCAATTTATGGTTATTTTTTATGTATGCTTCAAATTTTATTTTTTATGCATATTTGGGATTTTTTTTGGGGGGGTGGGGGGGGGGGGTAGGAGATGTCTCACGTGGCACCTTTGAAAAAAAAATTCCGGTATCTTGCATTTAATTATGTGGAATTCTCAATTAACCGGGCCGTTTAAAAAAATAATATCCGATTTCAAAAAAAAAATTGTTGGTGTCCCACTTGGGCACCCTTTTGAAAAAAATATCCGACATCCAGCATTTAACTAACCGGAATACTCAATTAAATGGACCGTTTGAAAAAAATTTCCAATTTCAAAAATTCCTTTTGTGTTTGTTAGAGACAGATTTCATTTTTTAGCGCATTTTTTTAAAGTCTGTTTTTTTCTTCTGTTTTTTTCAATAGATGAAATCATTTAATCTTTAAAGTAAATTATACTTGTAATACATTACAAATAATAACTTCTGATAAAAGCACACAAGCGGTGAAGCAAGATTCCAACAAAAAAATCAAATATTTACCAACAATTCCAACAGGAAATTTTACGTAAAAAGCAGAAAAAATTAACCTTTTTTTTAGGAATATCTGCTTTATTAATTAACTTATACAGTTTAATTATAGTATATCATTTAATGCTTATATTCCATTCGGTACTACAGAAGTTACTAAAATGAATGGATTTTTAATTTTGATGTATTTATTGCGGTTGAGAAAAAAATGGCCGCATATTTTTCCAACTTTTAAAATTTTATAATTTGAAAATAATTTTTTTCAAAAAAAAAAAATTGAGATACAATTAAAAATATGGAAGAGGGTTACCGACCGTGACAAAGACAGCTACTTTTATTTACAATAGTGAGAAACTTACTTAAATTTATCGAATTTTTATTTGCAAAAATAGTATTTTATTGCCAATACTCAAACTTACTAATATATACTATTACGGTTGAGATTGAAAATTAAGCATACTATTATTCTTTCCAATTGGTTATCATGTTTTGAACCATTATCGAAAAAGTAAGACAAGTTATAGATCTCATATATAAATAATATTTATTTGAAAATAATTTTTGGAGACTTTCAATTTATATAATTAGTTGTTTACATCTTAACACATGATACTAACACACAATATTTCAATATAATACATATTATTTACCTCCTCCAATTGTGCCATGATGTAGCATAAAATGCTTAAAATTATCTGAGCAATATTTAAAATTAAAATTCCTTTCACAAACATTTTAAAAATAAAATATATTAAAAATATGCTGCACCAATATACAGCTAAAGCAGTCACAATATTTCGCTGTATTTTATCTTAACTTGTAAAGTTCGATGTGTGTAAATACCTTTTATTTTCCAAAAGTCAATCGAATATTTAAACAGCGTCATCTCGAGTTTTATCACAAAATAAACACTTGTGCAGCTGTACGTCTGTCTGACCCAAAATAGACAGGTATTTACATTTTAATGAAACGTCTACATTAATAAGCAATAGACATTTAAGAACTCGTCATCTGCATTAAAAGTTATAAGGGAGACTGTTGTACATAGAATCACTTTTTAAAAATCTCATTTTAACTCACAAAATCTCAATCAACCTTTATGTTCATTCATTTATAAGTATTACTAATTTTTATTTTTATTTCTTAAACATTTAAAAAAAAATTTTTTAAAAACTGAACGCAAATTATCAATGGCAAAAAATCATTATCAAACAATCAAAACCCAGTTATAGTTGTACCTTGAAAAAAGTTCCTTTTAAAAAGTAATTATAAACAACGATTTTTGATCATTTGGTCAACTCGGTCAAATTCAGATTGTTTGAATGATTTAATTCGCCGCGCTAAAGTAGCAAATTTTACTCTAAAAATTTTACACGCTTCTCTAATAGAAATTTTCTTCTCAAGCGATGCTGTAACAGCTACTATTGCTTTTTGATTTGCATAGACGACATATTTACAACATTCTAAATATTTAGAAAAACAAATTCGAAACGTATGAAGAAAGTCAATGCCTTTAATATTGACATTTAGATAATTTTATTCTTTAGAAGCAAACACTAGAATAACAAAATCAATCGATCTCTCATAATCGGAATATTGCTTGTAATAAAGCATTTCTTTATGTTTTTTACTATACCAATCGGTGAGTAATGGGAATCGCACATGAATGGTATTATATGTTATACAATACCATAAAAGCTTTGTTTTGTTATAAAGAAAACACAATAACCAACTTAATATACAAGTCATTGTATTTACTAGGTACAGTCTAATCTTATTCATTTCCCATAATCGCATCAATAAACCAGACAACTAAACACCAATCTTATCAATTTGCTTATAGCTAAAGCCATTAGTGTCGTCACACCAGCTCATTAACAATAGGTGATATGTCAGATGTGATTGCGAAAATCAAATCATTTATATTTCTAACTGCTACTACTTTAGTAGAAGCATTCATATTTCTTCTTGCATCATTTTGCAACTTAAACTACATAAGAAAAACGAACAGCTGTAGCATAAGATTTTTAAAGGAATAGAATAGGAAAATTATAACTCATAAATACTACATGACTGTGTTTCACACTGAACTGATGAAACCATTACTATTCTTATATTTTATCAATGGCCTTCCTATGGGAAGAAAAGGGACTAAGAAATTGTTATTGATAATTCAAGTTGTTTTATTTCATCTGACTTGGCTATTAGCCACAGTGACTAACTTCTGGTGTCTCTCAGAGTCACTATACTCCTTGCATTTCTTCACAATAATTGCAAAGGCTCTAGCTCTTGCAACGTGGTGGCATGTACACTTTAACAAGAAAGAATTAGAAGACATAATTATGCTTTTAAATTCAATGTGGAAGCACCTCGGCCTGGAAGTGAGCACATCTTCTCGCCTGATTGCCAAGACTTCGCCATGGTTCATGGTCATTATAACCGTTTTACCTGCAATTTTATGGATAGCTCTTACGCCAGCACTCAGCGACAGCTGTTTCCTGTTCTGGGCTGGCGTTCGACCGCACGTTCTGTTCGTAACCATCTACTTTTTCTTGTTGTCGCTACAGCAGTATGTGAATTGGTGCCTTCCGTATGCCACAGGGACCCTTTACATATGCCTGTGCTGGAAAACATGCCGAATCGCGAAGAAATTGTCGAGATCTTTGAGAACAAGGACTATGAATTACGATGATGTCGGCAAGGTCTATCGTCTTCTGTTGAAGATCATCGTTAAGCTGGACGCTGCGATGTCTCCGATAGTGCTCTTCTGCCTGACTCGCTGCTTCATGGAATTCTTCAGATCCATGACCATGTTCTTCGAATATTCGAAGGATGTCTATAAAATAGAGTTGGTTGCCTGCGCCCTGTTCTATGCTGTGGAGAGCAGCGCTCTCTATGTTGCAGTAGTTCTTTTCGCCGACCAACTTCAAATCGACTGTAACGTGTTAAGGAAATCATTGCTGAGGCATACGGAGCAGAAGGAGAGGAGTGTGTGGAAAGCGGTGGAAAAATGTTCCCAGTTGTTCGAAGACAAAAAGGACATTAAATTGACTGCTTGGAAAATGTTGCGTCTTCAGAAACGACTTCTTTTTACAACTGTGACTTCAATACTGACATATAGTATTATTCTTCAACAATTTCACAGCACGCCTTAGGCCGTTTCTTCATACACTGAGAAATCTGAAGCCGGTGACAGCACCGGCGTGAAAATGTTCTATGTTCGGCCGCCAGGGTGTGTAAAAAAACGGACTTAACGTCTTTGAAATTTACTTTTTGTTTGAAGAACAGTTAGCCTATTTCATTACTTTTCCTCGAATTTTTGGTGTTCGAGAAATAAGTAGTAAAGACCAGTGGCGGGGATTCGGGGGGGGGCAAGGGGGGGCGGATGCCCCGGCACTTATTCGGATGTTGCCCCCGCACTTTTTTGTATGTTGCCCCCGCAACTTTTTTATATTGGACCTTTTATAACTAAATTACAAGTCAATTGTTTTACTGCATTGCCTAAAAAAGGAAAAATTTTGAACCCCAACTTCCTCACACTACCATAGGAACGTAAATAAGGGAGAGGAGGGGAGGTTTCAGGAGGTTCAAACCCCTCTCATTGACAGTTTTAACGTGCACTAGTCGCCTCCAAACGTCAAACGTTTGGACGATGGGGGAACGGGCTTGAAACCTCCCGGTAAGGAACTTGGCGCTTTAAAGAGCGCCAAATTGCGAGTTCGAATATTAAATCAAGTAGTATATTTGAATAAATTTTGCTTCTAAAGTACCAGTAATTGTTAAATTGAATCAAAACAAAACATACATTTGAAAAGTCTAATCAAAGCGATTAACTTTTTTAACCATATAATTTCTATAGTTTTTCTGAAAGAAAGTTTATAATAATTTTACTTATGATTACTTATTAAATAGTTTGGTTTTGAAATAGTATATTTTAGTCAGAAAATCTCCGATTTTAACATTTTTGAAATACAATCCACAAAAGTATATTTGTTTACTTTACTTATCAGCGAATGTTCTCAAAGATGATGGCAGAAAAGATGTAATAGCTTTTTTTTAAATTCTCAATGCTTTGATTTCGAAAACATCAAGAAAATAGTTTATTGTAACTATGTATTAAATCTACAAAATACCCAAATCGGGCCTCTGGCTCTCAGCAGAATGACTCATTCCCAAGTTTTCTCAGTTTTACATATAAGCAGTAGGGAAAAAAAGCGAAAACGGCGCCGATTATGACTTATGAATCTCGTTTGTACAGTCATTTTGGAGTCTTACAGAGCAAACTGTATATGACTTATGACTACTATGATAGATATTTATTTGTTTTTAAATCAGCCGTTGATTTTTTTTTAATTCAATCAGGGCCATAGCTCAATCTTTTTACACATCTTAGCCTTCGCTTAAGGGTCTAGTTAAATTGTCTTCGACTATAGCTAAAATAACCAAGTGATATAAAGGTGTTTTGAACAGTTCATACTTTTTATACTCCTGAAAATTGGACTTTAGTTTTTGTGACCCTTTTATATAGTATTTCTGAAAATTGTCGTGCTTTGTTTTGCCTTTTTAAGTCAGAATAACGAAAAAATAAAGCTTTTAACCTGTCTTAAATCAGCTTTATGGTATGAAAATTTCTTTTTTTAATTTATGTTATTACATTTTTTTTACTGTGTATTTTAAGTTGGTATACTTCAAATAACACAAAATAGTGAGTAAATACAAGTGTGCAATACCATAGCTTTTTTATAACCCCCCCCCCCCCCCCCCCCTTCAGCACCCAATCGCCGCCACTGGTAAAAACCGACGTATAAGAGGCAAAGCTGTGTTTAAAAGGACAGATGGATATAAAAATCAGTAAGCGAGAAAACTATTTTGTCGGTTAGCAAATTAAGAAATATGGTCCTGTAGTTGCCTACAAAGTTTCATGACGTTGAGATCACTAGATAAATGTTTAAAATACTTTTGTTTTAATAAGTAAAAATAGATCAATGTTTGGTTTGGTTAATTTACGTCGCACTAGAGCTAAACAGTGGGCTATTGGCAACGGTTCGGGGCCTATCTCGAATGAAAGACCAGGGAACGATGCCTCGTATTTTTTGAACCACGGTCAGATGACGAGGAAACACATGAACTGGCACCCAACGCCTTCAATAGACGTCGGGACTTCTATTGAAGAAGACCCGGGAACACATACACATTCATACATGCACCTCGTTATTTTAAAACCATGGTCAGATAACGAGGAAACACCTGAACTGGCACCCAACGCCTTCAATAGACGTCGGGACTTTGGACCCCGACCAGATTTATCGTGCACCAGTCCCGTATACACGCCAGTATAATTTGTTGGATATTCTGGACGACTTTCTAGTATTTTTGTAGCGAAGCTGGCAACCCTCCGATCGCAAGATCACTACATTTTTACTTTTCTATGTCAAGACCATTGCACGGATTCGAACCACCAATCCTCTGATTAGTAGCTGAACGCTTTACCAACTGGGGCTCGGAAAGACTCGGGAACGATGCCTCGTATTTTTGAACCATGATCAGATGACGAGGACAACACCTGAGCTGGCACCCAACGCCTTCATTAGACGTCGGGACTTTGGACCCCGATCAGATTTATCGTGCACCGGTCCCGTATACACGCCGTTAATTTTTGAGGATGTTCTGGACGACTTTTCTAGTATTTTGTAGCGAAGCTGGCAACCCTCCGATCACAAGATCACTACTTTTCCTTGTCAAGTCATCGAACCAGGAACCTTCGTATTTCCAGCTGACGCCTTTAACCGCTCGGCCACGGAGGCCCTGACCCCCCAACCTAGTCAATTTACAGATATATTTCAAATGTGATTTATACAATTTCCCACAGTAATTATTAAACGCGCGATTCCATTAACCCAAATTTGTCAGAAAATTAGGCTCTTTTCAAAATGAGGGACTTATATACAGCAGCCGTACACATTGACAAAATTTTATGTCATACAATGTTTATGTTTAAAAGCCTTTGTTAGTTCTATTTCAGTTTTACTATTAAAATACTGGCCTTATGCATGGTTGTGCCCCTCGAGTCGAGAGGATAAATCGACATACCCAGTGACATTTGGAAAGGATTTTATATTTAAATTTTGATAGGCAAACTGTCCAATCTTTTTTATAAAAAAAAAATAGAAAAGTGTTCATTAAGTTATATATATTCAGGGACAACCTACGCCTGCATTGCTGTTTGCCAACTTTAGCACTAGAAAAAAATATTGAGACAGTTTAACCTATAAAATCGAAAAAACATTTTTAAAACGATGTGTAAATATATATATATTTTAGATTGGGGTTCTCCAAGTTACATAATTTTCCTATTTCGCGCAAACTTCATATTTTACCAAACCAAACATAAGTCTTATTCTTTGTATACATGTATATATATATTGGAGTAACGAAAGTAGCTGCCCTTGGGCACCGACTGAATATTTATCTGTTTGAATATATTTATAGAAAAAAATGTGATCGAGAAGAATTTGCTAAAATAGAGTACTCATACTTCAAATATTGCATTGTTTCTTTCTAATAAGTTAAATTACATTAAAATGTATATTTTTCATTAAGTTGCATATATAACAAACATTCATAGAAAATAGGCAAGATGTGTATACAAATTGGCTTTATTAAGAAAAAACCCTGTTATGGATAAAAACTTTCTATTTCGTGGTTGGTTAATTGGCGTTTAATGGCGCAAGAGCCAGATTTGGCTAATCTGCGCCAAACATGCCTTTTTTCGGAAGCCTATTTAGAAAGCAAATATAATTATTAAACCGTATTTTAACAAATAAAACGACAAATATAAAATGAAAGTTGAATCTGAACAATGAAGTATATTTAAAATATACTAGCAACGATAGAATCCATGATTTTAACATTTTCCTGATTTTAAAATAGATCCAAGTACAAGAGTAAATACACAACCTTTAAATAACCTAACATTTGTTAGGATATGCAACTCGATTTTATTTTAATTCCATTACGTAGAGGAGTTTTGTGTGTATCGAATTTTTATTATTAATTTCAGCGATCCTAATCTCGATGTTCCTAATCTCGAAATTTGAATGAAACCTATTTATTTTAAGGTTCAATATGATCCACAATAGCTTTTTATGGAATAGGTAATAAAATAAGAATATCTATGAAATAACTTTCTGAAATTTTTTTTTAATTCATATTATGAAAAATTTCCAAATGAAAATCAGGCTATCCGGTATGTCTAAATAGTAACATTTCCTCAAAAATTACATAATAATGTATAAATATTATATGGAATTTTTGCTAACTTCTTAAAAACCTAACAAGCATTTTTAGTAACATATTCCTGTATTAAAATGTTGTGCGGTATCAAAGTTAACCAATTTAATTCAAATATTCAACTAACCCAAAGATTAGTTGATTTTTCAAAGCCAGTCATTGTTTTAAAAATTCTGATTTTGACACATTAAAATTGAAATCCTAAAATAAAATATTCACCTAGTAAATAGACATGCGATCCGCAAAAAAAAAATTAGGGGAAACTTTATTCTTATGGTTATTTGGCTGAAATCAGTCAATTAATAAAATGAAATTATCTTATTTCCATTAATTCACAGATATGTATTTTGATCGCATGTTATAACACTTTTACATAGGGAAAAATTAGATAGATTAACAGTAAAATATAAATGCACCTTTTCAGACTTAAAATTTTAAGAACATTTACCGACTTTCTTCGAAAATGTGAACTACTTCACTTTCTCTAACAATTCTAGATGCCTATTATCAAGCATGATTTTATTTGGCAAGAAAATTATTATTAATATTTAAAAAAAATGTATTCATCATGTATGTTATGCATAGAAATAAAGACATTTTTAAAACTGATTTTATTATTTTTAACAGAAAGCAAAACTATTCACAAAGCATACAATCGTATTGAGGTTGAGCAACTTTTTCACAGGCATATATAAATTTGTACGAATTGACGAAACAAGCCAGGTTATAAGCTTAACTTAATTACAGTCCAATTTATAAGAAGAAGAAAAATCCTTACATTTAACACAAGAGGAAGTGCTAACTGGTGAAAAAAAAGTGGAAAAGATTGTATAAAAATCAAAAATCTTGATATAAAATGAATACAAATATTGATAACCAATTTACAAGTATAATTTTTTCAGAAGTAATCAATAACATGAAATAAAGACACGCAGAAACTATCCGAATCCTAAAAGATATATTACATTAAGATTTTGCACAATACACATGTCTTCACATCTAAAAGTTTCTGCACTGAAGTACCTACTTCTTTTTCTTGCTGCTTTCCTGCAAAATGAAATAAAAATTAATAATTAAAGATTGTAAGATTATGTTAAAGTCAATTAAGAGATACATAAAGAGACTAGTTAGTATTAATGATTTGCATTGTTTACAAAAATTAGGGGTAATTCCTTCTGGAAAAATACTAGGACAGTTGCCATGAGGGTTAAAAGAATTAATTTTAAATCAGGAATATCGTACATACCTTCTTTTCCTATGTTGCATGAAAAGTTTAAAAAAAAGGTTTGTTATATTAACTATTACCCTATTTAGTTCATAATTATTAATAAATTATAAACATTTAAAAATTGTCATAATTTTTTTTTCTAGATGAAGAAAAAGGTAGAAGTGGTTTGTGAAGCTATCAAGAAAATGCAACAGTCATTATCACTGACTTTCATGTATAAAAAAATTTAGTTGGATTTAACAAATGCGATTCAAACTTATGCAATCATTTGAATTTATCAATTAAACCAAAATATTCTTATGCAAGATGGTGAAAATTTCAGCTAATACAAAGCACTTCAACTATTATTTCAGTTCATTAAAATTAATTCAATAAAATGAATAACTAAACAAAAAAAGGAGAGGGTGAATTGCAAAATTTTCTTAACCATTAAGTCAGTGGTTTATAATAATCACTGAATGAGTAAAATCTTTCGAAAGTTAATTTTAACTCTAGAAACTTTAAAAGTCACGTTTCTTATTGTCCTTATAAGGCAGCGACTTAAGAATAATTATTATTAGACAATTGCAATTCCAAATTCTTATTAAATATTTTTGTAATTTACAAAAATGTGAACATAAGAATTTAAAAACTTATTACTTTTAATCGCAAGAAAAACAATTAAAGCAATAATATTTCATTCTCCTTTCGGATTAGAAAATTTATGATAAGTTATTACTTTTTCGTATTGAAAAGGCTAAAAAAATAATAACTCAATGTACTGCTTATAAAATGACAAAAAAATTTTTTAGAGTAACACAAATTATAATGCAATAAAAAATGAATTATACATAAACAATTTTAACTCTGTCAACTAAAAATACATTGAGTGCAAATAAAAACAATTAAGATTTTACAAACCAAGAAGATAAAACAAGCTACCAGTTTCTTTTTTTAAGCAATTAAGTACAAGTGCATTAAAAACAACTATTAAAATACAAATATTTAAAAAATAAATTATATATATGATGCTATCAGTATTCTAGAAAGTAACTGGCATATTCACTATAGTTAGCCTACTTAGACAACACTAAATCATATGCATCTTCTTCAAAATTGGTAAACAAGCCACATCCATAAAAGCTAACATTAGTTCAGTTGCTTCATTTACAATACATTAATAATCAATAAGCCAATTAATAAGCTTTAAGTTTAAAATGCCTAGCCTTCAGCTCAGAAAAAGTCAATGAGAAAACATCTCATTTATTTGAAACAAATTTATAACATCTACTGTTAGAGATAAAAACTATAAAGAAATATTTAAAAATCATACCTTATCGGCCAAAATAACCATGATGTAACGGAATACTTGAATGAGATCAATAAACAGACAGATGGAATGCCTATACAAGAAAGGTAACGTTAAAAGAGCAACAAAAATTAACTAAATAAATCTGAATGTATAATTATACACAAAAATATTTTACATGTATGGAATAAAAGGGGACCAACTTACCAAATGTAATCCTTATCTCCATTGCGACGCTTCTCCATGATCACTTGTGTGTCATACAAAATGAAAGCACACATGACGAACAGACCAATGTAAATGTGAGCCTTTAAAATGAAAACAATTTTTTAAGTTTATCAGACAACTTCAAAAGGGATTTTATGAAATTAGATTTTGCAGTTAATATGTTCTTTTAAAGATATCTAACAATCTACACTGGTTATTCAATTTTTTTACAAAATAAAACATCATCAAAAAATATATAAATACATAGGAATATAGTTTCAAAATGTCATTTAAAAAATTGCAATGTTAAGACTTTGCAGGTCATGAAATTTAAACTTTTATCATAGTTAAATTATTAAAACAGTAGATTTAAAAAAAATTAAATAATTCCTACAAATACATTTAATAAAAATTCATTTATATAGTTTTAGAGAAATATTATTGTACAAAATCATAATAATTTTTTTAATTATCATGGAATACTCGACTGCAATGGTCTCAAAAAGGAGAATGAGTAACATTTTAATTAAAAAAATTAAATATATAATACATATTACACACAATATGTAATAGATAAATCAAATTGAAGATAATTTTTTTGTAATTGTACATGTTTAAAAAATTAAAAAAAATTTAATGTGCCCTTTGCAATTGCATTAAAGGGCTTTAAACATAAAGTTCAATTAAACAATATTTAAGGGTAATTGAAAGTCGCATAAAAAAACCTCATCCAAATTGGAGATTCTTATTTTAAAAGTTCAGTCAATTAACATTTATGCCCAGTAGACAATGCCTATTCAACAAAAACTCGTACATATATTTAAATTTAGTACAGAAGCTATATGCAAACTTACATAAAAAATACAAAAAGGTCAAATTGATAACCTTCATTTTGGCACTTAAAAGTCAATTAAAGCTAGCCTATTTCTGATAATTCAATGAAAAATCACATTTCTGAAATAAGCAAAGACAAAAGTTTTATAAAATACCTTGAACAGTAAGTAAGAGCCCATAAAGATATTCAAAAATGCTGTGATCGTCATCACTGACAACAGAGACATCAGAGTTCCTAATTCAAGAAATGTATATATTAGATCCAAGAAGTTTCTTTTTTTTTCAATACTAATTAACAAAGACTACACCTTCATCTTAAAAGAGTGGGTTTATTAAGTGCATTTCTGAAACAGTCAAAAGTTACTGTACTTTTTACTTAGAAATATCAAAAATCTATAATTCAACAAAAGAGAATTTTTAAGTTCAATTCATGAAGAACACAAAAATCAACCAATATTATATTTATAATTTGATGTTATTTGTAGGGATTAAACGGAAATCCGTTAGCTATCCAGTAATTATCTGATAATCGGAAGCAAAGCGCAGGGATATGCCAAAATTCAGTTCTATGCAACATTTAGATGGGTGAAAATTGAACTGCAATATGTGTCAATACAACATTAGGCAGATTAAACAAGTGTAATAAAAAAAATGGAAAGTTTCCAATACATAATACTTCAAACATATTACTAAAATCAAACTTAATGAAATAGTCCTAAATATGTCATTAAAAAAACCTTAAGGTATTTAATGAAGCTTTCCATAGCTGTACCTCCGAGATAAATGTATTGTCTTTGATTGCTCAGCATCGAGGCAAAAGTGAAGCAGGTGAAGACGAGGCAAGTGGAGAAGAAGGCTGTGGGAATTATGGCAGGGTTTACTTGGATGACAGCATCCAACAAGGGTCCAAGTCCAAGACCTATTAAGAAATAAATACTGTAACTCACCTTTCTAGCACTTTTTATCAAAAATAAAACCAATGGTCATATTTGTGAAAAATGAATAAGGTATCAAAGCTGGTTATGTAAAAAGATGATGGCATTAAGGTTAAATAACATGTAATATTTCAAAATAAACCAACATTTATCAAACTGTAACTTATTAACTGTAAAATTTTATTTAACTGTTTATCAGTTCTATAACAAGGTAACCAAAGCTTTACACTACAAGCAAATAATTTCTAATATATCAAGAAAACAAGGCAAGTGTAGTAATATAATGACAAATTATATATCTGTGGCTTTAGGATAAGAACAAATATATAATATTAATCCAATACAACTTCCTTCACTCAGCAAATGTGACGCACATTCTCGATTTATTAATTGTGTTAATGCAGTTCTACAGTGATTCAAACTTCTCTCCTTCTCCCATTTTACGCTAATTGTATTAAATATTTTACTAACCCGCATATAAGCTGACCCCCCTATTTTTGTCCTTGTTCCAAGCCAGACATATTACAGAAAAACACATTTTTTATGTGTCTTAACTTAAAATGGCTAAATATTAACCTATAAACTCCACTGAAGTAAAACAAATTTCACTCAAATCATTCAGGAGAAAAATTTATAATTTTTTTTAAAGGATAAATTATAAATTTCCTCGATTTTTGCAAAAAATATTTTATTAATTTAAAAACTTCCTGAACTATCTAGAAATTAAAATTCATGGTTTTCCCTTTTCTCAACCACAAAATGTTAAGTTCATATATAATTAGCCACATTAGCTTCAATGAAACTTAGAATATATATATATAAGTCAAACAATTGCACATTATCAATGTACCAAACATCTACAGAAAAATATTCATGTTGTACTCTATTTTCTCAAAGTCACGATTCATACAATTATTATTTGTTTCATTTACCAATCTTCAGAAATGTGACAGCATAGAATTATGATGTGACGTTTACAATTAAATTAACATTAGTTAAAATATTTAGCCATGTAAAGTACTTTTAATATTATCTTAGTTAAAATATTTAATTTCATCAGATCAGGTGTCTGGTATATTTTTCCTTTAACTTTAATTTAGGTATAAACTAAAAGACACTCATCTAAAGAAATAGTCAGTGTTTATTCTAGGCATTTTTTGAAGGTCTACCTGCTGTTTTCCCTGAAAATTGCTCCCTCCTGCTCTTTTATGCACGAATCAGTGCCTGTTTTTTGCCCTTCCCAAAATCTAGCAATTTTATTAAGATTTGCATTTTTATCCTTTTCATTCAGTAGCAAAAAATTATTTTTTTCACCTCAATGAAATATGCGCTAATTAAAAACTGGATTTTTCGTGACAATAAAACTTTGAAAATGAAAGAGCTCTTCACATTCACTAGCAAATTTTTTTAGATTGAATGGTATTTTTTACTCAACATTGTTTACATTTGTTAGGTATTTGATTTTCAACATATAATTATGTAAAGTTTTTTAAAAAATAGGCAACTAGAGACCACGATTACAATGATTTTGATGACAGAAAATACATTATTTTTTTAAAGATTTATTGCTGTTTTTCTAACTTGACATGCTTTTTTTCAATTTGAATTGCACTATTGGATTATCATCAACTAACTATAATTGCGGTTTTTCTCGAAAACAGTCATTTCAGCCCGACACTTTTTCCGATATTAAAGAAAGAAAACAAAGATCATCTGCATATTTAAAACAAATGTTCTCATTTTAAAGTTTTCATTTGGCTCAACAGTTTTTTTATTAGTACATATTAAAAGACAATCAGTAACGCCACGAAAAAGAGTAATTCAAAAAAACAAATACAATTTTATGCCAATTTTAGAAAAATCGATTTTGTGTCCTCATTAAAATACCCTTAAGAAAATTAAGTGTCCTTTTCCCCAAAATAGCACTTATTGTCTTTTCATTGCTAGAGTGAACACTGAAATATTTACACTATACTTTATAAATGATACTGAATGCTAATTATTATAACTAATTCAGTTAAAAGAATTTATAAAATTGATTTCACATACCAGAAAGAAAGGCAAAGCCAAGTAAATAGCCCAATCTTTTTTTGGTATTTTTGCCATCATCAGGGGTATTCATCAATGTAAGCATAAGTCCAAAGGATCCAATTGCACTGAGAAATCCTCCCTAGAAAACAAATTTTAACATTTTTACAAACCAATAATAATTATATATTTTTTTTAAATTTCAGCTTCTGTGAACGTCCACCAAAAATGAAACTTTTTACTGAAATTAAAATTTTAACCAAACTCTAAGTGTAGTATGTCAATTTAATCCTAGAAAGTTGGTGCAAATGAATTTGTAAAGTATTATTTCATTAGAATAATAGTCTGTAGTGAAATTGTTCTGAAAGTTGAGATTTTTCTTCACTTATATTGGGGTCAAAAACGTCTCTTCGATTCTAGTATAATTTTTTCTTCATTTTTTTCATTAATTGAAATCATTATATATACAAATTAATAATCTATTTCCAACAAAAACAATGTTTTAAGTTTAGTTGGTTTTCCCCTTTTTAAGAATAAGTTTTTAAGTAGTTTCTTAATAATTAATTATATTCTGTAAATTTAAAACAAATAAAATGGCATTCATTCTATGTGTTTAAAATGAATGATTTTAATTTTTTATATACTTTAAAATTACAGAACAATTATGACAGCAGATCCTCAGAATGTGTGTATTTGTAGTATTCATAAAAACTTTCAAAGAAATTCATAGGACAGTTGCATATTTATTTTCTCCATTCATAAAGATTTATTGATTTATCAGGCCCTTCGCACCGGGGGAAGCACGACCCCACTATAATCTGGAAACCCTGAAAGTTGGGAATTTCAACTTCTAAAAATTTCCAAGTTGAGAAAATTTATGCCTGAAAAAAATTAATATTATTAGCAAATGAAAGCTAGGGAAGATTAGAAATGGCCTAACTTGTATCATTACATTTAAATTATATCACAGAACGGACACTGCATTGGAATATGGGTAAAACAAATCAATATTTGTGAGATAACTATATTACCTAATCCATATATATATAAAAGATAAAAAATGGTGATAAGTTGGAATTGGGAAATTTCTGCACTGTTGAGTTAGGAACTTCGATTTGTTAAGTTGGGAAACGAACATTTTTATGGAAATTTTCTCCGACGGTCACAAGAGTAACATACCCTTCTTTTTATTTAATAGTACAAAATGGAGTTCAATATCCACAACTTACTATTAACTTTCATCACACTGGATGCATTCGAAAGTGGTTAACATTTTAATTTTATTCTAGAAGCTCATCCTTCTACTTTAACAAAAATATGTTTCTATAAAATTTATGTATCAATTTCAACTAAACTCTGTAATTTAATATGGCCTATAATTTAGTAAAAGTGAAAACCGAAATAAAATGGTAAACTTCCCTGGTAAAACTTATCATTCTTAACTTTTAACTTCTTAGATAATTTCTAGATAAATTTTATGAGGGCACTAAAAAAAAAAATTCCCCGACCAACTTTAAACAAAATCCCAAGTCATTTTCAAACAATATTTTAAAAAAAAGAAATCAAAGAATGACATTTTTCCTAATCTTCAATTTCAACTTCATATTGCATGCAACTTTTCAAAAATAATGTGAAAAATAATTAGTCAATTTACAGATAATACATTTTATGAATAAGATTAGCAATACTTTTGAAAGAATGAAATCAAATTACTTACAGATAAAAGTCCGGTGAACACATGTACCATTGCACCGACTGCAGCTGATAGTGTAGATAGGGCCACACATGAGTATACATTTTTCATGTGGATTTGAAGCTGTGGCTCCCTAGAAATAAAATTAAACATTAAAAAAAAAATTAGACAATTATATTATTTTCTATAAAGTAATTAGGAAGGATAATTTCTATAAATTAATTGAAAGGTAAAGCAAGTAATATAAAGTAAAATGAAGAATGACTAGTTAAGTTCGAAAATAATAAGTTTATGATTTTTATAATTCTTAAGGAGGTAAATTCCTAGTGTACGGTACCCTGTTGTCGTCAAGTCCAAAAATGAAGTTTTTTTGTCGCCAAATCAAAATGACGGACATTGCGTTGGTCGCACTTGAGCTCCACAATGGGCTAATGACGACGGTTTAGAATTGATTCCGAAGCTTTGCTTTAGTTATTTAACATCGCACTAGAGTTTATATTGGGCTGTTGGCGGCAGTTCGGCGCCTATCTCGAAGGTAACAATGTACTTCCGGGCAGTGGATCATGGTGCTTACAGGCAATCCTTAGGGCAGTCGCTTGGGGCACTTCGACAGCACTCTGAAGCGCTTGCTAAAGTCACAGACTTCCGACGTCGATTTTGTGGTCTCTGGCCTCCGACTACTTAGGATCACATCCATTACCTCCTCTGGGCAGTCGATCATGGTGCTTACAGGCAATCCTCCGGGCTGTCATTTGGGGCATCTCGACAGTACTTTTAAGCGCACACACGTACCGCACGCTAAAATCACAGACTTGTGAAGTTGATTTTGTGGTCTCCGGCCTCCGACTACTCAGGATCATATCCATGGAATGGGTTTATGGTTTCGACCCATAAACCCATTCCACAGTGAATTGCAGCGGGGCCCGCTTCATGCACTTTCGCTTGTTAGACAACAATCCGGCATCCATGCACCAATCAATCAAGTTGTATATAAAAGTATACATCCATAGCTCAGGAAAATCAAAATCACAACAACGCGAGCCGTACGTCGATTCAAAAATGGCAGAACGTGAGAAGCAAGCGAGAGGTAAAAAATTTAGGGTTGCCATACAACATGATATTTTTGCACGTCATCAAGTAGGGTTTCCAAAATAAAAACTTGGTTGGGATTTCCAATCATAAGCGGGTAGCTTTTGGCGACTTTTTCGGGCGATTCACTTCTCAATCTGGGAATGGGATAATTGTTTACAAATATGAAAGGATAAGAATTTGCGGGATTCGTTCGCAGAATCACGTGACTTCCCGGCATAGGAATTTCCGTGATTGGTTTAAAGAGTGACGTGGCATTTGTGCGGGATTAAGAATTATTTTATTCGAAACTGCGGGACTAAGAATTATTCTATTCGAAAGTATAAGAATTTGTGGGATTGGTTCGGAAGGTCACGTGACTTCTTCGGCTTAAATATTGGGATTTTTAAACTGAATTTCGGTTTCAGTGTGGGCAGTGGACGTGTCGAAAGGAAGGTGAAAATGCGCATCGTGTGTGTAGAATTATTAGGAAGGGTACGTGGTTCACAAACACACGATTGATCATTGTCTGGTAAGTGCTTTTTCTTCAAAATTTTAAACCCCTGTTGTAGTTTTTTCCAAATATTTTTTGGTTCAAGTGTTTTTTGATAAAATTTCGCCATTGCCCGGTCCTCAAAACGATGAGTAGCCCCAAAAGACGGCCCGGAGGATTGCTTGTAAGCACCATGATCGACTGCCCGGAGGGGGTCACGTATGTGATCCTGAGTAGTCGGAGGCCGAAGGCCGGAGACCCCAAAATCGACGGCAGGAGCCTGCGACTTTAAGCGCGCAGAACGCGTGTGCGCTTAAGAGTGCCTTCGAAATGCCCCAAACGACGGCCCGGAGGATTGCCTGTAAGCACCATGATCGACAACCCGGAGGGGTTAATTAACCAAAGCGTCGAAATCAATTTTAAACCGTCACCATTAGCCCATTGTGGAGCTCAAGTGCGACGTTATTTCATTCAATCGTGCAGACGCAATATAAATCCTTTGAAATGAGTTTTGAACCATCACCGATAGCCCATTACACAGAAGTTATCCGATCAATCAATCATCCGAAAATAAAGCTTCGAAATCAATTTTAAACCGTCGCCATTAGCCCATTGTGGAGCTCGAGTGCGACGTTATTTCATTCAATCGTGCAGACGTAATAGAAATCCTTTGAAATGAGTTTTGAACCATCACCGATAGCCCATTACACAGTCGAAGTAATCCGATCAATCATCCGAAAATAAGACGCAACTCTCGAGTTGTTAACTGTAATTCTGTGTTTACCACAGGAAGCAACCATAAAGTTCAGAAAAAAATATGCGTGCGCAACGCATCGGGTCGTTTGGCGACCATTTCAAAACACAGCCAAACCCGCTATCGAAGGCAAGTCTTTACCAAAAACTTTATCACCCAATCATTTGTTCAAAATCCCATTTGGTGAGAGCAAAGAACACCAGGAATAAACCGGATTTTAATTTGAAAAGCTTGTCTAGATTTTATTCTAATAAATTATCTGCAAATAGCCTCATTAAAAATATAAAAAAAATTGTAGTTTCACTTAATTTCTTAAATATGTTAAAGAAATCATGTTTGTACTTTTATGTAACCTGTTAGGCATGTAAATCATAAAAAGTAAATCCTTGCAAAATTACAACATTTTAATTAAATGTAAGTTATAAAGGAGGGAGGGCAAGAGGTGAGCACACCATCAAACCCTCTCCAAAGAGGGATTTCAATTCTATTTTAGTAACCCAATAAGACATGCAGTGAATGTTTGGTTTAGGCACACATGCACAATGTTCTGACAACACGGTTGGTTTCTCATGCTATTAACATAAATATTTCCCAACCCATGGTCAACGAGAAGGTCCAAAGTGACTAATTATTGAACACGAAAAATTATACAGCATAAAGTAATTAACATTTTTAACAAATTAGCAAGCTACAAGATGAAATGTTTAGTGAGCTATCGTTAATAAGACGATTTATATCTTATGAAACTATTATTAAATACAAGAAGTAATTATGAAATAGTGAATGGTAAAATTGGCGTAAAAATCGTAAAATGGTGACTAAGACGAATAAAATTACGATTTGGATTTTACATGCCTGTATATTATGCAACTATTTCTGTATGCACTTAAAACATATTATGCAAGCACTCAACAGGGTTGCTAATTTGAACTAAACTCTCATATGGAAACATTATTTTAAACGCCTTGATGGACTACCCTTTTATTCTTTAGTGTTATACATAAAACAAAAGATCCACACTCCTGTTCAATAAAAGGTTAAAATCCTTCCCGACTTTTCAGAAAAAGCAATTCGCAAAATTATCACATTCTAGGCTACAAAAAACTGTGGGTCAGGTTTACTGTACAGTCACCCTTGGCGCGATTTTCCGCATTTGGCGATAATTTTTTTTAAATGGCAACCCCCCTCCGAAACGACAAGGAATTGCAGCAACCCTATTGGACAACAGTCGCCAAAATGGCGACTTTTGAAAAAGTCGCCAAGGGTAACCGTACAGTAAACCTTTACCAAAACTGTTTTGTTGTCAATTAAATAACTTCCATTTTCCCACTACAGGGTTGCTGAAAATGGAAATTAGGGAACAGATGTAGTATAGGATGTTTGGCGAGTTTTTATCCGTTAAACAGCGCTATGACGTCATAGGGTTGCCAGATTGAAAGAAGCTACAAGAATCGGAAAATACCAATTATGTAAGGTGGGGTTGCCACTAGGGATGAAACGGATATCCGGTAACTATCCGGTATCCGGCTGCTTTTTAACTATCCGGTATGCGGAAGTAAAGTGCCGGATATCCGATTTTCCATGCCGGATATCCGGATGAATAAAACATCGAAGATTTTTTTTGTGGCGATCAATTTTGTTTGTTCTTGCTTAAAGTATTTTCCTGAAAATTTACCAATGTCTTTACAGTGTGCAGATTCTCCCTTTAACCAATAGAGACTTTAAAAAACCAACTTTTTTCAAATTTTTAACTTTAAAATTATATTTTTAACGAATCGTTATGGTGGAGGGTCATCACATCTCACAACTAATATAAAGTTGAATTAAAAAATAAATTTCTCAAAAGTTTAAGCAAACTTGAGTTTTCATGTTTGGAATGAAAGGGCATATGTTAAAATTACAATTATTCAGAAATTAAGTGTAAAATGTACAAAACATACGACCATTGCTAGCAGCACCCTAGACTAACCCTTTGTAAATAAAAAAAGTTTTTTGAATGTTTATTCAATTTTGGTATCACTTTAAAGATAAGGAATTGGGAAATATTACAGAATAAAAAAATATTTTTCAATTTTTGACCGATTTCCGTTTTTTCTAGTGTGATTGAGAGTTTATTTTCATAAAAAATAAACATTTCTTATGAAAATAAACATATTTTCATAAACATATTTTCATAAAAAATAAACTGCCGGATATCCGGCAAAATCCAGTTCGGATATCCGGTTTGTAATGTGCGCCGGATATCCGGCAAAACCACTATCCGGTTCATCCCTAGTTGCCACACTATAAATTTATCGCCCCTATAAAACAAGCAAAAAAAACTCGCACAAAAAAAACCTTGCACGCCAAATGTCCTATACTACATCTGTACCAAATTATTTTTAAGTCTTAAATGAGTTTAGAAAACCTCAATGCCTATAAGAAAGGTAAACTTAAGTTCAAGGGGGTACTCTTTTAAAGCAATTTATTACTACTAACTTTGTTGTCAAAATACATGGGGTTACAATTTCTAAATACATATGCATGTGATATAAGAAAGCTAGTTGCGACTCTTTTCTAGCTCTAACTATTTGGAGATTAATAAATAACTTTCCTTAGACAGTTGTGGGGAAGTTTGTTTACAAAACATTTATTGCTACAATTTCAGTTGCTAGTTTGAAATTTTTACTTTACTTAACGATATAATAAAATCTATATCGATATTAACGAAAGTAAATTACATAAATTTCAGACATTTAAATAATTACTGTACGGTCACCCTTGGCGCGATTTTTCCGCATTTGGCGATAATTTTTTTTAAATGGCAACTCCCCTCCGAAACGACAAGGAATTGCAGCAACCTTATTGGACAAAAGTCGCCAAAATGGCGACTTTTGGCGAGATTTTGAAAAAGTCGCCAAGGGTGACCGTACAGTAAACCTTTACCTAAATGTTAATTTTCGACTTATTTACATTTAATTATATCTTTCATCTTTATGTAATTAAAAATCCTTAACGTCCTGAAACGAACGAAAATTGCAACGTTAAAAAAAGAAGCCGAGTCATTAATCGCCTATTTGATCCATTCCTGGAAACGCATACATCGCATTAGAATAAAAACCTGTACACTAAAATAATTAGAAATTGCTAAATAAACGAATCTTTGATAATATGCCGAAAGGAGGAAAAGTTGCAATCCTATTTTCAATTTCGAAAATAATCAGAAAAATATCAAATAAAGCTATGAATTCCTTAAACCTCTTTTAATACATCTGAAATAAAACTTTATTCACGTCATTTGTCTATCCAAAAGGAAAGTGAAAGTAAACATTACACCGTAATAGTACAGATTAAGTTAAATACTAAAGTACACAATTACTAGCAATAAATATGATATACAATTCCTTTATATTTCAAAAGTGTAAAATATATTTATTCTCGCATTTGTGCAGGAAACCTCAAATTAAGAGCAACTTAATATAAGCTAAAACAGCCTTGAAAAAGAAACTAAATAGAACAAACAAATCGGCCATCTTGATATTACTTACATTTTAACGTTCAGCTGTCTGAAAAAAGAACTTGGATCCATTTTCGGCGAAAAAAAAAACTGGTGCTATGCTGCAAAGAATTTACTTTTCGTATGCAGAAATACTTTAACCCAACAAGAGAAACTATTAATCTAGTATATTCTATATGACGAAAGAGGAAGTACGCTTGAATTTAAAATGTTGAAATCGAACCACCAAACACAACCACACGCACGTACTTCTGATGAAATGACGTTTCGTTTCGATAACAAAATGTTCTGTTGCCACAAAAAAAGCATAATGAAAACAAATATAATGATACTTAGACGGACGTCATTCTCAGGCTTTGGGACATGGGTTATTTTCTCTAACCCATTTTCGAGATTGGAAGGACTCGAGTTCCAGTCTCGGTTTGGCCAGCTGAAGACTTATTGGGCCGCTTCTTTATATACTGGGAAAACCGGTGACGGTGATGACACCGGCGCCGAATACAATGCCGGATCGGGTTACGTGTAAAAGTCATAATTTAATGGGCCTCCAGTGGCCCAGTGGATAAAGGCGTTCAGCTAGGAATTAGAGGATTGCTAGTTCGAATCCGTGCGATGGACTTGACAAAGAAAAGTAAAAAAGTATGTGATCTTGCGTTTGAAGCCAGCTTCGCTACAAAAATACCAGAAAGTCGTCCAGAACATTTAACAAATTATACTGGCGTGTATACGGGACTGGTGCACGATAAATCTGATCGGAGTGCAATGTCTTGACGCCTATTGAGGTTGTGTCGGGTGCCATACCAGATGTTGTCTTTGTCATCTGACCATGGTTCAAAGATGAGGCATCGTTCCCGGGTCTTTCCGTCGAGATAGGCCTCGAACCGTCGCCAATAGCCCACTATGAAGCTCTAGTGCGACGTTTATAAATCAAACCAACTTAATTTAATAACATTCCATCCGGTTGCCGATGTCGTCACCGACTACGGTTTTCCCGGTGTGTGAAAAAGGGGCCTTACACTTAGAGAGGGTACGTTAAATCTGTCATCACGATGATTGGCTTATAAAAATTTGAGCTTGGTTCGAAATTACATGGCAGCGTTCCCTGGTCTTTCCTTCTGAATAAATCCCAACCTTCGCCAGAAGGACCCTACCGTCGTCGGCTAGCAACCAGAAGTTAGCGAGTTCGAATACAAATATCACAGTGAACTTGTGATCAGAGGGTTACCCGATTCGCTGCGAAGTAACAATACGTCGTCCGAACTTACCTACAATTTTTACGGCGTGTATACAGGACTGGTGCACGTTAAATCTGATCGGGGTCCAAAATCCTGACGCCTATTGAGGTTGTGTCCAGTACCAACTCTTGTGTTGTGTTCGTCATCTGACAATGAGATTCAAAAATACGATGATCTTGTTCCCAGGTCTTTTCTGACAGACCCGAACCGCACAGAGACGAATCCGGGTCTATCTCGAAGGGAAAACACTGGAACACTAGCGTCATATTTTTAAACCGTGGTCAGATGCCGAGTGAGGATATTGGTTCACGGCGAGTTTAACATACATGTCTCCTATACACGGTGAACTATTTTTGGTGGACGAAAGTAACGAATCGAACAACTATCCGATTACCAGATCGTTATAAAACACATATGCCGGCTATCGAATTACGCCCTCTATTTATTTAAACGCTCTTACCTCGAAACTGTTTTTTGGACTTGAACTTTGCGATCAAGCCACCCATATACCAAAGGAATTATAAAACTCAACTTTCCACAGAATTTTTTTTTTTTTTAGAAATATTTCATTTTTTTTTCTTTTCATTCTACATCAATTTTTATTTGTTTAAATGTTTCCATAAATTTTAATATGGCATGGTATATAAAATTTGCTACGGATATGTTTAAAGTAGA
The DNA here is from genome assembly GCA_963932185.1 of Troglohyphantes excavatus. Taxonomy (NCBI): domain Eukaryota; kingdom Metazoa; phylum Arthropoda; class Arachnida; order Araneae; family Linyphiidae; genus Troglohyphantes; species Troglohyphantes excavatus. The sequence goes on from OZ010673.1 coordinate 21,696,215, forward strand.
TTATATTAAGATAAGAGTGTTTTTAATATCTTTTTATCACTTTGAAAAATTAGTGTAGTTTTAAAGTGTAATTAAAGTAGTTTTAAATAAACACTGAAATTGTCGAACATGCGTTGAGAACCAAATAGCTGGAAAGGGTGTGAACCTTTGCTTCACCTTCTATTATGGTATTAAAAAAATTTATTTTTTAAATTTCCTTAATTCAATTTTTTTTTTCATATTAGTAACACTAACTTCTTAAAAATTTCACGATTACACATTAAGATTAAGAATTTACAACTGTACAATTAAGCAACAACTGCCTGTTGGAATGAACCATTATACTTATAATTTACATATTTTTATACGGTCCAGACCTCGAGCCATCTATGTGTTAAAATATACTCAAACATAAAAATTTCCCATTTGTTTTAGAAATTAACATAAAGGAAATTAACATATGCTTGCCAAGAAAGATGATTACTAAATAAATGTGATGTTAGAATATCTATTCTCAGTAAATAAATCACTACAAAGCACAAAATATAAGCTATTTATTGGTAGACAATATTTCAATACTCTAATATTTTAATTTATAAAAGATTTTCTATTTGCCGCAACTTACAATCTGTGTTATAATGAGTCAACAAAAATCCAAAAAATACTTTTTATAAGTCTTACCAACTGAATAAAGACGTTTGTTCAAATTTCTTAAGTAACTTTGCAATGATGTAAAATTTGTGATACCATTAATTTTGAACTTAGGAGTAACCAATACAAATCGCAATTATTTACACTATACAATGATGGAATGAGTACTTATAGGTAATTGGAGGCAAAGTACTGTGCTCCTAACTAGACTAGTCTTATTTATCTACAGAAGTATCATGGGCAAATTATACAGTGGACAAATTTACAAAACTTTGTATACGTGTAAATGTCAAAAGTTTTAAAGCACACATTATTGCGATATTTACACAGTCACATTATGCTTGCTTAGCTAACAGTTGAGAAAGTCACTCAAACAAACCAAGATACACATAACTATTTCTGATAAGTCATTAAACAAACCGAAATTAATCATTTTCTCACTTTAGTCTACAGAGAAGTAAAATATATATTTATTTCTTTAACACATATTATGCACTTGCTATGGGTACCTATTGTATTTCAAGAAAAGGCACTCGGTGCTTTTTTTTTCTTATGGAAAATTTGATATGAATTTTTAATACCATACCTGCACAACATTTGAATTCCATACAAATGCAACTCGTTCCAAGTAACATTACAAATGTGCTTTGGGATGTTTTGAAACAAACTGAACATTTGGAAACAAATTGAGAAAACGATTCATTGTTTGACTTGACTGAAAAAAGCCTATTAAAAAAAATCATTAGCCTACTTATTTCAATGATACAATTTTACTTATAAATTCCATGAAAAATACAAAAAAAAAAATCGAAAATACTTTAAAGCAGTTTTCAGGTATTATAAACAAAGATTAAAAAAAATAGTTTTTAAAAATAATATATTTTTCCAAACTTTTTTTCATTTCATTACTATGTATACATATATATATAGTGGCCACATTTTTTTTTTTTTTTTAAATCCATACACGTTTGTTAGGCATTTATAAAACTGTAATAATTATTAAAATATATACATTGTGCTAAGAATTCCATGATGGCAAGTATGGCATTTTTTTAATATATATTGCATAATATTCAAGCAGTTTTAATATAACATATGAACTAACTTAAAAGTTAATTTTGGTCTTTAAAACTCTACAAGAGATGCAGTTCAGAGAATTACAGGATTGAAACATTCAAATATTTATTTTTTAATTAAAATATACATATATTATTTTGACACTAAATGATAATTTAGTTTGTAAATGAAATGTTAAAATTAAAGCAGTTAGCAATGAACGACGATATTACTTGCAGCATTAGCAAAGATGACAATGAATGCAGAGTTCTTATCAGATTGCTGCAATATTATGTGTACTGTGATATCTGAAGATTTCTAAAACTATAGTCAAAGCTCGATTATTGGGCTTTCAGTTAATATATTTTTTTGTGTGGAAAATCAGATTTATCAGTAAAACTAATATTTGGCAAGAATAGTTACTAGTGTGTCGTATCACCTAATGTGGTGAAGGTATTTTTAAATCCAGGAAGTCTAGAATCTGAAAGTTGAATAGTGACAAAACTACTGGATTTGGCATAAAAAAATGCAGCCTAAATAAAATTTGGCAAAAAAAAAATGACAGCAAAATTCAATTATACAACATAGAACTGCCTTTTTTCCAAGTGTGTTGGATAATCGAGCTTTTATAGTAATGAAAGTATCAGGAGTTGCGAGAGCATTACAAAACATTCAGTTAAAGAATACTTTGTGACTTATTATCTCTATTTTAACAAATGGTACCCATAACACAATTTATACACTTACTCATATTTTGGCAAAAGTCATGGGTGAAAGTTGGTAAAACTCGTAGGACGGAAATTCAAAATTTCAGTTATCTAACCAAACACAATGTTTTTAAATAGGAAAAGGCAGTATTAGCATCAGCTTTTGATGTGACTTGATGTCCTAGAACTAAAAATATTTTATTTTGCTTTATAAACAATTATTGGTAGCTTAAAATTGTGGCTAATTGTTAAAATTCAAGCATGACAACAATAGAGCATATTACCATACTCATTCGAAAGTACTTCACATTTAAAATCATAGAAAAATATAAACTTTATGAGAACTAAATTTCTAAAAAATATTATCTTAGTTAAAATTTTAAATTCTTGAAATTCAATGCCAAAGGATTCAACTATATAATTCTTTCACTTGAAAACACATCTGTTACGGGCCCTTTTATTGATTATGATTAAAACTTTATCAGATATTGGGGAAAAATAATTCTTAATTGTGTGATATCACTGCCTAACATTCAATAAGAGAATGAGTTGTGAAGTTGTGTCATTTTATTTTTTATTGGCTTTGAACAATTGTCAGCCCATAGAGCATTAATTATGTAATTTTTTTTGTCCCATTCCGTCCTACACAAAAATAAAAAAGATGGAACTTTCACCCATGGCAAAAGTATATGGTACAACTGAGAAAAAATTTGGTCACCAAGGCTAATGATGTAAATGCCTAGGGTTGCAGCATGTAATTAATCCAAGGTACATAATTAATGACCAAACACTTTTTGGATGCCAATTAGTGTAGATACCATATACTTTTCAACTACAACTTTACCAGGAAAGGGAAATTAATGCAGGATACAACACTCATTCCTCTCAGTTTTAATCGGATAACTGACCTGAAAGAAACTAATGGAAAATCTCCACAAAAATTTAACTATTCAGTGAACTATATATAAATAAGACACTTCACATTTAAAAAGAGTTAATACTGGTCTACTTGTATTTTCATTTGTAATGAGTTAAAAAATGTGTTGAGCATCAGTACACTAAACAAATACAACAGTAAACGAACATTTAATACAGGCAATCATCCTATAATGAAACCTCCACAAAGTAAAACAATCCTATAGCCATACATATGCAGAATTTAATATATATACATAAGACTATTTGTTCAAAAACTATTAAATTCACTTTTCTTATTGGAATTTGAATTCCCTTTGATTCAATAACCAACTAGGTCAAGAGAAAGGGTGGACTGCAAATATAAGTGGATTTAAATCATTTCACAAACAGCCTTATGTGTTAGAGGGAAAATTACACATAAATTGTAAGCAACCATTTCAAGCACCATATCCAGAAGCATAGAGATATATCTCCATGTGTACAAATGAGTGTGTTTAATATATTTAATATTTGTAAGCACCAGTTTAGAAGCTTAATACATACAGAAAATGAACTAATATATTTTTGTTCAATATAACTAAAATCATAACATTCCATTTATGTATTTTTAGAAAACATGAAAGCCAAATAAGTTCTTGGCACTAATGAGACAATCTTTAGTGTTTATTTAGGAAGCTTACTTTCTAAAGAAGCAAAAACATTAAAAAGCCCAGACAAGACATTTAGCTACGATATTTAGGTGCCTAGAAATGAAGATTAGAAAACTTTATACATTTTCAAAAGAACTTGCTACACACTTGCACATTAGCTTATAATTTTCTTTTTAATATAATTGATAATAATATAATTTAATTTTATAAAAAAATTATTTTAATAATATAATTTTTTATAAATTTTTTTAAGGGGCAAGTGGAAGAAAGGGTAAACTGACAAAAATCACTTTCGGCTTTTTCACCGAGAACAATCTCGAAGAAAAGAGTTGTTTTCCTTTGAACATCAACTATTTTTGCAAAGGAAAAAATTGGCACGATACTTTTTCCTATTCATTGATCGTGAGAGTGATTAGTGGTGGTAGGTTAACAAAATTGGTGCATTTTCACACATTTGGCATTTAGGTTCGCTTAATGAAATGGAACCATTATAAGGGAATCATATACTTTATCTGCATAAATAATTCAAGCAGAGCCATACTATTTAGAGGGAAGACGCATATGTCCTTACAATTTTCATCTACATCAAAATTAGATTTTTTCAAAAATGTTAATTAACCCTTTCTTCTTTTTGCTGCTTCAATTGCAAGTTTTTGTAGCTGCATAAATATATCATTAACATATTGATTATAAAATTATATATAAATGTTAGTTTAACTTGTAGGTAATATGTCAAACAACTTTACTGAAGCAGGAGGGGAAAAACACTAATAATAGACAGTTAAAGTATTTTTTTTTGATACTTTTAAATTGTTCAAAATTTTGTATTTTTTCCAATTCATGTTACAAAAACTAAGATATCAGGGATCATTTATCAAATTGTTTGTAAATAATTTATGATTAATCAATTATTAATATGTAACTAGTTGTCATTCAAGTACAACACACAAAGTTTTATATCTCCATTAGACACCATACATTGATAAAATTACTACTTTAGAAAACTTGAGAACTTTTTTACGCATCACTTAAATCTCTAGGATAAGGACAAATATTTCTTTAGTTTCACATACAGATGAAGAACATTAAAGTGCTCCTTATGAAGTTATCTTTAATTAATAGGTTGGTCCTTAGAGAAATTCAAAATATTCAGGTACAGAGTGTAGTTCATTCATCGCAGCAGCAAAAAGGACTCGGTCAGATATTAAGGATATAATTTTTTTGCTAACATTTAAGCTTAAAGATTGAAAACTGGTGAACATTTTGAACAAAGTGTTTCATACGTACCAGCCTACTTTAGAACTACGATTACTTTATACAGAGGTTATTTAGCTCTTTATACAAAAACATTCTTAATAGAAATAACCATTTGTAATCATCAAATAGGATCAAATGCCCACATATTTACAAAAAAAAAAGAGCTATGATTATCTAACTTTTTTTAAATACATATTATGAGCACTGAAATTTCAAAATGTTAACATATTTTTAATAGTAAACCCCCTTAAAAAAAAAAGAAAAAAAGCGTACATTGCATAAAAAATAATACAAAAATCAGACGTTATATTACTGAATTAATAAATCCAAGTTATTGATAATAAGTGAAGTATTCAACTAAATGAGTAAAAACTATAAAAATACATTTTAATTGGATAGCAAACTAAAACCTACAGAATATAAGAATATCTAGAAAAAATGTAATTAAAAAAATGTAGTGGAAAATCATTCATTGAAAGGGGAATAAAGATTGGTATATATTATACTAGTCGAAATTTTAAAACAAGTTTTTTTAATACCTAAATATGAAATTGATTCAGCAACAGTGCATATTTATTCAATGAATGCTGAAATTATCATGCATGCCAATCAAGTACTAATCAATGTAGGACTTAGGGATCAATGTTTACCAAACAATGTATGACTTAGTGATGCTACCAACTAAGCGATCTTTTAATATGAACTTAATTTTGTATTACCGATTCATTTCCAAAATAAACTTGACAATATGAAACAATTTGTACAACATTTTCACCAGCTTTCGAAACTACCAGGTATTGTGCGTTTGTACAAACCGTTTACTTGAAGCTACTAGTTTAATACTTAAAGAATAATCTTAAGCCTCTGCATTTCCAGAAACAGTTTAAACTCAATGAAACTCCATAAGCTGTTTTGCAACACAGTACTTTAAAATATTTTAGAAAATACTTTTTGTTTCCTGGAAAATTTAAATTTAATCCAATAAAAATTACAATTATTTAATGGGGGGGGGAGATTTGTAAAATATAACTTGAATAAATTAAGTCAATATCACAAATATTTTTTTTACATAAAATATTAATATGCCTTAAAAGTAATGTTACTACATTAGAAAATAATTCATATTACCACAATATAAGTTCCAACTGTTGCATATTAAATTGCAATATGCATGAAAATTTTAAGGAACTATAATTTTGCAATAACAACAACAAAAAAGTTGTCGATTTGTAGTAGTTTCCAAAAATATTAATTCAAAGTAAATGAATTTTTCAGAGAAAACACCATGAACATTTCATTAATGAAACTCAATATGTGTGCAAATTATTTTAATATATATTTCCAAATTCGACTTCTATACAATTTTGTTATGAATGCAAACTATGCAACATTAAGTGAAACTAAATAGTGAATTTCAAAAGCATGGCTACAAGCTTATATCTAAAACAAATGAAATTACGTAAAACTTGGTTAATACAGTAAGTACAAGGAGGTCTGCAAAATATATTAATGTCATGACAATAAAGCAAGAAATAAAACTATACAATTATACAGTTTATTCACAAAAAGTTGGAAGTTTTCAACTAAGTACTAACAAGAATTGAGAAATTAAGAACAAGAATTGAGTAATCTCTATTAGTTTTTAAAAACCAAATTTCTATGAATAATTCTTACCAAAACTTGAGCAATCTCTTTAAGCATAGTTTTCATTCAAAATTTAAACAAAAAAACTAAAAATTTTTGGTTAAAAATCTCTTTATTAAATCATAAAAATTGCTAACGCAAATCTATAATTATAGTAGGTGGTTAGCATATAAACCAAAACAATAAACATCTAAATCTATTACATGAAAATAATAACAGAGTGGCAAATAGAAAATTATTTAAAAAAAAAAAACTTTTTCCAAAACTTCGAAGTGATTTGAAAAAAAATCCCAACCATGTCTTAGAAATGAAAATAAGTGGTATTTTCCTAGTGAAGCTGATTAAGTATATAAATATTGTATAATGTTTTTCTTACAATTTGCTACCTTTATTATATTATTATAATTTTTCCTGGCAACTAAATAGTTTAATTAATTAGATTTAATCTGCTTAATTTTAGATTTCATTTTGATTTCACTTGTTATAACCAGTGACGGCGATTCGGGGGGGGGGGGGGGGGGGCGGTTGCCCCCGCACTTTTTTGTATGTTGCCCCTGCAACTTTTTTATATTGGACTTTTTAAAACTAAATTACAAGTCAATTGTTTTACTGCATTGCCTAACAGAGGAAAAATTTTGAACCCCAACTTCCTCATACTACCATAGGAACGTAAATAAGGGTGGGGGGGGGGGGGGGTTCAAGAGGATCAAACCCCTCTCATTGACAGATTTAATGTGCACTAGTTGCCTCCAAACGTTTGGACGATGGGAGAACGGGCTTGCAACCTCCCGGTAAGGAACTTGGCGCTTTAAAGAGCGCCAAATTGCGAGTTCGAATATTAAATCAAGTAGTATATTTTAATACAATTTGCTTCTAATGTACCAGTAATTGTTAAATTAAATCAAAACAAAACATACATTTGCAAAGTCTAATCAAAGCGATTAACTTTTTTAACCAACCATATAATTTCTATAGTTTTTCTGAAAGAAATAGTTTATAATAATTTTACTTATGATTACTTATTTAATAGTTTGGTTATGAAATAGTTTATTTTAGTCAGTCACCCAATCGCCGCCACTGGTTATAACTGCTCCTTTTAATACAGCAACAATGACTTATCATTGTTTAGGATTTGAATTATTTTTTAATAAGTAAAATATAAAAAATATTTTTAATTGATTCAATAAATAAATATTAAACTAAATCTCTAAAACATTTTAACTTATAAAAGTGTACGAATAGATATTAAAATATATATTTTAACATAAAATGTCATATAAGTTGTTTTTTTTAATGTTAGTTCTATCATTATTATTTTTTTAATATAAAAAAATATAGTGAACAAAATTTTAATTGCAGTAGGATGCAATTTATACATCAGCAATGATAGTAATTTGCGACACAGTAACTGAATTTAAAAATTATGGAATATAAAGGCAACAAGACATATTGAAAAGAAACATAAAAAATTCCAACTTGCATATAGTCCTTTTGTGTAATACATAACACAAGGGGGAAATATATATATATATACATGAAAATAAAAAACCAATAATCAAATTTCTCAAAAACAAAATTTGGAAAAAACATTTTTAAAAGTAAATTCAAAGTTAATTTTTTGTAAGAGTAAACACAAACACCAGGAGAAAAACTTAAGTATAATAAAAAAGTGTGTTTATATAACACAATGACTAGTATAAAAAAGAACCATTCAAGACACAGCAGGAAATTAGAATGGAGTAATACAATTTCATAATACTTTAACGAATTCATCTATGCACACTATTTTACAATTTTTTAGAAGTCAAATAAATCGCAAAAAAAAGAGCAAATTAAAGATCAAAAGTAAATTTCCTTTCTGTTACTTCTCACTCCACGTAGAAGAAAAGAATCACTTCAGCTCATTTCATTTGTTCGAGATAGAAATCCCAGTGCTTTAACTAGTGTTGCTTCAACTGATAAAGCTGTTACCCTTGCTATAGAGCTCAGTTCGGTATGTATACTATACAAAAGGAAGAAATTTCTCGTAAGAGTTTGTGCGAAGGGCAGCCAAACAGAGCGGAAGACTAAATGAACACTATACAAAAGGCCTTTTTTCTGAATGGGACAGCACATTCTAAATTTAGTCTTTCAGAACGTGGACAAAACTAGACGGGAAAACGCCCCTTCTCTCTGGCTGCCCCTCTATGACACCTTCCATCCAGTCGTCGTCGTCAGTCACTTCGCTAATGATGTTGATTATTTCGCCCTCTTTGAAGGAGAGCTCGTCTTCCCGGTCAGCATCACAGTCGTACAAGGCTCTGCATCGTCTTAGTTTGATTGTGTCATGTCTCTGTAATTGGGGGATAAAAATCAAGTTTTAAAATATGAATGTGGCGTTCCATAATTATTAGACCACATCTGCCAAGATTTCAAAATAAAAATCGTTTCTACAAATGCATAAAATATTCTATCGAGGTTGCCGCTAAATTGTATTGAATTAATATTGCAGTCCAGAAGAGCATAGTACATATAAGTTATAACCTACAAATGTATAGAAAATGAAAATTTTGCCATTGATGAATGAAAAAATATAATAGGCACATTAATTTTTTTTAGAAAATTTTAAACATTGTTCATTTTTTCCTCACAATTCCTTGATTTTAAGGTACATGGCAATGCTGTCCTGTGTAAAAAAGCAAAAACTTGTATTTTAATTTATGTCATATATAAAAAAAAACATTTCTTTTCAAACCATTGACTAAAAACAAATGTTAGTTCATTGTTTCATTATTAAATTTATTACATTTTTATTTCCAAACAAAAAAAACTTTTAAAAGAAATTAACTTAATGTTGTGATCATAAGCTACCCCATGAATTTAGACATCATACCTGTATATCACATTGAAAAAATTATAAATTGCAGTAAATTCTCTGAAAAAATCAATCTGAGAAAATCAATCTGAGAAACCTATTCAATTTTCCATCTGATTCTTATGTTATCAGCATACACACATTTTAGAAAAGCAAGGTAAATCTACATTACTTGTCTAATCTACTTGTAACGGCAGATTAGAAACAAAACTTATTAAATCTTCAACAACAAAAAAATCACTAATATACTTATAAAATAACAAGAGAAAGTACTGACATACACAACTGTCAAAATTAATTCTTTTAAAAGCAGATTACTTACTTTTCTTGGTGGTGGAACAGGTGTTTGGCTTTGACTGCTATTTGAGTCATAAGACTGGGGTAAGCTATCAGAAGATTGGCCATTACTCAAGGTCTCAAGTGTTTCATTTAAAGCAACTAAAGAAATATAAATTAATAAAAGATATTAAACTTGGTTTTATTAACAAGTTATTAATAAAAATAAATAAAATTCTGACATATTAAACAATTTATTCACAATTAGTTTTAATAAAAATGTTTGCAAAACAAGCAAAATACTTTAGGAAATAAATAAAACTACTTTTAAATCCAATTGATATTAGTTTAAAATACTTAAAAAGAAATTTGTAACTGAATAAGGATATTTTAAAATTAACATTTATTAACCTATTTGAGACAAATGCTGTAAGATTTTAATTTCTTAACTGTATAATATCATGGTTCATTGAATAAATTTTGGTATTTTTTTAAAACTGGAACTTTAGTTTAAGCATTTCACTTCATCCTATTAAGAACAAGTATATTTTGCAAAGTTTTAAGTAGCTTCTATATACTATATTGACACAAAATATTCAGAATATGGAAACAGTAAAAGTTTTCAGAAGAAAAAAAACATTACAAATATTTTTTTAACACACACAGAATATATTATCATGGCCAAACAGAATAAGGTGGGGGGGGGAAATGATGCCCTATTTACAGGTAACGAAAGAATCGTTAAACTCATTTTTTAAATATTTTTTTTATAATAATATAAAACAATATTTCTGCTTGGTATGCTATTGATAATTTCTAAAAACTATATGTATAAATAGGCAGGTTTTGGAAGATTAACTAGATATCTTACCGAACATTTACTACTTGTTGAAAATTTTCAAGACATCTTAACTTTGTTTTGTTTAATGATACAAAATGTTACAAGAAAAGCATACTGTACTGCATTTAACATCTTTTATTTCATAAAAAATACATGAAACATTTTGGGTTTTTTTTGTACTTAAAACAATGAACAAATAGAAGAATTTAAACAATCTTTTTTGATTAAAAATATACTATATTCCTATACTTTTTATAGCATTAGTTTAATTATTACAAAAGGAAATAAAATTTGAAGCTTTGTACTGTAATTAATTTTGTAAGGCACATGTAAAACAAAATCTTTACGATAATAAATTTTTAAAAAAATAGAATAAAATAAAATTTAAGACATTTCTTTGAAATATTACTCTTAATTTATTACTTTTAAAAAAAATGTTAAACCGCGATATTGTGATAAATTACTTACAAAGTATATAAGAAATATATAGGTATAGGGGTTTGGTTTGTTTAATTAACGTCGCACTAGAGCTGCACAGTGGGCTATTGGCGACGGTATAGATATAGGGGAAAAAAGACAAAATAATATATTTTTAATATTCTTTACCTGGTGGTGTAGGAGGTGGTGGGCATTTGGGTCTTTGCAATGATCCAGTATTTGAAATGGATAGTCTATCCACACTGAAACATCATAAAATAATGCATACAAGGATCACATATAAAAGGTAGATACAAAGTACTACTTAAAAAAAGTTGATCATAAATATTAAAAATACCTTTTCGGCATTGCAAATTCGCTATTTTTTGGCAGCACCTGTTTGGCACCTGGTGCTAAAATGAAAATTTAAGTACATCTTGAAAATTTATACTTACAAAATACATTAAGAAATAAAATCTATCTAAATTAACTAGTATAAATAACACTCCAACAAAGTATTGATTTTCCCCCCCTTTTATTTGTATGAACCCCTGAAGAAAAAAAAATTCTTACACTTTTATCCATCATAGAGGGGAAAAAACAGCTTTGCAGTAATGAAAGTACAAAATAACTGTAGGACTTATGGTTAAATAAAATTACACAGATAAATTACCCAATATAAATAGAATTAAACTGCTATACTTTTTAGCTAATAGATTAGTCAGTAAAAACCATAAGTTAATTTTTGAAAATTTTATGCTGTCTCATTATTTTTATTTTAAGCAACAGAAATCCAGAAATGATTTTAATAAACTTAAATCACGGACACACCAAGAATTTTTTTAATGGTCCAACTAAACAAATTTAAAGCAAAAAATATTATTAAAATACAAAAGTATGACAGAGTAATTAAATTAGATTTAGATAATTAGATTTTCTGTTAACATAAAATCATTCAATTTATAATGCTAAATTTTAAAAATAAATAGTGTTGACTCTAAATTATACAAAGAGTGAGACGGTTGTAACAGCTTTAAATAAATATAAACAATTTTAAGTTTGTTATAAAGTCCTTTGAGAAAATTAAACAAAAATTAGTTCACAAGGATTGTACAAAACAGTTTTCAGGTTATTTAACGACAAATATAAGCATAGCGGATGCATTGGCAAAAGCTGCACAACAGCCAGAAAGCAGCAACAAAATCCACTCCAGAGAAAATCGCACAGAAAGAGAAAAAGCTAATTACAGGGTGGTAACAAAAACATAGGAAATAGTAATCTAATTTTCTCATAAGATTTTTAAGAAAATTTCCTTGACTTTATGACATGCTTTACGCAGAAAATTCAAAATATCAAAGTGAACGTACAGGTAAAATATTTATCCTATTGTATAAAGCATGGAAGTGCCAAAACTGAGAAAGTGCTCTTTGTCCTTAGGAAATGAAGCTAGAACAGTACAAATTTGCTATTTACAAGATCTTAATCTAAACAATAAAAAAGTGTGAAAGTTTCAATAGACCTTGTATGAAGGTATATTGCAATTATAAAAATCATCTCAAACAGTTACTTCAATCAACAATTGGCAAAGGCACTTCCTTTAGTTTAATACTTCCATGTTAAAAAGGTTTATTGTACCGAAATGCCTGGATTTAAAGAAATATTTCAACAACTTAAATTTAAATAATTCAATTTCCAATAATCCAAATTGTGCAATTCCTACAAGCGAACAATCGATTTAATAAATCCCCAAGCAAAAAAGTCAACCGGTTTTATGTCCGGACATCTGAGAGGCCAGGCAGTAGGCATTACTGGGTTAAGAGATGAAATTCCGTTTTGACATCTGCAGAGCCAAAGAATCTTGGAGTTGCCATCTTTAATGCAACTGAAATTTATCATTAATCATATGCGGTTCTCTCAGTACAAGCAAATAATTTTCAATACTTTTAGTCGGGATACCCTATATATTGAAATATAATAATTCCAATAAATAAAAAAATGCTGATTGACGTTTCAGTGATTAAAAATTTTGAGAAATCCCATGGCGTTTCCAGACGTTGTTTTTGTTACCACGCCGTTTCAGCGATCATTACCGGGGCTGCTAGCAAAGCTGTTGAAGCCATTGAAGCTGAAGTCTATGGAGGAAACGAGATCCGTGGAGTGGTTCCTCCGGTGGACGATGCCGGACGGGGATTGGGTGAGTCCGGGGTCGGAGGGGGTGCGGGAGTGGCAGGGGGAGGCGAGACTGTTGGTGCTGGAGGTGTGGGAGGGAGGCGGGGGGGCGGCCCGCTTCTTCAGGCTCCCGTGGGAGCTCAGCCCTGGGACTGTGGGAGGGAATCAATGGATGGTTAGAGGAGATGGGGTGGCTACGCAGGTGTGGTAACTAACTACGATAGCAGGATTGTAGTTGGCGACATGGGACAGAGGTATACAGTCGAACTTTATTAAAACTAACTTGGGGGAACAAGTAATCTGTTAATTTAATCAATAAGTTAGTTTATTTTAATACTGAATTATTTTAAACTTGCCACATACTCAAGCTTCGTATAACTTTTATAAACAATTACCTACAAAAGTTTTTGATATTACATGAGATGTATCGAGACACCTATTTTTTTATTTCTAGAAGTAAAGAAATTACATGAAATAAAAAATATAATTTATAATTATCAGATAGGTGTACCTTACTAGCATATCAAATTTCTTATGAAATTCGTTTTCAATTATAAAATGTGTTACTCCCTTTAAAGTAACATCTATAGCATATTTGAATAGATTTTATGCATGTTTGTTCTTTTATATCAAGAGTAACTGGTGAAATATTTTTTTTTTTAAACTACCTTGCCACATAGAAATCAAATTAGGATATAACATAATAGGACTGACAAATGAAATGATCTACAATAGAAACAGATGGTAACAAACAAGCAATAGGTTAGATTTATTTCTATTAATAAGCTTATGTTTAAGAAATGGAGGTCTCAGAGTTAAAATAGAGCAAGTCCAACGTTTGTTAAATTTGAACTACGGCCGTCACAATGCAGTGCAAACGTCATTTTTAGTGTATTAAAGAAAGACCACAGATTTAATTTTTAACCACTAGATGCTAGAATTGCTGTTTGCATAACTTGTTAATTCTATAGTTATTTAATGAGGAGAAGGAAAAAAAATTACACAGAGTCCTTTTCAACTCTAAGGCCTCCAAATATTAAAAGATTTTTTGTAAAGCATAAGCTATTATAAAGCATGATGCAGTTTAAATATTAGTTTATACATTAAATTCCAAAACAAGGAAGCTAATCTTTTAAGACATGCAATGTTTTTGTCATGCTGCTTGAAGCATTAATATTTTTAGGTCATTTTAAGCAATAAAAAAATAATAGAACAGACACAACAGTAGACCCTCACTAGAACAACCCCTAATGAGACCAATGTCAGATTTTAGTATTTCTTAATTTTGATTAAATTTTATTTCCTTACATTTCAGAGGAATGGTATAGTCCATAAGTACCAAGGTTGCTTCATTATCAAGGATCAATATGAGATGGTAACAAGTTAAAAAATTGATTATATATAAACTACTAACAGGGACTTTCCAATGGCAATCTTTATAATAAGGAAGATGTCTCTATACCTGTGGGATCATTGTAAGGAGTGTCTACTGTACATATTTTACTAATATTATTACTAGAATGCCACTTTTTAAAACTTTCATACAAATATCAAATGCAAAATAATTTAAAATTAAATAAAAAAAATTAATTAAGTATCTACATTTTTAAAAATGTACATTAGCTAGATAAAACCATACATAAATCTACTACATTGGCTAAAAGATAAGCTGCCAAAAGTGAAATTGACATATTATATATATATATATATATATATATATATATATATATATATATATATATATATATATATATATATATATATATATATATATATATATATATATATATATATATATATATATATATATATATATAGTAAGAAAAAATGCCAGTAGAAAATAAATCATGGTATAGATGATAGTCAAAAATATATCCATTGAAAAAGTAAACAACAATAAGATGTTAAATATTAAAGAGTTGTAGTTTAGGAACATTAACAATACTTGCATTTATGTATTAAAACATTTTCAATCTAATTTTATTATAGAAAAATTAAATGATAGATTAATTATATTATAGGGAACGTTCAAAAACTATGCGAGTGACACAGAGGGGGAATCTAATATATTCCCTTTAAACTGCATAAGATATATTTCAATATCAACCATTGAAGGAGGCAGAGGTTAAAATCATAAGTATTTTTTTAAAAATCCTCTTAATATCAGGGTGTGTAAATACACATTTATCTCCTTGTACCTTGCCAGGAAAATTTAAACTCATTCATCTTGTTAGCAAGTAAAAATAAACTTAATTTAAATTTTGAAAGAAATTCAAATAACATTTTTAAAAATCCTTATTCTTTGCTCAGAGATTTAAGTTGGCTTTAATAACAAATCTCTTTATTGTTGTAGTGAATTTTTGTTGTTGAAAACGTTAAATCAGTCCTCTATATTTGATAATTATTACGAAAATTTAATTTATGGCATAAAACATGTTTCCAGACATTTTGGAGATCACAAAACTAAAAATTAGTTATCTAAAATTCGAATCAATTAATAGCCCACAATTTCTTTTTATCTACAATTTATTTTATTTTACTATAAAACTTTATATGGCATTAGGGGCAGACACAGAAAATTAATTCCATTATTACTTTGGATAACTACAACATTCCTGAAAAATTATATATCTCAAAATCAATCTTTATTTTTAGGTTGCATTACTAATTTGACGTTAATGGTGAAAAATCAGCATTTTAACACAGATTTGTAACATGAATGAACAACTTAATGATGCAATAAAAAATACCTTTGCGTCAAAATGTGTTTTGATTATATAGATAGAAGTATAGCTTACTGAATGGCTTTTTATTCTGTGGAGGAGGGGGTGGTGGCATTGTGCGTGGAGTCACAAGCGGACTCTGCTTTATTGTTTCACTTATGGAACTGGATCTGCTCGTTGGGGACTCATTCCCGACCACGCTAGATGGTCGAGAACGGTTCAAGTGTTCAGGAGTCACTTGTCCACCCTGTGTGTGAAGGGGATAATTGGATTATAAGCTTTTCTATTAATTATTCTTGGGTAAATTTATGAAGAAAATATTTTTTTTTAATTGAAATACAGATTTCTTTATTCTATGGGTAAAATATGTAAGAATAAAACTGTGTTTTTTTTTTTTAGGATCAAAATGTAGAATTTTACAGTTTCTACAATGGGGGAGTTTCACGCCGAGAAGAAGAAGACCGCTGTTCCTACGGAACATGGAGAAAGTTCCGCGACGCCGAAGAAGTTCCGTAGGGTTAGCATGAAGCTTTAGCTCCTGTACTATAAATTTGAGTCTTAGTCTTTAAATAATACCTCAATATAGAAATATTTACTACATACACTGAGATAGATTGCAGTCATCGTTTATCAAGTATTTTTGTGTTGAAATAAAAGTATTTTTCCGTATTTTGTTGTAATTCTAATTATATACAAATATAATATAAGTATTTCTGTACTTAAATTTATTCTTATATGGAATAAAAATATTACTTATTTGGAAAAAACAAATATTATAAACAAACTTTTCCATAATTGGAAGCGTAGTGACTAAACAAACAAAAGCAAAGTTGTCTGCTGTAGGGAAAAAAATCGAAACTACTAGTAAGTTACCATGTTAATACGTCACGTGAAACTCTCCCATTGTCAGGAAGTCTTTTTTAAACTGATCTGTGAGGGAATTTGAGTAAATGTCTCAATGTTGAGTAATGCTGGAATAACTAAATTTTAAATGGATACCACTAGCAGCTATGAAGTGTGACAGCAAGTGTAATTGAAAATTGATTGCTTGTGATTTATAACAATTGTACAATTGACATTAACAGTGATTACTCAAAAACAGATCTAGCTACTTTTTAAAAATTATGACAAAAGTTTTTTAAATTGTGATTAATGAAATTTTACCTAAAAGGATCTAAGTTGTGTAGACAACTTTTTTCCTAAGCTTTTGCTAAATTTTAACAAATTCCCCATTTATACAAAATGAAGGGCCTTTCCAAAAATATTAAAGTTAAGTCAAATCAACGAATAAGGTAGGCTGACTGAAGGCTCGGCGATTCTCATTGGGTGAAATATTTCCTGATATGCAATTTTATTAGAGGATAATATAAAGATGTATAATGTTACATCACTCTGTTTTTACGAATGGAAAGTTTAACAATTCTAGACTCTTAAGAAAGTGTACAAATGCCATATTTATAAAAAAATTATTGCGTGTATTTTTTTAAAATCAAGTTGGGAAAGCGGCTTTGATTATTTTATTACTCTATAAGAGTTCACTTGAGAATCATTTCAAGTGCATAGCACAAAAAAAACGGTGTGATTTGGTATTAGTATTTTTGGACATCCAAGTCATCAAATGACAAACAAATAAATATTTTTTTTAAGAAGATTTTTTTGTTGTTGAAATAAATAGTGCTTTTATATATAATTTTTTTTTGCCTGCGGACAAGCTTGTTTTCTTTGCAATTCTATTGATTTTACAAATGAAAAGAATACCTTCTCAACCAGAATTTCAGTATTTGTATGGCAATGTAATGTATTTCAAGCAAGTTTTTATTTCACATAAAATACCACTAAGATGTAGAAAATAGAAAGGTTATAATCTAAAATATTAACTAATATTTAAGCAGGAAGAAATGCCTGATGGAAATAGAACTTTACCTTTTCATCTCCATCTTCATCACTGAAATCTGTTGAGCCATCTTCTTGAGATAATCCCCAGTCCATATTTACATTTTCAAACAGAGTTTTCTTATTTTGTACAGCATGATCCAGCTGAAAATTAAAACAAAATACTTCTTCACTCTGCAAGCGGGAATGTTAGTTATATCCGTTGAGACTTTCAAATTTGAGGTTTTACAATTTTAAATTAAATTTGAACTTTTTTACAATCAAGAGAAAAATTAACCTACATTTTAAATTGACAACTAAATAGTGTAACAGAGAAAACGTCCAGCAAAATTTGTTCAGTAGCTCTTGAGAAAGTGATGAGTAGATTGATATAAAATTTTAAAAATACGCCAAAAGTTTAAATAACTATAAAGTATTGAATGTGGCTTGTGTAGGATTAAAAAAAAAAATTAACAAAGTTGCCTGTTTTACATCTTAACATTTTTGTTTGTTTGTTTGTCAGCACACTTAATATTAAGAATGTTATTTTCCATTCGGATTAAATGTTAAAATAACTTCAACAAATTATCAATAATTGGCAAATATTTTTATAAAAAATTATAAATTAGTACAAAGATTAGTTTGGAGTTCAAAGCAGACTATTAAAAATTTGATGTTATCCAGTGAACTTTTGAAAATTAAATTTACATTGATTATTTATTATTTGTGATTACTTAAAATTGTTCATCATGTTTTAGGGCGCTTCATCATAAAAAATAGCAAATTCCAAACAATTTAAACTTACTAGCTCGGCACAGGTATGGAAGTCATGTTCTTTGGCAATATCTAGAGGAGTTTTGCTCTCCCGGTTTTCAATTTGAGGATTAGCACCACTGCGCAGCAGCAACTTCATGCACTCAGATTGGTTCCTTTGAGAGCACATGTGGAGAGCAGTGCTCCCATCTTTGGTTTGCTTATCAAGGCTTGAGCTAAAAAATAAATTTTAACCATCATAATTTATACAAGTAATAGTAAAAAATAAAGACACACAAGGCTTCAGTCATTTAAAAAGCAAAAAATCTGCAAACTAAAATAAGGTTTATAGGTAAAGCGAAATTTATTGCTGTATAAGCAAATTGATTTTAAATCGTTTTTTTAATGGGACCGGATTGAAGATATGCTTTAAAATAATAATACTCGAGAAAATACATTCTAAAGATTTTGTATTATTATAAAAATTTTATAAACATCAAATATTAATTACAACACAATAAAGAAACATAAACCTAACTGAGAAAGAAACATTCCTTACATGGCTAGATCTAAAAAAAAAAAATTCAAATGTTTTTGTATAAACTTACCTATTTTGAACTAGGAAATCTACAATATGTAAAGAGTTACCATCTTCTTGGGAAACAGCAACATGCAAGCTAGTTTCACCCATTGCCTACAGTATAAAAGAACATAAATGAGTATTTAAAGCATAAAAAATACCTTTAAAAACTAAACAACAAATGCACAACATAAACAGTTGCAAATTATGCTATATATTGTTCACATTTCAAATAGCTGCCTCAAGTCCTTAAAAGTTAATATCTATTTTCGTATTTAAATGTTAGTAGAAAAAAGTAATTTAATGGCACTTAGGAACAAATGTATAAAATACTTAAATTTTTGAAAATTAAACCTGTGTCACATTTAGTTTTCCATATCATATGAAAATAATGTAAGATTTATGTTTTTTTTTCCTTTCAATTTTACAATTTAGAAATATATATGAACCCTTAACTGCTAATAAAACTGTTAATTCTTATTATTACATTAAAAAAAACATAGTAAAAATTCTTAATACTATACGGAACTTTTAAGATCCAATTTTAAATATATTTTTTAAGCAAATAAAGCTTAAATTACTTAAAAATATTCAATAAAATTATGTTGTGACCAACTGATTTTTGATAGAACTCTATAGGATTTCTGATCCCAAATTAGTATTAAACTTTTCAAATGAATATAGTAATTTATGAGACATCAAAAAAGGTATTCTACATACAAATAATGAAGCATTACTCACACTATTAGGAAGGACACCAGTCAAATCAACACCTTCTACGAAAGCTTGTAATAGTTTATAGACATTTTTTGAAGTAACAGCAGTTTCTAAAAAGCTTATTAAATCATTGTCATCGGTACATGTCCGTATAGCAAACTTTCTATCAACATATTTACTTCGAATGAATTCATACCGTTCTTCCCTGAAACAAACACATAAAGAACAGTTTAGTTAATACACCAAGAATTCAACACGCTAATTTGCTTAAGAAACATAAGACTTGTCAATTTTACTATAACAAAGTCGTGATTGGTCAAACACAAAATTAGCCGAAATATTATTTCCAAGGTGACTGATAAGCACATTCATTACATAGCTAAAATCAACAATGCAATAAAATGAAAGTTAAAAATTTCTTCTAATTCGCAGAAAAATCGCATATCTGTATATATAAATTAAGAGGGTGAGGCAATGAAATTTCTGGATTAATAGGTTAACTTTGTTTCACATAGTAGACATTTGAATTATATCAAGAAAAAACTAACTAGAAAACTTCTAGAGACAATGCCTGAGAACCAATCTACATAATTATATACTAATGTGGAATTTAGTTATTTCATAAGAAAAAAAACTGAGTTTTATTTTCATATTAACCCACTGATGCTCCCACGATTTTTGCAATTGTAAAGATATTTTCATTGCTTGTAAATTTAAATCATTTTTCCTGAGCATGTTATTTTATTTGTAAAGATATGGTTTGCAAGTTGTATCTCAAAACCTTTAAATTAAAAAAGTATTGTAAAATGGAGTATTTTTAAGAATTTAAAAATTGAGTACATTGTTAGAAAACTGGAGATCAATAGACGTATATATACGACCTTGAGCGTCAGAGGGTTAATAACAAACAACTACATAAAAAAATTCTATTTGAATGAGGTTTAGATATAACTAAAACTCACTTAATGAATTTTTATTAAATGTGCTTTACTATATACATATTTTATGAATTTAAAGATCACCTTTATGGCTAGAATTGTGGCAAAATTGTATTTGAAACCAGATTTACTGGGTGAAAGTTACAGGCTCTATTGCAGATTACAGGTTCTATATATAATGCAGGCAGCAAAGGAAACTTAATTTTTGTATGTTTAAAAATTGAAGAATTTTGTTAACAATGTCTTATGGAGGATAATATAAATTTTAAATTTAAATTACACTTCATTAAAAAGTTTGGGTAACACTTGATAAGTTAAATAAAAAGTTTGGATACTTTTAAGTTTTGTAGTATACAAAGATTACATATTTTAAAATAATAAAATATTTGGCCTATATAAGAACAGACACATATGTTAATAATTAAACACTAACATTGAGCTTTGTGGTGTAGGCTTCCTGGCTTGGCTTAAAGTTGCCTCAACTATGTCATTAAAACCAGCATTGCTCATCACTCTGGCAAGCTGTGAAAAAAAAAATTACAAATATGTTTCATTCAGAAATATTTAGTATCTTAATATCTGCTAAAATTACAAAAACTAAATCCTTTCATTTTTTTAGCAACAAATTTAAATTCAGCATTCTGTAGGTGACAAAAAAAATTATTAATTGTTTAATTATTAAAATTATTTTTACTTCAAACTTGCCTAATCAAAATAAATGCATGTTTTGCTTTACAACACACATTACATTAACGAACATTTTTAAAAGGTAATTTCAGAAAACAAAAGTTTAATTAAATAGGACAATTTAAAAACTAAATATCTTTTTAAAGAGCTTTGTTGAACTTTTAAAGACAATATTTTGAAAAAAGTATATCTGAAGAATTTTATTAGCAATTTTAGCAAAAAATACAATTATGCATATGATATTAATTAGAAAATAACAGAAAATTAAATACATACTAAAAGTTGTGAAGTTCCAATGTTATCTAATGTTAAAGATTGAATTCGTGATATGTGGACACCTAGATCCCTGTGAATACCAGAACACTCAATGCACATTAAAATCCCGAAATTGGTTGAAAGCCATGTGGGATCTAATAAAAAAAGATTCAGATAATGTCACAAATCAAAGAAATATTTTATTTAAAACAAAGAGTATAATAAAACAACATATTTCTAACAAACACAAAATGTTATAATTACGAAAATATTTAATAATTAATATTATTGGTAATTGATTAAATGAAATTCATATTAAATCTAATATCAGCTTATCGTACACATATTTGTTAAATTAACATTGCAATGTTTTGATAAACTTTTATTTATTTGACTAAAAACAACTATCGATATATATTTTAATCCAGTAACAAATCAAAATTGACTTCAAAAATAAGAAAAATTATTTCGCTTTTTAAACCTCTTAAAAAGGAAATTAATTCAACACATGCACTGCAAAATGTGACTATTTAATTTTTGAATTTTACATGCAAAAATTCATACACTGTTTATTTCAAAGAAAACGGCTTCAATATCACTTATTATACACTTTGAATAAATCAAATCCTGCAATTTATTTTTAATATAAAGTTTGTATGATATATCCAGATTTGTCTGATTGAATTGCAAAATTATTTTACTTTCAAAACTGAAAAAGAAAATAACTTTTGATGATGAGAGTTAACAATCATATATTGATTTTTTCAAAAAGCCATTATCTTAAGTAAATAAATTAAGCCTTGTATCATATTTAATTAACAATGCAATTTTAGGAATTTTTGACATGAAGGTAAAGATTTTTTTGACATCAAGCTAAAGATGAAACAATCACTAAAATAGATGACTTCAAAATATTTTTTTAAATGCAGTATCTTGTTGAATTGATTCACAAACTGCAGACACTAACTGAAAACTGTTTACAGAAGATTAGGAAGTAAATACCTTTAGTGGAATTACAATCGCAACAGCGGTCGTTACCAGGTAACCTCTGGACTTGTCTGATTATTCCCTGTTGCAACTCCATTAAGCTTTGATTTAGTTTAGTTGAACCCGTTTGCCCGGAGTCATCAAATGCTTTTCTAAGTGCACCTTCTTTACAATTTACCAACACAGACATCCATCTGAAATGAATTTACCACACAAAAACTTTAGAATAAGCACTTCATCTAAAATTAATAATTTTATTAAAAAACAATAATTAGCAAATAATAACATGTAAATACTAATTACAACCAAACAGTATGTCAATGATTTAAATCAATTGAATTAAAAATTTATTAAGAGTTTCTGTTAATAAAAATCTCAATAGTGGAGCCTTTTTTCATGATCACTTCAATTTTTTTCCCTTATTCTGGTCTTCTCACTAAGATTTTTTATTTATCTATTCTTATCTGTTCAAAGTATCTCCTAGCCCTTATTTCCTTACCCTACAAGCCTTTGAGGTAATGACAGTTTACCGTTATTTGTCTAAAAAACATGGTTTTCCAGTTTTCTACCTATAACTAGTGGACATTCCCAGCTGCAATTCCTTACTATCCTAAGTTTTATTCTGTTGAGCATGAGCGTTAAGACTTTTGCTTCAGAATTATTTTATTATACAACATAAAAGATGCTTAAAATTAAAATATTAACTTACACTTCCATTTCATTCTCATCTTCAGCTTGAAAATGATACGTCCTATTATCTAAAAATATAAAAAAAAATTATATAAATTTTTTACTCTGTATTAAATACATAAAATAAAAATTAGAAGCATCTCATATAATAACGATACTTACATGATATGAGATCAAAACATTTCTTCTCTTCTTGCACAACCTGTTGAATTCAAAATCGTTAAATTTATGTGTTTACATCATAAAAGTATTGACTCCTGCATATAAGCAAATGTAAGGAAGCTCTTTTTAAATTAAAATAAATTACGAAAACAAATATTTTTTTTTATATTCCCCTCTAAAAAATATAATTTTCAATCAACTTATTACAAACAATTAATTATAACAAGTAATAACTAAAAAATTATCAGTTTTTCCACAAAGAATTAAAATGGTGCATCATAAAAATAATTAAGCCTACTATTCCCTAATAAAATAAAAAGGAATTAATAGATATAGTCAAATTTTATATTTTGGGAAAATTTTTTGATATTCATGTTACATCCATGGCATGGGACCACTATGGATTTGCCCACTACCATTTAAAAAAAATTATCAAAATTAGTTTATTCAATAAAGTTATATTTGGACAAAACGATTTGCCAAAGAATGGGTAGTAAGAGAAATTGTAATAACTCAGTTCCTTAACAACATATCAATAAAAAATCGAGTGAGAAACCTTCTTGTGAATTACTATTTTAAACATGTCCAGTTTCATTAGGATCAGTAAAACAAATGCCAACATTAGCACAAACAAACTGACTTTAAAATTCAATTTGGAAAATACATTTTATAAGAATAATCTAATAACTCAAAGACATAAAAAGAAAGTCAACCCTAAAACCTTCTCCGAATGCCAAATATGATTCCACCAAATGTCAGTGAAATCGGATCTTTAGTTTTCAAGATCAGTGGGAACAAATACTATATAAACAAAAAATTTGCTGACATTTATTTCTACCTTTTATTCACTTCGCCATTGTAAGTACCATTTATTTCTATCTTCTTCTTTGCTGACATTTATTCGACCAAAAATACATTACTTAACTGAAATCAATCCTTCATTGAAGTTAAATTCACAAATTTCCAATAATGTGCTTAAAAATTGCTTGCCAGAATTTCATTAGTAGATATATTTAAAAATGTGTTAAAAGTAATCAACAAAACTATTAGAAATTTTAATATTGCAAAAAATTATTTAACCTTTAAAAGGCAGGTTTGATTTTAACATGGGATTATGGCCGAAATATGGGTCACCCACCCTGTAAAAGTTAAGTAATATACAAATATTAACTAATAATAAAAAATTTTAAAAAAATGATATCATTACCTTTACTTGACTTGTGAGGAGATTTAGTTTTGTAGGTGGTTTGGTTTCCTGGGAATAAAAAAAAAATTAAGTATGCATTAAAAAATCAATTCAATAAAATGACATTACTTTTAAATAAGTATACATTATAAATATTAATACGTACATCTGAATGAGAGATGTATAAAAACCCGTCTCTGATTTCACAACGTCTCTTCTGCCAAACTTTTCTTACTTTTCCGTCTGACTTTTTTAATAGGTTACCAATTTTGGTATACCCAAAATTCTCATTTCCTGATGGCTGATGAGGGGTGTACCCAGAAGGATACAGTACCAAGCTCTGCAAAACACAAAATGAAAGGCTTAACTAAATTATTTTCACAAGCACAATTTGAAAGTTGTATATAATTGATTTAATGAACTATTTGTATAAATTTCATTTTTGATTTCTTTTTACTACTTTAGAGGGGCTTAATAATGCTCACCAATGGTGATTTGTTGTTTACATAATTCATTATATAATTACTAACTACAAAATATTATAAATATTGATAAATTCTTTAATGTGTTCTCAGATTGATTAAAAAAAATTCAATGTAAATAATTATAACTATAAAATTAAATTTTAAATCATGTTATTCTACTCTGCATATAGACAATCAATAATAATTAACAAAATTCTTCTATTACAAAAGTAATTAAATTTGTCCATAAGCATTAACCCAACAAGCATTCAGGAAGACTATTATATTAGAATTATGCATTATAAAACTCACACTTGTATTTGCATAAATGTCTCAAATTTATTTTCAATCATTTATACTTCAAACATAAGACTTTAACAAAATTTTAAAAATTTTATAAGGCATCTATAAAAAACTCTAGTCATTTTATAGCAACTAAAAAAGAATCATTTTGAAAATTCCCAAAATAACTTAATTTTTGCAGGAAATTTTAATACATTTTTAATGTGTTTAAATAATTTTCTAAAAGTTTGCCAAATATTTAGAGCTTCATTAACGCTGCTTTCGAATAATTTAAGGAAGAAAACTTACTTCTCGAGAATCAAGTGAGGGAGAATTACGAAGAGTATTTCGCAGGTCAACAAGTTTCTTCCTTTCTTCATCTTGCTTTTGCCTAATTTTCTGCAACTTTGTAGCTAATTCCTTGATGTAACCACTAAAATGTTCTATTGTTTTAAGACCATCTTGAAAATAACTGAAAAAGAATGTATACAAATGTTTAACCAAAAGCTTAAATTTAAAAAAAAAAAAAGGATACATGATAATTACAGCAAACACTTTTAAAATACAATAGATTAAATATGTTTAATTTTAACTAGTAAATATGATAATTTCTGAGTTGTATTTAAAAACTTTTAATCATCATATATATAATTTCTGTAGTAAAGATCACTTTTACGGCCCTTGTACTCAATGGATTAGCTATCAAAAGAAAGAGAATTTTCAGGAGCAGTGACAAATTGTACATTCATCTCATGAATATCAACATTTTTAAAAAATGTGTTTAAAGATACTTTTTTTAAACAAACCGTTGATGATGCTGTTATTCAGAAATGTGCAGAAGCGTTAAACTTTTATGATTTTTTGGTTACAAGAAATACGCTAATATATTTCGCCATTGCAGCAAATGTGTGTGGGGAGGGAGGTGGGGGGATCATGCAATAATTATCACACATGCATGTTAGCCTTAATATAATTAAACAAAAGGTTGCCAAAAATGCAATAAGTGAAAAATGTTTTCTAAATATTATTAGACACCTATCTAACTTTTTATAATAATTGAGAACTAGCAGACCAATTATGTTTTGTGGGTTGCTACTTAAAATTAAGATACAAATTTATTGAGTTTCCAGGGTGTTCTAAGGAATTTCAGACAAAATTACATCATAAACATAACTAAGTTTTCCCAACAAGTTATTGAAAACTTTAAAAATTACATACCTATCCATTCCACGGTATTTGTTCATGATTTGTCCCTTCCGCAATTTTTAGTTTTGTTTTATTATATATATTTTTAGTGGGTTTAGTTTTTAAAAAAATTGGGTTATTTTACATTACATTAGTACATATAATAAAATGACAATGATAAAAGGAATACGACAGAACACAAATTAACCTAAATTGTTTAGAAAAATTCCTTAACTTATCAGGAAATTTTTTATTTAAAAAAAAATCCAAACTGCATGACTTTTTAGGACATTCTTATTATTCCTGATGATTCCAAGTATTCCAAGGTCATAACAACTCTATAGTTTGTCTGTATTACTTCTAACTTACAAGACAGTCAGACAAGTACTATTAGTCATTGATGGTTTATAATCACAATAAATTACATAAAAAATAATACAAATAAAATGTTTTATAAGTCCAAACTTACTTATTTTGAGCATGATAATATTCTACTAAATGCTGAAGCAATTCAGCACCTTTTTTCGTTTTGATTTCATTTACTTTAATTAGATACTGAAAAAAAGACATTAAAATTTATAGATATATACAAATATATGGAATTTTAAAATTATATGTATAGTGTAGATACAATACATTTGTAAAATTATAAGTGTAAGGACTTTACAGTAAAAGATTTTGAAATTTTTCGACAGAATAATAAGTTGCATTTCAACACAAAAAACTTAGGTTTGCGATTCATTTAGCTTTTTACTAGTAAAAAAAGGAAATTTTTTACAAATAAAGCAAGTGGAGAATAATTTGAGATTTCAGTCTCTTACATACTGACAACGTTGATTTTCATGAGACCAATAATGCTGTATAATATTGTCCAATGAAATTTTAAGTTATTAGATAATTTAAGCTATTTAATATCAGTGGTTAAAATTTACATTTCACTAATATTTTGTGACAGACAATAAATAACTTATAACACTTATAAGAATATTTAATGAGTAAAACATTTAATATGAGTGAGAAAGAAACAAAAGAAACTTGAAACTTACATCACACATTTGCAGCTGAAATATTTTTCTTTCTTTTTCCATTTCTTCAGCAATCTGAAAATTCAAATGTAATTATTTAATGAAATAAAATTAACTAAAAGAAATTATATATATTAATACAAGTGATAAAGGAAAATACATCCAGGATAAAAAAAAACTATAGGAACATCCAGGACACAAAAATACAAAATTTTAATATAAAAAAACTACTTTCAATTTTAAATTAGGTTTTTCTAAATAATATTATTAATTAGTAAATGTACCCTTTAAAAAAAATTAAATGCATGAAAACTAAACTAATACTACTTTATTAAACTAATATTTAGATAATAATTCAAAGGTAGTAGTTAATAAACTAACTTCAGCAGGTGATATTTCTGTTCGGATAAAACCTGCTTCTTTAGCTTGCTGCTTCTTTTCTTTTTCGATTTTCGTTCTGAAATATATACATGAAAAATAGTAAAAATTTATGCAAAACATTACTATGTAAAATTAACTGTTTCAGAAAAAAGATTATATAAAATACTAATAATTTACATACATTTTAGTTTCATAGTCCTTCCATGCTTTGTCGAAAGGCCTTTTCAAGTCCTAATTAATAAATTTCAATCATAAGTTAAATCTAATCAATAGAAAAATTGAATTAATCTATATATAACATATTAAGAAAAGTTTTTAAATATTAAAAATTCAATTAAGGAAATGCTAAAAATTTAATCAAATAAAATTGAAAGTAATTATTTTTTTTAAAAATTTTAATCAGTGCTGAAGCTTTGTTTAAAAAACATTTTAGCAATCTAGCTAAAAATCCAAAACTAATTTTAACTTTTCAAAATTATGCATGTTTTTAAGACCATACTTTAAAAATGCACAGAGAAAACTAAAGTTTGTCTGTTAGTGTAACTCCAACCTACCGCTTTTTTAGTCAGTTTTTATTTTTTGAATTTCCATTACAATAAATTTACAAAATAAAAAAAATGCCTTTTTGCATAATCTACCCTGATTTTTAATTGTCTGGCCTGTAGGTATTTATCTGTTCTATCATGATAATCATACATTGTTCTGTCCTGCTCATCATCTAGCCTGACTAGTCTCTTTACGGCCATAGGGGCTGTACATAACATGCGACGCCGACTAAGAGGTTCATAAATTATAAAAAACTTAAATAAAACAATATATATATAAGGAAATTTAAATAATTCTTCTGTAGTTATGAAAGGGAGGGGCTTCCCTGTTGGTAAATTCCTGTATTATTAGCAAAACCACAAACCTAGTTGAAAAACTTGTGAAACATTTGGCTTTTATTCAAATGAAACTAGAAAGTTTCACTTTAGAAAAAGCCAAAGGTTTCACAGGTTTGCCAACTACGGTTGTTATTTTGCCAAGTCTACAGGAATTTACCAGCATTCTTATGTACTGTGTAGGCGTAAAAGTAAATCACCGAGAGACTACTCTATGAGCTTCACTGTCAAGTGTCGGCGATTCATTGCATATAATAGCAGATCATTCATGGGATGTAATTTTAATCATTGAAAGTAATAGCAATGAGCTATTAGAAGTGAACATTTGTACTGCTGAATGTGATAATGAGCCTAAGTAAATCATTGTAAAAAACTGCAACATTTATAATAAGTCTTATTTGTAGTTGTGTTGGCAACTTCCCATCCAAGTGGAAAAACTGGTATATTATCAGACTCTAAAAAAAAAGTTGGTAATTTGACTCTAAAAAGTTGGTACAAAAATCATATTTGACTTGCCAATTTTGAAGCTTTTCCCTTTCCAATCATAAGCCCTAGTAAGAAAACTTCTAATAAGTAAATATTAAAATTTTAGCAATGTAGGATTTTGTTTGCTAAAAAATTATCACAGTTTAAAAACTGATTTAAATGCAATAAAACAATCGATCAAAATACATTATGTATAGCCTTAATTAAAAGCTTTTGTTTGCTAATTGTTTTTTTATAAGTATAACTTTTTATCTTGAGTTTTCACAAATATTTTTTATTTAAGTTTTTAATAACTTTATGCATAGTTATATATTACAAATTGGTGCCTTTTAAAACAATATTCCAATTACTTCATGTCCAGATATGACAAATGCTCATAAAGAAATAAAGTTTCGGGAAACAAAGGTAAAGGTTTTAATTAAATACTTACACCTTTGACACCTTTTAGGTCACCTTTCAACAAGTTGTCTAATGGAAACATAATTATGTTGTTTAAGTTTTGCATCTGGAAAAAAAAATATGAATAAATAAAAGTTTAATAAATGCTAAATATAATTAACATAAAATAAAGATAACATAAAATTCTTAAATATCAAATACAAAAAATATAAACATTCTTAAAGAAAAACTTCTTACTTACAAGGGTTTTCATAAGAGCAGACAGTTCTTTTGTAACAATAGAAAACTTTATAAATGCGGCACCTTAAACGAAGAAAATAATAATTTTAAAAGGTTGTTGCAACACAGATTCATCAAGCCAAAAAAATTAAACTTGAGAAGAATAGACAGGAAGTGGAATAATAACATATATACCGGTGGAGAATTTCCACATATATGTCATTCTATTATATCACTGTAAAATACAAATACACAACTCATTAAATATATTTCTAAATTTATTTGTGAAAAGCAGTGGCGTAGCCAGGATTGTCAGAAGGGGGGGTCCATAAATTATTTTTGGTCCGACCAAAACCAATTTTTTTTTTATTAATAACTGATTAAAATTTTTTTTAACTAATAATTTTAATTAATCATTTTAATTAAATTTAATTAATAATTTGAATAAAATTTAGTTAATAATTTGAATAAAAGTTAATTAATAATTTTAAATTATTAATTTTAATTAATGATTTTAAATTAGCAATTTTAATTATTAATTTTTAATTAATAATTTTAAATTAATAATTTTAAATTAATAATTTTAAATTAGTAATTTTAATTAATCATAATTTTTAAGTAGTAATTTTAAATTAGTAAATTTAATTTATGATATTTTTTAATTTAAGCAGTAGTTTTAAATTAAAATTAATAATTTTAATTGATTAAATATTATATATAAATTATAATTAGGAAGTAAATTAAAAGCTTAATTTTCGCATGTTAATCTTTAGTCATTTCATAATTTAAATTACTAACAAACCTGGCTGACATTTTACTGGGATTTAAGTCTGTAGCTAAATATTGATGGGGGGTCCGGATTGAAGCAATTTTAAATTAGTAATTTTAATTAATAATAATAATTTTTAAGTAGTAATTTTAAATTTGCAAATAATTCTTTATTATATAATTAAAATTAACAGAATAATAATCATTATTTTCCGGTTAATTTTTTCATGCATGACTGTGGCGTGACATGAGGGAGGAGGTTTCATTGGTTACGTGACGCAGCAAAACGGTCTATTGCTGCAAAATCATAACGGAAATTGGCGTTGCTCGTAAAAAAATCAAATAACTGAATAAAAAATATATTATTATAAAAAAAACACATTAATTTGTAGAATCTGTGAAGCTAGACAATGGAAAAATGCTTGCCTAATCATCAGCACGAAATGCAGCGCCGCAGAAAAAAATTCAGAAAAACTTTTTAAACTTTTCAAACAAATGTGCATCAATCTTGGGAATGATCAAAACCCAAATTAAAAATTTAAAAAAAAGCGGAAAACCTAATTCTTAAAAGTAACACGTCCGAGTGATAGAACACTAATTTGTAAATGTAATTGAATAAAAAGTTAGTTAGTTTTGGTTTGGGTATTTTCAACGATAATCGCAATAAATAAAAAATATTTGAATAAGAAAAGAAGAACATACTTTAAACAATTTCAGCAAATTTTTTGCACGATGCTTCTTTCTTTTGTCTTGAATCTTCCAATAGTTTATGTTTTTGTGAATGAGAGACAAAAATGGCAAATGAGAGACATACAACCTCTCAGAAAACTGATTTTTGAGAAAGTGAAAAAATTCCACTGGCATTGCGAGAGAGCGAAGAGGATCACAATTAGGAGCGTTATTTTTTTTGACAAGGGTCATTTACAATCCATTCTTAAACACGTAGGCAGTGCCGTCACACAAAAAAAAATTGGGGGGTTGAGACAAGAAATTTCTCAACTTAACGATTCGAAGACCCAACTTAAGATTTTTCGTAGCAATCGTATCGAAGTCCGAAATTTTTTTTTAACCGAGGGGTGATTTAAATAAAAGAACCCATCGAAAGTTCTGGGAGTTTCTATTTGAAACTGGTAAAAACTAAAAAAAAATAT
This sequence comes from Troglohyphantes excavatus, assembly GCA_963932185.1. Classification (NCBI taxonomy): domain Eukaryota; kingdom Metazoa; phylum Arthropoda; class Arachnida; order Araneae; family Linyphiidae; genus Troglohyphantes; species Troglohyphantes excavatus. The sequence goes on from OZ010673.1 coordinate 21,728,425, forward strand.
TTTTATAGAAAAACACACAGCGTCAACATTACACAATTTTGTGATTGGTTAACCACAAAACGAAACAAAATAACAAAAAAAAAATCCTAGACAGGAGACGATAAATTTATATGGGACTGGCGCGCCAGTCCCATATATTCGAAGCGCCGTAGGCGCTTCGAATATTAGCTGGAAGAAATTTTACATTGTGGAAGGTAAAACCAATAGGGTTATATGAAACAAAAGTGATTTTCGAATAAAAAGGAGAGGATTTTGATTTAGACAATCACACCTAACACAATTAAAAGATAAGTTACTTTAATAAAAAGAACACTGTGTGACGTTCGCGTAAAGTGCAACGCCATATATTTTAAAATTCTTTAAATGATAATCTGAACGTTAAAACATATAATATTACTTTGACAATAACGAACAACAGAATGAGCAGATGCGACCATTTTTTTAGGCGCCTGCTGGAAATCTGAAAACATTGCTCCTTAATTTAAACAATTTATTATATATTTAAAATGTGGGATTTTTTTTTTAAGGAAACGATGCCACGGTTAAAAATTTTTTTCGCTTGACGCAATAAAAAAATACAATGACATTTATAAAACAGTTCCGCCACTGGCGTTGTGTCGGCTACAGACTACATTAGACAACTCCATCTGGAGCTTTAGCGTCATATCGGTCGAAAGTGTGCAGTGAACTCTGAAACCAAACACACGAATTTAAGTTTAATTTTACAAGTTGGACAATTTCTAACTTTCCCTTAATAACCTTGGTGTTTTTGCTTTCATTTGTTAAAAATATTAGTTTTCTTCAGACATAAATTTTCCCGACTCGGGTATTTTTAAACTTTGAAATTCCCAACTTTTAGGGTTTCTAAATTATGGGGGGGGGGGGTCGGACTCCCTCCCAAACCGCCCCCGGTGCGACGTGCCTGCACGTAGGGGATGAATGGGTCAGGGAAAATACCTAACTTCAAAGCAAGCAATTTCTGGATTGATGCACTGTGAATTCTGGCTCAACTGCCGCCCCATTTCAAGTGTTAAGAAAAGTATCCCTTTACATGTACAAACAACCAAGACAATCATACAGACCTACTACCCCATCGTCCCCCCCCCCTACACAAAAAGTCGAATTTTCTGTCTTCAATGTTGTTTCACCATTGTTCTCCTTAAAATCATCCCTTCAGGGGACAGAAGGGAAAGGAGCAGGAGATACACGTGGGGTAGACCAGGAAATGCGACGTGTGTTTTCTTTATAGAAATCAGAGAAAAAAATCTTCGTTTTTTTTTTTTTTGCATTTGTTATTTTTCAAAAAAAAAAAAAAAAAAAAAAAAAAAAAAAAACCGGCTATGGGGGGGGGGGGGTTCTAACCCAATGCTGGCTACGCCACTGGTGAAAAGTAATTATCTAAAAATTTTGTCCTACACCTTTTCTCTCAAGAATATCTTTATCACATGTTGAGAACAGCAGTGTTTTATTAAACTATTTTACAGCATTCTGCATGAAGCATTTTCATACATTTTACTTTTATAAAATATCAATGTTTTAATATATAGTATTAATATATATAAATATCAAGATTATTCACTATGAGGTTTCTGGGCTCAAATTCACTATAATTTATTTAATATACTAGCTTGTGTATTGGAGATGTTTCATTTATAATGATATTATGTTCATAGTTTTACACTTTAGCATTGTTGTTTCTATTCCTAAAATTTAAAATGTTTATTTGGATTAAATTAACATTGTAATAGAGAGCTACAGGCTACAGTTTAAAAGCCTATCCCAGACACATCAGCCATTTTGAAACAAAATCGAATGAGAGATCCGGTATTGAAATTCATGAGCTGAAAATTCATTTGTGTCATCAGGGCTTTGGGCTAAGACACAGGTAGCTACAAACAACCAATTCATGTTGAGCATCAGGCAATAATGCGGGGTTCCTACAAACTCATTTGAAACAATTGATTTTAACATAAACACATTGTCTTCTTAAAACACACACAAAAATTATATAAATCATATTTAGGTTAATCTGTCTTATAGGGTCGCCCTTGGCGACTTTTCTGAAAATCCTATATTCACAACGATAAAACATTGCTTGGCGACAAAAACCGGTTTGGTTGCCACTAAAAAAATTCCTCCATTTTCTCCTTTCCAGATTTGGCGAAAAATCAGGGCGACAGTGAAAGACAGATTAACTTATATTTATAAATTATTTATCAAAATCTTCCATTAGTATTTTTCTATCCACTATATAGTAATTTTAATTTAATGAAACCAAAACATCTAACTAAAAATAAATTAATATCCTTTCATAAAATTCTTAAGTTAAAGTCCTTAAAATAACCAAATATGACAACAACAAAAATTAACCAATCAAATCATACATTAATCAGTTAACAAAACCATTTTGTTACTAAACAGTCTGAGAAAAAATATTTGGCAAATATAATTCAATATGCAAGCTTGTATGAATAGTAAAACAATATTTTAATAAAAGTATGAGATAAAGGTATTTACAAATATTTTCTACTTTGAAAAGAATAGCAATTTACTTCACCTATATCAGGCTCTTGGTCCTTTGTCATGGCATTTGCTCCGAGCCTATCTAATGCCTTAGATAAATACACTTCATTGTCTACGTGAGCTGAAAAAATGAATGCAAAAAAATCAAGTTTTATAAAAATTAATAACATTTAAACAGTTTTTGGGGCAAATATAATTCACTATTTAAAAAAATTTAAATTAGGATTTATATATATTCATTGACCTGATACCCCATGTACCTTCAGAGAAATGATCCACGAGTTTTCAGGAATGAATTATGAAGATAGATTAAGAAATTTGAATATGTATACTCTGGACGAGAGAAGGATTAGGGGAGATTTGATTCAACTGTTTAAATTTATTAAACAAGGGGATGTGGAGAGTTTAGATTTTAATATGAGTGATAGAATGAGAGGTCATGGATTTAAATTAAACAAATCCCATTTTAATGGGGAGAGAGAAAACACAATTCCTATAATAGGGTAATAGACAAATGTGACAACTTGCTAGTGAATATTGTTAACTGTACAGGAGTAAGGGATTTTAAGAAGAAGTTGGAAATTCATTGGGGTAGTTCGTAGATACTAGTTGGACATTGAGCCTGTTGTTTTTTCTAAACTTTTTACTTTAAATACTGTTTATTTAAAAAAAAAAATAACACCAATTTGGCTCCTTATTGAAATCATTCACCACAAAGATTATTAACCTTTTGAAGATGTCAAGTTATAAACATATAAGGTTTTGTATAAATTTAACAAGATTGTTCTTATATTTTACACAAATAATTTTTTTTTTTTTAAATGTGTATTCTTACAACAACAAAAAATAATTTATTTAGAAAAGAATTGAAATATTTATATAAAAAAATTACCATTTCCACTGTTAAAAATTGCTTTAACAGATTTTTTCATCTTTGATATTGTTAATTTTTTTTTTTTTAAATGTGTGTTCTTACAACAACAAAAAATAATTTATTTAGAAAAGAATTGAAATATTTATATAAAAAAATTACCATTTCCACTGTTAAAAATTGCTTTAACAGATTTTTTCATCTTTGTCAGCCCATCTCGATCAAAATCAAGAGTCTGAAATTACAAAATATATTGAATCAATTATTGTTAGAATCCTATAACTGAAAAAACCATTTTGTAAATAAGCCAGAAATACATTTAAATAAAACAAAATGAGTAATAAATTATGTCTTATAAAATGAAAGTTCAATCACTTTAAACACTGAACAACTGCAAAAATTGTGTAAGCAGGTTTAGGACCGCCTGGAATTAAAAAAGAACTCTTATGTAGGGGGGAATGGAGGAGTTTGGAGATCTGTAAAAAAGAAATATGATTTCTATCAATGCAATCCTAAGTTGTTTTTTAATTTGAAAAAGTTCTGGGTTATTTTTTTTTATATAAGGTATAATATAAAGTATTTTTGGACACCATTATGATGCATTTGCCAAATGGTAATTATAATCCTGTGGCATTTACTCTAGATGTGTATGTGCCAAGTGACAGTTTGATCCTTCCATTGATAACCCTATATTTGTCAATGTACCCAACTACTGCAAAGTGGGAGCTTTGTTAATGTTTGAAGTAGATTCTTAAGGGGTTTCTAACATTTATTATAAAATTTCAAACAGTTCTTTCTAACTTACAGAGTTCATTAAAATCCAGATTACAGAGTTCATCCAAAAAAATAAAAGTAAAAAGGTGAAGCAAGGAATCAGTTAAAAAAAAAAAAAGACTCAAAATACTCCAAAAAAATAAATTATTTATAAAGGTTGAGAAATTACAAAACTGTGCTACTGGTTGTTTTCTACAAATGTAACATATTTGATAAGCAAATGACTGTAGCAACTGAATAAATATTAGATACCTAATGGGCTATTGATGATGGGTTAGGAACAATCTCAAAGGGAATATCCAAGAACACTGCCTCATAATTTTGAATCATAGTCAATACCCGACTTAGCATTTTATATTTCTATGTTTGTTAATGAGGACATTTGAACCACAACAGATTTAACATTCATCAGCTACCTCTATAGAGGAGATGGCAAGGATTGAACTTGCAAAATGCTCTTCACAAGACCAGGATCAAACCCACCACTTTCCAATTATGAGATTGGTACTTTTCCCGACCAGGTGAACAAGAACTATGAATTATTATTGAAAGAAAAGACATTAATATAAATTTTGAAACTAAAAAAAGTTAATTTTTGTTCAAATGCATCGACTAGTGCCCCAGATTCTTCATCAAATCTGGTAATCTTTTTAGGCAAACCAGCTGGAAGGAAATGCGAGTTCTTTGATTGGCAAGCCGTTGTTTGACGCCAAGAACGTATTAACATTGTGAATATTACTTTTTTAGAAAAGTCGACAAGGGGGAATGTTCATGAAACATTCTGTATAATAAAATACTGTATAATAAACACATCTCTTTGTTTTGAAAGAAACAGTATAAGTTTAAAAAAAATAATCTATAAATACTTTTAGATTGGTAAATAACATGGAGAATAAAAATGCTTGGGGAGTTACAACACTTCATCTCTAAGGAGGGGGTTACCAAATATGTTTTCATGTAGGTTTCTACTTTAGTTACTCGAAAAATTTTTACTTTTTACAAGACAAAAATACTTAAATAATTATTTGTATGCAACTTTTAGCTGACAAATGAATACTATAGATATCGATCTCAAAAAGTTCCAACGAAATATTCGAAAATATAAAACATGTACCTGTCACAAAAGTGAGTGTTAATAAAAGTTGACTTTCAATAAATTATTTTATATCTGGAAAAAAACATAAAAAAAACTCTATCCAGAATTTTTAAGTATTAAAATACATTACTTTATGTCAATGACAATTATGATAGCTGAATTATGGGGATTGATAATATCAACATTCAGAAACCGCTGTTTCAAGAATCGGTACATCTAACGTTTGATATTCGTTTGTATGTATGTACTTAGAATTGGGTACAATGAACAGTAATCAAATACATTAAATGTGATACGCAACAAATTATGGTGTGCAGTGAAAACTTCAAAGACTTTATCAGTTTGTTTTTGTCCTACCTCCTCCAAAGAACTAACAGTTTGACGACACAAAGGTATTTTTGAAACAAATGAAGAAGTAGTAGGAGAATTATAGTCCTCTCTTGTTTCAGAAACAAATTCTGCAACGCTCATTAATCCAGGCATGTTGAAAAGCAGATTTGTTTACAATTAAATAAATAAAACAGACAAACGACAGGAAACGATACACCCTACACACTAGTCATCTCGCATCGATCAACAATCTTCCTGATTTCACGGTCACGGTCAAAATAAATATTTAAAGGTTGTTTATTATTGTCTTTTTTTTTTTAAAGAAAGATGGCTTATTGCCTAACTCTTATACGTCTTAATTTATGCAAACTTTAAAAAAAGTTTTACATAATATTTATCAATTACTTAAATTGCACATTGCAAAAAATATTCGGTTAATCTGAAAATCTACTTCAAAGACCAAACATATAATGAATAATGGAATCACTTTGGGCAGTATTGCCAGGCTAGCAAAGTAACAAAGTACAAAAACAAACCAAATTCAAGATTAATCGGACTGATGTCCCGACTCTGCAATCCAAAAAGCCAACTTTTAAATAGGGTTAAATGTGTTGTTGTCCTCTTGACCGCAAATTGTTTGAGATGTTGAAGTTTAAAAAGTGGAATGCCAACTCAGGATTTGTCCTCGTCAACCAACCATAATTCAAAATTACGAGGCAACGTTTCTAGGTGGGAAGATGAGCCGTCATCAATACCCAAAGGGCCACAGATGCGGTTTATTCCTATGGTTTATTCTCATAAAACATCAGCCCTTTGGGAAGCAATATTGACTAAAAATATCCATCAAACTTTTAAAAAATCAATTCTTAAAGATATTTTTTATAAAATAATATTTTATTTAGATTTATTTTCTACAGTTTCATTAAAAATATATTTAAATTAAGTATTTAAACAAATAAATTTTATCATTCAGTGCCAGACGTTTCTCACAAAGGGAAAGGAGTGCTGCCAAGGGAGCAGTAGTAGAACTCGCGCTTCCTCTTAAAAAATGAATATACAGCAACGTTACCTTTTTGCATATTAAAAAGCCGTCAGATATTGCAATTTTAAAATTCTATTCCATTTTCTCTAAATGTGTAAACCATTAAATTTAAATTTGGTGGTAAATGATTTCATTTGATTTATGTAATGCATGCTTTACAAAATTTAGTTTTAAAAAATTAGACAGTCGCCAGTGATGTGAAATTAAAAAATTATCGGGGAAGGGGCTCAATTCAATTCCCAAAAAACTTACTAATATATACAGAAATAACGCTATTTAGCATATTCTAATTAGTATAGCCATTAATTAGCAATTATTTGTTTTATAGTAATTGTTAATTATCAATAGTTTTTTAATTATCTAATTAATTTCATAAATGTCTTAAGATATTGGCAATTTTATTGTTATTTAAAATTAAAAATAAAATATTTTTCATAAATTGTATACATTTTTTGCACGTGTCGTTTAAGAACTTATTTGTAATAGTGGAAGAAAATTTTGACTTGAGATTCGACGGCAGATTAAATTGTGCACCAATCCCCTCTACACAACAATTACGGAAAAAAACGTTTTTTCGTCCTCCTACATTTTGTTCTTTTGGATAGCTCGCTACTGTAAAAATATGTTCAAAAACTTAAATGATTTAAAAAATTAATTATTTTCTACTGTTTAAACCATTAACTATAAACTAAAATATGAATAATGTCTTCATTTAAAATGTCTTCATTTATTAATGATAAATATCAATAAATTATAAAAGAAAGTATTAATCATTTGTAAAAAAAATATCAACTATTCATTAAAAAGGTTTTTTAAACTTTCAAAAAAATCTTACTATCTTCATCTTAATGTATTTGTCAGGTACAGCTGCGGAAAAAAAAACGAACCACCAGGGATTATTTCGTTAGTTTTTATAGTAGAGCTAAACTTAATATACCATTTTGTAGGGAATAAAGTCTACTATACATTGATATACAAAAAATTTGCATAGGGGACTATCTTCATACTCGAATCCGTACCAACTTTAAAATTTTCAATAGCAACACTTACTTTTGATAGCGCAGAAGTGTTCCCCACACTCAAATTAATCTAAATATAAATTTTCGTTAATTTCCTACCATTATATGCAGAGATATTAGACAATATGTATCGATGTTATTTGAGGGGCTACCTCCACATTGAACAAAGTATTATTAGTTGGACTAAGAAATTAATGACGCGGGTAGAAAATGTTTTGCGTTAGCCGTGGTTCTACTTTTAACAGATAGGTCAATCAGATAGTCAGATCAGAGATAAGATAAGGCTAGCATATAAATTGTTCAAATAATATGATGCAGTATGTATTATTCTTACATATATGTTACTACTTCAATGTGATTGTATATAGTATTTTTAATGACGACAAATTTCATCATTTGTATTCTTAAGATGTTCTGAAATTATATAGGCTAATGACAAAATTAATATTGTAAGAAAAATTTAAAATTTTAGAATATATCTTTAAAAAGTTATTATTCAAAGTTTAAAATACATATTCCAATGATTTACTTTTAAAATTCATATAATTTTTTTAAATTCTATATTTAAATGAAATATTGCAAATGTTATATTACAAACTCAGTTTGAATTGAGGCTATGTAATTGCTCATTTTCCATAAGATTGTGCTTGTCTTAAGTTATGCAGGATGGTCCAAAATTATTTTAATGCTTTTAAAAATCCTTTAGAAAACAAAAATATGCACATAAAGTTTTTTATATATAAAAGGAAAGCATTGAAGTTTCTTAAACAACATTTAGACCACTTCAATGTGCACACCATTTTTGCACCTTTAAAAAAAATTGTTTAAAAATATAATTACATATGGTGTGTCCAATCCGGCTTTGTGAAATATTGGAAAATTTGTTATTACAATTGCCGCTGTAATTCAATTCGGCTTTACAATTAGTCAGTAACGCTGATTGTGTTTTAAACTACTGTTTTTCAATTTACCGTCAAGGGGGTTACTTTACACCTTGTAGGGTAACTTTACTCCACCTATTAAAAAAAAGTTTCATATTTGAAAAAAGGCGGGGCATTCAGCGAAAGAAGACAGTAATATATTTTTCCCGTGAGGGTTAGCAATCCTGCTGTCCAACAGTTGGCCTTTTTTCCCTTCCCTTTCTTTAGGGAACGTTAGAGCTAAAAGTGTTGTGTAGGTATAACCAACACACCGGTGTTCGTATAACACGGGTTTTCTTCCAGTGGAAAAGTTGTATTTTTTAAATAACCACGTGTGCCCTGTATAAGGTTAGGGCCCAATTCTGTTATGAAAGAATTTAAAAGTATAAAATCTATTTTCTTCTTCTAGTTCAGGTTACAAATAATTGGTTCACCAACCTCATTCCAGTCCAACATTCGGGGTTACTTTACTCCACCAGTTAAATTAAATAAACCTTATAATAGTAAAGTAAACCTTAGTGGAGAGAAACCTTGTCATTCTGTAGCGGTTGTTAAGGATTTTGTTGTCCTTTTCATTCAAAAAGGGATTTTCACTCTATTTTTTTATTAATTATATTGTTAACTTAAAGCCCTTCCTCTAAAAAAATGCATCTCTAGTTATTTTTAATGCATTTATTTAAAATAGTTAAGAATTATCCATAATATAATTATTAATTACTACCTACTTTTTTTATTTACAAAATGTAGTGGCGGCTTATATAGTGGTGTGGTTTTCTTTAAAAGACATGGGACAACAGACATAATTATTATATAAAAAAGTTTAAGTATAATGAACTAAGATATTCACATTCTTTAAATATTTACATATAGTATTATCAACTTAAATCAATGATTCTCAATTTTTCAATGGCATCGGAACACACCAGAAAGTTGAAAATTAGACAAAGAGCACGGATCAATTTTTTTTTATTAACACATATAGATACCAAATGCAATTCTGACACAAAATACATGTATTAAATATACTTCAGTTATTAAATACAGTATTTGAAATAAATATATTAATTAAAAATTCAAGGAAGTTATGTATATTTCCTTCGAGATAGGCCCCTAACACTCTCCAACAACCCACTGTGCAGCTCTAGTGCAAAGTTATTTAACCAAGTTCATATTTTTTAACCATGGTCAGATGACGAGAACAACGTATGAATTGACACCCAACGCAACTTCAGTAGGCGATAGGAAATTCGACTTGGATCATATTTAACGTGCACCACTCCCGAACACCGCTCGCCTTTATATAAGAATTTAGAATTTTATGCCAACGCGATAACACGCTTTTAATTCTCAAAATTAGTGAAGATTTCTGTTAAGTTCTGCTGATTTTAAATTTTGTGTATGACCCCTGAAATGATCATTTGATGCACATTTTAATATATCTTAAAAACTACAAAGAGGAAAATCACGAAATTTTAGATATGGATATAAAGCGTTTTTCTGAATCCATCACTATCAAAATATATTTTATGAATATTAATATTCTAATTTAAATAAAATTAAAAAATATACATATAAGTAATGAAAGTTAGTGTATTTTATTTGGGTCGTTTAGAAGTAACACAGATAAAAATTTCAGTTTAATAAAATTATTATTTCGAAAGATATGATTAAAAGTTTAAGAAATTCATTTAACATTACGAGTTCTAAACTTTCGAAATTCATAATTAAAAAACTACTTAACCAAATGACTTGCAAATTTATATTCAACGATAAATTTTGTCGTAGATTCTAAATATTGAATCAAAATTGGGTGTTGCTATTGGACATTTTAAAGTTGGTGCGGATTTTAATATGAAGATAGTCCCCTATGCAAATTTTTTGTATATCAATGTGTAGTAGACTTTATTCCATACAAAATGGTATATTAAGTTTAGCTCTACTATAAAAATTAACGAAATAATCATTGGTGGTTCGTTTTTTTTTTCCGCAGCTGTACATAGATATGGATTTTTCATGCGGGTGGTTCAGTAACTGAACAACGGATTTCTTTAGGTAGCTTATCTCCCCCCCCAAAATAACAAAATACCTCCCCCCCTCCAATTTTTTTTAAACTCAAGCAAACAGAAATACGTTTGTATATAAATATCGAAACCGTAAAAGTTATAATTTATTTTTCATGAAATCGCTACCAATATCAATCATTAAATATTTTTTTAATTAGTAAATATCACTCCCTAATTACGAAATAAATTTAGAGAACAAATTTAAATTTTAAGATTCCTTGTTTAGAATAATATATTACTTTGATTACAACTTGTTTATACGGCACCGTTTCGCGATCTTTTCCCTTTATCACCGAAATTCAAATGCTGTATAATGAAATACGATGACGTCATGTTACGCTTAGTTTGAGATAAAAATGCCCTCAAATTATATACCAGATTTTCCCTCATGCAACTCAACAAGAAGTATAATACTAGAAATTAAAAAAATTCTAGTTTTTAAAAATATTTTTATGATTTTACAGTATTTCGATTTTTATATATTTTTGCTTCACTTTCAATGGGAGGGGTTTGAACCCCCTGAACCACCCCCTTACCTACGTGCCTGGTATTAGCGAAGTACCACCAATGATTGCACCACTATTCACCAATGATTGGCCCACCAGGAGAAATAATCTTAGATCCGACCCTGCACAAAACTTCAAGGAAAAAAAATAACATTTAACTGATGAGAAATATTTATTACTTTGTAATGTGTCTTTTTTATTATTCGATTCTTTTTCCTAATAAAATAAAATTCAGATTAAACTTTCGTGCATGTAAATTAAAATTCGAAGTTCCAGGTCCGATTGGATTACTGGTTTCGGTTTGAAGTGTCATACTTATCTCGTCACAGAGTCTCACCAACAGCACACAGGTAAAAGAAAGGGGGGGGGGGGGGGGGGGGGATTCAAGGGGGGTAAAAAAATTAAACTTGTATCTTTGTGTTCTGGGAAAGAGCGATAACAGTCCATCCGGAGCGATTGTGCAGAATATGTCTTTAAAATCGGTACGAGTACATTGCCCCAAAGACGTTTTTCATATCCCTATAACTAACTTCCCGTGGAATCAGCCTATGGGAATAAATGATCAACTATCGCGTATAAGAAAATAGGACGCGTCGACCACGTCGTTTGTTAACAAATCCTCCCTTCTGGCCTTTGTATCGCGTGGAGGGGAATGTCGCCCCAAGCTGCAATATACGCTTACGCCCGCACAACTCCACGCAGATCAGCCTTTGTGCACAAATGACATACCATCGTATAAAGGAAAGTAAGACGCTGTACGCGTCGTTATTGTTAACACATTTCCTCTTTTAATTTTTTTAGCGCGTGGAAGGGATGTCGCCTTTAGCTGCTATACACTTCCGTTCCATTAACTCAACGTGTAATCAGCCTATATGTAAAAAATTATACATCATGGTGTAGAGGAAAATTGCCATGTCAAACAGGTTGGTGTTTAACCCACCCCCTGTGACTTTTGTACCGCGTGGGCAGAGACTGATTTACGGGAGGGCATTCGGGGCACTTGCCCAGGGCCCCCATTTTAAAGGGGCCCCCAAAAATGATTTAATGCTAAATATATGTGAAACGTTAAAAATAAATTTACTAACAATTTTTTTAAAAATCAATTACATTTATTTTAATCAAAATTTTAAAAATATTTTTTTTAATTAATCGTTGTTTTGCAAAACGTGTATTATTTTACCCAATTAAATCAATTTCACTTTTCAGCACGTTCATTATGTATGTCACCTTTTGCATCGCGTTTTTCAAAGATATGCGCTTTGGATCACTAGTAAAATTAAATTAATGACCAAGGTCCAAGCCCATAAACAAGCTGTGTTTACTAATCGCACGCAGATTTGTCGTTTACGGATACTTTTTTCCTATACCAAATTTCATAATATTGTAATCATTAGGAATTTGCTAGCTATAAAATGGGTAGAGCATACGAATCTGGCTCAACTAAAAAAAAAGCTAAAAAGGAAGAAAGAACAGAACTAGAAACGTATGAAAAAACTCTGTTGCAGTATTGACCATTAACGTTAATTCAAATTCTCAAAAGAAGAAAATTAGTAGTTTAAAAAAATAAATATCTATATTTGCATTAAAGCTGACTGATTATGTCATTTTGTATTGTGTGCTTGTGCATAAATTTAGCAGTTTTATTTTGAGTTACGTCGAGGGGCCCCCAAATGTTCTTTTGCCCTGGGCCCCTAAGCTTGTAAGTCGGTCCCTGCGCGTGGGGATGAAAAGTATTCACGAACCAAATCTTACGGTACAGTGTTTGGCCTGTAACTACCCTATTTTTTGGGTAAATGCGTCTTTAAAACCGGTTCGGGTACAGCAGTGGTTATCAGAAACTTCCGTGAATTTTTTTTTTATTGTTGATATTTCGAAGCCCCCTAAGTTGAGAAGGAATTATCTTATGGGGATAAGTAACCTACCAACGTGTAAGAAAGATGTGGGCCGAGTCGAACATCAGGTTGGTTATACCCCCACCCTGACCTTTGTACCGCGTGGGATAAAATGAGTTAGCTACAAAACGGGCATACGTTGACCTGTTTAACCACTATAACTTCAATTCTAATCGACGTGTCGTAGTCAGCGTATGTTTAAATTGAGGAGAACGGCGAGTTATACAATTCCGTTTGACTATTTGACAGTTTAACCCCTTTGTGTGGAGTGACAAGGATGATTTGTCAAAGATTTCACTATAAAGCCAAAATGTCACACTTAATTTCAATTACAACATTGAAAACATAAGATAAAAAAAACATTTCAAGATGAACAAATGATGCCAATAAGTCTAAACTTATGACCTTAACCGAAGACGTAGAAACAAACAGGCACGAATACAGGGCCGTCTTTAACGGTCGCAGGGCCCTGTGGAAGCATAGTAGAGGGGCCCCTTTTTATCCTACACAAAAACTTATGATAGGTTTCAATAAAACTTATGAATTGTATGTCTTGGGTATTAAAAAAAAACCTTACGAATTATGGAACTTATGATTATGAATGACTTTGTCAGATTTTTATCTACTACAAGTGTAGTTACAAATGTTTGATACTACATTTTATTTGAATATAGTGTTTATTAAATAATTTTGTTACGTCTTCATTATTTTTTTTTTTTCTTCTGAAAATTAAAAATAAGCCTAATGACCAAACGAGACATTTATGTCAGTCGTGTTAATTATCGGGGAGTTATAGTGTCGGAATGGATTACCCTAAAAGCGTAACAGTGTTTTTTAGAATACCACATTTAGCTGATTTTAAAGACGAAAAATGCATAATATGTTAATTTTATCTGTAACATTCTCATTTTGCGCATTTTTCTCTAACAAGCGCGAGACCCTGTGCGATGGCAAGTGTCGCACACCCCTAGGTCAGGGGTCGGCAACCTGCGGCTCGCGAGCCGCATGTGGCTCTTTTGATGTAAAGTTGTGGCTCTCCAGTTCCATACGAAAAAATTGATAATTTATTATCAAAACCCTTAAAAAATAAGAAAATATATTTTTAAGTACCTAATTTCTCAATTGCTTCTATTTTCGTAATCGTTAATTACAAATCGTTACGCTTAACATGACCGTAATGAGATAAATTTGAACTATTGATTTTTTCTTAGAGATGAGACTCCGTGACAGCCTACACCTTGCTTGAAGAAGTAGTTTGTTTCGAAAAAAAATTACTTCTTTTTGTTGAAGACAATAGAGAGCGGTAAATTACTTCATTTTAAAAATCTGAAGCAATATCGCGATGAGACCAATGCAACTATTGACACGAATTACTTCAGCATAGCTTTAAAAAACATGAAGGATGGATTCGCTGAGAGATTCGAGCAATTCAAAACAAACAAAAATATTCTCGCGTTCATAGTAAATCCTCTCAACACAAATACAAATGAGGTCAACATTGAGCCATTTGGAATTGATACTGGATCGCTCCAAATGCAATTGCTGGATTTGAAAACCAAAGACTTGTGGAGTGGCAAGTTCACAGAACTCAAGAGTAAGCTGGAAGAGTTGGAGGTCCAGAAATGCATGCACATCGCGGAGTTGGAGGTCCAGAAATGCATGCACATCGCGCAGCACAAATGGACAGCTCTAAAAGAAATTCCGCGAGTTGAGGCCTTCATATTCGGCGCACGGAATAGTCTTCCAGAATGCTACAGTGAGGTGAAGAATTTGGCATATGGAGTGCTGACGATCTTTGAGTCGACATATTCGTGTGAGCAAGCGTTCTCTTGCATAAATATAATAAAAAGTAAAGTTAGAAGTCAACTATAAAAGTATAGCAAATAAAAATTTAGAGTCGTGCTTGAAAATTAAAACAACAAGTTATAAGCCAGATTTAATCAAACTTTTAAATGGCATGCAAAGCCAATGCTCCCATTGATGTAACTATCAATATTTGTGTTTTTATATGAATAAATATTATTCCGTATTTAAAGCCGTTTATTTTAAATCAAATATATAAGCAAATTTTATAATATTGAAACGAAAATTTTTAGTGGCTCTTTAAAAACTGGGAAATTTTGTAAATCGTAACATTTGGCTCTTCCGTTTCAATAGGTTGCCGACACCTGCCCTAGGTACAAACTATACGCGAACCAGACCAAACGGTACAATGGGGACAGTACAAACTGTACAGTGTGCCATTTTTATGACTTTTTTATTTTGGAGAATTATTATCGTTATTCCAGTTCCACAACTTGGTCATGCAACTTGGTATAATGGAAGTCTTGCCGTAAATACAAGCCGTTGAGATGTCAATTTTAACAAAAATTAAACAATCATTGTTTCCCCCTTGGACACTTCAATTTCGTCTCAAGGCCAAGGGATTTTTGAAAACTAATTATTTCGCTAAAGTTTCCTGAAAGCGTGTTTACCGAAACATAAAATGTAATGGAGTATTAACCAGATGCAAAATTCTATACGTAAAAAAACAAATAACGTTTCAGGCTGACTGATATAAGGAAAGATAAAATCTTGATCAGTCATGATGTAAAAAACAATTTAAATATGCAAAATAAAAAGGACTTACGTAACGAATTTCCATCTTTACTCATTGAAAGAAAAATGCACTAGGAGAATTTCATTAGGAAGCTTACTAAAACTCTACATTTTATTTTATTTTACAATTCACGATGTTTTTCTTGATAAAAATAAATGTAGTTTCTCTTTTATTTTTTATTATTGGGTAATACAAGTTGCTTATCTACTCCGATATGTTTATCTCCTGGTTATTGTATTGTACTTGCAAAGATTTAATGGTTTTTTTTATCCACCCTTTTTGTAATGAGAGTAATTTACAAATGTAAATGATTAAATAAGGACACTGCGCGATGTTTTAGTGAAAATCAATTTCTAATACAGCTCAATTTTTGCTGTTGTTGTAAATTTCAGCTGTAATTCTGAATAATTGAATATAAAATTATTCTTGCAATTAACTTTTATGGTTAGGTGTACAATGAGCCTTACATATATTTAGCAGGGTTTTGTACGCATCCAAAGCTATGAAGTTATTATTATTTTTTTAATAATACAGTAATCTAAGATGATTTTTTTTAAAAAAGTACCATCAATCAATACAACTTAGCGGGATTTTTTTTTAATATTATGTTTGGGGCCCTGCCACGTCGTGAACCAACCAATCATTCAATGATTTCTATTGGAGTTGGCGCGTCTATTGGTTGGTTCAGGAACTTGGCAGGGTGCCAAATATTTTAAAAAAAGAAAACAGATAAATCGCATGGGTTGAAGGTATCTTATTATTTAAAGTTGCCTTCTAAGCCATTAACCATAAAAATCTATACAATAATTTACTAACAAACATAAGCTATTAATATTTCAAAAAATGGCCTTCATATAAAATTATCAAAATGTATTTCATTTACAGAGATGGGGACATGACAATATACTGCTTTATATGTATAGATTAGAGAAATAACATTTGTCCCCTCTCTATACATGTTACACAGACTTCATTATTAAAGTTTTGCTGAATTGCTTTGAGAGAAACTGAACATTGATAATTATTGGGTTCGGAAAAAAATATTCTCACTATACAATGTGTCTAGTAAAACAGGAACAAAAATTAGTGACAGTTTTAAATTTCTCTCTATTTTAAAAAAAAAAGTAAGCACTAGGGGGAATTTTCAGTTCTTTCAATGTTATTCAGATCGTATCTCAAAATGTAAAAGTCCTAAAATTACAAAATTAAGTGAATTTGTTAAGAAATATTTGATAAATAAGAAGAATATATTTTTATTTCAATACGGTTATTAGTTTATAAGTTATTTAATATTAAAATCGTCGTTGATAAAATTTCGCTTACAAGTAATTTTGTCCGTCGAGTTTCTGAAACACTATTAAGAGGAGAGATCCAATTTTTTTAGGGAGTGTACAAATAGGTTAAAACTGGAAATCCAAGTAAGCATTTTTTAAAATTCGAATTAGTTTTGGATTTATAAATTTTTTAAACATTTGAACACGCTCCACTTTTTTAAGTTTTTTCACCCTCATTTTTGAAACGTGATTTCTAAATTGCTATAAGTCATTTAAAATTAAATATTTTCTTATTAAAAAAAATATATTAATGTTCGTTAAAACTTTCTCTTTCCGATGTTATAAAATTCTATCTTAAAAAATAAATTAGATGTAACTATTTATGTGAAGTACTATAAATATTATTAAAAGATACTTCGGAGCGAAATCCCAACATTGGCAAAATGCCAACATGTATTTGGCTGCATGTATTAGTAAAGAAGACTGGTGCTAATTAAATCTATTATGATCCAAATGTCCTCAAGGTGGTAATGGTATGAGAGTATAGAGTACAATCTAATGGGTCGTTAATGTCCTCTGACAGTGATTCAATATTTTGTGATAGTGTTTCCTTATCCTTTTTTCCATATAAATCCTGAGATATTACCAATAGTTCAATGTGTATAGCTGTAGAATACTTTCTAAATTGTTTGGAAAGTTCATATAAAAGTACAGATTTTAAGGATTTTTCCTTTTTATTAAATTGTACTATTTGGACATCCAAAAGAGCCTCAAGAATCATTAAAACAATAAAACTATTCGAAAAATATATTATGTAGTTTTTAAGTTCCCTTATTTAATTGAGTTTTCATTTCATAAAAATACTTTTTTTTCTATTAAAATGTCATGTGCATGTATTTCTAAAGCAAGTTGGAAGTAATTAAGTTAAGTAATTAAATACATAATGAGACAGTTATAAACTATACACTTTCGTACACATGTTTTGTGGAAAAAAATTATACTGAATTGATTTGTTTAATGTTGTCAGGTATGGTCAAGTGTTGTGTTAGTTCAACCAACCCATACAAGCAGCATTTAAAAATATCTGTTATGCAATTTCGCAACTTTTATTACATCAATTTAAATCCATGTGTTGGGAGCCAAACGATTGTTTTTGTGGTAAAGAAGCCTACCGTAACAGATATATACCTTTGCCATAATGGTAAATAGAACACAGTCGAATTGGAATGTTGTGTCAAAAACAACAATATTTCATTTCAACTGTGTTCTATTTGCTGAATTGCAACTGCGTACAACGCATTGAAGTACAAAACTGAGGATTCATATCGATGTTAGACTTATAATTATTTAACAATATAATGTAAGAATACTCTAAAATAATTTGTTTTTTTTACTTATTGTGATGTTATAAAACGGTGGTACATTCCCATTTTTTAAAACTTAATACTTTTGTTAAATTTAACTAAACAGATAAGAGTTGTTTTGTCGATTCTAATTTGTTTTTTTACTTAAAATTCTTATTAAAAATAGTTGCAGTGAACTTAATTTTGTGATCTTTTTATATACTTCCCACCAATTCTCCCCCCCTCCCATCGACTGTAGAACTGCTTCAACAAACTGCTGAACAAACTCAACTGTAGAACTGCTTCAACGCAATTGTGCTTATTGAAAAGCGAAACATGTGTAAACAAACAACAGCATAAACGCGCCAAGCATAAATAGGTCTAATCGCCAACTTATATTTATATAAAGTAAGATAATTGAGAATTGGCGCTAATAATAATTCGCCTTTGGATACTAATAATTTGCCTTAAATAAGATTTATTCATTTCTGTGGTAGATCCATAGAGCAATTCTGATTAACAGTTCTCTTAGAAAATATAACAGATCACTTTTGCACAATAAAATCATTTTTGAAATAATAGCAATTTCTACTCTACAAGTCATTTTAGAGCTTATTGAATGTTACCTCTGGTTCACAGACCAATTTACTTACCACTTACAATTTAATTCACACAATCTCCAATCCTAAGACAACTTCAGATGTGGGCACTATTTTTCTTTGTTATTATATGGTCTGCAAACCTTCTTTGCTTTATATGGTCTGCAGTCTGAATAACAGTAACAGTTTTATAAATTACAATGTATCTCATTGAGTTTTGTATATTAAACTAAATTTTAAAGTAATGAATACAGTACAAATTCTGTAGATTTTTGGATAGCAAACAAAGATTTGCAGTTTTACATGCAAACTTAAATTAATGTAAAAATCAAAATCCATATATACTTTATATGTATTTAAGGTATTGATTTCAGAGGAAAGGTCAAACTAAATTATATAAATCGATGATTTGCAATTTTTTAAATAAACTTTAGAATGAAAGTCTAAAAACAAATTTTTATTTAAACATTTCTAAACAGCTCAAGTATGCTCAATTAAAATACTTTAGTTTTATACTGTTCCCATACATGCTTTTCTTTCCCAAATTTTATATTTTTAAGCCATTGTTCATATGTTTCACAAAATTCTTTATATCTTCTAGAAAATCCTTCTTTCTTATAAATATTTCGTACAGTACATCCATGTTCCTGAAAAAAATAATTAGTTTTGTCAAAAATATATCACATTTGATTAAAATATATGCATCAACATTAGAATATCTAGTAAATGTACAAAGGGAAATCAAAAGCATTATCAATTTTTGTATAAAAAGATAACAAAAAAGAATGTGTATGCCCAACATTTTATGATCATTTGATGTTTTTAAGTAAACGAACAACGATGTGACACTTTCTCCCAGATAGCGAGAGAAGTATAAAAAGAAAAGGTGCTTTCTTATAATGTTAGTAGAAGTGTTTTGTTCGAACAGGTATTGGTAAAAATGTGGATGATTGTGGGTCATCGGAGTAATGGAGTGAGCATCATTAAAACTACTACATTAGTGAAATGTTCAAGAGCAGTTGCAGTGACAGTGTTTAAAGACTGAACTGTTGGTTAAAAAAAACTAGGTCTCAACATGCCTCCTGAAATTATCAGTGGCTACTGCATGCTCAAGTGGAAAGAAGAGTGTCCAGGTTTGTAAGAGACAATCAGAGGACAACAATACAGCAAATCAAAGTAGATTTTAATTAAGTCGATAAATCCTATTAATGGATCTCTGAATGTATTATTCACTGTTTGCTTCAGTGTATGGGATGTGGATATAGTCATAATGTTTTGGCCATTCAGTGTATATTTACATAAATACAAGTCACCAATAACCATTTTCAAGAGCAATTTTTTTTGTGACATGAGAAATCACTTTTTGAAATATTACAGAGATTAACTACAAAAAGTATGAATGTATGAATCAAGCTTTTACAACATACGAATCTAAGCCTGGATTAAGAAAGAAGTTAACCCACTGATGCTCGCATGGTTTTTTCAATTGCAAAGTTGTTTCTATGCTTGGATATTTAAATAATATTTTTTGTACATTCTCTTTTATATTATTTTTACATTTTTAATTCATTGCAAAGTGATGGCTTGTAAGTTGTACATCAAATCAGATAAAACAAGACATGCATTGCTTCTCTTTAAATGCGGCCAGTTTTTTTTCTATGCAATTTGGTAAATTGTTAGTACTTATTAAATACTAACAATGAAATATTTTTGTAACAAGAGTGACTTAAAATGTTTTCTTAAGAAATTGAAAATAATTTGATCAGATTTATTGATTACCAGAGAACAATGCGTCTCATTTAGATAATACAGTTAAATTACTTTATTAACTGTTACAATTGTCTTTATTATTTGAAACACGTTACATATTTTAAAAATTAGTATTTGTCTGTTGTTTAAAACTTAATCAAAACACGATTTCAAGCATTAACCATAAACTTTGTTAAGAAATATACTTGAAGGCTTGCACTTAAAGTAAGCCTGATCTATATATCTAAAAAGAAATAAATTTAGCTTTTAACAGTTTTACATACTAGAGGTTAGTTAGCTCAAATACTAGTTTGAATAGTGACTTATTTTCATAAATTAGACAATAAACTATATATTACTACTGGAATTATAGAAATTACACAACACAATTTTTTTTAGATAGTTTTTGTTTAGAAATGTTACACAAGGGTGTATAACTATTTTTGTAATATTTTATTGGAAAACCAAAGCACATGGATACAAAAACTAAAAATTGTGTAGATGTACCTTTGAATTTGTGGAGATTGTTACAAGATTAATTATTTTTTTAATGTGTCCCAAAAATGAGATGTCAAACACTAAGGGTTTAAAAACTACAAATGCATGTAAACAAATAATAATGCATAAATGTAATAAATAACTAAACTTACCATATCAAATATATTTTTTCTAATATTTTTTACAGTTGTTTCTAATTTTAAGAGCATTTTTTCATTGGGTTCAATTCCTTCTTCTTCCATGAGTTTTAAAGTATTTTCTATATAATCAAAATCTACGGCTGAACAGGCACCACTTAACAAGGAACCGATAACTTCTGTATTTGGAGATAAGCCCAATTTCTAAATAAATAAAATTAGATTTCAATATGTTTAGAATGTGACACAATTATATTTTCATATAGGTTAATTTAGGTTTAGTTTAATAGATACATACAAAACTTAATTCATAAGCAATTATATAAAAAAAGAGTTTGCACTAAACATAATTATACAAATGTACGAATAGGAGAAATAAAAGGAGAAAGGATTTATATAAATGTTTACTAAGTATTTTTCAATATAAAAAAATATTAAAGAAACTTCTTTTAACTCTCAGAATGACTAGCACAATAACATTATTATGCAGGATTCCTATTAAAAAAATTCAACCAATTTCTGACTTTCCAGGCAAAAAAAAATTAGTAATTTCCCTGACCTAACATAAAACCGAAAATTATATACTGTGGATATTATAATGATGCGATTTCATACCTTTGGTGCATAATATAGTTTAACAATTAGCAGAAAATTTTATGTTTTAGAGGAGAAAGGGAATTTAAAAGTTGCTTAAAAATCATTTTATATTTTTGGTAAACACAATTTCCTGACTTTTGGGGGAATAACTTTATTTCCTTGATCTTTCGGGGAAATTTTTTCCCAAATTTCCTTAAACGTTTTCCATTTCCCTGACTTATGAAGTTGTTTTCCCTGTAAAATGTTTACATCATATTTTTAATACATGGACATATTTAAAAAATAATAATAAATGTCTATTTTAATTGAGATAGTCTTTAAATTATACCCTCAATGAAATATATTTTTAAAAAAATACTGTAATACATAGTATTTTCATGAAAATAGTGTCGGCTTCTGGAAAAACTGGTGATCTCACAATGGAAAAATGTGTGCCAGTTGCTTAGAAGATTATAATATACCTTCTTGTAAAAAGAGAGTAACATATAACTTAAAACATATATAGTTAAGACTTTTAGTTCAAAGTTTATGTTTAAACAGTCACAGGAATAAGAGAGGAAATAGTTTAATTATTAATAAAACCTTTTGTTGTGCTTTTGCAAAAACCTAAATATTAAAAAAAATTGACAGATGGCAAGTTGATTGTCTACCATTGTACTTTATTAAAAACTCTGTACAAATGTCACCTGTAGAGAGCAACAAATTTTTAATTCGGACAATACTAAACAGTGTGTAGGGATTTTATTTATTAAAAAAGAACAAAACATTTAATAAACTATCAATTTTATCATAGAATGTTATTCATAGGCTATATATATATATATATATATGTACATAGATCAACAATTTGTTAATGTTATTCAGGATAGCAAAAAGTTTTTTTTTCTAGTTTAGCTACAATTCTTTACTTAAATTTAAATTTTCACAGAAGACTAAAAATTCATTTAATAGCACTGTCCAATAAATTGTGATGGAAAAATATAGAAATGCATGATTATGGCATTCCTAAATCTATTTTAAACAAAAATGTTGGATACTGTGGCTATTAAAATTTCATTATTAATTATTGTCAAAACATAAAGGATATCTTCGTGAAATTTTGCTTTAATACAAACCCATAACAGTAATTGAGTAGCAAATAATCAAAATGAGTTTTTTCCAAAAATTAAAGAGATTATTAATCTTTGAATTTGTTTCCAAATTTTCTATCAAACTATTTTATTAGTCTATAATCCGTTCAGTACCAATGATATTAACATTAAAAAATTTGAATGATGAGTCAATGCAGTTATAAAAAGTTATTTGCATTTTCTCATGAACCACCTCCATGTTATAAAAACACATTTTGCATGTTTGATCCCTCAATTGGAAAAGTAATTGTTTCTTTATAAAATCAGATAGCAAGAATGAAATTATTTAGATTAGTTTGATGCATGTTTTGAGATAAACCTACACACTTTTGTTACTTACTCTCATATCATTTATGAAGATTTTAGCTTTTTGAAGAGTGTGGCAACCTAATGCTAGAACTCCATATGTAATTATGTCAGGACTGAGACTCCATTGGTTAATCAACAATAAAACTTTCTGAAATTAAAAAGAAAAAAATAATTTTCATTGATATGCAAATATTGTAAAAGTAAAGTAATGAATTATTTCAGAAATTAATAATTTAAAATACAAAATACGTTACAAAAATAATGGAATTATTGACTGATATGTAAAAACAATAACAATCTACTATTCTACATCAAAATCAACAGGAAGCCTGCTACTCGATTTTTATTAGAAAGTAGCAACCTGTCACTTTAATTGTGTGTGGTTTTGTTTATAGTTAACATATTAATTATATAATTAAAAGAATATTGATATGTTTCTTTGACCTTTAGCTTGACCTTCTATCTTTAATGCGGTATTGATAGCAAGTTCTAAAAAGTAAATAACAATGAATAAAGCCATTTTCCTAATTTTTGAATTCCTTAGGTAATTGGTAATTCCTTAGGTAACACACATCAGCAATCATTAGAAAAACTGAAAAAACATTATTATGGCAATTTTTATAAATGTCAATTAGATTTATTTTGTGTAATTCCAAATAAAAATTGAACAGGTGTCTTTGTCATGCATAAATTATTAAACTTTTATATTTAAGTTAGAATTTTTAAACTTTTTAAATGCTCAATTTTGACATTAAACTTTCTATCGGATCAGTAGTAGCTCGTATACCAAATTTGGTAATCTTGACATTGGTTATTCTTGATATATTAAATTCACAGAAACATACACACTTAGAAATCACTTTTTAAAACTGAAAATTCAAAATGAGTAGGAAAAAAAAATCTTTGAAAAGTTGACCTCAAAACATACTTTTATTACTTACAGAAGGTAATAAAAAGTTAACATACCAATAGCAAATATATGTAATATGCTTTTTTAAAAAAAATACAATAGTGTTTCATAATTTCCTCCTTAGTTTGGGAAAGGTATAGTTTAAAATCTATGAAATAAAGCAAAAAGTTTCATATGACGATATAAATATTCACTTCAAGTTTTTAATAATAGAATTCGTTAGATGGCAGCATTTATACTAGTACTTGGTAAAAGTGCAAAAAAATTAAGAGAAAGAATTATTAATAATCACGGAGATAGATCATACCTGACATTGATAATAATAATTTTAATATATGGAGACAAGTATGACAAGAGCCTGATCCAATTTAGAATTGGTGTATGCCGATGCAGCGTCCCAAAAACTGCTCACATTGAAAATCTGCAAAGCTTGTACAAAACTTGACATTAAACTGTCGTATTCATAAAAGTTTTTTAACTATAGCCTTTCCAAACCCCAGGGGGGGAATTATGAAACACCCAAGTAGTAAAGCTTTATCAAGTTGGACATTTTTTAATTGCACCAAAGTAGAGTTTTTTACATTTTCTAAAACAAAAAACACACTTACACTAGCTTCCACATGATCAAATCTAAAACTCCTTCTTTTGATGAGGATGTTAAAGAAACCCACATCTGGTTTTACTTTGTACACGTCTAATAGTGCTAAAAGCTCTTCTTCTTCTTGAGTATTAGGTGGTAAGCATTCGAGGAGCAGTGTGAAAGTTTTAACATCTGGCTTCACATCGTTATTTTTCATGGCCTTAAGAAAGCCTGCAGCATTGCCAATAAGAGCTAGCCTGAAATGCATTTAAATTGAATCTACATCTATATGTCATAACCATTATGTTTTAAAGGCAATCAAAGAAAATGTTGTTATTTTTATATAATTTAAAGCAAATCCATTTAATGCAAATTATAAGAATAATTTATATTTGTGATGTCTAAGGGTTGATTTGGCATTAGGACGACAGACAATTTGGCAATAGAACAGATGTACTTATCTTATTTCAGTTTAATAAGTTTTGGGGACCTAAGTACCTATCTAAAAAGCTAATATTTTGTTGTATAAAACTGTTTAGTAAGTTTAAAACAGTATATTTTATGCTAATGTTTTAGTAGTTAAATGATCAGTTCAGAAGAAATGTCTTTTCAAGATACCTGTCCAGTAGATGTACCTTTATGAAAACTTTTTGCAAATTTATTTACATATACTTGAGCAATTTTTAAATAAAAGTACTTATGTAATAAATACATTTAAATTAACTGCTCAGAGACCCCATGCCATAAAATAGCTAGTATTATATTTTAATATTAATTAGCCTATTGTCAAAAAAATACAACTTTTATTTTAACAAACTTTAACTCGTTGTTAATATTTATTGAATTAATGAACATAATAATAATAAACAATGTATTTTATTTGCATATTTAAAATGTTCTATTCTTTATAGTAAATTTAAGATTTTTCCTTACAACTAGAATTTTTTTTATTCAAGCGTAGTTTATTAAACAAACATTTAACTTTGTGAAAACACTTAGTAATCAAACTTTTTGTCAATCACATATTTGGTCGACTATTTTGCACATTTTTTTTCAACTTACATGCATCTTATTTCCTTAAACCCTTCTTCTGAATGGTAGGTAAAAAAAAAAATTGCATACATTTTCCCCACATTTCTCTGATTGCATACAAGTTAAACTTGTGATACTATTCAGTTTTCATTATAATAAAGTTATTGTAAATTAACATTAATTTTGTCAGAATTTTTGTAAGTAGGAAAAAAAAAAGTTATCTAAAAAAATTATCATGGCTAATCATGAAAAAATTTATTGAACTTAGCATTTGAATTCTTATGTTTATTTTTTACCTACGGATGCCCATTACTTTCTTCATTCAGTTTTCTTATTTTGAATGTATACTTCAAAAGTAAATTTCTGTTACATTACACACCTACAACCCAAGGATGGTGGATACTATATAGTATTAAGAGGTGTGCCGGTTCCAGCGCTTTCTGACGGAGGGCGGGGCAGGACATTTTTGACGTCATACTGACTTACCCCTCCGTACTCTGTGGGCGTATCTAATGCCAGTGACTAGTGCTACACTCCAGTAGTGTCTTTATGGTTTCTTACAGTATATTGTTATTTTTACAAACTTTTCTGGTTGACCATGCATTTTTTCGTCGTTCCAGACTTTTCTTTGAATTTCATCAGTCAATTTACAGACAAACCCTTTGGAAATTATAAATAATTCATGATTTAAAATGCAATGTCAGGAGAATATTGAACATTGTCGGAGAATTCATCAAAATTTTTATAAGCTAAATAATTTTTTAATTTTAAATTATCGTATCTGTTTCAGATTATTTTCAACAACAGATTAGTGTAAAAAAATATTCGCGACTTTAAACACTGTAATTAAACAAGCAAAACATATTAACTACGATCACATTGAAAATAAATCCTGACGGCAAAATGTTTTTAAAACAAGTTTGCCTGCTTCAAGCAATGAAATCGAAAAAAGTTGACTTTCTAACAGTTAAAAAAATAAAACATGGTTCACTTTATAAAAATCGTTGGTTAATTCCTATTGACCGGTGCCCTCGCCAAATGGGATTTGGCGACAAATGATTGGGTGATAAAGTTTATATTTTGGCAACCCTACTTGATGCGTGTGAAAATATCATGTTCTATGGCAACCCTAAATTTTTTACCCACGTAGCTGCACTTGATGATGAGAGATGCATCTAGTTAGATGACGCTAAACTAGAGGTGCGCGCGCATCTAGTTTAGCCTTGGTTTCACGCATTTCTGCCATTTTTGAATCAACGTTCGGCGGTGGTGATTTTGATGAGCTAACGATGTATACGCAGACGACGTTTATTCGAATAGCAGGTATTTTTGGAAATTGGAGATGAAAGGCAGACGTGCCGTGATTGAGTGGTGCATGGATGCCGGAGTTTTATGCAGCAAATGCGCCTAGCGAAACAGACAGTCACTGACTGGATGATGTTCTGCCGGGAGGTATGTACGGAGTGGTTCATTCATAATCCTGTTCCTATCGGTGGAGAGCATGTTGGCGTTGAGATTGACGAGTCAAAGTTCGGCAAACGCAAGTACAACCGGGGCAAGCGTGTGGAAGACCAGTGGGGGTTTGGAAGGATTGAATCCGGTACCAACAAGTGCTTCATGGTTGCCGTGGATGACCGGAAACTTTACTCAACGTTTTGCAGCAGTTCGTTTTGCCTGGATCCGTTATTGTTTCCGATTTTCATATAAAATGTTGATTTAACGATCAACGACTGCCCGAAGGATTGCCTGTAAGCACCATGATCGACGGCCCGGAGGGGGTCATGGATGTAATAATGAGTAGTCGGAGGCCGAAGGCCAGAGACTACAAAATCGACGGCAGGAGTCTGTGACTTTAAGCGCGCGGTACACGTGTGCACTTAAGAGTGCCATCGAAATGCCCCAAACAACTGTCCGAAGGATCGCCTGTAAGCACCATGATTGACTGCCCGGACCAACGCAATGTCCGCCATTTTGCGTCATCTGATTATGGTTCAAAAATACGAGGCATCGTTCCCAGGTCTTTCCTTTGAGATAGGCCCTGAACCGTCGTCAATAGCCCACTGTGCAGCTCTAGTAAGACGTTAATTAACCAAATCAAACCTCCATTTTGATTTGGCGACAAAAAAACACACATCATTTTTGCCTTGGCGCCAATTTTTGGACTTGGCGACAACGGGGCACCGTACACTAGGAAGTTACCAAATCGTTTTATTATTCTACTCCAAAATCATCCATTCCAAATAATTCCATTTGAACTTTAAAATAGGAATTATTTTAGTGTGCAAATATATTTTCGTTCAGTTTGATGCTATTCTATGCTAGGATACCATTAAAATGTAAGGTTTCTTGATTTGAGATATATTTTTAAAAGTGTCTTGATTACTTGAGTATTATATAGTCTAAAATGTATAAGTAAATTACGAACTATAAATTTATAGACAAATATTTGAAGTACACATTGATTTTTAGTATAAATTTATTTCCATCATATCTGTACTCCTGAAATCTTAAATAATTTCAAGACATAACTTTAAAAAAATAAGATGTAAAGTAAATAGTACTATTGAAAAGAATATTTTCAAATGATAACAAACGTTCATTTGTTCGAAATATTTCTATTTAATACAAAAATTTTTAATAAAAAAATTTCCGTATGCTTAAATTCCATGAAAGAAAAAAAAACGCTGTTAAAAGTGTTTGAATAACCAGCAATCGAACTATATTAGAAATCAAGTTTTATATCCAATATATATTTGTCCGCATGGTTTTGTAAAATAAAAAAATTGCGACCTTTTTTGTTTTTACGTGAAAAAATTGGAAAGATAGCTACTTTATTAACCTAGAAAAAATCTTACTGAAATACAAACAATCTTTCATCGAAACAGACAGCCAATGAGAATGATTAGAAAACTCACAGAGTGACGTCAAAAATGTCCTTCCCTGTCCACCTTCAAAAAGCGCTGGAATGGGCACACCTTCTAATACTATATAGTATCCACTATCCTTGCCTACATCCCGCATTTCAGAATACTTGAATACCTCCCCATATTTAAGTGCCTTTCTTTCTAAATTAACAGCTCCTATCATAATTTTTAGTTCCAGATATGCAAATCCTTAATAAACTTAAAAAATCTTACCTATCACTAGATGTTTTGATGTCTCCAAGCTCTAAAACTTCTGCTCCATTGATAGGTCTTGTACTTAGAAGATTTTGGGCCTTACTATCGATACTAGCTACTGCAGAGTTTATATCACTCTTCTTCTGTACGCTTCTGGACACACTTTCACTATTAGATTGATCCAAGTCCTCCTGATCACAAGACTTTTCTGTACCTGGAAGTACATCCACAGTACAGACACTCTCCAGCTGCAACAATTCTTTAGGTTTAGGTAACGACTCTTCCCTGTCAAAACCATAAGGTCTTCTTGGGAAGCTGCTCCAATGTTGAAGGAGCAAGCAGGAAATTTCTTTTGGTCCAGTGTCGCAGTCCCGAGCAGTTCTAAGAAGAAGATTGAAGGCATAAACGCTTGGATGGCACCTTCTTTGTTTCATTTTTCGCCATACCTACAACATAAAGTCATGTAAAAATATATCATGGATACTGATTAAAGATTAAAAATTAAATGGGGAGTTATAATATTAGGTTGGAGCAGATGTGTAAACTGTCAGCAAATAAAACCATTTAAAATGTATTAATGTTGTAAAGTATTTCTAGAAAGCCATTTTCAAAATAAATTAGCATTATTGACATTAAGAATGCTGTTTGTCAAAATGAAGATAAATAACTTAATATTAGGTTGTTACTTATAGCTTTTAGACTATATGTTATAGTAAGCACCTAGTAAACTAAATAAGCACAAGTGTCAAATGTAAAAATATTTGTAATGATTTTTAAAAAATGTGTACTTTTATAGGAATGGCTGTAATCAAATTGCAAATCTTTTTCTAAGCCAAATCCTTTTTGCTGTATCAAAACCAATGGCCATAGATCGTTAAACTCATCCATTTACATTTAAAAAATCCCTGTTTGAGAATAAATGTTCCCTAACGATTGGTCAGAACGTTTGCTGACAGCTTGGCTCTTTAACAAAATCCAATGTCAATAGAAAATATACCTTGAAATAAAAAAAAATCCATATTTTTGTATATAAAAACATTCAGTTATTACAAAATAACTATATAATAATAAATAAATTACAATATAATCACTACTACATATTCCACGAATCACCCACCCCATGTGTAAGCATCACTTGCTCACCACAATTTTAAGCTCACCAAAACATGCAGAATCAGGAAACAGTTTGCATGTGATTCGGTATTAGCATAGTTTTATATGTTTCCTAAATCTTAAAAAGTTAGATCTTTAAAATGATGGAATTAGGCAATAATGAAAACTGAAAAAGAAAATGCTTAAATTAAGTAAAGAAATCATAAAAATTAAAAAAACTAATACAAAATTACAAAACTATATGCATATACAGTTATTCCAAACTTTTTTTTAAAGTTGAAATTTATTGAATATGATTATTTCAAATAATTTTATAGCTTTATCTTAAATTAAACAAAATTTTAATAAACTAAAAAAATTTAATAACTTTTCAAGATATCCAAACGCAATGACAATTGTTAGATGTGCAAACCTATCACCTCAATTTTCAGATTTTAGGGTATTCTTATATATTTTGTGGGAATTTCAATTTGTAAACATTACAGCAAACTCTACAATATAAAACTATATGGATACACATAAATTTAACTTTTTAAAAACAATATTGTGGCTAGGGTTACTTGACAATTGGTAATATAATTTAAGATTATTTTTAACATCAAAACCATTCAAATAACTTTGTTTTTAAACTGTAGGTGTAGAATATTTTAATTAATGAGATCAAAAGTAATATACACTATTTTAATTTAACCTTTTAGGGTAGTTAGGCCTATAAAGTTACTTAACTTTTGTGATAGGAGATATTAAAGTTTTACTATTTAAAGAGTAAGTGTAAAGGATATGTCTAATCTTACATATCTAAATTTAAATTAACTTAATTAACTTACTACATATAACTTTATTTTGAATATTTCTTACAATTTACATCTTTAAACAAATATTTTGAATGCAAAGAAAACTGTCTAATCACCTTTTCGGGTCTACCTGTATATATAGTGCAATAGTCCCTAATGCAAACATGTTGTGGTATAATAAAGCATAAATATTATTCTAGTTATTGTTTTTCTTGAAATATATAAATTACATAGACATCAAAATAGATCATACTTCTATAGCATGAGTGAATCCAGCTTCTTTGTTGGAAACACAGCTCATAAGCAAAAAACAGTATGTGGACACATCAATTTCGAAACGTTCTTTAGCCATTTCATCAACAATCTAAAAATAAGCAAAAAGTATAATATAACTATATTATAATACCCCTATAGGAATAGGGGAAAGTAAGATCCTAACTCATTGACTTAGTAAATTTCATAGTTATTAAATGATTAAAAAAATTATATAATTATGAAAGGTGCTTATTAAAATTGGATTAATTAATAAAAGCAATCTCAAAGCATTTAATTAAACTATTATGTAATTAATAATTCAATTTATTGAGGAATTACTGATCCCATCTATGATACAACCTCACCTTTTTAATTGGAAAATCACATGTACAACATGACATCAAGTTTAATCTAATTCAGACAACAACTATTTATTTCTACTTCAAAATACTATCATTTCAATTACTGTTTGGGAAAGTATAAGAGTATTAAATGTGGCTCCCTACTTGGGGGAGGACCCAGCTTGCGCCTGATGATAAATGTAGCTCTGTACACAAATGTATTGGGAGAAAATAACATAGTTGGCTAATTAAATAGACTAAAGATATTTAAATTTGACTTACCTGAAAAGCTGTTTGTATATCACCACATCTTCCAAATGCTTTAATCATTGCATGATAAGTTATTTGATTTATAATCCAGTTTTTTGCTTTTATCTTTTCTCTAAGATTAAGAGCCTTTTTCAAACCATACTCAGGAAAAGGACTTTCACCGCATGAATTAAAGACACCAGTCAATGTAGCAGGAGTTGGTTTAAATTTTCGATCTGTCATCTAAAAAAAAAAAGGGTTGCATTCATATATTAACTTCCCGAAACAAATTCACCAGTTTTGGTGTACACATGTACATTCACTTAATTCTTTTAGAGTTTTCAAACATTCATATTGAAGAATTTAAACATGAGGTGCTTCAAAATAAGTCATAGTAGAGTATTTTTAGATAGGAAATTGGCACTTTTACAAGGTCATATTTTCATAACAAAAAGAAAATTACATCAACGATGAATGAAAGAAATATGACAGGGCATGTTCCATTAAAAAATTTCTTAATTCCTTTAGTTTTCAAGAAAATTTGAAAACAATTACATTCTTCGTGTCTTTTTAGTCATTTGCTCAGATACAATTTCAGATTTTCCCTGATTTTCAGGAAAGGGGCAATATAAGTTTAAATAGGTTGATTACAGTAAAAAGAATATTGATTGATTTAAAATATTTTAAAAATCAGAAAAATTATTTTTTATTTTACACAAGTATATTACAATGAACAATTTCAAAAAAATGTACATACATTTAAGAAGCCATTGATTAATTAAGTCAAATTTTTCTATTTTATTCTCACTAACACTTTCCTAGACAGTGTTGCTGGAATTAATTTTTAAGAGGTATGATATGGAAATTATACAAGAGACATTTGTGGTATTGTGTGTAAATAGGTCTGTCAGCTATCACATGTTTTGATGCCACTTTTTGATAAAAGTTTTTTTTAATTCACCTTACTATACTATTGGGTTGGCAACTAAGTTCCCGGCCTATTTAAAAAAAAATTTGACATAATGTTTCAGATCATTCGAAAAAGGATGTTTTGTTCTACCAGAATCTATGTTTTGTTTTTATGTTCGGGTTAATTTATGCTAATTTTCAGATCATTAAAATGGAATGTCAAGTTGACAAAAATGTGTATTTTCGATACATCCTCCTTTTTGCTTTTAACCAAGGTTCTAAGGTCGCAAAAACTGCTTGTGACGTTTGTGCTGCGTATGGAGAGGGTGCCATAGTGTGAAAGAACCACTCGTGATTGATATGCCAAGTTAAAAAATTAAAATTTTGAAATCAAAGACGTTCCTCATTCTGGCCGCCCAGTTGAGTTCGAAGAAGAGCGATGAAACCAACTTTAGCATGAAAATTAGCATCAAACCACAAGGGAACTGGCAGACAAAATTGAATGCTCCCACACTGCTATAGAGAAGCATATTCACTCGATGGGAAAGGTTCAGAAATGTGGAGCATGGGTTCCGCATGCTTTAAATGCAACAATAAAAATCAACGAGCCACAATCTCCGTTGGTTTGCTTGCTTGTCACCACTCAACTCATGGACGTACGCATAAATTTCTTTATCAAATCGTTACTGGCGACGAAAAATGGTGCCTGTACATTAATATGAAGCAGCGCATGGTATGAAGGTATGGCACTTAGAAACTGGGAGATTTAGCGAGGTAATGAAAATCTTGTTAAACTTTGGGAAGAAGTTGTATACAACAAGGAAGAATATATTATTGATTAATTAGTTGTTAATTTTTATAGAAAAATAAACTTTTAAGAACAAAACGGCAGGAACTCAGTTGCCAACCTAATACATTATACACAACTTTGATTGCAATATTGTCTCATTGGATGAAGCTGGCAGGTCATAATACTTGGGAAATACACTATCATAACATGTAGATAATGGCCTTTTTTCCATTTCATCTTCCCATATATTTTGGAGTCGTGTTTCAAAACTTAATGAATAAACTTAATAATTTAACTAAATTCAATGAGTAATGTAATAAATTAACAACGCTTGGGGAACAAATATTTTTTTTATTTAAATTAATTAAAAAAAGCATAATAGAATGAACAGTGAACACTTACTTTAAAAAATAAGGATTTATAAGGAAATATTATGTAAGATGTAAAAGGTAATTTCACAAAACTGTTTGTGACTAGGCTACAATTAAATATTGCAATCTTCATTGTTAAAAGTTTCACAGACTAGTAATATTGAAAACCAATGTTTCAAAGTAAAATATATATATATATATATATATAGGGACCTAGGATAACATTTTAGAAATCATAATTGCTATATTTGTATTGACTAAAAAATAACACATAAGTTTGTTGGCTATCTTGTTATTTGCCTTTAAATATATAGATATTTAAAATACTGTCCTCATTGGTCGTTACTCGTAACCAGACTTATAAAAGTAAATTGCCTCAGCTGACAATCTACAAAAGGCAGCTGATGTCACAGGCCAAAATAGAAACCAGTGGGGGAGGCAAGGGGAAAGGAAAATCATAGGATAGATTTCGTCCTTTTCTCTCCATAGAGTTCTGCTGAATTTTGCCTAAAATCCGAATTTTAACTAATTAAATGTAGATTGAATTATCAGCTTTCAGAAAATATCATTTTTATGACTGGTAACTTAATAAAACTTGTTAAATCTAAACTACTAAATCTTATTTTTCCAAAGCAGAAAGTATTCTTTGTATATTACAAAGGGGATGAAGGATGGGCGAAGGAAATCAGAGCGAGCACATTAATCTAGTTTTGGGAGGATATTTCAGTAGGACTAGAGGTGTGCGCATGTATGACAGTTTCTCATTGATAAACATATCCACCCCCTTTACAAAAAGGTTGTGCAGGTTTTCTAGGTAAGGATTGTGATTTTAAGGAGTCATAAGTAATTTTCAAGAAAGAAAACATCAAATATATGGTCATAAATGTGTATACTTACAATAAAAATGTATAGTTACCTGTCTCAACAATTTGAAAGCCATGTCTGTGTAACCAACTTTACCGCAAGCACCAATCATGTAAGTATAATGGCCTTTTGTCGGGGATACAAAATTCCTTCTCATATCCAAAAACAAATCTAAAGCTTCCTTCAGCTATTTAGGGGAAGAAATATTATAATTTGATAAAAGTTTGAGATTCTCAAGACATGCTTAAATGCTACCAAAGTAAATAATTGCATAGGTAAAATGTATATCAAAGATCGTTATATGTTTGAGCTTAAAAGAAAATATATACCTATTTTTAAAAGCATCAAGTATTATATTAAGGCACACCCTTTTTAAATTATGATAGCCCCCTCATGCCCTTTTTTCAAAAATTCTGCCCTCTTTTGAAAAGATTCCACTCCTCTTGCCCTTTTCATTCACGCACAGGCGTCCTTGTTTCCCCAGCTGTCTTTAAAAAATGCATCGATAATTTTTTTTTTGTGTAAATAAGAATTACGACAGTAGAAAAACAGACTTCTTTTTAACAAAGCATGTTGCACAATTTTGATATCCCTACCCTCAGATCAAATCACTACTCATGCTAAGAATTTCAAACACCCATGATTCCAGATACGGATCCGATGTGTTAACGGACAAACAAGCCCATCTCAACCTATTTTTTTTAAAGTGCCCTTTCAAAACCGGGATTCTCTTTTTCTGCTAATAGCCCGCTGCCCCTTTTTATTTCTAGAGTGAACACTGTGTTAATTTTTTAACAACAGTTCTTCAACCTTATTTAAAGTGAATTAATTGCCCGAATTTATTGTCTAACATGAACATAGTTACTAAATATAATCCCCATATTTTTACCAAGAAAACATTCATCAATGGAAGGTTGGTGGATTAGGTTTAGTGGTGCAAGAGAAGATAAGGCTATGCTGTGCTAAACTCTAGGCGCCACGGGACACACAAGGTCAGCAAGAGAAGAATTACCTTTTTTTCTGCAACCAAAAGCTTCATGTTGTCAAGATAAACTTCGGGACTCCTAAATTTCTTGCTAATATTGAGCACAATTTTACTGTCATCACTTAAATCATTATCTATTATAGAGTCTTCATCAGGATACCAAATGGGTTTTTTCTGAGATAAGTTTCCGAAAATATCTGCTTCTTGATGTTGATTAAATTTTGGTTTTCTTTTAACTTTCACAACTTTTACGTCTTGATTCGCACGTAAAACATCTCTTGCTTTAAATTTGGGTTTTGGTCGCTCAATAGATTTTCGCAAAGAACCGAATGTATCACTGGTGTCGTTGAACTCGGATGAATTAGTTTCTTCTACTCCTGAAGAAGTTAGTGTTGCATAGTTACAAGAAATACCATTTTTCAAATTATATTTTGGAAAGCAATATTCCGAAAACTTTAGAAAATGGAAATTTAGTATTTTAGAAGAAACTAACATTTTTACAATTGTAATACTAATGCAATTTGAAACATCTTATGAATAAACACACATAAATAAAATATTTTATAATATTTGTGATATTATATTTAATTTATATATTAATTAATATTAAAATTATATTATTATTATTAAGATTATATTTAATTTAATAGCTTTGAAACTTGAAAGTAAAAACATGTTCTCAACGAAGGAATAACATCAAGCTGTTTGTTTACATCGTGTTTTACTGGTTTCAGTTCATTTAAAAAAAAATATTTAGAGTTTTTAAATTTGGTTAATATTGTATATAATTTAACTAAAATTGAATAAAAGTATTATTTTTCTTTTTAAGTTTAATGATATTTCTCTTGAAAAAATAATTTTTAATTCAGAAATATTAAAAGAGTTAGAAATAAGCCTCAAAGAAAATGGCGCAGAAGTAAATTATTTTATAATTGGCAACGTTTCACAGGTTTTGATGTCAATGTGCTGAAAATTTGGTGTTATTAAGACTATGGGTACATTTAATTCAACTTAATAATAAATTTAAAACACTTTCTGCCACCAAAAAAAAAACTTGTTTAATTCATCGTTGATATAGTATTAATTTTACTTTATTCTATTTAAAATATGGAAGAATGCTGGGATATCGAAGGGATGACTTATGAACCTATCCCTGTTCATCAAACCCAGCAATCTGCTTATGTTGCTCCAGCTAAACGTTGGGACAATTCTTCTGGTAGCAGATACAATGACGAGGACCGAAATCAATCAAGGCAATACTCTTCCGGGAATTTCTACGACAACAATTCCAGAGATGAGAGACCGAGGCAGAATGACCGGCAATTTTCAAGTCGTGGTAGGAAACCATTCTCTCGTGATGGTGGTAACGATAGAAATTGGCGATCAAACGAAGAGTCTTCCGAGATTCAGATCGACTCCAATAAAGTTGGAAAGGTGATTGGACGCGGAGGAGCCAAAATACAAGAATTGCAAGAAGGGAGTGGTGCCCATATCAAGATCGTGAAGGATAGTGATGTCGATGGCTGTACCTCAGTGAAACTCACCGGCTCCGCTGAAGCTCGGGAGAAGGCAAAGACCATGATTGAAGAACTGACTATGGATTTCGGCCGCATGTCCACTAACAGAAACAATTATGGTTTCAACAATGGCGGGTCACAGAACAACTCATTTGGTGGAGAGGTTGCTGATGGGGCAAACACCTTCATTGACTGGGATGCTCTGAATATACAGTGTGAAGAAACAAGGAAGCTGAAGTTAGCAGCTCTGCCGAAAATCACGAAGGATTTTTACCAGGAGGATCCAGCCGTGGCTGCCATGTCGAAGAAGCAAGTTTCGGATTTCAGAGAAGCGAGTAACAACATATCTGTCATCAAGGTGGAGAAAGATGATGATAGGTCGATTCCGAATCCAGTGGGTTCTTTCCATCAGGCTTTCCAGCACTATCCGGAATTACTAGGGGAGCTTAGTAAACAGGGTTTTAAGGTTCCTTCTCCGATTCAGAGCCAGGCATGGCCGATCATCTTGAGTGGTCATGATATGATTGGCATTGCACAGACTGGAACTGGTAAAACAATTGCTTTCTTATTTCCTGCACTCATTCATATAATGGGTCAGATCACTCCCCGAGCGAAACGCATAGGTCCAAGCGTTATCATTATGGCCCCCACTCGAGAGTTAGCCCAGCAGATTGAAGTTGAGGCTAAGAAATACAAGTACCATAACATCTCGAGCGTGTGCGTTTATGGCGGTGGAAGCAGAAGAAATCAGATCAATGTAGTAGCTAAAGGTGTAGATATCATTATTGCTACTCCAGGTCGATTGAATGATCTTGTTATGAACAACATTGTAGATGTGACCGGGGTTACTTACTTAGTTCTTGATGAAGCTGATCGTATGTTAGATTTAGGTTTTGAACCACAAATACGCAAGATCGTTATGGATATTCGACCGGATCGTCAAACGATCATGACCAGTGCCACCTGGACTAATGACATTCAGGAATTGGCCGCTCGATACATGACAAAACCATACAAGGTCAATGTTGGTGCCCTTGATTTAGCAGCTGTGCACTCAGTCACACAAGAAATTATTTTTGCAGATGATGAAGATAGAAGAGACATCTTGAATGATTTTCTGGCCAGCATGGCTCCCGACGACAAGGTTATTGTGTTTGTCGAACGCAAGAGTGTCGCAGATGATCTTTCAAGTGACTTGCTTCTAAGAGGAGTTGAGTGCCAGTCGATACACGGAGACAGAGAGCAATGCGACCGCGAGCAGGCTCTTAATGATCTGAAAACTGGCTATGTCAGGATCCTGATTGCGACTGACGTTGCATCGAGGGGTCTTGACATCAAAGATATAACGCACATATTCAATATGTATTTCCCCCACAACATTGAAGAGTATGTTCATCGGGTCGGACGAACTGGCCGAGCCGGGAGGACCGGAACTGCAATTTCGATCTTTACTCGTCAGGACTGGATGCATGCAGAAAGCTTCATCAAGATCCTCGAAGAAGCCAACCAGTTTGTTCCAAACGAACTGTACGACATGGCCGACCGGTTCCGAGCTTGGAAGCAAAAGAAGATGGCAGAAGATGCACAAGCGGGGGGGATGAGGCGGTTTAGAGGTCGTGGCGGTGGCGGCCGCAGACGGTTTTGAATCTTCTAGCTGTAAATAAATTCTGTAATGTTCCACATGTAGATATTTGAGGATTTATTCAGTTCACTCATGGGAATTATTCTGGATATGTATTTTTCATTCTGTTCATAAAGTTATTTCTCTGATCTGCTTATGTTTCGATTTATTTTGTCTTAATTTTGCTGACAATGTAAATTTAATATTGT
Source organism: Troglohyphantes excavatus (assembly GCA_963932185.1). NCBI lineage: Eukaryota > Metazoa > Arthropoda > Arachnida > Araneae > Linyphiidae > Troglohyphantes > Troglohyphantes excavatus. Next base: position 21,767,355 of record OZ010673.1, read on the forward strand.
ATTGAAACTTATTTTATTATTTATTTAAGACTAGTATACAAGGCTTATTATTAGTATTTAAGACTTTTTATAATTTTACTTCTAGAGTAATGTCATGGATATTTCATGTTAACAAGCATACAAACATTTATATATTAACAAGTAAAAAAATTCCATGGTTAGGAGCATATTTTATTAAAAATATTTTTTTTAATTACCTTTTGGGCAACTTTTCAGAAGGAAGAAACTTAATTCTACTCTCAACAAAAGCTCTTGCTAAATGTTTTTTTTTTTAAATTGTGGTATGGAAAACTAACTTTTAAAACATCTGCAATAAAACAAAAATCACCAAATTTTCTACTTAAGCTCGTCTGGCTCTGAGGTACAGATATATAAGAGTAAATTATAATGTGTTCAAGCTGTATTTTTTTTAACAATTTTGTGTATTGTACCAGAGTTTATATATTTTTTTCATATAATGAATAATGCCTTTTTCGAATGGAAAGCAGACAATCGTGACATACGTAGTGAAGTCAAATTCTTAACTAGTGAATTTTGCAATATGTTGTTTTAGGAATAGTTATTATTTTGAGTTTAATCAAAATTTTACGAAAGCGCATTATAAGAATTTATATTTGTTCCATTTCCTTCATTAACATTAAGTCATTGATAGCTGTTGTTAATTTTTAACTTCTAATTGTGATGTTTCATTATCGAATAATATTTTAAATTAAATTGTTATAGGTTATAAACAAAAATAAATTGAGTTTTTAGTTTATTTTAAGATTGTGAGGATGTTGACCAGCAGCGTTTTTATTTTCTGGTTCTAGCTTGTGCAACATTGCAAGAATTTTTGTTTGAAATGTCTTGTTTTACTATCTCAAAAGTAAATGTTAGGTTTTATTCTTTGATATTTTCATATATCTTATATTAGTAAAGAAAGGAAAAAATAAAAATCTTATATTAGTAAGCTAACAACTAAACCAATAGTTAATTTAAATCTGAAATTAGCAGGATTTAGGTAATGAGCTATGTTATTGAATATTCTTTAAACCCTATGCAGAAGTTGATTTTTTTTCACAAAAATGCAGTTACTTTCACAGATTGTTGAATAACTTGATTGGATAAGGGTGCACAGCTAAAAAGAAATAACTATTCTGAATCCAACAACATCACTGCTTCCAGTTTTTGTTCAGTTCTATGTCCTTTACCTTTTATTTTATGTACTTTTTTTTACGTCCCAAGACTAAAAACTGGCTTGGGTTAAATAAAATTACTTGGTTACTTTCATAATGAATCAGAATATTTCTTTGATCAAACTCATTTCTTCCAGTCGCGGCATAGGCTGCTACCTAGGGGCCTGCACCACCCACCAATAATAATATATATGGGTGTCTTAACATTTCAAAATTGTAACAACTTGTTTAAAATTAAATCACTCAAATAAATAAACAAAATTTTATAAGTGCCAAACTAGTTTTTTTGAGTGGATAAATCATAATTGGGAAGTAATAAAAGCTGTGTTTTTCAACGAGTGATGGGCATGTATACTGTTTTGTGTGCACTTTTTTCCCAAACTCCCACACAATTTACACTTGGAGGGTACTGTTATTGGTAGAATGTTCCGTTTAAAAACGTGGAAGTGACATTTCGAATATATTCGTCATTGATAGTTACCAAAAATGGTAGTGAAAGGTCATTTTTTAAGTTGAAGCTTATTAAATATAGGCTACGGACTACCATATCAGAAGATAGGCTGAACTATTTACCTCTTGTATGCATAGAGAGTGACATTTTGAGTTATCTTATGAAGATGTCATAGGTAAATTTGTTAATATTAAGTGTAGGCGAGTGGCAATACATCAAACCAAATCCTAATGAAAATAGTATTTTACAATATTTTTATGATACAGAAAAATTCTATTTTTCTAAAAACATAATACTTATAGGTTTTTTAAAAAAAACTGTTTAATTTGTGATAATTACAATGGCATTGTGTTACATTTTTTTGAAAATCGGTTGTTTTTATTCTCCTTGCATTGTTATTCTGTTCAGGGTCATTTGAGAGTAATACAGAGACCAATATAATATTTTATTATCATTTTCATAGATTCCAAAACTCCATTGCAGATTTCATGAAGCTGTTTAACATAGCATTGGAAATTTACAAAAAAACAATGCATCCCATTTTCATTTGAACTCAAAAATTATTTAATATACAATACTTAAACATGTTCTTAAAAAAAATCAAACCCTTCCCCCTATTGTTTTACTGGAGGGATATCCCATACCACCCAGTAGTTGGGGGGCCCACTAACTCTAAATCCAGCTCTGCTCTAGGGTTAAAATTTTTAGAATTTATTTTTGGTAGAAGCAGCTTATTGTGCAAGAGGATATGCTACGGAATAGATTTGAGCATGAAAATATTAACTGGACATTTTTACAACTGCTGATGTATTTGTGAGATGGCCATACTAACTTTACAAAAAAAAAACTAGCTGCCAAGTGGTCTATGGCACAAAAAAATCAAACAATGAACAGACACCATTTCTATATAACACTGCTCTTATCTCAGAATTCTGTTTTTGGACTTGAGTGAAGGTGTCGAAAATTTTCTCTTAAATCGCAATAAAAACCAATTTATAAATAAAAACAACCCTGAATCCTAGTTGATTGAAAGTAAAAATTCTCAAAAGTATTAGATTAATTTGTAAACTTTAGTAATAGCTCAATAAAAAAATTATCAACTGGTCTATAGCTTTTCACAGTAAAAATAACTTGTATGTATATATGCAGATACATAATACAAATTTCGCTATTTGTTGCTATTCATTTTATATCTATATTATTGTTTGTATTAGTTTGATAAAAAAAATGGAAGAATACTTACTCTTTTAAACATCAAAATCAAACTTGGTATTTACAACTTTTTAAAAGCTGTAGAATCATGTTTTCCATAAAAACTATAATTCAATTTCAAAGTGGTTACGGCCTATGGAAAGTTTAAATAAAAGTGTATTAATTGAATGTTTTTTATCATATTAGCCCATGTTCACTCTTATTATCGACTAGAAAATGTCTTTAAAACCACATGCACAGTTTGAATGTATATGTTTATTACATGACTAATATTACCAGAAAACAGGCACCATCTTTAATTGACATGTATTAGTCAAATAGTACCAACTTGTATACAAATGTAAGGTTTTGTTAAATGTCTCTTAACTTCCAATACTATTATTTATCAAGTGCTACAAGAACTCTTAATACTTGGTAAAAAAAAGAGAATATATAGGCCCTAGATGTTAATAAAATACAGTGGATCAAGAAAATCTATATACAAATAAATATTCTTGAAAATTTTCTGGCAACCTTGATACAATAAAACTAGTAATGCAGTTGTAAAAAACATACAATCGCTTTGTATTTATAATTAATGTAGGAAATTATTGTTTAACAAGAAAATATAAACACACATTTTTCAGAATTAATGTTTATTATCTTGTTTCAAATGCAGGTATATGTTATGCGTTCAGATCTTTATTTACAATAAGATGACTCAACATGTTAATTATCTATACATACTAACATAATATTTTATTTAATTCTAAATGCAATAACCTACTATATCTTTATCAATTTTATAATACTTAAACTTTCATTTTGGGGAAAACCAACTCTTATATGAATGAGTGAGATTAAAAAGCTTGTGATGGAATCTTTTCCTTTTTGAACTCGCCCATTCAAATATAAATTCTAATTTTCATGTTGAAAATTACAACCTACCTGCAATCTATGTAATTATAAAGCAAATTATTTAAATAAAGTGGATATTTTAATATTTACACTATCTTTTTAAAAATATTTATAGGAGGATTGAAATTAAAGAAATAAATTTTGATAAGACTGTTAATCTTTTTTATGGGATATTATGTTTTAAATCGAGGTTCAGCGGTTCAGTGAAAATATATTTCAAAATTCAAAAGTGTTTAATAACAGATGATTATAACGACCAAGAAAAAAAAACATATTTATACCACAGGCACATTTAAATGTGGAATGTGATGAAACACAACACATTAAAAACCGATGCTGAGTACAGTTGATTATGAAACTCCATTGTAGTTTATTGTTTACATCAATGATTAATTTCCTATAGTTCACAGAATATTTCCATTTGTGCAAAAATAGTTTATAATTAGCCTATGATAAGCCCTATTCCAAAGCGACTTTGATTTTTTGTGTGATTCAACATTCCGCTTAACGCCAACGTGAAGGGTAGTGGGTGGAGCTTCTTTTCGAGAACCGCTCCTACAGTCCAATTTGTATCAATCATACCTAGAAAATGAAAAATATATGAATTAAACATCCTTCGCCTTTCCGTTCTCAAACACATCGCAAATAACAACAAACACCCTAAGCATATAGATAATATTAAAAAGATTTATCATACTACGGTTTCCTTGGATTCAAATGGTTATTACAATATTTTGAACGATACAAAAATCTTCAGAACGATGCAAAATGAAACAGTTATATTGCAAAGAATCAAATGATCGTAACAGTATCGTAAAATTCACACAGCTTGGTTATCACACAGTATTATAAAATCCACACAGCTTGCGATATTTTGATCCAAGGTGCAAGATGGATATCATTTTAAAAAGGTGATACAATGAAACAGAGCCATTTATTGATCGTTTGAAGAATTTAATTTGTTCGATTTCGAAAAATTATATTTTTGAGGATTTGAAAAGAACTGTTATTTCTCAAAAATAATATTTTTAATTATCGGAAATTGAAATAATGATATATTTGAACTTTTATTCAATTATCACTCAACTCGAGTTGGAAATGGAAACCCTAGGAATTTCAAGTCAAAGTTAAGAAATCTGATTTGGCAAGATTGCCTCTTTATTCCTAATTTTTATTTAAACAAGAACAATACATGACTACATTACAAGCCACAATGAATTTCATACTGAGGCAAAAGTTTTAGATTTCTATGTATGGGAGCATTCATTTATTTGTGTACAGTAATGTATACAAATATTCTTTTTTGTATACAGTATACCCTTCTTACAACGACCACTTACAGTTCCAATAAGTTGATTAGTTTCTTGAAGCAACAAGTTGTTTTACACGCACCCTCTGATATCCTCCATGTGATAAAATTTTTAAAACTAAAAGTTTTAAGCATTTTCAACTGAATGGAAGGAAATAGTCTAACAAATAGGCAACTTTATTTTAATAATAATAGATGTTAAGGTTTTCAAATTAAAAGAACTCTGCCAAGCAGGTTGGATCCATATTTTGGATCACTGTTCAAGTTATTTAAAAATGTATGAAATGTCCATATTCCTTTGTACACCATGCTCTTCCATATTCTGTTATGCTTAGTTACATAGGACCAATCTCCACCCTCTTCTCTTAAATGAATAGCCCTTAACCACACCAGAGTGTATTTTTATCTGTAACCATACCCAAGATATATTTCATTTTACATTAGAGGATTAATATTATCTAATTGGCAAAAATTAAATCTTAAATTGCTACACCTGAAAAGTGTGAATATATCTTGTGAGCAACTTATATCTTTACATAGATGTGAAGGGTTGAAAGTTACTTAGGTAAAATATATTAACAACTACACAACAGTACTAAAATCAATAAAATTAAAGAATAACATTATTAATCTAAATGAATGAAACATTTGAATCAAAACACTTTAAGTGGCTTACAAATTTTTTTTTGCATAGTATTGGGAACTAAATGAAGCAATAAAATATTGTTTATGTGCACACTAACTCAGCGGCTCCCAATGAGCATTAATCCACGGATCCCTATCTAAAACTAAAATAGGGCCCAGTGATCCCTTTTCTTACATCTTCATGGAAGTCTCCCCGCTCTCTGGGCATGTATACATTTCAATTTTGCTTGAACATAAAAAATTGTGAAATTAATTTTATAATTACTTTTAATTTCATACAGCTTTTACTCAGAAATTACTTAACGAATACATAGAAAATAGAACACTACAATTAAAAGTTTAATTACTTTTGGTTCTTATTTGTACATTTATTACTCATTTAAACTTGTGGAAACATTACTGTAAACATTGCGAATATCGCTTTCCCAGAAAAAAAAAAGAGCCAAGGATGATAAGTTCAATGCAATTTACTATTTTTTGTGTGATTGCGGAGCACCTAACATTGATCTGCGGAACCCCAATTGGAATCACTGCAAAGAAGCTATATTTTCTAGAAGAAAATCACATTTCCATGGTACAATTGAAAAAACAGTATGCCTGTTGATTTTAAAATATTATATATATACAATTATTAAAATTTTAGAGACCTTATTTTTTATTATGATATTTCAAGTTCTTATATTATATAAATAAGGAGGTATAAATGTATACATACCTCTGAATACCATATTTGCTTTTGGTAAGTCAACTTGATAACCGAAAGTGCAGACACTTTCACCTAATCTTAAGTTTGTTTCGACATCTACTCCAACCTGTAAGTAGTTTACGTTAACAAATGTCATAAATAATTTAATTATTAAATAATATTTATTTTTAAATTGAAAATGTTAATTTAAAGGGTAAAACTTAGTAATAATAATTCAGATAGCAATTAGACAAATATTAAACAACTCAACATTTTATTTTTTACTTTTAAAACCTCTGATTAAGAGATTGGCATAAATTCTTGTGTGCAATTGCTTCTGTCTATTTTTCAGAAAAATTCGAAGTCTCAATCAGATTAAAATATGCTATTTAAACGCTAACTAAACTGTCTTATATAACTTGCCAAATTTTTCTAGGTTGCAATACACAATGGACGACTAAAGAGACCATGACTACAGTGATGGTTTTGATTGTGGGATTGGGTTAGGTTTTTCATCAAAACTACTAAAAAATTGCAAAACTTGAAGATATTTAGAATGTAGTGTTAAAACCATTGTTAAACATAATTATTACAAAAGCTGAACATAAAAGAGAGATACTATTCTTTTTTTACATGAATGAACAAAAACCTGAAATCCCGCAAATGAACACAAACTCCGCCTCGTCCTAGTTGTTCATTATGCGTTACATCATTGAGAATAGGGAGAGAAAAAAAATTATTTTAAAAAAAAACGACTTTTAGGGAAAATAGGGACCAGTTGCTTTGACCGAATAGTCAACAAAACCATGTACAAGTAAAAAATATTTTGTTAAAAACATGAAAAAAAATATTTAAAAATACTGTTGCACACTAAATACTCATATAAATGGAAAATCAGAATAAGAACTTAAGTACATCCATGGGAACCGAATGTAATTAATTACCTGGATGTTTTCAGTTCCTTTACGATAATAACAACAATGGGCTGCAGCTGCACCTAAGGTACCACTAACTATGTAATCTTTACCTGAAATAAAAAATGCACTTAAAAAACTTAATCCACTAAAATAATCAAACCAACCGACTTGATTTTGGTACAACTATAATATATATATTTTTTTATTTCTTACGATAAATTTTATATAAAAAAATAAATTTTAATATTTATACATGCAATAATATAAAGATTGATATCTGAATACTGAATCAATTTTTTTATTTTATGGAATTTTTTTATTTTATTAAAAAATTAACCTTGGCGGTTTGGTTTTAACATGAGATTCTGGTTGAAATATCGATACAAGCTGTCCATGTAAAAGTTAATAAAATATTATTGATATTTTTGTGCTAAATATAGAATGGCATCTGAAACTGTTGGAAAACTAAGCTAGCGTAAATTTTATATGCAAGAAATAACGCTATCTAAAACTTTTTTGTTTACAAATAAACGTCAGTTTCTATGATGTTAATTTCAACATATTATTATTGCAAGTCTAAATTAAATAGAGACTAAATTAGTAAGTTTAAACCATGAAATAGATAGTCCACTTGTCAAAAATTAGATCAAATGCGGAGTTTATCACTGACTTTCCAAGTTAAACTTATTTTATGAACATATTAACTAAAATCAAATAGCTACTAAAAAAATTAAAGAAAATTTTCAAATTTTTCTTGCATTTAATTTAAACTTGCTACATTCTTGCAAGTCAATGGAGTATCTACATTGATTTTGACTTTAATTATAAAACTATGCTAAATGTTTAAGATTACTTACTACTTAAATAAAGCTACTTAATTAATATAAAACAATCAAATGTGGAGTTTATCACTGACTTTCCAAGTTAAAACTTATTTTATGAGCATATTAACTAAAATCAAATAGTTAGTTACTAAAAAAATTAAAGAACATTTTCAAATTTTTCTTACATTTAATTTAAACTTGTTAACCAACTTACCGGTGTACCTAGCAGCTAAGGACATGACAGAAATCTCATTCCCAGGAATCTGTGGACCATACTGGTAAGCCATTTCAGCACCCAAAGCTAAAGATGGCATAACATTTTGAAGGTAATGTAATACTGTGACACCAGATCCATTTAAAATATCTGTATTGCCTAAGGTCATGGAAGCGGTGAAATCCGAACCTTTGAAATCGGTCGTCAACTGAGTTGCGACAAACTTTGAGTCTTGGACCTAATATGGAAAAATTTTCATAAAGAATACTTAGTTAACAAACTTTGATTCATAATTTACCACACATAAAAAATGCTAACCATGAAGCTGAGAATTTAATGACTTCATTTTAAAGGCTTTATTTTAATAAATACTCTGAACATATTTTTTTTTTATATCTTCTCTCCAATTTATTATTTTAATCCTTTCTTGGTTAGTGTCACATGTCATGCGTCCATCATTATCTGGCTCATATGGTCTGTAGGAGATGGTAAGGACCAGACAATGTGCAGGATAGAACAGATAGAGACCAACAGCCAGACAACTAGAATTCAGGAGGGAACCAAAAAATAATTTTTTGTTATTCTTGAAAATAAATGCAACTGAAATTAAGAGGAGAAAAAACAACAAAGAAGGGGGTTAAGCACTTTATTACTTTCTTTGAACAGTCAACAACAGTTGGTTTGCGATATATGCAGGGTTTTTTTTCTCCTTTGGAAAACGATTTGATCAGTATTTTTAAGATAATTCCGAACATTATTTTTTAGAGATTGTAAAAAGCTGATAATACATTTCAATTTGAAGTTTCTTTGAAGTTTTATTTTAAACAGTTATAGGCATTTGTATTAACAAACTTTACTTTTTAACAAAAAACATGGGTGCATGGAAGAAATTTGTTCTGGATAAATTTAAAATGAATCTCAATAATATATAGATGTCACACTCAATACTACTTTTTAATGAATATTATTAACATTGACTTAATTTTAAAATTGTGTCAGACTAAATAAATTATAAATATTTTATCAATTAGAGTAAATTTTTTTTTAATTTAATAAACATATTCTAGAAATATAGTGTACATTTTAGTAAAACAATATAAAATGCATTTTGAAGTTCAGAATAGTAATGGAAAGAATTTAGAAATAGAAACAATAAAACTAAAAGAGTAAAAGCACATTAAAGGTTCAATGAACGTTGTGCAAATCAATATTTTTATTAAATTACCAGTTTTACATTAAAAACTATAAAAATACAGTAAAATGCATAAAAACCTGAGACATAAAACATAAATTTATTTAAAAACTCTAATTTTTTTTTTAATCTAAAAATGGGCATTATAAATATTAACTTAAAAAATTATTACCTGTGCTGCTACTTTAAACTTCATATTCTTATGTTGATGAATTATATTTGCATTCAAATTGCCACTAGGGTCTATGTCACCCAATAAAATAGGAAATGCCTAAAAAGGACAATTAATGATTTATATATCATACAATTTCTGAAGATAATTCGAAAGAATTCAATGAATAATAAAACATTTTTAAGCTAAGAGAAGCTCATCAATTATCTAAGCTAGGAACTAATCTTGCATCAATAAACTTAATATTGATCATTCACCACTTTGCAAAACAATTCTTAATATAAAATAGTATCTTATCACTTAAGGATTACTAAGATTATATTATTCTGATGTTTTAGATAAACTCAAAGTTTGGTGATAGTTTTAGTATTTTTAATTTTTAGCAATATGAGATTTCTTTTAGAACAGTAATATCAATGGGCCACTGGTGGTTTGAAAGAGAGGTTTTGATGATATGTGAAGTTATTTTCTAATCAATTGATATTTTTATATATTTTGGTGTCAGAGATGTTTTTCCGTTTCTAATAAATAACCCAAATTGGAAATAAATTATTTCTATCTGCAAAAAAAAGGACCAATCAGAAAATTCCATTTGCAAAAAAAAAAAAAAAAAAAAAAAAAAAACTTCACAAAATCGTAACTTTCTTGGCCCTTTTGCCACAAAACTGAAGAGACTATCGATGTGTGACATCATGAGCAAAGTAAAGAGCTGTTGTTATAGGATACTAGATGTCAGGTCGGAAATTTTCTTAAAATCAGTGGTTTTACCATTTTTTGAAAATAAAAAGATCCTGCTTTTTTTTTATTAATTCTGCAGATATGCAAATTTTAGTCCTTTCTTTTCAACTTGAAAGCGACAATTTTGCTTGTTTTCATCTATGTGTGGTGCACTATTTATTAGACATTTTTATTCCACCACCTGTTTATTTGTATTATTTTATTTGCTCAGTTATTAATTTTATTTAAGTGTGTTGTTTAATTGAAACTCTCTAATTCTTAAAAAAAATTAATAGATTAAAAAAAAAAATTATGCTATTTTTAAGCTTATATAGGATTTTTTGCAAAAATATTTAGATATCGGAGTTTTTTTTTATAAAAAATCACAAAAATAAGACCGTTTTTAAAAAACCTGAACACTCCTAACATATATATATAATTTAAAAATGTTTTTAGAAATAAAACAAATTTTAGTAGATTTCTTTAACTTCTACATAAATATTGCTTTCATTTCTACACTTATTTTTAAATGTACTATTGTACCTAATATTACTAAAGCATACTCAGCACATCACAGCTCAAATATTGAATATAGACATAGATTTATAAACTTATTATTTCAAAAGATAATTTAGTGTGTTCAAAAAAATTCCAGTTAAATTCAATAAAGTTTTTAAATTAAAAAAATTATTAACAAAAATATTTATTATTTAATCTTGCAATAAATTATTTTTCAAATATTATTTAGTGATAATAAAATGTGGCGATCTGGGTTTCGAATAAATTTGGACTAAGTGGTCCATGACCATGTAAAGGTTGGGAACCAATGCACTTCTTTCATTACATATATCTGTCGGAACTTCAAATTCATAAGTTTGTTATTCAGTGTTCACTCTAGAAATAAAACGGGGCAGGGCGCAGTTGGCAGTAAAAGGGCACCCCATTTTTGAAAAGGCACTTTAAAAAAAAAGTTGATTCATCGGACCCGTGACCAAACATAAAGAGTTCTCATTTATTGATTGATATTGTGCTAAAGCTGCATATTGGGATATTGGTGACGGTTCGGGACTTATTTTGAAGGAAAGACCCTTACAAAATATATGAAATTATTTAAAATTCAAAATTTGACATTTAAAAAGGGATGTTTTCGCTAAAAAATAAATATGTAAGTAGTCCTAATCATATCCCTTACAAAACTGATGAAATGGCTACTTGAACCTAAAATTTGGTTATAAAATGCCTAATATTGTAACCTTGCCCCAAACCATCTTCTCTTAAAAAAACCATAGCATTTCATATGTGGGTACAGGCAACCAATAGGATTCGTGGAATGCCCTATCCTCGAAATTACCGCGGAATCATCACGATTGCAGAACACGCGTAGTTAAAAAGGAATTTGTTTTTCTACTGTCATAATTCACTTAATTCCAAATTACACGCACATTTTTTTTAATCGATGCCTTTTTTAAAGACAGCTATGGAAGCAAGGTGCCTTGTGCTTGACTGAAAAGGGCAAGAGGGGCGGCATTTTTTAAGAAGGGGCATGAGGGCGCTATCAAAATGAAAAAAGGACGGGCAGGGCGGACCGCCCTTCAAAAAACGTCTAGAGTGAACACTGTGTTATTGTTCAAGAGCCAATTTTATGTGAAGTTCATGAAACATGCAAGTTTTTAATGATTCACAATCACGTGTCATTAGTAAATAAATAATTTTATACTGTACCTCCATTGGACTGGTTTGTTGGGTTCCAACATAAGTTGCACCAAATCGGTAACCAGGCGGAGTAGAATTGGTCAGATTTAAAGTATGACTAATTTGAAAATGATTGCTTAAAGCCTTGTTGACCATGATTTTAGATCCTTCAAAAGGATTGGGAAATACATCTGAAAAACAAATATATTGTAAATCATTGACTAACTGAAGCATATTTATTAAGGTTAATTTTTAGTTTTCAATAATCCCGATATTTGGCAAGTGGCTCATTTTGGAAACCTGTTGGGGGTAGAGAGGGGGCAAATGACTGCATTAATTACAAGCAAGCAAGTTTTCAAATCTTATTTTTTTTCTTTTCCAATCCTGCTTTATGCCTTGCTACTGTGCAGAGTTAAAAAAAAAACAATTTCCAAAGTTAAAAAAAAAAAAAAAAAACAGCCAGAAGATATAGGTTTCTTCCAATAGTGGAAGAAACTATTTCTTCAGGAATTTAACTTAAGTTACAACTTAATAAAATAGGGTCAGGTGGGGGAAAGTGGTCATAAAAACAGGCATTTTTAACTTTGCAGGAATATAAATATGAGAAATTTTCTAAAAAATATTATTGTTTTGGATTTTATTTTACATTACATTGTTCTAGAGTACATTAGAATACACTTTAAAAATATGTTTTGAGAGTAACACCTTTTAATGACATCTTTTTTTTGTCATGTTTTTATGACCACTTTACCCCATGGGTGGGGTAAAGTGGTCAGTGTGTGGGGTAAAGTGGTCATATTGAAGAAATATGACATAAAAAGGAAATTATAAGTGAACAGTGCCATTTTATTACTTAAAAATATTTTACACAACTTCTATATTTGTGAACTATTATTTAAATTTAAATAATGTTATTATTAAATTATAAATTTATAGTGTTCTCTATGGTAAAAAGTTTTTTTTAAAAAGATATTTTAATAACTTCCGACTCTCTGTTTTTTCAATGTCGTTATATTCTGAAAATGTGTAGTAGTCACCAATTTAGGATTTTTCTAGATATTTAATGAAGTGTCCCATTAATTACTATCTCAATCTTGTCCAATAAACTGTTTAATTGATTTCTTCCCTTAATATTTTACTAACATCCCACAAATATGATTTGTCAAATTTGTATATCTGTGACACAAATTGGCTCAAAAGAATTTGTTGACTTGATAATTTTCTGTTTTTTTAGCTTTTTTTTGGTATCCCTTGTTTTTTTTTTGTTTTTTTTGTAGACAAAGTGCAACTGTTTCTTCTGTTTTCATCTTTAGAGTTATGTATAGCCATTCTATGTACAATTGACACTGGTGGAGATATTGTTGTCAGTATTAGCTTAAAGTCCTTCAGTGGATATACACTTGTTGTATTAGCCATATTTGACACTTTTGTACTTTTAAAATTTAAATTGCATATATCAGATGTTGATGGTTCTGAATTCTGATGAATATCTATTTGTTGATCTGGTGAATTCAATGGGCAATTCTGTAATTTCGGTATGGACATTGTTATGTTTGGTCAATTTGTTTGTTGACAGTTTTCACAAATTCTGTGGTAATCAGGTCTTGGTGGTCTTATCAACCAATGGACTTTTTCTGCTATTAGGATATTTAAGATACATTTGATATAATAGAACAATCGAATGAATGCCCAACATGGGCAATGAATCTGAAGCTTTTAATGATGCAAGATTCTTCTTCGAAGACATGATTCTCCATTATGCCTGGACTTGTTAATGACCCATCTTCTTAAAGTCGGGTAATTTCTGAGTTACAGCATAAATGGATATGCCCTTTTTAACCAGCATAGCTAACTGGCCTTGCCAGCATAGCTAACTGGCCTTGCCAGCATAGCTAATTAGCCTTGCCAGCATAACTAATTGTAGACTGACATCAGAGTAATTTGGTACAATCTTCCTAACATATTTTCTCGGCATGTTTATTACGTAAAAAAATGAGAAAAAAAATAAGACAATAAAAATTATTTTATTATACAAGTTTATCCAAATTTTAATCACTGAATATTAGGTCCTATTAAAGTCATTCCAAGCAATGTAAAAGTTAAGCCTAATGCTGTTTACTTTATCTTATGTTATAAACTATGATAAATTAATATATGCTTTATTATTCTAAATTAATATTTAATAATCAATCTTTAAATATTAGGCCTAAATAAACTCATTGTTACCATGAATACGTTAAACTTAGTCATTTGACCACTTTACCCCATGTTACTAAAAACACTATAAAATAAAAAATTTAATAAACACAACTTGCATATCAATGGAAATGTGTTCTTGAGATATGTTTGAAGCCTCCTGTATAACTAATATATTAAGATTTTGATTAAACAAAATGTAGGAGAGAAGTTCATTAGAGAATCAAAAGATTGTACTGAAACGTACAAAAATATAATGGCTATTTATTGGCATTCAATGTGTTGCTAAAATTATAATTTTGTGTGAAAAACATTGCTCCTCTTCACTGAAAACTAAAACAAAAATATGTAAAACCTTTACGTTAAAAATAAAAAATAGGGAGGAAAAACTACAACATTTATTAGAGTATGACCACTTTACCCCACCTGACCCTACTATAAATGCATTTTTATTATAGATTTAATTAGACCTATAACAAATTAATTGTATATGCTAATTAATAATTACATTAAATTATTTAGCAAAGGTAGATCACATACCCTTCTAAAGCTTTTTATTGGCTAAACAAAAGAAATTTTATCCAAAATCCTTTTCAATTTAACCAACATAATTCTTATTATTTAAATATCTTTAACTGTTAGTAAACTGTATGGATCACATACCTACTATAGGATTAAACTTATTTAACAGATTATTTAAACAAAAGACAATTATTTTAAATATTTTTTATTTAATGTGTTGCACAATAGTGTAACTTTAAAATAATGAATTTTATATGAAAAAGTAAGAATTAATAAGGTTTATTTTATAAAAGAAATGGTAGAAACAATGACCCAGGGAAGTGTGAAAAAATGTAAGTACATGTCAACATTGCAATTTTTTGTCCTTAACCACCTAACGGATACAAACATGTATATCCGTTTGAGTATCTTCTGTAGTACACCTAATATAAAAGTTGATAAAAAAATATCTTTTTTAAAAAAAAAAAAAATTACAAATTTAAAGCATTAGCAAGACGTTTGAAAACCTTCTCAACTCATATAATTTAAAAAAATATTTTTGTAAAAAAAAGGAATTTGTTAGAAATGGTGAATTCCGGGAAAATGTTGCCATGGCACTTAAAATTTTAAACTTTATGTTGAGTCATTTGTCATATACCATTTTTTTCAGAAAGATATGAACTTTTTGAATCTTAACATATTTTTTTTAAATTAACACAATGACTTTTACAGGGATGGGAAGTGCTAAAGACCAGTTTGGAGCAATTTTTGGAGCAGCAAAATTTTAGTTTTGGAGCAGAAAAACGACAAATTGTAGCAGCAAAATTGAATTTTTGTAGCAGGAACGCAATAAATTGTAGTGTTTTGGAGCAGCAAAATTTAAGTTTTGGAGCAGAAACGTGACAAATTGTAGCAGAAAACTGTAGATTTGTAGCAAGAATGCGATAAAACGTAGCAGTAAATTTTAGCATATTAAACAATAATTGTAGCAATTAAAATTTGTAACACGCGATTTTAAATCAGATGTGGTACAATACCCAAGGTGTAAAAACCCTGAAGGTCTCTATTGCTTATTTATGCCTTTTTTTTATGCAATAAATAAAAACCGGTAGAGGCTATAAATGAGACATTTTAAAGACAGTTGAAAATATTCAACAAAAATTAGTTTTTAATTAAGAATTATTGAATTTTCAATTTTTTTTACAATATATATACTTAATTTTCATATGTTGATTTTTTCCACCACTGAAATGTGGTTTATAAAAACCAAAGCAGTGTTGCAATCTTGCATATATTGTGCATGAAGTCTATTAAGAAGGTTGTTACTGTCTAAGGGAAATAAAATTACTTAATTTTTTCGCACAAACTTTAGAATTAAAGAGTAATAGTTTGATGGAAAACCTACGTTACTACTTATTTTAAGCATGTTAAGCGTAGGGGTGAGAGGTTTAAACACAAAAATATTTATTAAATAGTATATAAACATTTAAATCAAATATTAATGCCAAAACGAATTGCAAATCCCACAAAAAAAAAAAAGCTTTTTTCAAATTGTCCATTGTTATTACATAGTGTTCATTCTAGGCGTTTTTTGAAGGGTGGTCCGCCCCTTCTTCATCTCGATAGCGCCCTCATGCCCCTTTTTTCAAAAATGCCGCCCTCTTTCCCTTTTCAGTCAAGCACAAGCATCCTTGCTTCCCTAGCTGTCTTTAAAAAAAGGCAACGTTAAAAAAAAAAATTATGTGTAAATTTGAATTAAGTGAATTGAAAAACAAATTCCTTTTTAATTACGCGTGTTGTAAATCGCGATGATTCCGCGGTAATTTCAAGCACGTGGCATTCCACGAATCCTATTGGTTGCCTGTGCCCGCATATGAAATGCTTAGTTTTTTTTTAAAGAGAAGATTGTTTGGTGCGAAGTTGCAAGACTATTCATTTTATTACCAAATTTTAGTTTTAAGTAGCCTTTTTTATCAGTTTTGTAAGGGGTCTGATTGGGGCTACTTACAGATAAGGTTTTTGGGGAAAACATTACTTTTTAAATGTCAAATTTTGAATTTTAAGTAATATTTTCATAAAGAGACCAATTTTATACGGGTCTTTCCTTCGAGATAGACCTCTAACCGTCATCAATAGCTCAATATGTAGCTCTAATTCAAGGTCAACCAATAAATCGGAACTTTTTTTGTTTGGTCACGGGTTAGATGTGTCAATGTGTGGCCACGCCCACCCCAAACATTTTTTTTAAAGTGCCCTTTTAAAAACAAGAAGTGCCTTTTCAAAAACGGGGTACCCTTTTATTGCCAACAGCGCCCTGCCCCTTTTTATTTCCAGAGTGAACACTGTAATTACATAAAATATAACAAACTTCAATTTCGTAAATAAATAATATTTTCAACTAATGAGTAAAAACCCTAAAAGTGTATTTTGCTGTTTACATCTGTTTTATACTGTTAAGCTGTATGAGACCATTTAAAGGCAGTTAAAAATATTTAACCAAGAGTTTTTAATTAAGAATTAACATGTTAACCAATTTATATAATATTTTACAATATATACTTAACTTTCAATTTTGAATTTTTTAGTAAAATGTGGTTTATACAATAAACCAAAACGCTAACAAACTACAATATTGCATACCTTGTGCATGAAAAAGACAATTTAAATTGCCACCACTGTCTAAGGGATATAAAATTCCTTAACTTTTCCACACAAACTAGATTTATTAAATAGTAATAAATTTATAGAAAACATACCTTGCTATATTTTAAGCTAAATCATTAAAAATTACACTTAAGTTATTATCTTAAAAATTAGTTTAATAAGAAATTTGAAAAGTTTCAAAAAGCTAGATAAAAGCCAGTTTTTTTTTTTTTTTTAAGTTGGAGGGTTGTTCGAAAGAAAAGTTTCCAATAACAATAATTAATTTAATAAAATATATGAACATTTAAACAAAAAAGGATTAAATTGGAATTTTAATACCATCCAAACAAGAAAAAACAAGATTTAAAAAAAAAAAATTATTACTGAAAATTACAAGTCCTAAATTTCAATTTCGTGAATTAAATTATATTTTCGAAAAATGTAATGTAATTTTGTTAAGTAGTGCAAAACAAATCATGATAAAACAGGAAGCAGTGAAATATAATGAACTTGTATATCGGATGCAAAAGGATTGAAAGTCTTCCAACGGAGATCGCAGCAGATCGCGTTTAGCGAATTTCTACAAGTTCAAGGTTTCCATGAATGAAAATATATAACAAAAGAGTGCCAAATAAAAGTTGCATTCGGCACATGCGACGTTATTATATTTATAATCATTCATCTCAACTTCAGAGTGATATCATCCCGACGAAGATCGCAAATATTTCTACATACTCAAGATGCTAAATTTTTGTGAAATTATCTGTTTTTTTTTTAGATTGAGCATCGATTCTTCATAAAATAACAAACGAACTGAAATTTTCCAATGATCAAGTGTCTTTTAATCAAATACCCTTGACTAAAAATTCGGACAAATTTCAAAAAGTTATTACCTTAAATTTTACAAATATTTAAAATTTAGAAAATGTGCTTACATTGAAATGTTGACGAAATTTTTAATCAAATTAAAATCTTGAATTCTATATTTCTAAATTTTAAAACCCCGTTCATTTCGGGTTCCGAAAATTAAAAAATACAACGGAAAATTACCACCCCTGGGTTAGTGCAAAGCAAATCACGATGAAATAGAAAATAATGAAAAATTAGTACTTATATATCAGATACAAAAAGATTGTAAGCATTTCAACGAAGATAGCAGCCGACCGCGTTTAGTGAATATCTTAGTTTTCAAGAGCGAAAAAAATTCTTTAAACAGTGAGTGCCATTATGCAACGAAAGACATCAACTTTCGAGTGATTTGACGGAGTCCGTAAATATTCCTAAATGTTAAAAGATGCTCTATTCTTTTTAAATTATCAGTTTTCCAAAATTGAGCATCGATTGTGCACAAAAAAACAAACGATCCGATATTCCAATGATGAAATGTGTTATGACAATTAAATGCCCTTGTCTAAAAAGTTGAACAACAGGAATCAAGTCCTTTTTAATGACGCGAAATTATTCCATTTAAGCATTTCTCTGCTTGACGTATAGCATGCTTATACTCCATTCGTACCTTACATTTCTACAAATACTATTTAAAACTTGAGAAAATGTGCTTAAATTTTCTCCCATTTCCTCTTTCTAAGGTTGCCTTAACTTCGTTTATGGCCAGACAAACGGGCACCAAGACTTGGCGCATTTGGCGCACGTGTTTAACAAGGATTTAAAACAAAATTGGCGCAGAATCGCACATAAATGTGGTTTTGTAGCAAGTTGGCGCAGGATACCACTTTTGGCGCTCTCTGGCGCAATTGGCGCAGAATTCCCATCCCTGCTTTTATAAAATCAAGGTCAAAGTCACTTCTTTACTATATGTTTTTGCAGTGCGGAATATCTACATTTTGTTTCGTACTATAACTTGACTAAAATCCCATACCAAAATAAAATAAATAGGTTAACTTTTATACTTTATTCATGTAGTTAATCTTTCTATTAATTTTTTTTGCAAAAAAATATTTTTTAACCTTGAAATCAATAACTTGTTAAGTCAAACCATAAATGTCCTTCCGTTACCAAAATACTATATTTCAACCACCTCACTAAGAAACCATTGGGTCTACAACTTAATGAATTTTTGTACAAAGCAGACTTATGACACTTATTAATTAGAAACAGCAACAATTTTATTTTGTTTTTAATTTAGATGTTTTTTAATGGTAACGGAAGGACAAAAAACATGGTAACGGAAGGACATCAATGTGGTAACGGAAGAACATCAATGTGGTAACGGAAGGACATTTTTGTATTAGTTGATTTTGACTGAACTTTCCACAATTAAACAAACTATTTTTCAGTTATTATTGAAATTCAAACACTTATAAATATTATATATACTTATTAACTGTATTTTCTATCTTAATACCCTCCCCCGCTAATTTAAAAAGTATGTCACAAATACATTGAGTTTCAATTAAAACTGGTACTACTTTTCTATTTATTCACTATATTAGTTCTTTCTACAATAAAGCCATAAAATGGGAAAAGAAGAAAGTTTAAAAGCGATTTCTTGCGATGACGTTAAGTGACGCATACAGAATTTCAGCAAGAAAATATTGATATTAATGTATCACTATAAAAAGTTCGCAAGCTTAGACCCCAGTTTGTTTTGTTACAAATATACATTCTACTTAAAGTTTGTCTAAATTGTTTTGTTACCAAATATATAAATACAAATGAACAAAATTTAGCACATTTAAAATGAGAGTAATTTAATGAAAACAGAAAGCCATAAAAAAAAAGATACAAGAGTTCATTTAAAAAGTGCCTTTATACTCTTGAAAACAAATCTGCACATTTTTAAAGCATATTTTTATTAAAAGACATGGGAATCTTGTCTTTTAATAAAAGAATTCAAAGAAGAGGGGAAAATTGTAGTTGTACAAGTTGATTTAACATTCAAAAACCAACTTAATATTCATATTTGATCAGTATAACATCATGGCTACATTGAAGCATTTTTGCCATTAATCAAAGCAAAGGTACTGTAAATGTCCAAAGTGGTTAATGGGAAATTTACCACTATTGCCCCATCAGATAAAATAATTGATTTCTCCATCAGATAAAGTAATTATCTCAAGAAAGATGGAACAATATCCTCCTCTTCCTGACACACGCAATACGTATTATTTAAAACTAATTTCAAAAAATATTTTTGAGTATTGTGAGTACTCTAGTTCTACAGAAAGAAAGGTATTCAAAGAAAACATACAATCAAATATAAAAGATGCAGACAAGGCATATGGGTCAAGCAATGCATTAGCAGTTAGTGACTTTTAGTTAGTCGAATGGCAAGGACTAAAAAGTATTATGTTAGGCAAGTGCTTCATTCAATGATGTCGTTGTAGAAGTATTATGTTTAAGAAAATAAAATAATGAATGACTAAATTTATATTTCCTGAGAAAGAAGGTAACTGCTGGAATTGACTCAAATAAAATAACCAAAAATTTTAACAAATGGCTCTGGAAAAATAATTTGTTGCAGAATTAGATTTAAAAACTGCTGAATAAGCAGAATTTAACACCTATTATTCTTTTTCAAAATATTAATGAGTAAATAGTTGTAAAACAATCCAATTTTACACACTTGGAATTTTTGTCCTTCCGTTACCTTAAAAAAACATCATATTTTTGGGCATAATATAATAATTTCTTAAAACTGCACTGCAATTTATAATAATTGAACTCTCCTTTAAGTGTTCTAATTTTTTCCTTTTTACGGTTTAGCTGAACTTTTAATAAAAAGGTGTAAGTGTGGTATACCACTTCCAAAAAACGTACCATTACTAAAATAATTTTAAAAAAAGTTATAAAGTGCTAAATTCTAGATTTTGCATTTTTAATAAAATGTAGTAAAGTGTATAAAAGTCTACCTATCAGTTATTTGAAATAAAATATATTTTTAAAATTATGACCATAAGTTGTTGTACAAACTGGCCTTCCGTTACCGCCGGAATTCACCAAATATAAATTAAACTGTCCTGCATTGAAAGCAAACCAACTGATTCGAAATTTAGTACTAATATATTTAATTAATTTAGTAAAATTTCTCCCGAACCTCATTCGAGATATTCTGCATCCCTGCCTGAGTGCACCATCAATTTGACTAACAAACTATTCAGGGGTCAGGTTTACTGTACGGTCACCCTTGGCGCGATTTTTCCGCATTTGGCGATAATTTTTTTTAAATGGCAACCCCCCTCCGAAACGACAAGGAATTGCAGCAACCCTATTGGACAACAGTCGCCAAAATGGCGACTTTTGGCGAGATTTTGAAAAAGTCGCCAAGGGTGACCGCACAGTAAACCTTTACCCTATTCAGAATATTTTGGGAAATTCCTTATGAAAAGTTAAAAACATTTGCGTATTTTCACATATTATACTGAATAGTACCTACTTCTCCAGGCATATACAACAACCGAGTTCATTTGTGTTATGTTAACAGGCAACTAAAACCTTTCACAGTAATTTCCATCAATGGTTGCAGACTTCAGTGTGAGAAAGAGTAATTAAAGAAAACAAACATTTTGTTTGTCAAAATCTTTGTGAAATTAGGTGCCTTTCTAAAAACAATCACAAAGTCATCACGAGCCGCTACTCTTTACCATAAATTACAACAGTTTTGTAATTAACCCATGAGAAAGTTCAACGAAATTTAGGAAGTTAAGAGAAATATCACCAATGATTAACAACCATCAACTGTACTAGTTATATAAATATTTCTATAATCAAGTAAAGAAATGAAGCAAGCTAATTTAATCATCTATATAGGTTTCACTACAACTTTGAAACTTCAATTCATATTAAAGTCACACGAAATATAAGAAAAATGGAATCCAATGTTATTGATCTGTGGGACTAGTCATAGAGAAAATAAACATTTTATGCCGAGTTATACAATATATAATTTTCTGAATTAGTGAAGGCAATAATATCACCTTTGCATGTTTTGTGTAGATCTTCAACTGTGCCTGGATTGTTATCTTGTGTTGTAGTCGATGAATCTTTAGAAACACCGGCTCCTGTGGTTGGGTCAGGTAGGTTGGGTGAAGGAGCGGGTTCTATTACTGGCGATGGTACACTTGATGCAAGTACATTACCCATTTTAATAAATCTCTGACTTTTGATTTAGAACTCTGTATTTAAAAATGTAATAAAATATATATATAGTTGGTCGCCTTTAAAGAAAATAACCAAAGACTAGATTAAATTTCAAGACCAAACACATGCACCATGCCTTTGCCCTTCGTAACTGCAGAAGAAGTAGTAGTATGTGCTTGGTTTGTTAATTGCGTAATAGACTCGATCCTTGTGACGTCATTAGGGGCTGTTTTAACGGAACGTACAGAAAAATCCGCGCTGCCGAATAAATTATGTAGGATTTGCATGGAACTTCAGTTCCTGTACTATAATTTTAAGTTTTTGTCATTAAATAATACCTTAGTATAGAAATATTTATTTCATACACTAAGATAGTTTATACTCATCGTTAATGAAGCATTTTTTGTGTTGAAATAAAAGTATTTTTCCATATTTCGTTGTAATTATAATTATATACAGATATAACAAAACTCATGCTGTGTTGAAAACTGTATGGAACATGATTTTTAAGTCGCAAACTGAAAGGGCTATTTCAGTTTCTGAGTGTGCCGTGAAAACTAAACTCTAATAGTTTTTTTTTATATACTAGGGGGCTCTGCCCCCTGCTCCGCTAACGCTCCGCCAACCCCCGAGGATTGCTACGCAATCCTATTTTGTTTGCTTCGCAAACCAAAACTGCCTTAGTTCTCAAATAGAGGAGAAAAGCAAAAATAAAACAAAAGTTTGATGCATTTCAATTTTATTTGTTGTGCAAGCAAACTTTAATTACGCAAAAGATGTTATTTGGTTTCTATTAAAGGGTGAAATGCATTGAACGGTAACCCTTGTCGGCTTTGCCAAAAACGCAATACTCGCAACACTAACAGATTCTTGGAGTAACCCTTGTCGACTTTTCTGAAAAAGCAATACTCGCAACGCTAACAGATTTTTGTATTAACCCTTGTTTTTTTTTTTCTGAAAACGCAATATTCGCAACGATGACAGATTCTTGGAGTAACCCTTGACGACTTTTCTGAAAAAGCTATACTCGCAACGCTAACAGATTTTTGTATAAACCCTTGTTGTTTTTTCTGAAAAACCAATATTCGCAACGATTACAGATTCTTGGAGTAACCCTTGAAGACTTTTCTGAAAAAGCAATACTCGCAACGCTAAAAGATTTTTGTATTAACCCTTGTTGTTTTTTCTGAAAACGCAATATTCGCAACGATAACAGATTCTTGGAGTAACCGTTGTCGACTTTTCTGAAGCTTTTTTTTAGATTTTTATAGTCAAGGAAGGTTTTAGGGTAGCGAATATTAGTAAATTTCCCAAGGGTTACCGTTCACTGTATTTTGATAAAAATTATTAATCTTTTAATAAAAAAATTTGTAAATAAAAGGGAGGGGTGGGTATGAGGCAATCAGCATCCAGTAATCTAACAGATAAATTTTTATGACTATTGTTGATTTAGGCGGTCAAATGCATTGAACGGTCACCCTGATTTTTTGCATGTTACCCTTTCGGCGGCCCTTTGTAGAAGTTCTTTTATTGGTAATGAAACCATCTTTTGTCGCCACACATTAGCCTTGCGAATATTGCATTTTCAGAAAACTCGCCAAGGGTGACCGTTTAATGCAATTTAACCCACAATTCACCTTGCTTGCTATAACTATAAACATTTGATAGTGTTGGCCTGTACCTGGATAAAAATTCTTCCATATTTGTCATTGCAAATTATATGAAGTTTTATTATGACACGAAATACATAATTACAAATC
This sequence comes from Troglohyphantes excavatus, assembly GCA_963932185.1. Classification (NCBI taxonomy): domain Eukaryota; kingdom Metazoa; phylum Arthropoda; class Arachnida; order Araneae; family Linyphiidae; genus Troglohyphantes; species Troglohyphantes excavatus. The sequence continues at coordinate 21,791,657 of OZ010673.1, forward strand.
TTCTTTACAAACATTATTATGTCATAAAATATTTTTAAAACACAGGAAAACCGACTTAAAGAAAATGCGCTAAAAAGTAAAAAATAATTTTTAATTTTATGACCAAGTTAAAAAAATGGAATTATTTAATATCAATTTCATACTTATTAAAACTTTTTGAAATTGACGCCAAAATATTAGTATGAATTTTGTAAATTGGCACCAACTTCAAAAAGTTAAGTATAAACTTCAAAATAATAAGTATAAAATTGATATTAAATAATTAAATTTTTTTAACTTGGTCGTAAAAATAAAAAAAAATTACTTTTAGCGCATTTTCTTTAAGTTGGTTTTCCTTTTTTTATAAAAAAAGATTATTTTATTTTCCCTCTTTTAATTTTTAATTTAGCAGGGGGCTACGTCCCCTATTATTATTCACCAAGAAATTCAAGTAGCAACTTGCGCTTAACAATTTACATTGTAAAACAATCCCTATCAATGCCAATAAATGCTGGTTAAACAAAATGTCATTGTTGTACAACTTCTGTTAAATACTGAAAATATTTGTAAATCGGATAATTTACAACGGTGAATTGACATTTCTGGATATATACCAGCCGGATAACCAATTATTTTTTTTGCAGATTTTTCTTTAACCAACAAAAAAAATTGAAATCGGACAATATATTTTTTTTAAACAGTTCGGTTAATTGAGAATTCCGGATATTTTTTTTCAAATTGCTCCCAAATAAAACATCACCTATCCAACAAATTTTTCTGTGCAAATATCTGAATTAGAACCGAAGTCCTGCGTGAACATACATAAGAAAAATACGTAACAGTCGAATTGATAACCTCTTGACTTGGCGGTTATGTTTTGGAGTTTTGGTTGGCGCGTTGTTCATTTGGTTAAAAATACATTTACCGGTCACACAGCTTTCAACAAATCTGGTAACCTTTTTAGGCAACCGCAAGGGAAGTTTTTGTCATCAAGTACGGTTAGCATATCGAATATTGGTTGGATGGAGTTTTATGGCGCAAGAGCCAAACTCGGCTAAGCTGCGCCAATATCGAATATTGGAAAATTTGCCAATTGGTACCGTTCACTACATTTTAACCTAAAATTGTATATTCAGCTTTTAAAAAAATAATTTGTAAATGTATTAATGTATGTAAACAGGAAGGAGTGGATATGCACTCGGTGTTTATTAACCTAACAGATGAATTTTTATGACTACTGTTGATTCACGCATGTTGTTGACATGTATTGAACGGACACTGATTTTTAGCGTGTTACCTTTTCGGCAACGCTGCAGGAGGAAGTTCTTTTATTGGCAATGAAACCGGCCTTTGTCGCCAAACGTGTTAATCTTGTTAATATCGCTACAGGTAGTCGTTCAATGCATTTAGACGGAATTTTGCTCGATGGAGAACAAAGCGCAATTCTCTGTTGTCATTGGTATTCAATACTATTCTGGAAATACATGCGGAATTTGCAGTATTTGCTACTACCAGTCATGTGCAAAATAAAGCATTTTTAGTAATCTTGCGAATAATCAGCCGTGTACCATTACTACTGCGATCTTCCCGACGCCGAGCGCTATTTGATCGCTCTGACGAAGACGATAATATTCAGACCAATTGTTCATGATCGGAAGTTTTGGAACTGAGCATGTACTCAATCCCCCAATCAGATTAACAATTAATGAGATTTAAAAATGCTGAAACTTCACAAAAAAAAAAGCCATCGTATCGAAACCCATGCCGTTTAAACCATGAATCAAATCAAAACAAACCGAGAGTTGAGAAGTTTGCTCCTTCTCCCAGTAGGAAGAAACGTTCCCATTGGCTATGTGTTGTGCCATTCTATTTTTATGTTATAGTAAGATACTAAGCTTAGGTGTTGTCAAGTGCGGAATCAGGTGGGGGGTAAAGGGGAAATTACCCCCACTAATATCTAAGATTATATTTTCAAAAGTCACCTTAGGCAATGAAAAATTTCAAACTAAGGGGGTCAAATTTGATGTTCATGATAACAATATACTGTATTACCCCCCCTAACAATAATCTCTGGATCTGCTCTCGTGTTGTCCTCATCATCTGACCATGGTTCAAAAATACGAAGCAGTGCTTCCGGGTCTTTCCTTCGCGATAAATCCCGAACCGTCGCAAATAGCCGATTGTGCAGCTCTAGTGCGCAACTTTTTAAAATTAACACTAACCAACCTTATATATATATTTATGATCGTGAACAGGAGTTACAATTTCGTCTTCCACTGCTCGTCCATCAGGTTGTGACGTATAAAGCAAGTGAATATACAGCTTTCTATAGAGTGGGGGCGCCCTGTGAGGATGTTTGGAGTACGACTTGTTACGTTACCTGTTTTATTCTGCGCCATCCATAAAATTCACTAGCTTGGACCATAGAGTCTTTGGCTTGGACTGGAGACATTTATAAGGGTGAGGGAATGTTGTGGGTCGATATACTTGGCCACTGCACTTTTTTTTATTGTAAATGCACATTCTGACCAGGTCTTCTTTCACTGAGTGATACTTATTATATTCTGGTTCTGTAGATTAAATTTGTAATCAAATCCAGTTTTACATTTTATGAAGTGCATTGCTTGTGGGGGACAGTGGCAGCTCGACCACTACAGCCAGGCTGCACCTAAATTCATTAGTGTATTTTAAAACTAAAATCAGATATTTTACTAATTTTCTTAAATGAAGATTAGAATTGAAAATGAAATTTCTAGGGTAGTAAACAAAATCTCCGATAAATAGCAAGCATGTTACCGTAATGCACAATTCAGGAGGGGGAAACTCCATTCAATCAAAACTGCAGCCAAAAAGCGAATTCGGCTGCATCGTTGCCATGGTAACCTCTACGTAGTACGGAGATCCCCCCCCCTCCCCCAATGCTAATGCACTGCATTTGTGAGAAGGTACAGCCGAAATGAATTTTCGTTTTAGCTGCACTTGAGGTTCGATATGCTGATTGGCTCGTGGGTGGGTGAAACGAGAACTTATGAGAATAAAATCCAAACGGAAATAGTTTTCGCGATGCATTTACTGTGTGCTGCTGTTTCAGGACATGGTCCTGCTGTTGTTTCGTTATTTAAGTTAATATTAAAACCGATTCGCATGTTTAAAAGAAAGCAGGATTGCTTTAATTTTTAAAAAATAAGTAAGTGTTTTCTATTTTTTTCGCATGTTATCGTTTCATAAAAATTGAAAGGAAACTTTGATTTGGGTAGTGAATAAGAGAGAAAAAAATCACGTTTTTAAAAACAGAATGTATAATATTGAAAAACATTAAAAGATCTCACAAATGCAAGGATTTTAGGCTCGTGTCGCTTTTACAAGTGCACTAAGTTCACACAGGATTTACCAGATGCGTAGGAACTCTTGTTCATGAAGTTATATTCTTTCAAAAATTTAACATCTAAATATACACAAAAGTTTAGTCTAAGGTTGGACTTTTTAAGGAAAAATGGTATTTCAACAAAGTAGTAATTCATTTTATTTTTTGAGTGTTGCAATGCCAAAAACTAAAAGGTGAGAAACATCAAGACAAAACTTGAAATTACAAAAAAAAAAAAAAAGGATAATTGAAATTTCTAGGAAAATTGGCATCTAATTACAATACAATGGCAGTCAATTTCATACTTTAGATGACCACTTTTTGTGGTCCTCACTCAACTACTAATATAGTTTCCAAAAAATTTATTGGCTAACTAACAGTACATCTCGATTTGTTAAATTGTGTGATTTACAATACATCAGGTAGTTTCCTATTGAATTGATTTTCACAAAATAAGTTCCAATAGGAAATGCATTAAACTTATTCTCCTTGGGTAAACAAAACTTTAAAATCTGATGTTCAAAAAGAAAAGGATTATCTAGAATGAAAATATTTTAATATACCTAATTCTTTATATTTAAAAAAAAATTATACTAATCATTAAATAATTCTTAGTTATTTTTGTGAAATAATCAACTTGTAGCATATCACATAGACTACCAATTTTTACATTTTAACTGATTATCACAACAAATTTTAGTTTTGAGGTATGAACTGTGATACATACTACCTTAACTTTTATATTGCATACAAAAATAAAAAAAACATATGTAAAATAAATGGTAACAAATATCTCCAACAAAATATTTAATTTCTCCTGTCAATCTTAAGTATTATAGGAGAGCACTCAGACAATACATATAAATCATTGTAACCAAGATAGATTTCACTTTTATTTGACGACTCAGTACATTGTTTCAGTTAAGACTCACATGCATGTATTTCATGTTTTCTTATGATATGCTATTTTGTTAACCTAAAACATTTTGTTACAAATATTTGCGATTAAATATTGTTTTGGGCAAGTGCTCCCTTAATCTTAAGTTTTACCAATTTTTCTATAACACTCTGTGTATAAATATAAAACAGTTATCTGTTTGCAAATTTATGAAGAATTTCTTTAAGTTCTACTTTGGCTTCGTTCATATATACACTGGGGGCAATGTTGCCATTTTTAAATTTATGTCCCTGAATGAAAACACAGGAGTCCTTTCTACAACTAGATTTCAACCGTTTCGAAAGTTTTTTATTTTGAAACAAGCGTTCAGCGTTAATGCCCAGGGTCGAACACACTTCCTGCAAAGTGCAGAACGCTTCATAATTGTTCTGTTTCTCCTCGTATTCTGCTACAACTGCGGCATTACATTGAAGATCTAGGGAAGTCAATGTGTCTGCTTGAATTGTTAGAACATTTGCGGTTTCTTTCGATAATGGTGAATAAACCGGTAGCCCAAATTTATCATTTTCAGTTTGAGTATCTGCCGAACCAGTACCCATTTCAGCAATTTCCTCTGTACATTCATTAGTTTGAACAAGTTTTGGGGACTTGTATTTTGAAAACCACTTGTCCAGAGTTGCTTGTTTCATTGGAGATTGACTTGAAGAGGATTTCAAAACTTTGCAATACTAGAGAATTAACAAAATACTGTGTTAAGGAAATGGTGAGTGATCTTTAGTCAATACAAATACATGTTTATTTAAACTTGCCTTGCTAATGCCATTCCATAATAAGTTTCTCTTTAAAAAAATTATTTAAGTTTGATTAGTTGCAGTTGGTTGAATAATATTTGAACAAGAACTACACAATCAGTTAGGGGCAAGGGTTTAGGACATATCATGAAGGAAAGATCCGGGAAAACTGCCTTGAACCTTTTATCTTCTAAGACATCATGTCTAATTTCGAAACCAGGTCAAAGAAAGTGTCTACAATTAATATAATAAGAGGTCTGAAAGATGGACCCGTTCCATCGGAATGAAAGGATTTAGTTGTTCCTTCTGAGTACCCGTTCCCTTGTACCCGTTCATTCCCGGACCGACTACCTGCAATGAATGTCACTGTTGGTTGGTTACGTTCAAATGCGTCCGTAGGCTCAGCCTCTAATGTTTTGGAATTAAAAGTTGATGTAGTATAAATGTATAGTACTGGAATTGTTTTGATAATAATTCAAGCTGTTGCTTTCGTTATAAAATATCATATTCACTAAATACTGTGCTTTTGTGTATTGTCCTATTAATGCCGCATTTCTTAGGCTTAGTTCACTGTTAAAAATATCATTTTCGTAATACTATGTTTCGGATTAATATGTAACCCGATTTAACACATAAAGTCCTCAAGTACAACAATCTAAAGTTCCTTCATTTGCGTAGAGGTAAGTAAACTCCAATTAAGTATTCTTTATACTATTTGCCAGATAAAATAATGTATTTGTAAACAAATGTTTTGGCTATTTTTAAATATGCGTTAAATCACGAGATTTTGAAAAAATTGTATGTCTTGTAAACTGCTCCTATATATTAACGTTTTACTTGAGATTATTTTTTTAAAAATATTGTTTACAAACATGTCAACTAAATAAAATTATATTGACCATAAGCCGTCTGTATGCAGAGTGTACACATAGCAGTTGTGTGGGAGGTGTTTATGAAGTATCATGATCAACAGATCTCATTTAATAAAATACCATTTATATACATGACATCTACAAATCCCTTGTATACACCACATTTTGTATGATACAGAATGAAACATCGCAATTTCACATTTTTTATAATTGACAGTTTGATTATTAACTCTGAAAAAAAGTTTATCGTTACTTGTCAAGATGTAAAGGTGTAAGTCACAAATAGCATATATCTTTGAATTAATGCCCTTTTGTTCTTTCCAAAATCTTACAATTCACCTAACCAATTTTTGAATTGCTCATTCTCATCCTTATCACTTTAGTATAAAAAAGTCATTCTTCCTTCCTTTGAGGGTCAATTCCTAATTTACGGTGCGTGCTTACCGCGTTTCTGGAAAAAAAATTCCACAAAATATTGCCAAGTCAAAACAGGCTATTCGGGCTATGGTTCAGATTTGACGAGGATGGTTGGTTAAATAATGTTGCACTACAGCGGCACAATGGCTATTGACAAAGGTTTGTATTCAACAAGGGTAGTTGGTAGAATAACATCACATTAGAGCTGCACAATAGACTTGGCGACAGTTCGGATTTGACAATTAATCAATAAAAATACAACAAAATCAAAAGTCTTAAGCTGGCGCAAATACCATGCACTAATGTCACAGACTCGTATCTCAATTCATTATTCCCGGCAGAAGTTGGTCTCCACTCTACTAAGCATCAAAGACGGTACACCCTCCGAGTAGTTGCTCTCAGGCGATCCTTTGAACATTTGAATATGACGAAAACAAGAAATGGACGAAACAAACAAGGGGATATTTATTATTTGATTCAGTTGTGTACCATTCTACATTAAATACAAGTAGTATACTACATACAGTAAAAACCGCCTATAGCAATGTTCAAAGAACCATCATGATTTGATCTTTATATCCGGAAATTGTTATATCCGAATCACGAAAATATTGCTTAATAAGAAAGTTTAATGTTCATACATACATGACAGTTGAATATAGATATATTTTATGTATACTTTATAATGATTTTATCGACTACATATACTAGATAGATAAAGTTAGTTATATAAACTACTGTTTTGATGAGGAATGGTCAATAATTTTTATTTGCTTGGATTTAACATTGTAATAGGAAATTTCCATAAAATATCCAATTATTTCTAAAATTGTAGAAGGACCGGGGATCTCTTCGTACATTTCGAGCATTCTTATTCACATGCTACTCGCTTGATACGTGTTTATTGTGCAAACGGCAATTTCTCCCTCCCTCTTCATTGTTATCAGCATTGAATGGGGGAAACTCATTCGTTACATGCGGATTATTGTTATAACCGGCATCATAATATAAGAAAAAATTAACATGGTATCTAAACTTCCATTGCAGTTTACATTGTTATATTCGGCCTATCATTTTTTGTATTGGATTTTACTGTATATATTACGATAATTTTATGTCCTAAACTTTTACTTCTGATACTTTGGTACCTGTTGTAAAGAATTTAAAAAAAAGTTGCTATTCGACAAAATAATATTCAGTATTTGACCTCCAAGTCAACTGAATATTTGACCAAATCACTATAAATCTTGCTTGTTTCTCATGACCTTATGCAGCGGAAGCTTCATTTAACGATTTGGACCTATTAAAGAATTGTAATTCTTACATAGCTGAAAAACGTGGCTGATACGGCAACATGTGCAATCAGAAGGCACCTATGGTACCTGACGGGTGATTTAGTTATGCTCAGTTTGTTTAGTAAACATGTAACAATTGAAGAAAAAGCTATGGAATTCATTAAAGTAAACTCGTATCTATTGGCATTCTCGTTGATATGATGCTGACCAGCCAAATTGAGTAGCTGTCTTCTTATCTTTTGTTCTAAAAGGGTAGAGGCTCCAATAATGATTCCAGTGTTACTTACAAGAGCACATGCATTGAACCTGGTCTGCAATTTTCCAATCATTGATTATTTTAGTGTTCCTGTTAAGCGTTTTTCAAAGGGCGCTGCGCCCTGCCCTTTTTTTTGTAAGTGCCGATGCGCTTTGCCCTTTTTAGAAGTAAAAAATGTGCCCTGCCTTTTTTTCAATATCTTCTTTGCTCCCTGTAATTAAAAAAATATATTTTTCTGCAAAAACGTAGGCCTGTAGGATTGCCTTGGTATCCCAATCGTACCCTTTGCCCTTTTACATAACAAAAAGTGCCTATTTACATAACAAAAAGTGCCTATTTACATAACAAAAAGTGCCCTTTTACATAACAAAAAGTGCCCTTTTTGACAAATCCCCCCTGCCTTTTTTAAAACTATGTGAACACTAGATTATTTGCAATATTCTGTGTGCCATTGTTATCCCAGAGCCAGTTGGAAGCTTAGAACACTTAATAATTTCTCAACATTGTGTCTTGTAACAACGCACGATGTCAACTTCTTAGTCTTCCATCCAAAATTCTATTAAAGTAACATTTACTAGCTTTATAAATTCTACAAACCTATTAAATATTTATCAAAATATATACTTTTTATTAAGTTAAACTGATTATTTATGTGAGTAGTTAAATTTTGCGTTACGATTACGCCGCGATGCGCAGAACGGTCTTCATTCAGCACGTGACGCACATTCTCGATCTCGGAAATGTGTCGGGCGATTTCAGAAGAATCCGCTAATTTCAACTTCTTTCCTTTTCCCAGTTTAGGTAAATTATATTAGAAATTTTAATGACCCCCCCCCCCCCCACTTTTTGATAAAAATTTTGACTTAAATTTCTCGGCTTATACGTTATTATATACACATATTATATATATAGTATTACATGGAATTATCATGGTAAAACTTTAATGGCTTAACTACTTTTTAATTAAGCTGATTTTTTTTAATACCAACATGCTTTAGGGCGAGTACAAATATTTGGGATTAACAATTGAACATTAAAATAAAGGTATTTTTTGGGACCACCTTAATGAGAAACTAAGAATTTAAAGATATATTAGTAATTCTGGGAACAGTAGACCTTGCAACCAAAAATTAGAATTAACCCTAAAAAAACCATTATCTAAAAAGGAAATTAAAAAAACAAAACATTTTATTTCTGGACTGTGTAACAAATTTACCAACAAAATATAGAACATTTGAGTTAAAACAGGACCTCGCTTACAGATTGTCGATAATTTAAATCAATTGATTATTTTTTTTTAAAAATGTGTTAAGAAATTCTGTTTGAAATAAAAACCTGACTTGTGGTAAATTTTTTATGGGTACTTCAACTTTTCTTCCTTATTCTGATATTTTTTTCTGAGAGATCCCTGATCCTTCTACAATAATTTTTCAATGGCCCATTCTTATGTATTCAAAGTCCTTCCCATCTATTTTTTTCCTTAACATTCCCCTTAAAATTTTCTACTAGAGCTAGAATGGACCTTCCCAGCCACACATGATTTTTCTCTCATTATATTGTTTATTGCAAACCAAGTCATTAAAATATTAAACAACCATTAAGGTTAAAATTCATTGAACAGTCACTCTTGGCTACTTTTCTTAAAAGGTTATATGGGCAACCCTATCCTCTTCTATACACACACGCGCACAAAAAAAACTGATTTGCCACCAATAAAAAAACTTATCCCCTGCAGTGTTGTCAGATTTGGCAAGAAGTAAAGGTAAGTTCAATACAATTCTACTATAAATGCAACCTCACTGTGCTACATACTATTATAATTATTTGTTTATATTCTTTGATAGGTGAATTTGATTTGCATAGGTTAAATTTATAAAAATAAAATGTGTTTTAAATGTCTCATAATCTTATTCAACATTGTGTTAGACTATTTACTTTTAAAATATACATATTTTCTTTGTGTAGGTTGTTCGTTACATTTTGTTAATGGAATCACAATCAAGATGACTGTAGAGCAATCTCCTTTGGAGCGGTTTCCTAACCAGGTATACTTAATTCTTCATTGTAATAATGGTATTATAAAGTAATGCTTAAATTTCTAAAAATAGCATAACAGGCAGCTGTTTTAAAAAAGCTTTAGAACAGTAATGAAAAGTGTCCATGCTTAACAGAAAAGTATCCTAAATATTTTATATTGATAAGCCAATTACATAGTTTCATTTTAGAAAAAAAAATTCAATATCAGCCCACATGTCCATATATTATATACAGTGTTCACTCTAGGCGTTTTTTGAAGGGCGCTCCGCCCTGCACGCCCTTTTTCCATCTTGATAGCGCCCTCATACCCATTTTTCAAAAATGCCGCCCCCTTTTGAAAAAATTCCGCCCCTTTTGCCCTTTTCAGTCAAGCACAAGCGTCCTTGCTTCCCTAGCTGTCTTTAAAAAAGGCATCGATGAATTTTTGTGTGTGTGTAAACTGGAATTAAGTTAATTATAACAATAGAAAAACAACCGCCTTTTTAACTGTGCGTGTTGTGCAATCGCAATGATTCCGCTTTAATTTCGAGCACGGAGAATTTCCACGAATCCTATTGATTGCCTGTGCTCGCATATGAAATGCTAAATTTCTTTTAAAGAGAAGATGGTTTGGGGCAAGGTTACAAGATTAGGCATTTTATTACCAAATTTTGGATTTAAGTAGCCTTTTCATCAGTTTTGTAAGGGGTCTGATTAGGGCAATTTACAGATCTGGTTTTTAAGGAAAATATTAATTTACAAATGTTAATTTTTTTATTTTAAGTAGTATATTCTTAAATATACATCAATTTTGTATGAGTCTTTCCTTCAAGATAGACCCCGAACCGTCAACAATAGCCCAATATGCAGCTCTAACGCAATGTCAACCAACTTTTATTTTTGGTCACGTGTACGATGTGTCAACGGGTGGACACGCCCACCACAAACTTTCTTTTTAAAAGTGCCCTTTTAAAAACAAGTGCCTTTTCAAAAACAGGGTGCCTTTTTATCGCCAACAGCGCCCTGCCCCTTTTTATTTCTAGAGTGAACACTGTTATATAACTCTAGGAATATATAATGAATTTTTAAGAAATTGTTTTCATAGATAAGAGATATTAAAGAGAATTCTGTAGTTTTCCAATGCTAATCTAGTTGCAGTAAAGCAGCAACATATGTGGTCTGTCGCATATTTTGGGCGGAAAAGGCTGTAGAAATATTTTTTGCTGAAATTGACCAGAAGTATTTTCTATGGTTGCAATATTTAAAAAAGAAGTAGAATTCTTATATTAGATAATTTTTATCACTAGGTTAAGCAAGTAAAGGCATTTAAAATTACTTTTCCTCTAGGGATTTTTTGTGTGTGTAATTATTCATGTTTCTGTTATTTTTATGAATTTAAAACATTGTACTTTGTTACTGAAGAGTTTATATGCATAATATAGAAAGTAATGGATGAGGAAGAAATGAGTTTAAAAAAACCAGCATGATGTTTTGGACATTTTTTTTTTTTACAAAAGATGTATACCAATATCTATGTAAAAAATTATTACAGACAATTTTTACTTTCCAAAATCATGTCACAGGCTATTTGGAAGCTTTCTCTAAATTGAAAATTCTAATAATTTTTCCCACACATTTTAGCTAACATCAGTTGTTTTTGCCAACATAAACTATTGTCAATATCGTTTATTTCAGTATATTCAAAGGAATTAAACTTCTTTTCCTTGTCTTTTTGTGCAGAAACAACAACAGCCACCCCCCATCTTGAATGTAGAGAAGGACGCTGCCCTCTCCCCCACAGCTGGCGTTATTGATCTCACAAATGACACGTCCGAGAAAGATGACGATTTGAAGAAGGCCATTGCTTTATCCCTGAAAGAACACGAGAAGGTTCTTGGCGGACAGGTGTCAATGGAAGATCAAGATATAAGCAGGTGGGTTGTTTTGGAACATGAAACGCATAAGTCTTCAAAATTGGTTGTTAAAAGGCATATACTATTTGGTAGTTTTTACTCAAATCTTTTTCTGTAAATTGTCCTTCTGGAAAAGATCATTGTAATAATTTCTTATAAACTATTAATACAGAATGAAATTTACATTTCAAATATACTAGACATTAGCCTGATAATATTCTCCATATGCTAGATTTTAAAAATTGTATATACAGTGTTCACTCTAGAAATAAAAAGGGGCAGGGCGCTGTTGCCGATAAAAGGGCACCCTGTTTTTGGAAAGACACTTTTTGTTTTTAAAAGGGCACTTTTTAAAAAAAAAGTTTGGGGAGGGCGTGTTCACCTGTTGACACATCGTACACGTGACCAAACAAAAAAAAAGTTCCAATGTTGGTTAACATTGCGCTAGAGCTGAATATTGGGCTATTGTTGAGTTCGGTGTCTATCTCAAAGGAAAGACCCATACAAAATTGGTGTCTCTTTATGAATATAATACTTAAAATAAAAAATTTAACATTTGTAAATAATTTTTTTCCTTAAAAACCAAATCTGTACGTTACCCAAACAGACCCCTTACAGAACTGATGAAAATGCTACTTAAATCCAATATTTGGTAATAAAATGCCTAATCTTGTAACCTCGTGCCAAACCATCTTCTTTTTAAAAAAAAAACACAGAAAAAACTTACATTTCATATGCGAGCATAGGCAATCAATAGGATTTGTGGAATGCCCCGTGCTCGAAATTAAAGAGGAATCATCGCAATTGCACAACACGCCCAGTTAAAAAGGAGGTTGTTTTTCTATTGTCATAATTCACTTAATTCCAGTTTACACACAAAAAAAATTAATCGATGCCTTTTTTAAAAACAACTAGGAAAGCAAGGACGATTGTGCTTGACTGAAAAGGGCAAGAGGAGCGGCATTTTTTTCAAAAGAGGGCGGTACTTTTTAAAAAAAGGGGCATGAGGGCGCTATCAAGATGAAAAAAGGGCGGGCGGGGCGGACCGCCCTTAAAAAAACGCCTAGAGTGAACACTGGTATATAATAGAAACAAATGAAAGTGCTTAAAAAAATTATCACCACTTCATATTGAAGCATTTTAAAGTTTTATTTCATGGGTAGTAAACATGAAGTGAATTTCCAGCAATCAATTAAGCTTTTAAAATTATTAATTATATTTAATATCTATTTTAATATTTTGTAAATCTATTTTTTATGCAAACATATAAACTTGAACAAATTTTTAGTTTGATTAATTTTAATACTTAACTAGTTTTGATATTAGCAAGTATTTAATTTTAACAAGTTTTAATATCAATTTGTACAAATCTGTTTCTGATTGGATAAAAAAAAATCATCCTTTTTCTTAAAAACAAATGTTGAATGAGTATGTATCAGAATTGTATTATTTGGCGTCATTATTGTTTTATGGCCTAAATCCGAGAAGAAACAAAACAGTTTGATGGAAGTCACAAGAATTCTTGTCAAACTCTCCAAATTCAAGGGTTACTGAACATTTAATATTAAATCTATATTTGCCTCAATCAAATTTTCCACTTTCCTAGTATAAATATTCAACCATAAATATAATTTAGGACTGTAGTCATAATCTAGGTCCCAGTCTAGGTAACTTTTTTAACCAATTAATATAAAAACTGAGGGTTGGTGTTCATTAAAGTTTTTGGGTTCTTTTCGGTTATACGGCCTCGTATGCCAACGAGCGAAAATGCGCCAAAGTTGTTTACCTTAGGGATTACCATACACAAAAGATCGCGTTTCAGTTGATTGTATGATTGAGTGCATTGAGCTAAATAAAAACGGGAGAGTAAACTGAAATTACCTTTTTTAGTGTCATTGCTCAAAATAGTTAAAACACAATTTCTTTGGAGTTGATTTTAGTATGGGTAATTAGCGTCTCACTAGAGCTACACAATGGGCTATTGGCTACGGTTCGGGCCTATATCGAAGGAAAGACCCGGAAACGAGTGCCTCGTATTATATATTTAATTTCTTCCTGCGACAAGTTTGTTTGGATTACGTGCATTGGATGCGTGCACATTTTCCTTCGCGATCTGACAGTAAACGTCTATTGCCTTACGATTGTTGATTGGTTAGAATATATAAGTGTTTAACGAACTCTGATTTGTTGCACGACTTTGCGAACTATTTAATAGTTACAAATATTTAAATTCGAATATTTGTAAATTATGGGTTTGGTGAATATTTTTTATAATTTTGGAAAGATGTTTGATTGTTAGGATAGCTATTAAAATAAATTTGTTTAGAATGCGCTTAAGAGTGCTGTCACAATGCCCCAAACGACTGCCCGAAGGATTGCCTGTAAGCACCATGATCGACTGCCCGGAGGGGGTCATGGATGTAATCCTGAGTAGTCGGAGGCCGCAGGCCGGAGACCACAAAATCAACGGCAGGAGCCTGTGACTTTAAGCGCGCGGAACGCGTGTGCGCTTAAGAGTGCCATAGAAATGCCCCAAACGAATGCCGGAAGGATTGCCAGCTCAGGTGATGTTTTCGCCATCTGACCGTGGTTCAAAAATACGAGACATTGTTCCCTTCGAGATAGGCGCCGAACTGCCGCCAACAGCCCAATGTGAAGCTCTAGTGCGATGTTAATTAACCAAATCAAAGCTTCGAGATGAATTCTAAACCGTCGACATTAGCCCATTGTGGAGCTCAAGTGCGACGTTATTTTATTCAATCGTGCAGACCTTAAAGAAATCCTTCGGAAATAATTTTGAACCGTCACCGCTAGCCCATTACGCAGTGAACGTCATCCACCGTGGTTCGAAAATAAGACACAGCGTTTGAGTAATTAACCGTAATTGTGCATTTCTCCTTAAGTAACCATAAAGATCAGAAAAAAAGACGCATGCAACGCATCCGGTCGTTTGATGTTCACTTGAAAATACATCCAGATCCGCTGACGAGCGAAAGTCTTTACCTCGAACCGTAACTAATAGCCCATTGCACAGGTTAAGTGCGACTTATTGTCTATAATTTAGAATATACTTTTTGACGTCATCTAATCGTAAATCATTTACGACTGTTTTTAACATTTTATTTTGTGAGTGGCAACATTAAAATTGTAAATAATCAATACGGCGACAAACTTTAGCTTGGCGACTATTTGAGGCCGTTTAGAAGAGAAGTACCAGTTTTTGTCATCCTATCTTTATCAGCACATGTTTGGTCATGCTTATAATAACAAAATTACTCTTTAAGTTTAATAGGTTTTGTAATTTTTAAAAGATATTTTTAATTTTAATCACAGATTTAAAAAAACAGCATATTTCTAAAAGAGATTAATAAATAGTACATTTCACACAAGCTTATTTTAAATAGGGATGAACCGGATAGTGGTTTTGCCGGATATCGGATATCCGGCGAACATTACAAACCGGATATCCGAACTGGATTTTGCCGGATATCCGATCGGATATCCGGCAGTTTATTTTTTATGAAAATAAATTCTCATACACACTAGAAAAAACGGAAATCGGTCAAAAATTGAAAAATATTTTTTTATTCTGTAATATTTCCCAATTCCTTATCTTTAAAGTGATACCAAAATTGAATAAACATTCAAAAAACTTTTTTATTTACAAAGGGTTATTCTAGGGTGCTGCTAGCAATGGTCGTATGTTTTGTACATTTTACACTTAATTTCTGAATAATTGTAATTTTACCATATGCCCTTTCATTCCAAACATGAAAACTCAAGTTTGCTTAAACTTTTGATAAATTTATTTTTTAATTCAACTTTATATTAGTTGTGAGATGTGATGACCCTCCACCATAACAATTCGTTAAAAATATAATTTTAAAGTTAAAAATTTGAAAAAAGTGGGTTTTTTAAAGTCTCTATTAGTTAAAGGGAGAATCTTCACGCTGTGAATACATTGGTAAATTTTCAGGAAAATATACTTAAAGCAAGAACAAAGAAAATTGATCGCCACAAAAAAATCTTCGATGTTTTATTCATCCGGATATCCGGCACGGAAAATCGGATATCCGGCACTTTACTTCCGGATATCGGATATTTACCGGATAGTTAAAAATCAGCCGGATACCGGATAGTTACCGGATATCCGTTTCATCCCTAATTTTAAATGAGCTAGATTTATTTACTAATTACAATCAAACAAATTTTTATTTTCAAATATGATTTTTTTCTTTTCAAATCCCTTTTTTTATTCCCTCCTTTTTTATGCCCTTATAGCTATTTAGCTGAGGATTTCTGATTAATATAAAAAATATTCAGCATATGGGCCAAATATTTGCCCCATCCCATTTTAGTTAAACTTTTTTTTATATGTTTTAATAAAGGATATTTTTTCTAGAGTTATTGAAGCAAGTATGGCTGAGACCAAAGCTGGCACCAAGAGAAAAAGGGAAGAGATCTGGGTAGATCCATTGAATCCCCATGACAGGACCCGTAATCGAGATTGGCCTGTTGGCTTGAAAAATGTCGGCAATACTTGTTGGTTTTCTGCTGTTATACAGGTAAAAAAGTTAATATTTATTTGCTTAGTGTTTTATTTGAATGAATGAATGAATTTTATTAAAATATTTAATTTTATTTACAATAAGAACTTTAACAATGACTATTTTTTTGCAGTCTTTATTTCATCTACCGGTTTTCCGCAAATTGGTATTAAGTTATGTTCCTAAAGATTGGAATGTTGTTTCACCTAATACAAAGGTATTTTTGAAAAATTCTAATTCTTCAATCAGAACTTTAAAAATTTCATTTAATTTTCAATACTAGTTGGGTAATAAGCACTGTTATTAATTAATGATTAATATTACATAAGAAATGTCCTGTTTATTAATGAATTTTTAAGTTTAAACTCCAAAGGTTTTTGATTGGATCGGTGCATTATCATGTTAATATCGACAGTAAAGTCGACTTGTGTGCAAGGTGGATTTTTAGTTCAGCAAGTTGTATTTCATTACAGTAACAAATATTGTATATTCTACTTTATAAATTTTTTTAAATATGTCATCCTACTTGTTTTATTGTACACTAATATAAAATTAAATTAATCAATACATTTGTTAATTTGAATATATCTGTGATTCAGCGATTCATTACTGTAGTTGTCATCCTGTTCTGATGATTAATGTTGTGTATACACGTATACAGCTTGTTACGATAAACTAAAATTTCTCTTAACATTTTTCATAATCAATAAAGTTTCTTTTCTTTTTTCCTTCTTAGCATAGGAGGAATTTAATCTTTATGCAAGAGCTTCGGAAGCTCTTTGCGTTGATGTTGTGTTCCAAAAGAAAATATGTGAATCCATCTCATGCCTTAGAAGAGTTCAAAGAAGCCTTCCCTGATAGCAGTGGTACTGATTCTCAACAGGTTTGAATTTTTTATTATACTTCATTATTTATTATTATATCATATTTATGTATATACATATATTACATATGTATATAATCAATACAAATATGAAATGAATCCTGCTCATTGTATGGCTCTTACAGTCTCTTGGATGCTAGACACAAAACATGTAAAAAAAAGTTTAAATTTTTTTTACATGGAATCACTTAGAAAAGTTAAAATAACCTTGAAAATTTGAAAGTATCAGAAAAATAATCAAGTCATACTTTAAAAATCCCATTTAATTGTGTTTTATTGTATTTTAATTACTGTAAGTATATGTTATGTTCCAAAATTCACTTTTGGCAATTTGCATAATTTCTAACAGATTTCCTGTCGTACACAATTTAGTCTTTAAATTCTCTGGTCAATATTTCATTTGAAAGTTTATGGTCTTACTTCTTAAATTAACGTGGTGTATAATAAATTAAACATTGACATTATATTAACTTATTTAGTTTCAAGTCATTCATATAAACATATTTTGTCTGGAGGCCTATATAAAACAACTTTAAAATAAATGTAGTGGTTTTAGTGAAACAAATACATATGTAATTTTGAATTAGGCGTTCATAATTTTTTTGCCTATTTTGGAATTAGAACTTATAAATAAATATTTTTACATCATTCGCTTAATTCACAAAACGTGGATTCAGCAGCTGTAGTGAAAGCTGCTTGGGGATAAAATCCAAGCTCAAAAATCATGTTGTTTAGTAGTGAATAGCTTGAATTTTGTGGCCATGAAACTTTCCCTATGACTTCTGAATCCATGATTTAGAGTAACATAGTTTGTGAATTAAGACTATATATAAAATATTCAGTAGAAGTTTTTAAAAAAATTTAATAGTATATACACAACCTCATTCTGCTGCATAACTGTATTTTTTATTTATTTCAGGACGTGAGTGAATTCACTCATAAACTACTAGAATGGTTAGAAGATGCTTTCAAAATGAATTCATTTGATCAGAACGGGTAATATTTTGTGCTTGCATTTTATTATTTTCCTCTAATACAAAGTGGCAACATAACCTGGAAATCAGAAAAAAATTTCATTTTGGAAATGTCTGGGAAAATTTCACAAAAAGTTAGACATTTTCAGATTTGGATAATTAAAATGGCAATTATCGTCTATTTTGTCCTCTATCTCTATTCTGGGTAGTTTAGTTGTCAATATTTCCTTTTAGTTCTGAAAAAGAATTACAAAAAAGCATGGCTGTGTGCATTTTCAGTTTTATTTTTGTTGAAATGTGAATCACTGCTGGAGGGAGAAGGGGAAGCAAAACACATTGTACTTTGGATTGTAAACAACCTGTGTGGGGTTAAAGAATATGGGATTTATTAAAGATCAGAAATAAGAAGCATATAAACATTTAAAATTTTCTACAAAAGAAATATGAAAGAAAGTTGTTTTGTTTTTTTGCATTATCTGCTTCCAGAGAACATGTTTCATCACTATTATGCCTGTGGCACTTGTGTTGTATCCGTAAATTATTATTTTAACTGACCATAAGTATTGCTTATAATTTTTCATTTATAATTCAGTATATTTATTGTTATATTGTAACGTGGATACTTTGTTTTCATACAAAGCATGTATTACAACATTTCTTAACATAATTGTAAAATCAGGGAAATTTTTGTAACACCATCAGGGAACTTTTATTTTAGAACTTAGTTGCCACCCTGTAATATCATTGTACAAGTGATGTATTTACCAACCTTTTCAATCTAAAACCCTTGGTTTTTCTAGGGAGACCATGATGGAAGGATCTGACGCAAATCCCATGTTAAATTTGTTTTATGGCCACTATTTATCAGAAGGCCAAAATGAAGGTAACATGCTTTGAGATATTTTTTATTATATTAAGTTTGATGCATTGTCTATTTACAAAAATTGTTAATGAGCTTTTAATTTTGATTGTAGGCCGTATGTTTTCGAACAAAGAAACGTTTGGCCAGTATCCTCTGCAAGTGAATGGATTCAGTAATATCCATGAGAGCTTAGAAGCAGCCATGTCTCAAGAGATTGAGTCTTACGATGTGATGACTAAGTCCGGGCAAGAGGTAATTTGTTTTGCTTGTAAATTAATGTGTCGAAAATTGCCTTTTACACGTTAACTTCTGCATCAAAAATTGGTCAAGTGCCTGCGGAGAGTTACACTACTTACTACATGTTATGCGACTGTGAGCTGTATTTAACTTTCGGAGAAGGGTTATCAACAAAATACTCTGATGCATGCACAAAAGTCATTGGTATGTTCTCCAAAACTGGTTTAACGAGCTTACTATTATACTTTTCCACCCTCGTTCCGTTCACAATTGCAGGCTATTCTTTCTACTAAATTTTAAGCAGATCCAATAATTTAGATTTTTCACATTTAACAAGTTTTAGTGAATTACTAATGGTTTTTTTTAGGAAGTTATAAGTTAAGATTATGCTGTAGCCATACAAATGTTGTATCTATTTTTTAAAGGAACTGAATTTGGTTCTTTAGGCAAAATTGAACAGGCAGGACTTTGAGAAAAGACAAAAAATTTAAACTATTATCAAATTTCCTTTCCTAGTCTTGTTTTTGCCTGTGATGTCATGCTTGATGCTGGTGGATTATGAAGTTAAACATTTTTAAAATTGGCTGTATGGAGTGTGTTTAGGGGGCTTGTTTGTCTTCTTTATATTAGCAAGCTTTTGTTTTGCAACCAGGTGCTTTTTTCTATAATCTGCTAAAATGAGGTTTCAAGTAAAACCTTTTGGCTTTGCCCTGATGCATTTACACCTGATTTGATTTTTTCGTATATGACACCGATTAAACTGTACACTTAGGTAATGTTATACAAAACAATTATGTAAAAATAATGTCTTGATTTTTTTTGAAATATTGATAGGCATGTTAACAGGTAAAAAAAAGTTGTATTTATTTGGAGAAAGTTTAGACAATTTAGCATGTCTCCCTCCCTCCTTCTAATTGATTTAGAAAAAATTTCAGGGTTTTTTCAAATTCTTAATAATTTTTATTTAATATTTTGAAAACTTAATGTCAGTTTTAAAGAACTTTGACTTGCTTCTCTGAAATTGTTAATATGTTCTACAAATGCTTGCTTCAGAAACACCCCAGTTTAATAAAAATGATCTTAAATTAAAAACTATTTTTTTGTGTAATTATTAAATAATGTCATCCTTTTCCAGAGCTGGTTTACACAAATACCTCCAGTTTTGCTGTTTGAACTATCCAGGTTCCAATTTAACCAGCAAATGGTGCGTCCAGAAAAAATTCATAATAAGTTAGAGTTCCCAGAAATAATGTACATGGATAGGTAAGTTGATAATCATTTATTTGAACTTTTCTAGTTTCTTATATTTTGAATGTTGTATGCATTTTACTTTGTTTTTAATTGTAGGTATATGGAGCCAAATAAAAAGATTACAAGAGTGATCAGAGAGCAAGTGCATAGATTGAAGGAGAAACGAGCCATATTGCTAAATAAGTTAGAAAAGTAAGATCTTTTTATATAAAAAGCATTTGTTATATTAAAGCATTTTAAACTAGTTCTAATTAGCAGCCTGATGAAAAGATTTAAACAACAAAAAGAGGGAAGAACTGACAAGCAGATACATGTAGTCATTTATTAATATTAACTCTGCGGTCCACTATCCATCTCATTGTGATTGCAACATAGAACAGTTATGTGGACCCGGACCCATTTTATTGGATGTATAGATCTTAATCATACACCTTAAAGATGCACCGAATATCAAATTTTGTAGAGTGACTAATATTTGTTTAAAATTTCCACTGAATATTCGTCATTCGGCCTAATTTATCATCATTATTATTAATTATTATTTCTAATATTTTATCACTATTTGTTTGCCAAATCGTAAATTATTTGGCAAAACTGAATATTGGTTTTGATAGATAGTATACTGAATATTCATTGCATCTCTAGTAATAGCATAATCAATCTTCTTCAGCAGAAAACGAGTTGATTATATTTTCAATGAGCGTGTAAAAAATATATTGTAATTAACCCTATCTGTAGTCAACAGTTGACATAGGGTTGCTGTATTAACCCTCCAAGTGGCCAGCAAATTACCCAAATCGTAAAGGTTTTTTTCTTTGCAGGAGAGTTTATATTTTAGAATATCTACTATTTTTTTTAAGATAGCTGATAATATATCCATATCAAACAGATTATAAAAATATTGAAAAATGAAATATATTTATGAATTTAAAATTGGTGTGTATTATGGAAAAACTGGAAGAAAAATACGAGGTAGCCAATCAAACTGTTTTAAATGATAAAAAAGTTTTTTTTGTTATTCTATTTATCTTTCTCTTTTCATCAAGCTACTGTAAGAAATTGATTTTATGAATTCTATGTGTAGTTTTGCTGCATATGTATTGTTTATTAAAAAAAAATATTGTTAAACATAATTAGAAAAAAGTTATGTTTTTAAAAGGTTTCTGAATTTTGGATCTGGTCAAAGGAAGGTTCCTATCAATGAAATCTTGCAATACACTTTGGAGTTTGCAGAAAGCCGAAAGGTTTTTGAAGAAAACTTGTCCGAAGATGTTGAAATGGCATCTCCTGCTTCTGTTTCAAGGTATCATTTTAAGCATCTAACTTGAACTTGTATCCAATATTATTATATGCATAATGTAATTCTTGTTGCTTCGACGCATTCGAATATATTTGATTTTCAAACAAGAAGTTGGGATAAAGTTGGTTTAATGTATTTTTATGTATGCCTGAGCACTAACTTTTTTAATTAGGAATTAATTACCCACCTGAAATAAAACAAAAATATGCTATTCACGCATTCAATGATCCAGAAATATTAATCAATTTTTATAAATTTATCTTATTTGGATAATTATTTTTTGGGTTTTCGATGAGGAAAAGCAAACTCGGCAAGGAATAATTAGTTTCATTCTTAAAGAGAAAAATACAAATCCCCTTAGTTACTTCAAATTAACTTGTAAAAAAGTCTGATTATAATGATAAAGCTATATTAAGGATTTTTTTAAAAAAATTATCAATATATAATATTGTAATAATATATTGATATTAATAATTTTATGCTTATACAACACTTTGGCGATGGCACCAAAGAGTTTTAATCCCTTGAACTGGGGTGATAAGTGCCCCTTGTCCTGGTTGAAACTGCAGGGATGGGAATTCTGCGCCAGAGAGCGCCAAAAGTGGTATCCTGCGCCAACTTGCTACAAAACCACATTTATGTGCGATTCTGCGCCAATTTTGTTTTAAATCCTTGTTAAACACGTGCGCCAAGTCTTGGTGCCCGTTTGTCTGCCCAATAACTAAGTTAAGGCAACCTTAGAAAGAGGAAATGGGAGAAAATTTAAGCACATTTTCTAAAGTTAAATAGTATTTGTAGAAATGTAAGTTACGAATGGAGTATAAGCATGCTATACGTCAAGCAGAGAAATGCTTAAATGGAATAATTTCGCGTCATTAAAAAGGACTTTATTCCGGATGTTCAACTTTTTAGACAAGGGCATTTAATTGTCATAACACATTTCATCATTGGAATATCGGATCGTTTTTGTTTTTTTTGTGTACAATCGATGCTCAATCTTGAAAAACTGAGAATTTTAAAAGAATAGAGCATTAAAAGACACTTGATCATTGGAAAATTTCAGTTCGTTTGTTGTTTTATGAAAAATCGATGCTCAATCTAAAAAAAACAGATAATTTCACAAAAATTTAGCATCTTGAATATGTAGAAATATTTGCGATCGTCGTCAAACGGGGATGATATCATTCTGAAGTTGAGATGAATGATTATAACTATAATTACGTCGCATCTGCCGAATGCAACTTTTATTTGGCACTCTTTTGTTTTATATTTTCATTCATGGAAACCTTGAAAGTGTAGAAATTCGCTAAACGCGATCTGCTGCGATCTCCGTTGGAAGACTTTCAATCCTTTTGCATCCGATATACAAGTTCATTATATTTCACTGCTTCCTGTTTTATCATGATTTGTTTTGCACTACTTAACAAAATTACGTTAAATTTTCCGAAAATATAATTTAATTCACGAAATTGAAATTTAGGACTTGTAAAATTTTCAGTAATAAAAATGGATTTAAAAAAAAAAAAAAATCTTGTTTCTTCTTGTTTGGATGGAATTAAAATTCCAATTTAATCCTTTTTTGTTTAAATGTTCATATATTTTATTAAATTAATTATTTTTATTGGAAACTTTTCTTTCTAACAACCATCCAACTTAAAAAAAAAAAAAAAAAAAAAAATGGCTTTTATTTAGCTTTTTGAAAGTTTTTACATTTTTTATTAAACTAATTTTTAAGATAATAACTTAAGTGTAATTTTTAATGATTTAGATTAACATGCTTAAAATATAGCAAGGTATGTTTTCTATAAATTTATTACTATTTAATAAATCTAGTTTGGGTGGAAAAGTTAAGGAATTTTATATCCCTTAGACAGTGGTGACATTCTAAATTGGCTTTTTCATGCACAAGGTATGCGATATTGTAGTTCGTTAGTGTTTTGGTTTATTGTATAAACTGCATTTTACTAAAAAATTCAAAATTGAAATTTAAGTATATATTGTATAAATTGGTTAATTCTTAATTAAAAACTCTTTTGGTTAAATATTTTTATTTGCCTTTAAATGGTCCCATAAAGCTTAACAGTATAAAAAAGATGTAAATAGCAAAATACAGTTTTAGGGTTTTTATTTCTTTCTTCTTGAAAATATTATTTATTTACGAAATTGAGGTTTGTTATATTTTATGTAATAACAATGGACAATTTGAAAAAAGCTTTTTTTTTGTGGGATTTGCAATTCGTTTTGGCATTAATATTTGATTCAAATGTTTATATACTATTTAATAAATATTTTTGTGTTTAAACCACATCCCTATGCTTAACATGCTTAAAATAAGTAGTAACGTAGGTTTTCCATCAAATTATTACTCTTTAATTCTAAAGTTTGTGCGAAAAAATTATATAATTTTATTTCCCTTAGACAGTAACAACCTTCTTCATAGATTTCATGCACAATATATGCAAGATTGCAACACTGTTTTGGTTTTTATAAACCACAATTCAGTGGGGGAAAAATCAACATATGAAAATTAAGTATATATTGTAAAAAAAAATTGAAAATTCAATAATTCTTAATTAAAAACTAATTTTTGTTGAATATTTTGAACTGTCTTTAAAATGTCTCATTTATAGCCTCTACCGGTTTTGATTTATTGCATAAAAAAAATTGCATAAATAAGCAATAGAGACCTTCAGGGTTTTTACACCTTGGGTAGTGTACCACATCTGATTTAAAATCGCATGTTACAAATTTTAATTGCTACAATTATTGTTTAATATGCTAAAATTCACTACTACGTTTTATTGTTTAATATGCTAAAATTCACTGCTACGTTGTATTGCATTCTTGCTACAAATCTACAGTTTTCTGCTACAATTTGTCGCGTTTCTGCTCAAAAACTTAAATTTTGCTGCTCCAAAACACTACAATTTATTGCGTTCCTGCTACAAATATTCAGTTTTGCTGCTACAATTTGTCGTTTTTATGCTCCAAAACTTAAATTTTGCTGCTCCAAAAATTGCTCCAAACTGGTCTTTAGCACTTCCCATCCCTGAAACTGGCTCAAACTGACAATGACAAGTAGTACTTGTCATGGTACTTGGTATTTGTATGGCAGTTGATTATTTGTATCCCTTTAAAACATTTATTTTCTCTATATATTTGACGCATATCACATCAGCTGACCAAATTCTGAAATTAAATAGTCCTTTTTGGCAACACATATCAAATTAGCTTCTTCGTCAAGGGATTCATAAGCATTAAATTAATAGTACATGTTACTTGGTAAAGCTTTGTACACTTCAATGAAATGTTTTAATGTATGTTTTCTCTTTTTGTAAGATATATATACACTCTGTACATAATTGTTATTTTTTCATGTACTTTTAAGTCTATAAGTAGAATTTCTTGAATTTGATTTAAGATTACTTTGACATGTGAGACATATTGAACAGGGTATGCAATGTCCTTAATGTGATAGCATTTTCTAGTGTCTCAACTTCGATTATTTGGGACCTTTGTCACATAACTTTACTTAATGATGTTGTTGCTCATTAAATTTTAGCATGGGCGGAGAGTCTCCGTCTTCTAACTCATCCAACAAAGCAAACCCGATGGAAATTGGCAACACATCTAGAGCAGCAGTCCCTAATCTGACGAGTTCTGAGGAATTCAATCATATAAGTGAAGATGCAGTGCCTTCCCCGCACAATATATCAGAAATGGAGCTGAAAGTTCTTCAATCTTGTTTGAAAAGGTGGCGGAAAGAAACGGAATACAGTGTAAAAGGTAAGCTTATACCATTTTGTTATACCTGTAAGTTTGAATGGGGGAATGGAATAGCTTAGATGTGCAAGCTTGTATGTATATTACATACGGCTAATTTGTGTAGATTGTCTGTACAAAGTATGGATTTTAACTATTTTGTATATGTTTATGCGATTACCTTATAAAAATTATACTTATTTCAGTATATATATTTTTCAAAAATATACTATTTTACAGCTGAAAAGCCACTTAAAACCATGGAAATAAAGCAATCCTTCAAAAAATGTTTTTTATTTTGTTAAAATGCATATATAAAAGCAACAATTTTAGTAATTAAAACTATTTGTCTATTTCTTTGGTTACCATTAAAGAAAAGTTATTTTTTATATTTGACGGCGAATGAACAACATACTTTTGTGTAATAATGTTGTACAAATTTAATGTGAAAAAACAATTGTACACATATGCATTTTGAAATGTTGGAAAGTATTATATTGGTACGCTCCAAATTCAGGTTAATGAAATTAAAAAAAAGAAGTTTTATCTCTATCTGAAAAGTTTCTTTCGTACATAATATCAGTATGCAAAACTATAGCTGATATTTGAAGTCTTCGCAAAGACTTGAAATGTTGGACATGCATAGCTGTGATTGCTTTAAAATGTTAGTTATTAACAATAATAATTAATATTGCTTTTCTTTTGAAAACTTTATTGTGAATGTTAGTATCTTTTGTAATATTTACAAAAAATTATGTTTTAATATTTCTTTAACAAATAATGCCGTTATTTTGACAAAACATTAATTATAATTCAGACTACAAAAGTTGATAACTTTTTACGTAAGTAAAAAACAGGGAAAACCTGCAATTTACAGACAAAAAAACTGTTTTAAAAAAAATTCTGGATAAGTCGGGGATTTTTTCTAAAAATTTTAAGTTACTGTAACTGTTATATTCCTGTTATTGTCATTCACGTAAATTTCATTTTAACTATAAAATATAATTGTAAAAATGCCAAATTTATGATTTTGTATACTTTGCTAGGTAATTATTTGCAAAAACTACTACTATTAATATGTTAAATTATAAGGTTCGTACGGTTCTTAGTAGTTCTTTATTTTTGTTTAATGTTCGTAAGAGCCCTTAAAAAGTACTTAGAAACTCCTTAATTTTGTCCAAAGGTACTTAGAAACTTTCAAGTTGCCGAAGTCTCTTGGAAAGTCCTTAAAACAACTGGTCATTTAAATCATTTTACTAAGCCTCCATTAAAAATGTTTGATCTTAACGTGAATTAAACACAACTTTGTATCAGAGTAGAAAACCCATGGCTATGTTGCATTTGAAAGTTTTTAGCCGATTGCACCTATTTTCCTCTTTTATATTCATTTATTTAAATATTTTTTTACTATAAGTATCTTATTGCAAATTTTGAGCTCACATTTGATTACAAATGTATAGAAGTTTGTTAACATTATAAGTAAGATCCTTATAAATTTTTTAAGGTCCTTTAGAGACTCCTAACTTTTATAAATGCATACAAACTCTGAAATAATACATGCACTATTAATATGTGAAACAATAATTTAGATCTGCATGTAATTCTGGATTTGGAATTTTTTGAAATCCTTCTGAAAGTCATGAATAATTAGAGTTCCAATATTGTCATATAAAAAAACATCCAATGCTGTTTTTAAGCTTTTATATTTATGAGAATGTGAATCATGGATAATAAAGAAAAAAACATAACTAAAATGTAATGACTGCAAATAAAAGTGTTGCATTAAATCGTAATTTTAATAATGCTTAAAAGCACTAGCTCCAGAATAGTTCTTGATCGATAAACATAATGCTAGAAAAAAATAGTTAATTCAAATTCTATTGTAAATGTTGCATTTTTTTTCTTAGATCTGCAAGAGAGGATCAGTACTATTGAACACACCATAAGAGACATCTACAATGAGCCAACTTTACAACAGGTAGGGATTTTATACAAAAATTTACAATGTCAGTTGAGCCCTAAAAATGTCCTCTTCAGGTTTCTTAAGATATATGTAGTTTGAAATAAAACATCATAAACACCTTTTATGCACAGCAATTAATTTAAATCCTGGAAAAAGTATGTGGCTTTTTATAATGTAGAAATTTATTTTATAAAAACACTTTAAAATAATCCTTTTTTTTTTTTTTTGGTCTTATTTTAATTTTAAGAACTATACCAAGTATAAAAGAATGGAGATGTTCATAGAATATTTTCATCTGTAAATTTTTAATAGGTATCGGATATGACGTTCACCATTAGAAGTGTTCGTAATTATAAAATATACAACCATTATTTTGTTGTTTTAAGAAATCTTCAAGGCATGTTGCATAATCTTAAAATTGTTTTCTAATGAATAATTTTGTTTTAATAGAATCCCTATAGGCTGCATGCAGTGTTGGTGCATGAAGGTCAAGCAGCATCTGGTCATTACTGGGCCTATATATACTGTCCAACCCGCAGGCTGTGGTTGAAATTTAACGATGTGTCTGTCACTGACACGACTTGGAACGATGTCCAGAGGGACTCCATGGGAGGCCACCACTGTGCTTCGGCTTACTGTCTTCTGTACGTCAACGAATCGAGACCCGAATTATTTGAAGGTCAGTTGGATTCTAATATAATAAAAATCCTATCAAAAAACATATTTGTTGAAAAGGGGCCAAGTAATTAACAAAAAAAAGCCTACTCATTTAAAGTAGGGAGCAGAGCTGGATTTAGGGTTACTAGGGGGAGGTGGAGAGCGATTTCATACCTCAGTAATTTTGGTTTTTTGAAAAATATGTATTCTAGAATATATTTTTTGTAAATTTCCAATACTATGTTACAAAATGTCAATGGTTTCAAGGCATCTCAAAAGGCAATGACATTCTGGAATCTATGAAAACGGTAATAAAATATTGCACTCGTCTTTGTATTACCCTCAAATGGCTCTAAGCAAAATAAACGTTATTTTTTTTTTAAAAACCTTCAGAAGACGGTTGTTTTATTTTAACTTGAGATTCTGTTCAAAATATCGGCCACCCTGTAAAGGTTAACCATATAAAAGTATTATGGTGTATTTACATTGTACAAATCTGTTTTGAAAAATATAGTTTTTATCCATCAGAAAAAGATTAATATACTTTTTCATTAGAATTTAGATTAACATCCTTCCAAATAATTTTTTTCACAAAGTTGACTCATTTTTTTTTTTAAAGTGCTGTGGGCCCCTTATGTAGCAGCCTATTTAGCCTATGCCTAAATTTGGCTCTGGTTGAGTGTGCTAAAATATGGCCAAGTTTAATGAGACAATGAAGGTAACATATATAAATATCCTAGCAATAAAATTGAGTAAACCTAATACTACTCCATTTGACTGGATGTAATTTTTTTTTGCCTTCGCCATTATAATGCTTTATTCACTGCTTAACACGTTCACGCCGGCGCGGGCCCCCAGTGGCCCGCACTAGATTATCTCATCGGGCGGCGCGTACCACCGGTGATACGATTAATGATAACTTATTGATTTTTATCGTATACTTTGATAGGTTATTATTTGCAGGTACTTCATTTTTATGGGTCCCACCAGTAAACTTTTTTAAAAAATGACATTCTTTAATAAAAAAAAATAACATTATCATTATTTTGAGTATATGATACATATTTTTTTTATTTTTACTTTAGATGCAAGGGAAATAGAGATTGGACCAGAATTTTTATACACCCTACCAGAAGATCTGCAACAATACGTCGAAGAGGACAATGAAAATTTTAGGATAGAAACAGAAAATTGGGACTTGGAGCAGAGCCGCAAAAAGGACTCTTCCACCATGACTGTAGGAGATGGTGATTGCACAATTATTGGAGAGAAGAGATTAGGTGAGCAGTCAGTTTTAAATAAATAAATATATATATTGAATCTTACATATGCAAAATCTACAGTTGCAAGGTACCTTGGTTGCATAACGATTTTTAGGTGTCCTCTGATGCTCAATGGCAACAAAAAAAATATCCCCTTATTTATTTGGTAAATTTTTCAAGAGTTTTTTATTTAACTATTTTCTAAGAATCGGCTCATTGCATGCTTTAAATACATTTGCCATACACCTGATATCAGTGAAAATGCGACTTAAAAAGTCAGGAAATTCTCAGTAAGTAATTTATGCATTTATACTCTTAAGTAATTTATGCATTTAGCATGCAATGCTTTTGGGCTAATCAATGTTTTTTATATTGAATTTATCTGATATTTTGTGAAGTTTAATTTTAACATCTAATTTTATAGAAATCCTTTAAAAGAGGAAATTTCTTCTAAATAGACTGATAATTAAAATATATATATAGTAGTATCTGCATGAATTTCTTCTATATAGATTGCTAATTACAAAATATATTTTTAATTTGCTTTCATAGAAATAATCTATAAATTAAACTAATAAAGTTAGTTTTTTTACTTGTTAAAGTTTTTTTTTTTTTAAGTCCTTCACAGTATGAACACAGACTTCAACCAGAGAGAATTAAGAAGAAACTCTTTTCAATTCAGAAGTTCAGAACTTCGCAAGCCTCAGGTGGATAAGTTTGACTTTGACGTTGCTCCATGTGAAGACAATGTCAAAGGACTGTACTTTAGTACATTAAGTATGGAGCATGCTGTACTGTTAAAAAATCAAACCATCGACAGAGTGAAACTGTTTAAGGCAACACCTGGACAAAGTACGCAAGATGCTCTTAGCGAAGTAAGAACATGCTTACCATCATATTTCGTAATGTAATAAAAATTATTTAGGTTTTGCAGAACTAGTCTTGTGCTTTCATAAATTTAAACTTGAATGGATTTAAGAATTAAAAAAAAAAAAAAAAACATAATTATTATGTTGATTGAAGAAAAAATATTAGAATTGACCCCTAAATTCTACGCAGTTCAAATTAGCATGAAAAAGCAAAATATTTTTAAAGTTTATGTGAATTCCAATTCCAGTGACATAATTTGGATGCTAAAAGGATTTTTTTTTAAATTAAAGTAATATAGATTTTTTTCCTTCAATAATAACTGTTATTATAGTACCATAAGGGATTTTCTTTTTGCCAACTAAAATGTTTATTAAAGGCAAAAGTAATGTAACAAAATATGACATTCATAGAAAGTTCTTCATAAACCTAAAAATCGCAAAACATTTAAGGTGACAAAATTAGCAGAGTGGCAACATGACCTGGAAATTATGTAATTTTCATGGAATTTTTTAATTCTAGAAATGTCTGGGAAAATTGCAAACAATATCAAGGAAATTTTCACATTTGGATCACTAAAATGGCAATTATTATCGTCTATTCTGCGTAATTTATTTGTCAATATTTCCTTTTAGTTCTGAAAAAGAAAAGAAAAAAAGGCATGGCCAATTGTATTCACAGTTTCATTATTTATAGAAACATGGACCACTGCTAGAGGGAGAAACGAAAGCAAAGCATGTTCACTTTGAACTGTAAACAACTCCTATACGGCTAATGAAAATTCGATTAATTGGAAATTAGAATAGAAAATAGGAAACATAAAAATTACCTACAAAAGAAATAGTTTGAAAAAAAAAGCTTAAAATTACCAATTTCAGATAAAGAAATGAATACTCTGCGTGGTATTCAGAAGTGATAATTCTATTACTATTTCACTGCTTTTTGCATTATCTGCTTACAGAGAACATATTTCATTATTATTATGCCTGTCGCACTTGTATGATTTTGTGTTGTATACATATATATTTTTAAAAACTTCATTTATATTGCAATATATTTATTGTATTACCGTAGAGTGGATACTTTGTTTCTATACAAAGCATTTATTGCAACATTTCTTAATGCAACTGTAAACTCGGGAAAAAAATTGTGATACCATCATGGAAATCAGGGAACTTTTTTTTCCAGGATTTTGTTGCCACTCTTTAGGCATAATGCCTAGTTTGGCTGCAAAATGACAGGACAATGTCCTTTTAGTTGAAGCCAATATGGTTTTTTAATCATAGAGCTAGATTATATGGGTGATTCTACAAATACGGGAAAATTTGTGTTCCGTACTGATATTTTTTTTTGTTTTGGAAATTAAAAAAACTTTTTAATGTATATATTTACACTCCCTTAGCACTATTATTCTGACTTTTATCTATGAAAAAACTTCATATTTTATTCCATTAAAAAAACTTATTTTAATTAAATGTCATCCACATGCCTTGTCCCATACCTATAATTTGTGTTTTCCAAGTAATTTATCTAAAAAACCAAAAGTGATTTCCTGTTCATTTTTCTTTTTATTAATGAATATATATGTATGAATAATATTAAGCTAACAAAAGTCAAATTAAATAAAATTATTGCATTAAAAAAATAATTAAAAGTTTGTCCCAAGGAATATCAGTCATCCACATGGCTGAAACAAACGGAATTTTTTTCTCAAGGAAATTGAAACTTTTAAAGTGGCAAAAGTGCCTGAAAATAAACATGGCAGTTTGTGGCTTATGACTAAAAGTTGCATTTTGCTGTTTTTCAAAGATTTTTGTGATTTGCTCTAAGTTGTATTTCATTTTCAGGTAAGGGTTTTTAATCCTTGTCATTAACATGACTTGTAATAAGCAGGTAAAATGTAAATATAAATAAATTCTGGTTATGTATGGTGATAAACCTTGCAGTTGTAAGTACTTAACAGAAGTTAAGCCTACAAAGCTTCATATATGGCTTACTGAGAACATGCAAATTCTGGTTTTGTCATCCACATGCCCATTTTCTTAGTCATCCACATGTCCATTTTCTTAAACCCAATGGGTGGCAAAACAAAAATATAACAATTAAGCTCTGCTGATGTTTTATTCTAATTATGTACCCATTGAACAACTTTAGTAATTTTTTTCAGATTTTTAAAATTAATTTAATTTTTGGAAATTTATGTACTGTAAATATTCCCGTATTTGTAGAATCACCCATATAGCTTTTAGTTATTTATATACTATCAAGTAAATGGCCCATCAAATTAATAATAGGAATAACATAAATCAGCTAATGGTTGACTTGTAGTTATGTAGGTGTATGACTAAAGTTAACTTATCAACTTTTGTAATTTTAAGTTGAGGAATATTGCTTTTATTTAAGTTGCATGTGTATTTCTATTGACATATGACAAAACTTTCACAAAATAGGTTTTAATTTGAACTCATCTTGTGAATTAAATGTAAAGCTTTGTTCTCTCTTGACATTAGTCTCCTTTGAATACAGTGAACAACTTAATTTTGTTATGGTGCATAACTATAAACTTTTGCTTAACTTTTTTTGAAGTACCTTTATTGTTCCTGTGATAGCAACCACTGGCAAAGCTAGTTTTTTAGAAATACAGTTTTTACATAAAAATGTTTACTTAAAAATGTTTGCTTTTCTCATTCCATATACTATTTGCTTTTAAATTTCATTTATCTTTGTTTCCCTAGCTTATTATTAGAGAAACCAATTCCTTGAAGAGATTAGTAAGAATGCCTGGAGCTGATGACCGACTGCAACACATTGGAATTTATATAGTTATGAACTCTAATTCCTCTAGTATCTCAGATATATTTTTGAAATATGCAATATTGGAGCAGTTTTTGATTCCGGAATTAGATGAACTCCCAAGGTAAGCATTTTACATCTTATAACCCTCCAAACTGCCCAGGCCTATTCTAAACAGAATGGAGGACTGCCCAATTGCTATTTATCTACCAATCCACTTGATGAAGTTCGATATATTATTGATTTTGTTCTTGTCCGTGATAATATCTGTACACATTGTCATGCTCCGAGTTTCATTGGTACCCATTTTGATGAATTTATTACTGTTCCAATTTAAGAACTATTTTTCCTAAACGTTTAGCTCAAAATTGCTCTTGCAGCACTTGTTGTAGCAACTTCTCTTCCCAATTGAGGCTTTGGCATACTGAACATATTTTTCATTGTTTGGACACTTTTTATTAAACATAATTTCATTAAAAAATGTGTAAAGAAATTTATTTTTGCCAAAATATTAACATTTATTTTAGAAGAACGGGAAAACCATATTAAAGAAAACTATTTAACTACAAAAAATTACTTAAAAAAAAAATTAAGTAATACTTTGCTATGATTTATTTTAATTAGGAATTTTGGAGGTACACTAATTAATAGATACTTTATTTTTCATGCTATAAGTATGGACATTAAAAACACATGTGCAAGAATAGAATAAAATGCAAGCAATAAATCCCTAACTTAACTTTGAACTAGGTTAAACAAAATTATAAAATATTTCCTTAAGTTGTTAATAATTAGCTGAAAGTTGTTTATTAATTAGCTAAAAAGCTAAACCATTTATATAAATCAGCTTAAACTTCATGTTAATTGTAATTTGAAAACTCAATACTATTCTGAGTAATAAAGGAAAGCTATACTCGCCCACTTATCTTTAATTGAATGAGAAACGTTCTTGCAAGAAGACTTTTAATTTTCTACGTTAATTTAGTTTAATTGTTCAATTCTGATTATTAAAAGGATTTTACTTAGTTTATTAGATAATTTAAGTGTTTATTTAATATTCTTGAAAAATTATTAATAATATTCTGTAAATTTTTAATTTTAGTGGCTCAAGCATAAAAGACGCAGCTAAGCAAAAGCTTGAAACATTTCGGGGATCATTAAGTGAAGACCATTTTACAGTTTATAAAAGGTGGCATCAAGAGTACCAGAAGTTCCGAAAATTGGTTCAACATTTTGTGATTGGTGTTGAAAAGTACCACAATAAAAGGTTTTTATAATGCTTTTAATTTTAACAGATTTTATGATTTTCAATTTTTTTTTTTTTTTTTTTTTAGAATTAAAATTTGCTTATGATAATTAGCAATTGTATTTGTCAAATATATTGGGTAAATCAGTGTTCACTCTAGAAATAAAATGGGACAAGGCACTATTGGCAGGAAAAGGGCATCCTGTTTTTGAAAGGGCACTTCCAAAAAAAAGGTAGTGGTGACCGTGTTCATCCATTAACACATCGGACACGCTTCCGGAGGCATGGGTGCTTGATTCTTAGCATGAGCGTAGTAATTTGATCTGGGGGGAAGGAACCATCATATGCCAAAAATATCCGCTGTGTAGAGGAAATATCCATTGTGATCCAAACGTCCTCATGCCTATTCAGGTTGCAAAAAGTACCAACTCGCATATCATCCTCGTCATATAACCAAGGTTCAAAATTACGAGGCAATGTTCTCTGTCCTTTCTTTCTGTATATCCTATTTAAGTTGCGTTGGGTGCTAGCTGAGGATTTTGTACAAATCTGAAAAGGCTACTTCAATCCAATATTTGGTTATAAAATGCCTAATCTGGTAACCTAGCCCCAAACCATCTTCACTTTAAAAACTACACAGAAAACTTGTAATAGTAAACAAAAACCTTAGTATTTCATATGTGGGCACAGTCAACCAATAGGATGCCCCGTGCTTGAAA
Source organism: Troglohyphantes excavatus (assembly GCA_963932185.1). Classification (NCBI taxonomy): domain Eukaryota; kingdom Metazoa; phylum Arthropoda; class Arachnida; order Araneae; family Linyphiidae; genus Troglohyphantes; species Troglohyphantes excavatus. The sequence goes on from OZ010673.1 coordinate 21,826,781, forward strand.
TTACTGGGAATTCATCGCAATTGTGCAACTTGCGTAGTTAAAAAAAGTTTGTTTTTATACACGTATAATTAATTTAATTCCGATTTATGCAAAGAATGTTTAAATTGATGATGTATTTTTTAAAGACAGCTAGGGAAGCAAGGACACTTGTGCTTGACTGAAAAGCTCAAGAGGGGTGGAATTTTTCAAAAGGCTGTGGCATTGTTGAGTAAAGGGCATGAGGGTGTTTACGGGATTTTAAAAGGGCGGGCTGCCCTTCAAAAAAATTACTAGAGTGAACACTGAGTAAATTAAAAGCTTAAATAATATAAATTAATCTTGATTTGCTTTAATATTAATTTTTTTTAATTGTTTTAATTACTTTATTTGATTGTTTCAAACATCAATTGGCAACCATAAAACTTATGAACAAAACATCCCTTTTAGTTTTTTATGTATGATCCTTGATTTGTTTAGGTTTGATCCTTTTTAGTTTCGTTGCAATTTCAGCTTTAAATCAACCCGGTAATATCATGCAATTGAAAACGCAGTTATTTAAAAAAAAAATTCCGATTGTATTACTTTGTTTAAAATATTGTTGGTGGAACAGTGACTGTTTGAAGAATTGCTCTTGGCATATTTTAATATAAGACATAAATTGTGATAATAGTAATTAGTTTTCCCAATGTACCCATATGTACCTTTTTAGCAATCTATGAGCTGTTTCATTAAAATTAGGTTTTCTAATTTATATTCTTCTACTGATTCTTTGCAATGCTGGATCATCCTGTTTTTCTATAAATAAAATTACTTAAGTTGTTTTTGTGAAATGTGCATCAAAATATATTTTTTTTTTTTAGCTTACTAATAAAATTTGTCTTTCAAATAAAGGGCCTAGAAATCTGGCACTATGAGCACTCCCTGTTTTTATGCATAAGGCAGTTAGAAACAACAACTTAGTTTTTTTTGTACAGTTAAAAAACATGTTTGTAAAACGTATTCCAAATAAGAAACATATTAAAAGATATATATTTGCCCCAAGCTATGATGATGCTCTGAAGATGTTCATCAATTGCAGTCACTTGAACGCAGAACTCTTGGATCTGCCCGGGAAAAAAAGAGGTCTTGACCGCAAACTTATTGAGCATTACAGAAGAGTGAGCACATTGGTGAGGTTTTCTCATTTTTGTCTAAACAATTGTAGTTATCCTTTGATATTTTTTTAAAGCACAGTGAGCAGTTTTAAATAAATCATTAGGTGTGCAAATTATATCACCCACAATGACCATTCTTTATTTTTAATTTGTTTGTCGTTTGATTATGAGAGATATTTCAATTTTGATAGAACATGCCAATCAGTTTTACCCCCCCCCCCCCCCTCAAACCCTTAAATTTGAAAAATACTCTGAATTGAAGTATTTTTATGAATTTAAAGTATGTTTATATTACTGGGGAAAAACTGAAGATCCATTGGGTGCGATATGTCCATGAGCATCAGGGGGTTAAACTTTTTTTTAAAATTATATTTACTTTGCACTTTATACTGATATATATTGACTAGTTTTGCAAGCAGGTTTACTAATTTGGATAATTGGTAACATGATTCATTACTTTAAAAAAAAAACTGATTAAAATAACACTTAAACAGTGAACAATATTATAGTACACACCTTCAAAGTAAATACCAATATCTTGAAGTGTAAGATATAATGCATGTTTATTAAAATGCAAAATTTTTATTAGTAGGGCTTAATGACATAAGTCTACTAAATTTTTTTTTTTTTTTTCAAGACATGATTTTAGTTAAGTATTTCATTAAATTTCCATCCAAATTTCAATATTCTGTGAAATAGGGAATGCCCAGGAATTCCTTTATATATTTTAGGGCAATACATCCTGTCAAATTATTTCATTATCATTGATGTTTTTTTTTGTTTTTTTTTATGAAATTTTAAATTTGTAAAACTGTTAATTTCTTGATTTTCTAAACTTTGCGAAAATATTATTTACAAGCACTTCATTTTCATAAGCTTTAACATTAATGTGAAAAAATCAGTTTACTTTTGCATTTATTCTCAGTCTGGAATTTATAAAGTCAGATGATTTTTAGCTTTATATTGAGTGACAGCCTTATATTAATTTTTATACATTTATTTTATATCAATTAATATTTTTGAATGTTCAAGATACAGTACTCTGTATCTGATTTGTATTCGAAATGTTTAATTTCATTTTATGTTTAGAAACTAAATGAGACGATTGCTGATCATTTCGAAGTATACGACGCAAAGAGTGCACTGGAGGCCTTAACCACTGCTTACGAATACATTCTTCCCAGCATGGAGTTCTTGACGAAGATCGATGCCACCGAGTCGGACAACGAAGCAGCAGAAATAATTAGGAACCGTTGGTGCTCTATGTTGGGCTCTGACTTAGCAAGTAAGCAAAGTATGAGATCGTTTTTAATAATCTAAAATCTAATTAAGAGTCTTTGTGGCCTGGTTTTCAAGTCTATTCTTCAGTTCTTTATGATTTAGGGTAATTATTTGTATATATTTTTTCTTTTTGAGTGGTTTGATTATTAATTTTAGATCTTTATTACTAACACTTAGTTTATCTTTGGTCTCTAATATGTTTCCTTTCATTATGTCATTAATTTCACTTTCTGCATGATTTGTAGTATTTTAATGCTATTAGATTTATTTACATATAAATGAGGTTTTACTTTTGGGGGGAAATGAGATTCCACCGTCTTGTGTTTTAATACAAAGCTGTATTTTCATTCTATCAATATACATATTCGTAGACATACAATCTTATGTATGTCTATGAGACCCCATGCAACCAACCTGTTTTCTGCACAATCACTCAGAGTGGACTATCATTGTTCTTTCCTTGTATCCTTTATATATTAGGGTTAAGAAATGTGTGATTTTCAAGATTTCGATATTTATTTGTTCAATTGCTTTAAAATTTATAAAAAAATAACTGAAAATTACAGATCACAGAATCTGTTTTATTTTGAGTTTTGCTGTGAGCTCAAAAGTTGTTGTGAGCGTATAAAAGCACATAACATTATTTGCTGTCATATTCAAGTTCTTATTTCGAGCCCTGCTGCATATGTTTGTCAGGTTTGAGACTACTTTACATAATATATTTTGATAGCTAAAAATTGCTTTATGTGAATTTTACTAAATTTAACTTTTCTATAAATTAAAAAGTAGGGATGAATTGGATATCCTGCCTATCCGGCTGCTTTTTAACTATCCGATATCCGGAAGTAAAGTGCCGGATATCCGATTTTCCATGCCGTATATCCGGATGAAAAAAACATCGACGATTTTATTTTGTGGCGATCAATTTTCTTTGTTCTTGTTTTAAGTATTTTCCCGAAAATTCTACCAATGTATTCACAGTATGCAGATTCTCCCTTTAACCAAAAAAGACTTTAAAAAAACCATTTTTTTTTCAAATTTTTAACTTTAAAATTATATTTTTAACGAATTGTTATGGTGGAGGGTCATCACATCTCACAACTAATATAAAGTTAAATTAAAACATCATGTTACCAACATTAAGCAAACTTGAGTTTTTATGTTTTGAATGAAAGGCATATGGTAAAATTACAATTATTCAGAAATTAAGTGTAAAATGTACAAAACATACGACCATTGCTAGCAGCACTCTAGAATAACCCTTTGTAAATAAAAAAGTTTTTTGAATGTTTATTCAATTTTAGTATCACTTTAAAGATAAGAAATTGGGAAATATTACAGAATTAAAAAATACTTTTAAAATTTTGACCGATTTCCGTTTTTTTCTAGTGTGTATGAGAAGTTATTTTCATAAAAAAAAAACTGCCGGATATCCGGCAAAAGCCAGTTCGGATATCCGATATCCGGTTTGTAATGTGCGCCGGGTATCCGGTATCCGGCAAAACCACTATCCGGTTCATCCCTATTAAAAAGTGAGTTTATAGCCCTGACATGTAAAATTAATTTTTGTTAAAAATAAATATTCTTAAACAGAATTGTGTAGAAAAGACACTTTAGCTAGAAATAAAATATACAAACTTAAATGTTTTATATGGACCCAATACAGGGTAGGGTTGCTGTGCACCTGAAAAACTGCAATTATCATAAAGAAAATATTCTTAATCATATGAATGTGCCCATATTTTTCTAATCATATTAATATAATATTGCAAATGATGCACTTTTCCTTTAGTTATGAAATTATAACTTTTATTACTCTTCTCCCCACCCTACACTGTCTTGGTTATTATTTACAGGCACTTGATTAACATGTGAAAACAAAAACAGTTGGTTATTCATGTAGTTCTCAATCCGCATTTTTTTTTTATCTGGAAAAGTCGGGAAATTTGATCTTAATATTGCAAGGCAACCTTGTTAATAGCTTCATTTGCTGTTGTTATGAACATGAAATAGCTTTATCTACGTATTTAAATTTTATATAAACTTAAAATATTTCTTCAACCCCCATACAGGTCCAAAACAAGAGCGTCTTCAAGACTTCTTAAGTAAACTCATCGACCCTGCTGACGATCTTCCAAAGATTCGGCCAACTTTTCCTGCCTTCATTACTCGAATTTCCAACCTGGATGAAAGGTACCGCGCCGCCCTCACGACATCCAGTCAGTCCGGAGAGCTAGAGGCAGCTCAGCTGGCAAAGTGACCGCGTTTGGTGTCAAAAAATGTGACTGAAAGGTATAGTTTGGAGGACCTCTGTTACCCCCTGCTTTAAAACTCAAAAAGGACGGCTTCTCCCTTGAAAAGCACCAGGCTTTATATGAAAATTTTATAGAAAATATTGTGATACATGGTGACTGTCGCCAAGTGTTTGTTGAAGATTCAATTTTTATCAATGCAAAGATGGACTTGGTTTGTACAAATTATTTTCTTTACTAAGTCACAGCTGTGCAGGAGTATCTCGTGGAGCGGAGGTGCCCAAGCTTTTTAACTGTGATTGATTTTTGTTTGAGTATTGTGATATAAAGATGCCGTACCAATACTTTTCTTTTCTTGGCATTGCAAAATCCGTTTTATAATGGAACTGGGACTGTGCTTTGTGACTATGAACCGTTTTAGATGACATGTGACTTGGGATTATAGTTTTGAATTGGTGCTATGTGCTTTTATTTTCCCTAACAAATTAACTCACTCAGGCCCGTCGCCCCGTCGCATCGGTAGGGTACCGCAGGACACTCAGAACATACACTGCATTGGAACATGCATGCAACAAATATCTATGCTTTTAGGAGAACTGTTTTCCTAACGCATAAAAATTGCTGATATTTTTATTTTTAGCACTATTGAATTGGGAATTTCGGCTCTTATTAAGTTGCGAATTTTCTTAAGACTTTGACTGCCACACTAGTTAAATACAACTCACAGTACATTGGGCTTAGGCACCACATAGCTTGCATAACTCTGGCAGATACGGTTTTGAAGCATAAAAAAGTAGTGTGGCCCCACATCCCCACTTTTTGATGCAGTGGTTAATGTGTTAAATTCATGAAAAATACCTCATTTTTTTAAATATTTTTCTAATCTAATGGTTTGAGGTAAAATTTAAAATACATTTATTTAACCTTTGCTAAGATTTGTTTAAATATAAACAAAACATGTGCAAAATTATTTAAACTTGGAAAAAATCGCTTGAACTTTGATTGGTTAAATAATTAATTCTTAATGTTTTTTAATCAAAAAGTGTTTTGTTTGGTTTATTATTGTGGAAGATCACCATGTGATTAAATTGTTTATTTTCTTAAAAGTTACTCTAATTGGACACAAAAGTAATTAAGGTAAATTCGCATGCTATGTTTTATCTTCAAACAAGTGCAAAGGTTCAAGTACTTTTAAGTATTCTTTCTTTGGTTAATTAAATATAAAACTGTTAATAAAGTTATAAATCTTTTTAGAGAAGGATCCTTTATTATATCAGGTGCTGATTTTCAATGACTCCAAAGAAATTTAAATCATTAAGATACTTAGTGGTTTTTTTTATTATTATTATTTGATAACTTAATCTTGGAATAAATTTTTATGTGACATTGAAATCATAAATTTTTATTTTGCCTTATAAAACTTCCAACTTAAATCAAGATTTGTTGGTACATTTTTTATTTTTACTCTTGCTCTTTTTTTGTTAGCTGAAAACATTTTTTTTAAAGAAGGTTTTAATTTAATTTTTTAATACTTATTTCACATTTTGCAATTAGTTGGTTTTGTAGTAATTATAAAATAATAGTTCTTCAAATTTACTTATTTGCATTTGACTGGGTTTCCAACAGGTTTTTCGATATGCATACTCAATGTGAATTAATACTGAGTCATAAACAATATTATATATTTTAACTCCAGAACGTTTTTTTCAATTAACGAACTAAGTAAATTGCACTTGGCTTTCGATACTGAATAAAAAAACACGACTATTCTACCTAGTCACATTGCTATCTATACCTCAAAAGTTCTGAATGCTGCTATTTTTTAAAATAAAAGTTTTGGTGCATCACTTGATTTTTAATATCTTTCTCCTACTGTTGTGGACAAGCATTTCGATTTGTCGTAAAGGAAACTTCTGTGTAAGGAAAAGTAGCAGAATGCTTCTTTATGTAAAAAAAAAGACAATATCTGTAAATAACATTTATAAAAATAAATAAATTTTAAATTTTCATGTATTTTTTGTTTGTCATTTTATTCATTGTTTTAAATATTTCTACTCGCATTGTGTTGCTTATAGAAGATCTTAAAAAAAATTTTTAGTTCAACCCACTAAAATAATATTTTTTTTATAGTTCAGATAATTTTTTTCCAGAGAAATTTAATTCTAATTAAGGAATGTAGTTACATACAACTGGATTTGATTAAATTTAATATAACAATTTGTAATAAACATATTAAAAGCACACTTATTTAATTTTGTTGGATGCTAAATATTACTTTCATTTTGATTTTGTAATCCTAAGATGATATGCTGTTCCAGTGTTCACTCAAGAAATAAAAAAGGGCAGGGCGCTGTAAGCAGTAAAAGGGCACCCAGTTTTTGAAAAGGCACTTCTTATTTTTAAAAGGGCACTTTAAAAAATGTTTGATGTGGGCGTGGCCACACATTAACACATCGAACCCGTGACCAATAAAAAGAAAGTTCCGATTTATTGGTTGATGTTCCGCTAGAGCTGCATATTGGGCTATTGTTGACAGTTCGGGGCCTATCTCGAAGGAAAGACCTGTACAAAAATGATGTCCCTTTATGTAGATATTGCTTAAAATCCAAAATTTGACATTTAAAAATTAATGTTTTCCCTAACAACCAAATCTGTAAGTAGACCTAATCAGACCCCTTACAAAACTGATAAAAAGGCTACTTAAATCCAAAGTTTGGTAATAAAGTGCCTAGTCTTGCAACTTCGCCCCACTTCTCTTTAAAAAAAATGCAGAAAAAAAAACTTAGCATTTCATATGCGGACACAGGCAACCAATAGGATTCGAGGAATGCCCCGTGTTCAAAATTACCGCGTTATCATCGAGATTTCACAACAGGTGTAGTTAAAAATAGGTGTCTACGATAATAAAAATAATTAATAATTTTTTTTTAATCGATGCCTTTTTTTAAAGACAGAGAAGGAAGGACGCTTGTGCTTGACTGAAAAGGGCAAAAGGGGCGGAATTTTTTCAAAAGAGGGCGGCATTTGTGAAAAAGGGGCATGAGGGCGCTATCGAGATGAAAAAAGGGCGGGCCGCCCTTCAAAAAACGCCTAGAGTGAACACTGTGCTGTTCTGTTACTTATATTTTACTATATTATAAGTTGGTAGTTAATATTAACCTTTAATTTTACACACTGGGTCTGAACTACAAGTGTATTTTAACTTTATATATTTGTTAGATTGTTTTATTAAACAAAATAATTATTTACAATTCGATACTTATATATTTCGCTATAAAGCCACTTCTGAACTGAAAATAAAATTGTTTTCATAACATTTGATCTTCTTGAACAATTCTAACCTCAATTTTAATAGAACTAATAAAAAAAAAATATTATTTAGGTTCAGGAAGTTCTAAGGTACACTTTAAAAGAATTAACTGCCTTCTTGTTTTAGCTGTAATTTGCATATACACTATAAAGTGGGTTTTAATTGTATGTCTTAAAATGAAATACAAAGTCCACATCGAAAAGAACAGTAAAGTATACTTTTTATTTCTGCTTTCTGAGCAATATATATACTGGTATTGACATTTTGCAACAAAACATTTTTACATTGAATGCAACATGGTGGAGCACGTCTGACAACAATAAAGTGCTTTCTAAGAATGAGACCTCATGGGACATATTTACAAAATGCAAGAGCTACTCTTCAACAAGAACTAGATGAACTCCATATAAAAATATCAGTAGTTAGTTTTTATTACAGTGTAGTGTGTATCAGTTACTTTGTAAAGTTACTTTAAACAATCTTTACGAACTACAATTAAAATTAGAATACTTAATTGGATTAGATTTAGAAACTATAAAACACTAAGAAAAGCAGAATAAAAAAAATGAATTATCACAAAGTACCAGTGAAAGTGAATTTCACTATGTGAGATTACAATTTTGCTCAGACTTTACAAACAAAATTGAGCGCTTAAACATAACTAAAAATCCATCGTACATAATACCAAAAGTATAAATACTAAAATCTAGTTTTATTTTCTAAACTATTTTGTACATATCGATTGACTAAGCAGTTTATTTACAGTATTAAAACACTTTTTACATTAAACTCCTTTACCATTAACTATAAAAAACTGCTGCGACTAAATTCCACAGCTATCCAAGTTTTCAACCAAAAAATTTGAAGACTTCATTTTTTTTCCGTACAAATCCACTTCATGAAATGCCAATACAATTCACTTTAACACAATCTAAAAATTTAATTTTACACACGTTCAGGTCAGATAGAATCCTTTAACAAATCCATATCTTTATGCGACTAATTGTACATATATACATGTGGATTTCATATTTACACAACAGTTAAGAATAAACTTTTCTTTCTCTAAAACTTTGTAAAAAGATAAAACTGCTCATAAAATTACTACAAGTAGTATTTTTAACAAAATTAAAAGTTTTTTTTTCGCATTACATATATATAACTAGTAGGTTGACCATTATATTTGAAACCTTTTCATACATAAATACATTTTATGTACACATTTTTCAGAATATACTGAACATCAGCAAATTCTATTGCAAAGCATACAAACTTCAATTTTGAATTAATTAATTTCTGGCAGACTTAAGTAGAATAATTGCACACTTTATTATTGGCTACGATATTTTATAAACTGATTTAAATTAAGTGCAGAGGGATGTTTTTTGATTTTAATAATTTTCTCTTTTAAAGAAAAAAAATAGTTCACATAATAAATTTACAATTTAGGCATTTAAAAAAAAATTATTAACACATTGTTAACCAGGGCCCTGCAAAATCTGGTAAAACATACAAGATCGCTCAATGCCCATTATCCATTTGTTCTTATGAAACTTTTAATCAACAAGATAATTGGTAAATTATTTTTACATACAAAATAAAAAGTGTAAGTACAAATTGATCTATAATCATTTGGTTAAAACGTTTTTATTGCATACTTATCAAACTACCACACCTGACCACATATTTGTATTGATTAAAAGCTACAGAATAACCAAACTATAGAATAACCGTTCATCAATAAACACTATGCATGTTTGAAAATGGCATTCAGTGTTAGATGGATTTCCTATTTTTAATCAGATTATACATCATCTTTTATAAATCAGATTAAATGATTATTAATATATAAATAATTTATAAATGTTAATTAAACATGTTATTATGAAATTTTTGAATAATTTAGTTATATTATAGTAAAGTAATAGCACTGAAAAACAATTGAGAGTATTTGTTTTAATGAAATACCAACTAATTTTAGTTCTCTAGAGAAATTTCCCATAGCGTTTTAATTTGGGGTAAAATATTATTAATTTTTATAGCTACAAGGCTTTTCGAAATCTAGAAAATTTGACGACTTTAAAATAATAATATTTCAGTTTATTTAAAAAGTTTAACTAGCAAGAATACTTACCAAATCCAGTTGGTAACTGACACTGATAAATATGTTTATAAAATGTACAATTGCTTAATCAGTTTTGACAATAGTACAAAAGATCTAAAAATCTTACATTCTATGCACAATCAATACAAATTAGAAGGCATGCTACAGTCTGGTACTCTTTCGTGTTTTTGGAACAAAACTTTTTAATTCCTAAAAAGTAGTTCACATCAATTCAAACAAAATACATACACACAGATGCTGGCACAGAAACTGTGTATTTTAAAAAGTAATATATTTTTGTATAATTATGTAATATACATTATTACTTTTAATACAAGCTTGTTTTAAAAACAAAATTAAAGTCAAATTAAATAACAACTTAAATGCTGATTTCCGTACAAAAAATCTTGTTCTCATTTAAAAAGTCCATAGCAACATGGATCATAAAGTCTATAACAGATTTGTCTTTGACTAGCTTCTGTATTCTATCAACACAATGCTTACATATATTTTATTGTCTTGGAATTAGTTATGTGCAAATAAGTAGTTTATTTCCAAAAGAGTATAAGTCATTTCTTTGTATTTATTTTTTCGTTCATTACCTATATTATATTGCTAATAACAAGTGTTTAAAAATCTCAGTTGCATATATTCAGGAAAGGAGTTCAATGGTCAAAATAAATAATTAACAACTTTTGTTTTAAAAATAAGAAAGATTTGTGTCTTACACGTGCATCGTGCAATTTGACAAGTCAAAAATAAATTAAGTTCCAAATTATCAGCCAAGAAAATCTGAATAGTATAAATATATAATGTTCATAAATTTGTCAATTTCACCACTAGTCTTCAATTGAAGGGTCATATATGCTAATTATTATATCTCCTCAACCCCCCCCCCCCCCCATATACATATAACTTATTATAAAACTTTGCCTAAGATATACATATACAATTTGCTCTTAAAGTAAGTACAGCCTGAAGTTATTGCAGAAATATACTTTTTTCAATTTTTAAACAGGGATTATACCAGCTGCACAATTTCTTGCACACAAGTTTTGAAATGTAGTCGAGATATACACCTCCTCCTTCCCCCTCAAAATCTAGTTATTATGATGTTCCCAAAGTACCTACCATTCTCTAACTAACGATGATCTTTTCAAGGTTACCCAAAAGTATTCAGTAGGGACCAGCCCCGCCAATTTTCGGGTCTTCAAACAAATATTGAAACTATGACTTATAAAAAAATTTCCAGGTGGATTTAGAGGTTTCTGGTCTAGAACATTATTTAGGATAAGAAATAGTAGAACATTTAACTTACTTTTTTAATCAAAAGACATTTTAAATAATTAGTTTGAAGAACCGTGAGAACTCAATAGGTAATTAGTGAAGAATCCCCATTATTTTGAAGCCTATACATATGTTTCCTCATGTTGTTAAAAGTAATTTTGTTCTTTCGAGTAAAAAGAGGTAGGTTTTACAGACTCACTTAATTGCCAAAAGCTCATTTAAGAGTTGTTTTTTTGGTCCATCATCAGTAGAATAAATAGATATTTTGGGACAATGGATTGTTTGATTAGAGTACCAATTCCTGTTCAACCATCAAGCAAAAGCAAGGCCAGCACAATCATTAAAATACTAGGGTTTCAGAAATTGTCGCTTGACTTCGCAATAACAAAAAAGAAATTCCTCCCAAGCATCCCCGATTCCTAAAATAACTAAATTTTTATAAGATCCATGGATCTTTCAGATATAATCCTAGCACACGCAGTTCTCTCTGCTGTGAATCTAGTTGGTACAGAGTAATGTATATCCATCTACATAGAAACTACCCTTTCAAGGAAGAGTGGGGAGTGACCTACAATCTTTTGGAAATAAGCTCATTGAATGGAGTAGATTGTCAACTCTGCTCACTAGAACTCCCGGAACCTTCCGACCTCCCCTCCTGGAGGGGATAAGAATTCTTCATTCCGTCGCTTGGCCTCAGTTTGGAGGCGGCCCCTACAGGACCAGGTGCTAAGAACTGCTGCGACCAGATGTTGTTCGGTGCATCTGGCCGAGTGTTTGTTGGGACGGTGGTGATGCCGCAGTTTCCCCCTGCTGTGGTTGGAGTGGTGGGGGGTTGCGGGGTCCCCACGTTTTGGGCCATCAGTTTCTGGCGCACCTCACGGATTTTGAGTTGGAGAGTGTTTTTGGTGGGGAAGGCTTCTTGGTGAACGTGTTGAAACTGGGCAGTTGCTTGTGCTGAAAGATAAGAAAACTGCTTCTGAAAACAAATTCATAAATATATGGAAACAATAAATCATCATTCAAAGATTTTATATAGTTTACTGCAAGTTATTTATACCTGAATAGATTAAACAAATATAAAATCTTTGATTTAGTAAATATGTCAAGGACAATACCTGAGCTGGTTACCTACAGTCCACAACAGATTTAACATATACCAGTCTGAAGTCTAGGAATGAAACTGGCAATCTACTGATTACGAGTTTGCTCCATTTTCAGTCAAGATTTGAACTACAATATTCCGATTATGAGTCTAGTTTGCTACCATCTCTGTTATAGCAGGACCAAATTTTGGTTGGTTAAATTAATGTTTCAATAGTTACACAAAGCGCTATTAGCAGCAGTTGGGGGATCATATTGGGGAAGACCCAGAAACACTGCCTTGCAAATTTTGACCATGGTCAAATGATGAGGAAAAGACATAAGCATCTATCCACTCTCTTAAGACCTACTTCATGTCACACTAAACAAGATTTGTATAACGATATATTTAACATGCACCAGCCTCAACTACACAGCAATGTTTGATTGGATGATGAGGTTTTAACTTGTAATCCTTCAATTCTGAGCTCTACTCTCTTCTACCAACCCCATAAGTGTCCCATAAATATGTAGAAAAATTGACAAATAAATCTCTATTCATACTCACATTATACTACAAAAGAAAATGTACATAAATTTTAAAAGCCTTTGAGTAAAATTGATTGAAAGGAATTTTAAAAACATAATGATATGCTGTTGTTAAATATTTTTTTTCAAAATGGTCGGTAACCGGTACTTCACCATATTTGAGAATTTATTAAATAAGAAAAACAGAAAAAGAAATAGTGAAAAAAAATTAAAAATTACCGTATATACTCGCGTATAAGCCGAGAAATTTAAGTCAAAATTTTCATCAAAAAGTAGGGTGGTCGGCTTATACGCGGGTCATTAAAATTTCTAATATAATTTGCCAAAAATGGGAAAAGGAGAGAAGTTGAAATTAGCGGATTCTTCTGAAATCGCGCTGACACATTTCCGAGATCGAGAATGTGCGTCACGTGATAACTGGAGACCGTTCTACGCATCGCGGCGTAATCGTAACGCAAAATTTAACTACTCACATAAATAATCAGTTTAACTTAATAAAAAGTATATATTTTGATAAATATTTAATTGGTTTGAAAGACACCAGAACATCGCGAGTGGTACATACTTTTAAGCCGGATGAATCGTCACGAACTTCGAGGAAGGCCGTTTCTCCAGCCACTTTCTTTAAACTTTTAATTTCTAGGCTTAAATGTTTATTTTTCTAATTAAAATTTCACTAATTTGTCGAGGATTTGCCGATTTTAATCGGAATTTTTCATGTACGAAAATACAACTCGGCTTATACGCGAGTTTCCGATTTTGGACGCTTATTTCTTATATGCGAGTATATACGGTACATAGAAAGTTTAAAACAATTTAATTACCTGTTGGAAATAGTCCAACATCTTTTAGTAATTGCATTACTAAGCTACGTCTTTGGTCCAAAATTCGTCGCTGCGATGACATACCCTTATCACCGTCGGAAGGTGTCTTGGGAGTTCTCGGAGAAAGCGCAATGGAACATTCAGATTCCACAAAATCTATTTGAAAAAATTTATAAATTTAAATTACTTTTATATAATTTGTGTAAAAATTAAATTAAGTAAACAAAAATATTTTTACCTTCTAGACTAAAATTGGGCCCGAAAAACTTATTTCCTTCAAAGACAGCTGCACTTTTTGGTGTCTTTGGTGTGCCTGCTTCAGAGCTACTGGACTGACCTTTCAGCTTACATGGGCTCTTTACAGATTCCACTTCATCTTGTTCTTGAGTAGCTAATATACAATATGTTGAAAATGAGCGACACAACTTTAGCAATAAAATATTTATATTCCAATTTGCTTTTTTAAGGAAGAAGCACAAATGAAGCAATTATGTTATATATTATATGTATTCTCAAAATAAATTTTACAACTACATTACAAAAGTTTTTAAAAAAAACTTTAAATAAAGAATTTAGTTAGTCATTTCTACTGCAATGTAACACAAATGATAAGCATACTAGACAATTATCGCCAATCAGAAATATCAATACTTAGTAATTTATTAGAAACATAGCATGTCTTTAGTTTGGTTACACAATTTTTGTTGCATTTTTTACAAGACAATAAAATAAACACCCTTGTGTGACATAACAACCAAAAACAATCAAAGTTTTTTGACTGACTACAATACAAATGTACAGTTTATAATGAATTCAAATTCATACCAAAATACATGTTAAATAATATTTCATAGTTTGAAAATTCTATTTTATGTTTATTTAACCGTATGTCCCCATCTTTTAGATGAACTTTTAATACTAAAGTATTTCTGAAAATATACAATGGAAATCAATGTGGAATGGCTTAGTTGCTAAAAAAATTAGACAAAATTGAATTAAATGCTTTCACCTATATTTTTCATTTCATACAACTATTTTAAGTACAACTATATATTCTAAAATAGATTTCTTTTAATTGGGTGGGGCTGTGTCAGAGTTTGGTTCGGATAGTTTTTACCGAAAACATTTCAGCAGAATTTTTTCGAAAACAGAAGGAAGATAAATAAGCAATTCCATATGACACCGCAGGGCCATACCTTGTACATGTTCCACTTAATTTCCATATTTTAGATGCATCTGCACCAAATGTTATATTAAACAAGAAATATTTGGGCCAGTTTTGCTATTTGCTACAGAGTGATAGAGTAGGAATCGAACAAGATCCCTAAATAAAAGCATGACATGTTATTGTATCTTGATACCCACATATGACTAATTTGAACCTTTAGAAGGCGGATGTTTGATTTTAACATGGGATTCTGGCCAAAATATTAGCCACCCCGCCCTGTAAAAAAATAGGCATAATGCCTAATCACATAAAAAAAAATTATAGCATGTCCTCATCACATTTTTTTAAAGCATGTCTTCAAATACTTTGAACACCTTTCATACTACCTTCGCCATTTATAAAAAATATTATACAAGTTGGTTATTTTTTGAACAAATTGTATAAATTATATTCAGGGTGTCCTGTTTTCTACTGCACAAAGATTGGATATTTTGCCTTATATTTTAATAAAACACAAATACTCTGTACATTAAGACAATATTTGTTACTCACTGGATAGCCTCCTCTTTTTCCTGTAGCTATTAACAAATGTTCGGGGAGAGTTGGGCAGGGAAGCTGCAGCGGCTGATGGAGATTCCTCAGGGTTAAACTGTGGTAAAGATGCAAAACGAGCCTCAAAATCTACTTGCTCAAGAACCCTAGAATATACAATTAAATATTTTTTTAATTAAAAAAAAAAAAAAAGACAACAGCAGAACAGTAACAAAACAGCAGAACAGTAACAAAATACAATTTTAAAAAATCTCCTACAGATTTTTAAATTCCTTGAGTTTACTAACTGTTGAAATAACAGCAAATGAATAATTTAAATGTACAGCACAGAGATACAGTAGAATCTCATTATAACAGACACCACTTATAATGGACAGAACAGTTTGAGTGTAGATTTTAAAGCTGTTGACAATCTAGAAAAAAACTGAATTATGTGATTAAAAATGAGGGTATCGAGCCAAATTTATAATTTTGACAGAACTGGTTCGTTTGGTGAAATCTACTTGACACACAAGCTTCAAAAGACGAGAAAACTATGCCTTGCAGACAAATAAGCAAGGAGCTTATGTTGAACTTTGCGAATGCAGATAGTATCCATTTGCTTAAAACAATTACGATTAGAAAAAGACAAAATCCTAGAGCACTAAAAACATGAGGGTTGAATGTGTTAACTGAAGAAATAAGCAGTAAATAAACCCAGCAGAAAATAAATTATTTTTTTCAAACTACTGAACGTACAAACAACATGAACATACCTTCTTGTTCTAAAGACTAATGCAGCATAACATACATATTTTTATAAATTCAACCTATGTTACAGGCTGTTCTTTATTTGATATATAATTTTTAAAAATTAAGCCAACTACTGTACTTTCATTGATGTATTACTCCATCCACCCTGTTGCATGACAACTAGATAAGTTTTTTTTATATAAAATGGACTTCCATTAAAACGGATAACCTTAAGCCCCTCCTCTGTTAGTCTGTTATAAAGGACTGCTCTATTGTATATATCAGTCTAACAAAAAACACAAGTAAAGTAAAAAAATTCATAGTTACTTAACAAAAAATTTACAAGAAAATGTTCAAACTTTATTTTAGACAATTTAAAAAAAAAATTCTGTATGAGAATGATATGCAACAAAGTGTAACTGATATTTTCCTACATTAATATTAGAGCTTGTAAATACTTACAATCTAAATAATGGAATTATTTTTTTACTCACATTTTCTGCACAAAATATTAGCCAGTTTCTAAAATTAAAGGATTCAGCGAAAATCTCTAATTTTAAGTTTTTTCAGGCACACATTACTGCATTCAGTAACCAAACATAATGAGTTAATTTTTTTCCAAAAGAAATTTTATTAGCACATAAAATAAAACACATATTAAATATTAAAAAAAATATATCAAAGCAGGAAACACTTACTTATCCATCCCTTCATCTGCTACTCTTTTCAGATTAGCTTTCTTAGGGCTCAACAATGCATCAGGGTGGCCACCCTCCAAAGACTCTAACCTTTCCTCTGAAATATCTCCATTTTCGTCCAACTCACTGGCCGATTTTGACCCAGAGTCCTGTGATTCGGAAGATCTGTTCAACTGTCCTGGAGCCCTTCCGAGCTGGGCCGGTGTAGGGGCCAGGACAAAGCAGACTTGGGGCGAGGAAGCAGAAGAGGGCTCGCTCTTTATTTCGGTAGCAATAGGTATCTCTGGATTTTGTGACACAGGTGTTGATGGTAGTTGGGGTGTTCTTTGATTGGATATAATCTCAGTGCTGTCACTTGGGTTTTGGGTCTCAGGAGGTTGAGAAATCTCGCTGAGAAGTCCTAATTTGGGTGGCTGTAAGTATAAAATTTGAAATTGAGATGTATATTGAATGTACATTGCTTGTGAGTTTAGATCAGTAATTCTTACTAATTTAAAATTTATAAGTATTTATAGCTTGATTTGATGTTATTACTTAAAAAATTTATTGCATAAACAGATAAATAAAAAAAATTAAAAAGAAATAAAAATGCACCTTTTTCTTTGCTCTTATTCCTCCCTCTGCAACCATTTCTTTATAACGTTTTCCTTTGCAGGATCTTTGTGGCTTGGCATTGTCATTTGCAGAATTGTCATTGTCTAAAATAATAAAAAGCAATTATAAGTTCCTTAAACTGAAACAATTTTTTTAAAAATATGTACGAGATGTAAAACAAGATGCCTACCATTTTTGGAGTCCGCTTTGGTATTTGATTCCGAATCCCCAATCGAAGATGCCAGTGGTACGTTGGCAACAGTTGCCTTCACTTTTTGGGGCTTGGGATGAAAAGTGTGAGCGGAAAATGTAAGATCCCCTTTGCTATTAGGAGTTAAGCTCACAGGTGTAGTGGACAGTGCACCAGACTTAATATCCATAATACCTACAATAAAGGATGCCATAAGATTAATACAATTATTAAAGAATGAAATTCAATACCAACATCATTTAGGGTCACATAGGGATGATCACTGATTTATTTTAATTGTAATAAATTAGGAAGACGGACAAAAGATCCTTAATTAGGAATTTTTAAAGACTATTTAAGGGTCTGAAGTACTATATTTCTAAAAGAAATTACGTTCCTTTAAAGAATAGTAATTGTAAAAACTTTAAGGTTTAGCTAATATTTTCTATATGCTTCAATAAACATTATTATCCATAATAAAGTCACGTATGCCAGTATTTTTATAATCTTTGTTTTTGTCTGATATAATACAAATTGTTCATACTGTTATGCATTAATATTTTTTCCATCTAAATATCTGCATGCAACTGTACTACTACAGATCAAATTTTGAAAATTAATACAATCATAAAATATATAACATTAGCATTATTTTAAAAAGTGAATAGAATGCAACTTTTGACAACTTAATAACAAGAAATGTTCAATGCTTTTGTAATGTTTTTCCGGGTTTATCAGTATCTTTAATTGTTTAATGCTTGCAAAAATATCTCAATCTGTACAATATTATTGACAATTCGCACAAATCAATGGAAAATCATGTTATAGTTCAGGGGTTCTAAACCTGTGGTATGCGTACCCCTGCGAGTACCTAAAATCCAGTTTGGGGTATGTGAAAATAATATTAGCAGTGGCGTAATACACCTGAAAAAAATAAACTCAAAAATAAAAGCCTGCAGGTGTTGTTAATTTGAGTAGTTTAATTATATTTTCAGCTAACTTAAAAACATACTGCATAAGAAAATAATTTTTTATTTTTTTTGTGTGTGTAGGTATATATGATTGAGAACAGTTATGAGAGAAGGGGGTACTCATAAATGAGAAAAGTCTCATCAAGGGGTACACAAGAGAAAAAAGTTTGAGAACCATTGTTATAGTTCATGCATACACAAATAAAAAAACCACTAGTTACAAAAAATCTTAGCTTTAGAAAATGTTGGATTCTTCGGAATTGTTACTTTTAAAATAAATATAAAAAAATCCTTTTGGCCATAAAAAAAAAATTTAATTTTAATATTGTTACATAAAAAAATATAGGTAAAAAATTTACTGAAACATGGTGGCAACAACATTCTGGAAAAAAAGTTCCCTGATTTCCATGATGGTGTCACAAAAATTTCCCTGATTTTACAATTACATTAAGAAATGTTGCAATACATGCTTTGTATAGAAACAAAGTATCCATGCTACGATAATACTATAATTATATTGTATTATAAATGAAAAATTATAAGTAATCCTGATTGACAGTTAAAATAATAATTTATGGATACATCACAAATTATGCAATCGCGACAGCCATTATAGTAATGAAACATGTTCTCCGGAAGCAGAAAATGCAAATAAAGCAAGTTTTTTCAAATTATTTCTTTTGTCCATAATTTGAAATGTTTTATATGCTTCATATTTTTTTTCTAATCTTCAATAAATCCCATATTTATTAGCCCCTCACATGTTGCTTACAATTCAAGGTCCAACACACTTTGTGTTTGCTTCTTCCTCCAGCAGTGGTTCACATTTTTACAAAAATTAAACTGAAAATATGAAAATTGCAAAACCATGCTTTTTTTTAAAAAAAATTCTTATTCAGAACTAAAAGAAAATATTGACAATTAAATTACCCAGAATGGAGGGCATAACAGACGATAATTGCTGTTTTAACGATCCAAATTTGAAAAATTCCCTGATTTTTTGTGAAATTTTGCAAATTTCCCTGATATTTCCAGAATTAAAAATGTCTATGATAATTCCCTGATTTCCCGGTTTTCCAGGTTATGTTGCCACCCTGTGAAATAATAGACACCTACCTGCATAAAACTGTGGTGATTGACTTCTATTGTGGGGACTTCTTGATGAGCTTATGGAAACACGGGGGCTGGGAGCTGGCGATGCAGAAGCCACCAGTGTGACGGAGGGTGATTTCACTTGATTGACATTCATATATGACATAGGATCTGGAAATATAAAGCAATTTCAGCTATTAATAACGTAAAAGGTAAGGATAGAACAAATATTTGGTTGATAAAAAATCGGCACATAGGCTGAATATTCGGTTAGGATGAATAATTTTGATATTCGGCCAATCATCAGCCAAATAGCTGTCATAGCAGCAAATAAAAACGGATATAGGAAAAAAAAATTCAGCTGAATTAAAATAAGTTACTGTGAAAAATTTACTATTTTTTAATAAATATATATTTTAAGTGTTTGTAAATTAGGAAAGTGGATAATTTAATATTGAATTTTTTTTTAATTTGAAGATTTTACGAAAAAAATTGTGTATTTTAAGTTCAAATTGAATTGAATATAGATTTAATACTATTACTATTCTATAGTAAATACATATAATATAATACACATATATTACGATAATTTTATATTCTAAATGTTTACCTCAGGTGCTTGGGTTATTTATCTTAAATAGAATTTTAAAAGAAATGGTTATTCGGATGCCGGATATTCGGCCTCAAAGTAAACGGAATAAAAAGCATTGGGCTAAATCACTCACTATTAGTCACATCCCTAGTAATTGGCTCAGAAAAATGCGAGATAATAGCATGATAATTGTTTCATTCAAATAAAATCTTAACTTTGAAAATTTTAAGGTTTAAAAGATATATTATAAACAAAAACTAAAGCTAATTACACATCTTTTTAAAAAACTGTGAAATAGTTCATTGAATAGTCCCGTAAGTAAATGTATTATTGAAATTATTGAGTTATACCAAATATGAAGCCCCCAGCTAAAATCTACTAATTATAATTAATATATGTCAATTGTAATGGAATAAAGAATGAATTACCTTTTGTATAGAAAATAAACATAGCACAGAATTCTCATATGTGGCATTTAAATGAAACTTTCAACTACAACATCGTTTGCGTACCATTGATTCATAACAAGAGCACATGTAAAGTGTAGATTAAAAATTAAAGTTTCTCAAGAATTTTTCATTACTTTTGAAGTTAATTTTTAAGGCCTAAAATGTGTAAAGTTATGGTTGTAGGTGCTACCATCATCATTAAGAAGATGCCTTTTGTGATGGTTCTATAACAGGGTTCATACAGATTCTCCAAAAATAAAGAGTTTCTATGGACTTTTAAAATACTTTAAAAGCAATTTATAAGTACTTTATTTGTAACGAAAAGTTAAATTTAAAGTCACAAATGGGTTTCTTAGCAAAAAATAATAATAATAAATTAATATAAAAGAGGAAAATAGATACAACCAGCTAAAAGTTATTAGGTGCAAAAAAAAAAAACACGAGTTTTCTTCTTAGATACAAAGTTGAGTTTAATTCACATAAAGATCAAACATTTTAATAGGTTTTGTATAATAATTTAAATGATAGTCGCTTCAAGAACTTTCTAAGAGCCTTCAGTAACTTGAAAGTTTCTAAGGACTCTTTCAGTGACGAGATTGACCAAAAAATCTAAGTAATACAGAAGATGCACAAAATAGCTTAAAACAAAAAATATGAGAGAATTATTCATAAAGGATATTTCAAGTAATAAAACCTAACATATTACATACCTAATAAAATACTACATCCGAGAAATAATGATTTAATATAAACAAATTTGGGATTCTATGACATTTCAATATCATATTAGTTATGTGACAATGTAAATTGTTGCTTAACCAACCTATTTAGCATGCAAGTACATATGAGGTCATACATATGTATAGTCTGTGTGTTACTGACAATTCGTAACACATTCAACAATACAGAAGCATACAAGAGGGTATAAAGTAAAGTGCCATTTGCTAAAAATAGTTGACAGTCTGCTATGGTTGAACATAATATTAAATTTTAGTTTAATGTGAAGACCCAAGCAAAAACTATTATCACTTTAAGTAAAAATATATTAGATTTCTTCATTTCAATCTTTAATTTTTTTGAAAAAAGCAGAATTTTGCTGAAAAGTGGAAGAATCTCATACCTGCCTGTTGTACAAAAATAAGCAGTATCTAAGTACTTTCTAAAGGCCCTTATAATAAAGTATTTAGAAACTCATAAAAATGAAATAAGGAGTTCCTAAGGATTTCTAATGACCATACACACCCTGTATAACATAAAAGATAATATATACATAACAAAATAAATTATTTAAAGACTAAATAAGTGCACTTTTTGTGAAATCACAAAGGAAAAAAATTAACACACAATAAAGAATGCCACCTATCTTAATATCTATCTGCCCAAAGGAAGGCTTTTATTAAAAATTTGGATGTCTAGAGGTTTGTACAAGCTCTGCAACTAAGTACTTTGAGGTTACAAGAAGAATCCTTACCTTTCTGTGAGGTGACAGCAACGCATGACTGCAACTGTATTAAGGTACCCTGCACACTTGGCGATAGATCCGAAGAGATAACAGAGAGTGGGTGGGTGTTCATAGAAGCTGGTGATGCAGGCGATGCTGCTTGCCTTCTAAAGAAAATTTATCAGGATTAGGGACATAATTTATTAAAGTTGGTAAAATTAGAATATTTAACATTTGTAAAACAAACATTCCAAATATTTGTGGAATTTTTTATACTTGATTTATTAAAAAGTGTGGGTTGTCTAAAGCAGCGGTTGCCAGTCTTTAGGCGGATTACATGCAGCGGCTCATTGTTAGACAAAGAGCAGACCATCACTTTCTAAAAGTGCTAATTAATATTTAATGTATCAAATATTATTTTGGCACTATATATAATTCACATAATATTAAGATTGTATTCTTGTAAATGAATACAATATATATGATACATCAGCAGACTGATAAAGATCGCCATAAAAATACTTTTAATAAAATACAAATGCTTCCCTATCAAGAATAAAAAAAACTGAAAAATGGAGTTCCAAAATATAATTATCTTTCGAATAAACTACTTTGTTGACTCCCTATTTAGATTTTTTTTGCATAAAAAAAAAGGACATTGAAGAAGTAGTTATTTAAAAAAGTATCAAAAAACATATTGGCGATTATAGAACATGGACTATCAGTGGTCTGTGGACTACAAGCTTGGAACCACTGGTGCAAAGGATGTCGGAAGTCAGGTTGGGAAGGGGTCAACACTTTCCTTCTGGGAATGATCTGAATGTACAATCGAACACTATTTACTTTGGTTATGCAACACTGATACTTTTTGAAAGCAATTTTAAAACGTATTCCTTTCCAATTACATAATAAAATATGAACAGGAGTGATTTTTTTTGTAAATTCTTGATACATGCAGTAGAGAACAAGGCAGTGATATATTGCTTTCTTCATGTTGATTAATTAATCCAGGACTACAAAATTATTTAATTAAGCTTACCAGTTCCACAAAAAAATTTACATTCCTTGTCTCAAATAAAATATTAATGTTCCCCATCGCCTGGAAAGAAATCTCTAATTACACATTACAAAAACTTTGATAGACATGCAGGTAAAAGTTATATACACATGCTTAGAGATCATTCATTTACCTATGCACTCTTGGGGGGGGGGGGGCAGGAGGGGGTCATGCATAATAGTGGCATGACATAGGGAAGGAAAAGGGTCTCAGTGGTTGCGCAACTCAGAAAAAATGTAGATTTTTTCACAAACTTTAATACAAGTCACTTTTTATAAAAATCACTATCTTTCTAATGGGGATATTTAATAAAATACAGTAATTGCAAAAATATATATATTGTGATTTGACATGGAGATGACATCATATAAAGAGAAGAGGAGGTATACAAAATGGTGAAAATAGCATAACATAATAAATGAACGCTTGTTTGTATCACATGTCAATATTATGATAGTCCTAAGCTATTGCCTTTCATTAGCTTTCAAAAAAGCAACTGTCTTACTTTTAAAGAATAATTGTTTAAAATTCCAATCACATGTAGGTCGACATGTTAAATATAACTAAATTCGACACAAATATATATACATATATCATACAACATACATTAGCAAGATACACACATTAACGCCGGCATGGGCCACCGGTGGCATGCACTAGATTGTCTCATCGGGCGGCGCTTACCACCGGTGGCCCGCGCTAGATTGTCTCATCGGGCGGCGCGTACCACTGGTGGTACGCACTAGATTTTGCTATTAGACGCTGAAAATTAAAATAATAAAAATTTAACGTATTTTCATTAAAAAACATTTATTTTCATAACAAAATCCTCGTCTGAAGAGGAAGAAAGTATCCGTAATCTTGACGTATTTCTCCTGCTTCTATTTATAGATTCATCAGAATCACTTATTTCCACATCCATGTTACTTATTTTTATAAGGGCAAAAACTAAAAACAAATCTAACCGCCTTTTGAGTTATACTTACTGGCATAAATCTGTGGCCAGGATGAAAAAACGACACGAATACACAACTTGCACTCGCTGTACTACTGAGCAAACATAAAGCGCGTGTGCAGGTGTGAACAGGCAAAAATCGTGCGCCGCCAGATGAAGCGCAGCATTAATTTGAGCGCCGCCTCACAGAAAAACAAATTAAAATCGGTGCCGGCGTGAACGTGTTAAAATTATTGTATTACTGAATTGCAAATTATAAAATAGCAATGTAAACATTGCTTCCAAGTGTACCTTGTAGATGGTAGAATGAGGCGTTGGTTTGGTGCAGAGGTAGGGGGAGTTGTAATGGCATATGTCTGTGCAACACTTGTCAAGTGGAGTCTTGAGTGATCAACGACTGGGCTGACGGCGGGGGTGATCGTCAAAACTTGCGTTGTACCAGAGGAATGGCCTGTAACTTGCTTATTTACAATAACACCTTGGATGCATTGATTCGTGCCCTTGGTAGGTGTCAGAGAACTGGAAAATAATTAAATAGAAATATTGCAACCAGGAGGAATGAAAAATTGATTTTTTATTTATTAGTTGTATATGGAAAAGTAATTAGACAATTCACTTTGTTTTGAATTTTAGAGCAAAACAAAAAACTCTTTTAAATGTGAGGTGCCTGTTTTGGCACATAACAAAATATATTTGATTGCTATTCTATAATGCTTTATTCTAATAAATTCTAATAGAAAAACAAAATTTTAATGAAAAATAGTTTGCTATAACATTGAAATTTAAAAAAAGGCAGAAACATAATCTTCTAATTAATGGCTAAAAGCATAATCATTGTACGTTCAGTGCACAATTGGACATACAAAACTTGTGCTTTTAGCCATCGTAATACACAATAAGATTATAAGTCAACAATAGATAGTAGTACATAAAATGAATTAAATTTATGATCCAATAGAATTTTTTTTTTTTTAAAACATTTCTCCTGTGTCTGAAAGAACATCATAAAAATATGGCATAGAATTAAATCCTAGTATAAGCAAATACTCGTACAAACAGAAAGTTGTTTTCTGCGTTATATAAGACATAGTTGTATAAAAATCAGGGTCAAATTTTTCCCCAGAAGAAATTGGTTTATTCCAGGACAGTATAAGAAATGGAAGAAAGCAACAGAAAACAAAACCGATTCTCAAAATTAAAATATAAAAAAGAATTACTAAATTATTATGAATCAGCTATTATATAATATATAGTTATTAAATAATAATTAATTATTATACCAAATCTAAAGTGCTGCATAACTTAGCTTTGGATTTTAATAACAAACTTCAGGTATTTACAACTTTAGAGGCATGGGGGGAGGCATTACTGTTATTGCCATTTCTGTAGAAAAAAATTACCCAATAACTATGTAATACTGCTTAATAATACTAATATTTAATAATACTATTTAAAAACCAGTTAAAGAAGTTTACATGTGCTTGTTAAATTGAATTAGATAACTTTTAATAGACTTTGGATACATTTTTTGTTTGTTTAAGTCCCAATAAAAAGCTTTAGTTGGTATATTACCTGATCTCGGCTAAAAAAATTATTTCAATATTAATTTAGCATTATAATTAATTAAATTTTTATAAGTCTAATTTAATTTACTTAAGGTTATTTATAAGAAAAATGAATTTAGTGTATCTTTCAAAGTTGAAACTTATATGATAAATTCTTAAAGAAAAACAGTTTCTTCCAAACGGTATTTTGTCTAGTTCAGAAGATGCTTGCTAACTCTGACAAAAATATTTAGGTAGGTTTGGTAGATCTTTCAAATTTGTTTTAACTATGCACATTTTAGACCAAGGTTTGCCCTTTAATAAAGATATTTCATGTACTTCAATTAACTATTAGCTATAAACTTACCCTCCATGACCATTAGCTATAAACTTTGAATTGCTGCCAGCAAATCCTGAAGGAATTCCACTGGCATGAGTGGTGGGTGTGCCCAGTTGTATACTACCCTGCGCAGGAACTGCCATCTGAACCATACCTATAAAAAGTATACAGTTTTGAAAACTGATTTTTTAAAAAACATTTGTAACGAAAAAAAAATAACATGTCTTGTTTAGGTATGAAACCTAAAACAACACACGAGAATAAGATTTTTATTTTTGATAAATAGTATATTTTTATTAGGTTTTAAATCTTCATATTTTATTTTCTAAATAAATTAATATGGTTCAACAAATAAACAGAGGAAAAAAAAACCTCTAGAATGGTACAAATTAAAACAATAAGAAAATGTATCATTTATTATGTTTAATAAAATTTATTATCAGCTTAATTTTCTCTATTCCATCTTTATTACATATAGATTGCAATTATAATGAAGATGAAAAGTATTTCTTCAATACATATTATGAGAAAATAAATTGTAAAATATTTTAATAATATTGTGTTAAAAGAAAAATATGCATGTGTGCAGAAAAAAAGTAAACTCTACTTATTTTTCCCAATCCCTAAATTTTATACAAATAATATAGCTAAAATAACATTAAGATCAGGTATAGTTTTAAACTTTTTTTTTTTAGTAACTACCAGTATTTGCTCTTAATACCCCAAGGAAAGTGAGATATATTTATTGAGAGAATCCACAACTATTAAGCAATCCATCTCTCCTAACGGGTATGAACATACATCCATACAGTGTCTGGGACTAGAACCCAGACTTATAACACGAGAGCTAGATGTTCCATCCTCTACACATATATAGCTATAGTTTTAAATTAACATTTATCTAATATTTAGTAATTTTGGTAAGACAAATTGAATAAATTCAGCATTAAAGTATAAAATTTCAGAACTGAAACAATGGTTTTAGTAAGAATGCAACTATTTAGATTTAACTTAACATGCAATGATACAATCACTTACCTTTCATATTAGGCGACTGCAGAGTAAGGGATGGAAAGAGGTATTGCACTTGAGTCCCCGACCTTGAGATCAGTTGTGGGGAGAGATGGAACTGTCCAGGAGAAGTGGGACTAGACATCAACCCTGGAGTAGGCAGCTGCCCGCTAGTCTTCAGCACCAGGTTCGCCAGCACAGTGGTGGAACCCATTTGAGAAACAGGTGTAGAGGGGGTTTGGGGCGCAGACTGAACCTGTAACCCATTCTGCTTGGAAGCAGGAATCACTAAATTCTTCAGAGTGGTGGTCAGATACTCTGGGGAATTCAGAGCCGGAGAAACTCTCGGAGAATTGGCAGAGTTTTTAGAGCCTGAAGGGCTCAAGATAGCCATGCTGTAGTGTCCGAGGGATCCGTTGGAGACAAGGAATCCCTGGGAGGTCTGGATGAGGGACGCAGATATTGGCGATATTTGCATCTTGGATTTGTCATTTTGGGATAGATTCGGGATCTGAAGGTGCCTGGTGATGCTTGGTGTTTGCGGAGACAGACTCTTAGCATAGGTCGTTTGGATGGTGTTTACAGAGTGATTGAAATTGTTTGAGGGTATTGAAAGTGGCGGCGGTGGGATACTCCCTCTAGCCAACTTCTGAACAGTTTTTTGCGTGCGAGGTTTTGGGCTGTTTCTTGCTGCTTGGTCAAAAGCAAACTTTTTGTTTTGCGTTTGTGCAGGACTTTCATGTGGACTCTTGGGGATCAACACCGGCATCTCAGATGATTCAGACAACCTGTCATTAACCCCCTGCTCGGACGTCACAATAATCGACGGTTTTTGATTTTCGACAGCAAAAGCTGTAAATGCGTCTGGAGCATGTACTTTTGGAGAGTGGACGTCCTTGAAGACTGCTCCGGTGGGTTGGAAGTTGGAACCAGTGGGCAGGGGCCTGAGGAAGTGGCCGTTGCCGTGGTTACTAAGGGTGTGGCTGTTGGAGGTATTGATGCTGGAGCAGATGGAAAAAGGTACCTGGGAAGTTGAGCGTGGGTGGGCTTTTATGGGCTTCGGGCGATGGGTGATTTCGACCGAGGAAGAGTGCTTCATCACTGGGGAGAACCTTTGCTGTGGAAAGGCTTTGTTTTCTATCAAGGATTCATCATCTGACTGGCTCTCAGTATCACTTTCAGTCACTTTCTCCTTGCATTTTAAGTCCATGGGCGGCTCTTCATGGCCTGAAGATTGTTTTTCAGTAGCTGTAATCAATTAAATACTTAATATAAATTACTGTTACTTGTAATAAGTAATAATGGTTTAAAATTAGATTTAGAATATGAAAGTAGAGATGAACACTGCTCAGAACAAAATATAATATCAATAACCTGTAATTCGATTAACTAAAAATAGTGTTGACAAAATCTCGAAGACAAAGTTTTTTTAATTATATATAAGCAATTACAGTTACACAGAAGAAAAAACAATTTAAACAGAAATAAAATTCATAGAAATTAATAAATATCCTCAATTTATTTACTATTTTGGTCAACTATTGTTTATTAAAGTTACTTTAACTAATAGAGTAAGCAACTTAAAATTTATAAGTAACAAATTTATATCTTTTTCTTTTGGGATACATTTATTTTTAAAGCTGACTTTACCTATGTTAACAAAACACATCAATTCTTCAAGCAGTAAGTTTTGGCATCTCGCCCCCAAAAATCCTCCTTCTTTTTTTCTAATTTCAATTATATAATATTGGTCTATGTATCAACTGATTGGTCTATCCATAGACACATGTTATTATCTTTTATTTTTAAAATGTTATAAACTTAATGGTATTTCATTAGTACTTTTCAAATTAATTTCATACATTTTTCTACTAGGACCATCTTTTAATTTTTTTTATCAGATAATGAAGAAATTCCATTTACTCGTATTCCAACAACATAATCATATTTCATATTATCATATTTTTGTATTATATACATTATTCATTTACATATCAATTTGGACTGTCAGAAACCTCAAATTTAAAAATTGCCCAGTTTTTTAATTTACCAATAAGTGTTTTACTTTTAGAAAGAAATATATAATTTTACAAGTCCCTTTAATACAGAATTCTTTATGTAATTTTAATTAGAACATTTGTTGTAAGTCAAATAACTAATTTGTAGAACAAAATTCACCAAATCACATAAAATTTTATTTTTAATTTAATTATATAATATTGATTTAGAAGTCGACCAAACGGTCAATACATGGTATCAAGCGATACCTTAAATTTAAAAAATGTTAATGGATACAAAAATGTTGCTGTTGTTAGATCAAAGATCTTATTTTTACTTTAATGAGTGCCTAGTAGGTAATGTGCTGATTATCTAGCTAATCTGAAAATTAGAACAAATTAAGTAATTTTCTTCAATTTAATGGATTGGCTTAGTTAATCTGCAGAATATTTGGATAATCTAAATATTTTTTTGATTTCCGCACTTTAGCAGTAATATACAAGCATTTAAATATATATATTTTTAAATTGTATAAAAAAAATTGAAGACAACTCACAATGTGAATATTTATAAGTAAACTCATAAAAAAAAATTCATTTGATGCATTCATTGATTTAAAAGATAAATCAACTTCTAACATATTTCTCACAATATTGAATTTTATACTTATTGAATATAAAAATCTTGAATATAAAAAGTAGTTATTGCAAGTACAAAGTTATAACATAAATTAATAAAAAAAAATTAGAATAATTCTTCAAAAAATAAGATTTTATAATTTTAAGCCATTCTAACACTGGTTAAACATATTTATTTTTCTATTAATTTAAATAGGGTAAGAACTTAAGAACAAAACATTCAATATAATAAGAATGGTGTATTAGAAAAACTCACCAGAACTAGTTTCTTCTTCACAAATCACCATTCTTTCATCATCACTAGTATCAGAGTCTATTTTTAAATTGTCACTATTAATGCTTTTCACAACATTCTGCAATTTCTTCTTAAATTTATCTTTTGTACCTAATGAACTGTTTGTATTATTGGTAGCCATACCAACAGGTTTTTCTTTGTCTTTAGTGTTTGTTTCGTCAGAGTTGTCTTCAGGTAGTTTTGTTAACAAACTGGCATGCCAAGGATCGGGAAGTTGAGATAAAGATCTTGATCTGGGTCGTTTCTAAAAATAGTTTAAACACATGTATTTTAAACACATGTAAATCAGTCTATTAAAATACATGCAGTAAATTAAAACAAGCAAAAACACACTATCTCAATATTGAATTTTTTTTTAATATAGAGGTTCATATTAAATACAACCTTTTGGCAACAAAAGAAACCTGAATAATTGGCTACAATTATGAAAGTTACTTCTACTTTGTTTCAACTTAAAATACGTCTATGTTGAAGAAGTATGGTTTGATTTACCTTGCGTAACACATTCAAGTGAATCATTAATTTTTTTAATTGCATTTTCGGAAACACATAAAGGAAATGTGAAAGGCCTTTACTTCCCAAATTATCTCTATGGGACACTTCTACCGGCTTTAATTTGTAATATTTTGACTTTGCAGCTTATTCTTACAGAGAACATTAAATAAGATTATTCTTAAACTCGTTTGAGCATTCTCCCTTTTTCTTACATTTTTTTTTTAATGTGCAACTTTAAACGACCTTTCATGCTTCAGTTTACAAAAAAAAAAAAACACAAATCAAATTAAAAAATAAAGTCTATAGAAGCAATTAAGGGTTTCATACAGTTAACATGCATTAAGCTAATCTTTAGTCTGTCTTTTATTTTCTCTTAATTCTAACATACACACATTATTTCCAAAATTTATTTTATATAAAAAGGCTCTATATGTATCATAATTTTTAAAAAATCAAGTGTACTATTCAGATGCTGAATATTTAAGTATTAAACTGAATTGAAAAAAAAGCTATTCTAACTATTGAATATACAGTGTAAAAATTAATAATTGAATATTTGGTGCATCTCTTAACATCATAACTTACCTCAAACAAAGAACTTTTGTTTTCCTTAGACTCAATATCACTAGATTTCTTTAACATAGAAGGAAATTTGAAAGAAAACAGCATATCATCAGAAACAAATCCTTTTTCAACTGCAAAAAGATTACATATGTAAAAAAAAAAGATTACTTTAAAGCAACCAACCACCATAAAATTTACAAAATAAAACTTTATATACAAAATTACTTAAAAATAAATAACTTCAACAATATGATTCTCACAATCAAAAGTATTCTCAAAACATATATCCGAGTTCAAAGTTATCTAAAGAAATCAATTTTACCCTAAGGATTAAATTAACATGAGATACTTCACAAAGGTTTAACATATATATATATACAGGGCTTGATTTGAGCCGGAACGCAACAGAAGTTCTGGTACTTCTCTTGGGATGACTTTTTAATAAGGATTTTACTTTCCCCTTTATATACAATATTAAAAACTGCATTAGTTTCAAATTGACTGAAAGCAGTCGTTTCCACATAATTCTGTTTACAACATACATAAAATTCAGAACACTTTATATCTAGTGTTTGATAGTTATTATGAATCAGTACATTCATGACATTCTTCTTGTAAGGTAATGTCTACGAATTGTAAATAGACAATTTAACAGCAGCAGAACATATACCTAATTTAATGAAATTGATTCCAACAGATACCTCTAACAAGTGTTGCTCTATAAGACAAATTACTGTAGTAAAACGAATTTAGAAATTAAGTTATTACCTAATGGTAATAATGTAGGAGTCATAGGTTCATCCGTTCCAAGCAACTTTTGATTGTCTTTTGAAACAGAGCTGGTGCTAGATTTTTTCCTGTCACGGCTGCACCATTTCCAATTGGGATAAGCCTTGAAGTGGGCTTCTTTTACCTAAATTGCATGCATATACTTCAAATTAGTAGTGTACAATGCTACTATACAACCAGTTTGTTAGTTACAATATAATAATCTTAAAATATTTTAATGAAATTCGTACAATACCACTAAAGTAATTAATTTATGAAAAGATAATAAGCATATAACTACAAATATATGTAGCATGTAACTGTAGAATGGTTTGTTGTTTAGTGTACAGTATAACATGAATAAGACAAGCAATATCAAGCATGATAGTTAAATTAATAAAATTTCCGAGAGTAGTAAATTGCAAAAAAAAAAAAAAAAAAAAAAAAAAAAATTATAAATTAGATTTTAGATATTATACTGATCATAAAAAAATATTATATCAGCCTATAAAATTACCTATATAAAGATATTTAAACTTTTTATTTTAATTTGCTAACTACATAGGCATCATTATGAGAAAGAATGTAAATGATTAAAAATTATTGAGGATTTGTCTGGAGCATATAAACATTTCAGGCAAGAATACATTTTTCTTCTATTATATGCCATGTATGTAAATAACAAAACTGTGATTGTTAGTTCTTCACAAAAGTTTTTTTTTTAAAAAGACAAATATATGTGTAATTACTACTTGCATATATTTAATTTGAAAATCTTAAATATAAAATTTTCATAGAATTTAATAGTATTAATCTTAAATTTTTCTTTGTATATGTATATTCCATTAATCTATTTGAGGTTCATTGTATATGCAGAAAATTAATAACTGTCAGGTATGTATATTTTTTACAAAATGTTTATACTGAGGACTAAAAATATTGAAGAATATACAATTTTGCACTGACATTTATAAATATTACTATAAAAGTTACAAAATACATATTATTTAATTTGAGCCGCAATATTTATTCGATTAACGTTTTAAAAATGATGAGATTGATACATAAACTTGAAAACAATGTTACATTGTTAAATTTAACATTTTGTAAAATTACCAGAAATGTATATATTTTTAAATAGTCACCTCATATGCCAGGTCATGATACTTTTGCTTCCTCTCAGGTTCCAAAGCATACCACCACTCTCCTAGAATTTTGCTCACGGTCCGATTATCCTGATTCGGATGTCGTTGATGAACAAGAGAACGGTGGCGCTTGCTGAAGATCATGAAAGCATTCATGGGCCTTCTTATATGGTCCTTTTCTCTGCTGACAGGCTAGCAAAAACAAATGCTTTTTGTAAGGCTGTATCGAGGCATGAACATTCATGATATAATGGTAATAGTTATGATTCATGATATAATGGATAGCAAATATGGAATATAAAGAGCATGGTTGCTTTCAAATTTATGTGCTCGTTCAGCGTTCGCAAATTATTTGTGATGCTTTCGCTTCTGAGAAAAGCTTGATTCATTGGTACACACAATAACTGGGCAATCTTTCCTCTTTAAACACCTTTATCGAACAACACAGGATGCTACAGGAAACATAAGACAACGCATTTAGATAAGAATTTATATTCTATACAAAGCCAACTTTCTCTGCTGACCTCTTCTCCACTCTGACACCTCGGTCTCTTCTATCTTAAGTCGATGAATTTAAGTTTGTTTGCAATGCATTTAAATTTTTTATAGGAGGATTAGACCATAACGGTTTTTAGTCACAGTGCATAACCTTTCGATTTCAAATATCAACAGTACAAAACAAGTGTGCCACGATTTCCGCAAACATCATATCGCAGGTTCCTACCCTCTCCACCACCAAAAAAAAAATATGGCAAACCATCCTCACTTTGCAAGTGGACTGAGTGATATCTCCGCCTTGAGTTGTCCTTTACTCACTGTCAGAACTCTTACATTATTCATGATAAATGGCATATATACAAAATATACCATAATCTTTTAATCTAGTTATAAGTGACTAGGTTGATTGTTTGTTTCAGCTTACGACACTACAACTATGCAATGGGCTAACAGTGTCATTTTCGGATATACCCTCAACAGAAGACTCAGCAGCACTGGCTCGTAATTTTGCACCAGGGTTAGATGACGTGGATACCACCTAAGTTAGCACTTCACTCTCCAAAGTTCACCTCAAACACAAGGACATTTGAACCAAAACAGATTTAACACAAACACTAGCCATCTCTAGCTGTACCTGGCAACAAGGATTGAACATGCATCTGTCCAAATATAAGCTTGTCATTCTTCTAAGCATGCCACCATGGTTTTAAAATTTGAATGATTCATGAAATATAAATTTCAAAGGCTTGAAAGTCAACCTATATAATTGTAATTTTCTATAGCAAAAAGTTTATTGAGGTTCCATTGAATAAATAAATAGTAAAACAAGTCTCCACAACAAATTAAATGTAAAGGTAAAGAATATAAAGCATAAGATATTAATACCTTTTTGGGACTTTTCAACTCATCCTTTGGCAATGCACTTAAAGACTGCGTCCGTCGTTTGTCTGTAGGATCAAGAATATCCAAAGGTAAGTTATCAGATGTAACAAATACATCGTCATCACCTTCTTCTGGTTCTGGAACTGTAAATTAAAATATATGTTAGTTTAGAATGAATAGTAGTTCTAAAACATATGAAGTCTGAAATGATTTAAAAGCATTTTTACAAATTAAAAAGTTAAACACGTGTCACACATTTTGTATCATTCAAAACGTCAAATTGATTTAGTATTTACTAAAATCATTAATAAAATGTAATTTCATATTCAAAGGGGGAAAAAGTGACATACATTTAAAATAAGAAGTTCGAGATGGTATAAATAATAATTTTAAAATAATCAAAATTACTATTAGTTAGGTTAGACATTAAAAGTACCTGGATCTTTTATAACAGGTTCCACAACTGTTTTAGACTCTGCATTAGAATTGACTGAGGAATTTGTCGTTAAAAAAGGTACCAGAGAATGCCAAGGAAAAACAGGTATAGGTCTTGCATCACTCCAAGCTACAAATACAAAATTAAACAAAATTCAATATTACAAAAAAATGAAAATACTTTTCAAAGCAAAATCTAGTAATATGATGAAACAAATACACATTGTTGCAAACAAAATTGAATAAAGGTTGTTTATAGTCTAAAAACAAAAGAAGTAACATAATAGGAATATGGAACAATCTTACCTGAAGTATTTTTTCCATTATCAAGACAGATATCTTTCTTTTCAGGAGTATCAGGAATACTAGTTGGCATAACAGGTAACAACTGGATAGGTGTTAAAGGCTGAGAAGACATCTTTGGTTCCTTCTCAGCAAGATCCGAAGTTCTTGCATCTCCTGAAATGTACTTAGCATACTCATATTCAGATGACTTTTCTTCTGCAGGAGTGGAATTTTGAACAGTGTAATTTGTGATGTAACTGTTAGTGGGCATGGGAGTAATTACTGTAGCCTCATCATTGAGAAACTGATGATCCCCTCTCACTAATTTCTTGAGGAGCAAAACAGTCTGAGAATCTGGAAGCTTGTGGCAATTTGAAGGGTCGCCTAACCCAGGCATTCCCTCCAATGCATTATTTTGAGAGAATGTAACAATGCCGTCTTTAGATGCCTTCATTATGACATGCTCTTGCTTGTGATTTTCAATGGCGTTGGACTGCGAGTCTCGCATCAACAGAGGCCGTGATGCAGTAGCTTGAATCACAGACAGTGTGTCCGGTTGATTGGTGCTTAAATGAAGCACAGATGCTCGAGCTTCTGGTTGAACATTGAGCTCTTGTACTGTGACCGGATGTTGAATAACCTCTGTTCTGATGACGCCAGGATGGTAAACCGCATTAATGGTAGCAGGTGGGTAATTATTTGATATGATCTCAGGTACAACAGGCATTGTTCGAGAATCTTGGGGCGAGATTGTCCATTGTCCTGGTTGCTGATTGACGGAGGGCGAGCGTTGAGGATGACCAATTGGTGTGAAATGGGAGTTTGGAGTTTGAAATGTTCGTGGAGAAATAGGATTCGGGGTATTGTTTGGAGAGAAAGCTGGAGTGGCGGATCTCGAGTTGCCCAAGGACACAAGCATATTAGCAGCTTCCGTTTCGTCCCGATCAAACCTTCCTTGAATTCTGTCTCTCTCGGAGAAAACCGGATTGGACTCGCTATCGTGGGAGGACTCTTCCCATTCCAGCTCTCTTCCAACAGCAGAATCTTTAAAGGTACCTTTTCGACGTCCAGGGAAAGACAGAGACGGAGGCCGAATGTTCTTTCCTCTGAGCGATAAATGGCGGGAGCAGTACCCTCTGCGCTGGGACTCTTTAGTGCACCCTTCCTTGGAACATAGTCTACGCCACTGCTTACCATTGAACTTTTTCCTAATGCCATTGGGTGTAGAAACTATATCGCCTTTCTTATACTTGGCATTTAACATTGCTGGAGAACGTGAAGTGCCGCCGAGACATTCTGAAGAATCAGTGCTGGCTCGGCTCAAAACAGTTTCACTTTTCCGGGATTGAGATCGGGGGGTTAGGCTACCTTGCGAGAGAGCAGAAGGCCTCTGGTATGGATAATTAAAATACTCTGGATCAAACTTTATATTCTCTTTCTTTAGATCATCATCTGAAGATTCGTCATCAAAATGAGGGCTCCTCAGTTCTTTTTTACAAAGTACAGCCTCATGTACCAGCTGCTCAGATGTCCCTGGAGCATACACATTGGGTACCGGCATTACCTGCATCCGACTTGGAGAAGGTGAAGCAGAATAAAGATCTGAACTGGCAGAAACCAATCTTGTTGGTTGCACCAATGATCCAGGTAGTTCTGACTCCAATACAATGTCGGTTAAATTCTGATGATTTGTTATTACTTGAGTGAAAGCACTTGTTGGTGTAGAAGGATGCTCAATAGGTGTGCCGAGGGTCCTCCAAGTCAAACTCTCACTTGGTTCAACTTGCTGAAAACTGCTCTGAACAGAAAGTTGAGGTGGAACAGGTGTAAAAGGCAATGCTGGTTCAGGATCCATATCAAGCTCTTCCCACCAAGGGGGCAACAGAAGTCTCAGATTCGCTCGAGAAACCCAAAGGCTTTCTGCATTTCCAAAATCAGAGACATTGTCAAGTTTCACATTGAATAACACTGGCTTAGGACTTGTAGCAATCACCTTTCCAACGGCAAACACATTCTCGTCTTGATTTACTCGAA
The DNA here is from genome assembly GCA_963932185.1 of Troglohyphantes excavatus. Classification (NCBI taxonomy): domain Eukaryota; kingdom Metazoa; phylum Arthropoda; class Arachnida; order Araneae; family Linyphiidae; genus Troglohyphantes; species Troglohyphantes excavatus. Next base: position 21,864,024 of record OZ010673.1, read on the forward strand.
CACAAACGCACGTCCCCACGTTGACTTGTCCTGGAGAGGGACTATGATCACTAATCACGTCATACTTTCCACTGCCTAAGACATCATATATGCACTTGGTAGATTGGTCCTTGTCAAACAGTATCACAATATCACAGCCACTTTTTAATTCCTTAATCACACCAGGTAAATAAACGTTATTATACTTTGCTAAAACTCTTTGACCTTTCCAATCTTTTAGATCTACATCTACCCCAGTTGGAGTTAAATAAGGAAGTGGAGTTGGTGATGTTTGAGTGGTTGGAACTTGATGTATTGTCCTAGTTATAACACTAGAAGGTTCAAATGGCTTGCCCACTCCATTATCCATCATGCCTTCCACTTCCGATGGATCAAACTTCCTCTTCTTTGGCACTTTCTTGGCTAACAATGTCAAATTTTCATCTTTAATACTACTATCAGTCAAATTTGGAAATTGCGGTTCAACTGAATGCGAGACAACCACTGCTGTTTGAATGCACTCCAGTCTCGGAGGGGAAGGGGACGTTCGGTTGTTAAGCATGTGGTTGATGCAGGAGTCAATGGAAGGTGCTTCAAGTGGTGCTATACTCTCGTTCACACTTAGAATAGGACAAGCATTTGATGCCCCAGTCAAAATATCAGATTCATTCAAAATGTGGTCCAATTTTTCAGATTCTTCCATAGCTGGGCTTTGAGGATTCTCTCCCCCTTTCTCGTCGACACATCCGACAGTCACAGTCTTCTTCCTACTTCTGGTCGTTCTGGCAGAAGGTGCAGTGCTCTTGGAACCCCCCACACCTCCTGCCTTCTTGTGTTTATTCTGACGATTCATACCAACATTTTCTGGCTACCAAGAGCAGATCCAGTGCCAGACTAAAAAGAGGAAAAAATCTAATAGTAAAAGAAGATGCTAATTGGATTTAATCTAACTTAAATTTAGTTGGATTGAATCTGAATAAAATGTCATTAGTTGTCAGAAGAGATAACAGGAAAATTACTTTTTTGTGCAAGGAAAATGTCAGGAAGACATAGTTATTCAGATAAAATTTTATTAACTTGACCAAACACTACTTAGGCTATGAATTAACAATAATTATTTTCAAATTTATAAATGCCATAAACTAAATTTTCATACAGTAACTAATTATAAGTGATGAACAAACTAAGACTTATTACAAAGATTAATGAAAATAAAAGTTGTGTTTATTAGAACTTTGAGAAGACCACACTTGATATAGTACACTTCAGAATAAATATTGTGTTTATAAAATTTCTGATTTATGTTCTTTGAATATATTTAGCAGTATTTACTTTAGAATGAAAAGGTGCAGGGTGTTATTTACAGAAAAAATGAACTTTTTTCCCCCAAAGGGCATTTTAATTAGGTTCCAAATTTATTTTGGGGCATAGAGAACAGATATTTTCATAAAATGGTTAAGTGAATTGCGGAAATGCAAGGAAGGCAGAACTTTTTGCATTAAAGGTCAAGAAGGCACAAATTTCAAAATAAAGAGCGCAATAGGCGTGATGACGTTTGGATCACAACAGATTTTTCCTTTACAATATTTTTGACATGTAATGTCCCCCCCTTTTAAGATCACTACAATCATGCTAAGAATTAAGCGCTCATGCCTCTGAACTGGGTTCAATATTTTAAAGGGTGGACACGTCCAAAACTTTTTTTTTAAGTGCCCTTTCAAAAACGGAATGTCCTTTCCTATCGATAGCGCCCTGGCCTTTTTTATTTCTTGAGTGAACACTGAAATGCTGCAATCAAAATGTCTCATTGCCAACATGAAAGTGACAGTTTTTAATATAATTGTCAATGATGGTTATTAAAAGTAGTGATAAAGTTATTTTCTAAATTGAAACTCAATAAAAAAAGGCCTCATACCACTAGGTCTGAAAATTCCCAAAAAAAGCAGTGCAACCCAATTTCATGGAACTCAAAAATGTTAATTTGTAGTTCTGCTAAATCTCAATTAAACAAAATTCCGATTCCCCTTGAAATCGTTTTGGATATTCCATTCAACCAGCAGTTTCGATGGACACGTTCCAAATATATTCATTCTAGGGGACCACAAACTCTAAATCTGGCTCTGTTGTCAATTGCTTTATGTTTTCGCAGTAATTAAGAAAATAAATTGCATACTATAATTAGACTGCTATACTTTTTGATAATATCAATAAATATTAACACCATTTTTTTTTATTTACATGCTATGAGCAGACTACTTTTGAGAATGTGCTCAGGATTAGGTAACACTGTGTTTTCGATATCCACAACTCTTCTGGTTAATAAAATAGACAAATAATTGTAGTTGATCAAAATAATCAGTTCAACTCACAAAATTAATATATTGTACTTTATAAACTTCCAAGCCTTGTTCAACCAATGTAATAAAGTTTACAAAGTATATATACAGTTTTAGCAGAAAAATTATAACGTTTTCAGATAACCAGAATTTTCAAAAAGTTGGTTTGCATTTCTTTGAACTTCAAATATTTTGTACATGTTTTTTTAAGATTATTTTTTTTCTCGGATTTATCGAAAAATGGATTTGCATAGTTTGGGCAGTATAAACTTTTACATATATGTATTAAAAGTTTATAAAATTGTACTGTTGAAAATTTTATAAGTATACTGAAAATTCAAGTAATTTGATACAAATAAGAATATTTGGTAGTTATAGGAACAAACTCAGCTTAAGCAATTTTTTGGACTATATAAAATATTGACAGCAAAAACTTAAAAACTAGCAATCACAAAATCCATTAAATTTTAAATACTTTTCATTGAAATATAAAAATGTTCTTATTTATGAATGAATAAATTTTATAAGAGAACTATCTATATATATTATACATCAATAAAGTCTCAAAAAAAAAAAAAAAAAAATCTGCACTTCAATGTGAAAGTAATTGTAGACATTTACTAAATACTTGATCAATATCAAATAGCGCATTCATAAATGAAACATATACACCAAATATAAAACTAACTGACTGTAAACAGTTGTTGATATCTTGCAATAAAAATATGTTATAAAATACGAGTGCTTGTCAACAATGTTTGCAAATCATCAACCTGTATTGGCATGTTTTGATTTCCCCCCTAACTGCAAATGCTCGGACTAGTCTGGTCTGTCAATCAATGCATCGTGTTTAGTGACTCTATGGTTAATGCAATTTCTTTTTTGACAAGTGCAAATCTACACAGATCTGTCTTTTAATTAGGTACGATCTACAACTGTAAGCAAAGACGTGTTTATTTTGCACAGACAACACCTGACAGGCAGCTCTATAGCGCACGTACACTTTACATCTATGTTGATCCACCACAAACATTAGCTTTCAGTATTTCCCTGCAGCTGAAATACGATCCACTTGAAAACGAAAATGGGCAAGAACCCTTTTTGATGGTTAGAACCACACTTTGCATTAAAAACAATGATCGATAAACAAAAAATTACTTACGTAGTCCCGTAATTTTCTATTTACCCCACACCATATCAACATGAGCAGCATCTCACTGCTATTTCTTGACCTAAAAATGGTGAATGAGTAACACAGCTAGAAATCTGAGGCTGGGGATTGGTCGAAATTTTTATCACGTGCTCAAAATGTCTGGAGTTGTATCCTGCTATTGGCTGTAGTATCCCCTGTAATGCTCTGCTAAATCTATTCACTTGCAACATTATTTTCTTTTAATTTTTAGCTGCAAAGAAATTCATTTTTCTGCTGGTGCAGAAAATGCATTTGTTTGTTCAAAATGCTACAAGTATTCGAAAGAATGCGCTGGAGCTAAAGTGTACGGAATCGTAAAAACCTGGTATTTGGGTTCTGGATTTTACTTTCAAAGCTGACGTAATCTACTGATGAGCAAGGCAACCTTGTCGCGGCCACGCAGTGACTTCATTGAGCTCTCGACCAATCAGGGTCCAAAGCATTTGACGTAGTTCGAAACAAGACAATCCATGCGGAGTTTCGGTTGTTAGAATGAAAGTGTTTCATTGCACAGCGGAAAAGCGCGTAAGCGTTCTTATTAAAAAAACAATTGTTAGAAAATGTTAATAATTCGATGAAATCTAGTTATTCTAAACGAGGAATTATCTTTTTTAAGAGGTCGGAAACCAATATATTTTTAGTTGATTGATTTTGCTGCATTCCTAAGGAAGGTGAAAATTTTTAAAATCAATAAAATTCTAAGGATATTTCAAAACACATTACAAAAATAAAAATATATAAAATAATCATTTATGAAATCATTAAAAAAAAAGCTCGGTGCTATATTGGATTTTGTTATTTAAGTATTTGCGTAATAATTTCCTCCAGCAATCAAACCTATATTATATATTCACCAACTGTTTTTAAATACCAAAGTTTTCTATTTGAAAATAAAGATTAGTCAAAAAGTTTGTACACTTTGTTTTAGGACAATGCCACCGTGAATGATGTGTAAAACGTTTCGTCATATTGAGCACCATGACGTTGACGAGTATGTTTGAGACCAATGCCCTCGCAAAAAAAAGTTTGCTTTGTTACGCATTTCATACAAAAAGTAAGGATAGACAACATTGTCTAGAGTACAGTGGCTGCCCGTCGTCGAAAATTTTAGTGCAGCCGAAATCACGTGAATCCCTTCCCCCCCCCCCCCCCCCCCCCTATTTTCCACAACCCATACAAGAACAGAAATTCTTTATTATTTATTACTCAAATTAAAGTTTTCTTTCAAATTTTACGAAATGATAACATGCAAAACAAATAGAAAACACTTATTTTTTTTTAAATTAAAGCAATCCTCCTTTCTTTTAAACATGCGAATCGGTCAATTTTTATATTAATTTAAATAACAAAACAACAGCAGGACCATGCCCTGAAACAACAGCCCACAGTCAATTTATCACGAATACCATTTCCGTTTGGAGATATTCTCGTAAGTTATCGTTTCACTCACCCATCCCAGCGTTTCACGGGCGAGCCAATCAGCATATCGAATCTCAAGTGCAGCTAAAACAAGAAAATTCATTTCGGCTGTACCTTCTCACAAATGCAGTGCATTAGCATGGGGAAGAATCTCCATACTACATAGAGGTTGCCATGGCAACGATGCAGCCGATTTCGGTTTTCTTAAATGAAGGTTGAATGGAGTTTTTTCCCCTCCTGAATTGTACATTACGGTAACAGGCTTGCTATTTATCGGAGATTTTGTTTACTACCGTAGAAATTTCCTTTTCAATTCTAATCTCCATTTAAGAAAATTAGTAAAATATATATATATCTGATTTTAGTTTTAAAATACTGAATTTAGGTGCAGAGATGACATTTTCTGTGACGACGATGGGTTGCTTATCAAGCATTCCCTCATTAATAAGGCCACCTTATTTGATTTCCTAACATTGGCGCTAGTTCGCAGTATGGCCTAGTAACAGTGCCGTCACACAATTTTTTTTTTTTGGGGGGGGGGGGGGGGGGGGTTGAAGCAAGAAATTTCCCACAGAACTATTCGAACTCAAAAGTGCTGAAAATTCCCAGTTCCAACTTATCATCTTTTTTTAATATATATTAGGTATTATTAAACAGTTCTCTCACAAGCATTATTTGTTGCACGCATGTTTCAATGCAGTCTGTTCTGAGGTCTAATTTAAATGTTATCTTACAAGTTGAACAATTTCTAAACTTCCCTAACTTTCACTTGCTAATATTTTTAATTTTCTTCAGGCATAAATTTTCCCAACTCAGGGATTTTTAAAAGTTAAAATTCCCAACTTTTAGGACGGGCCTGCCTAGCAACTGCGGGACGAAGTATAAATATTGGAAATTAAGAAATCTCAATTGGTTAGTAAAGAAAATATTAAGAACAGTGCAAATATACGATTACACATTGCAATACTACAAACAATATATATGCATTTTATATGTTTCTAAACACTAATCCTTGCAATCTAAAAAGAAGCTTTCGAATTAAGAAATTAATATTTAGTAATTTGTAAGTTTATGTGTGTTATATTTCTTTCCTTTATTAGTTAATTATATTCAAGAATATCCATTATTGGCACGTTGTTAATTAAAAAGGGAAAATTGAAACCCAGGCTAAATTAAAAAAAAATTAAAGAGAAAAAAAAAGAAGAAGAAAAATCTTTTTAAAAAATTTTATTTAAGGAAAAAATGCGTTAACATTACATAATATTTTTTAATATTTCGAACAAGTGTTAAGTACGTATATTTAATCATAATTTTAAATGTATTACCACTTTGATAGTATTGCTTTGATGTTGGTGTCAATTTATAAAACATTACTGTGTTTTGGCGCAAATTATAGAAATTGGTAACAAACATAAAATATTTAAATTTTGAACTTTTGATCAAATTTTTTTAAAAATTATTTTTAACTTTACTTATTTATTTTTATTTGATGTTTTTTTTAAAGTTATTTTCTTAACACGCCTACGTTTTTTAATTATATTTTTTAATGTAGGTAGAAGACTAAATTCCATGACAATGTTCAAGCCAGAGAAAGTATGGCAACATCACTGTTTTGTTATCATAGTAACATTTCTGAATTAAGTATTAATATAGCGTTTTAAAAAAAAGAATCTTAGTATAATTTAACCTCTTGTTCATTTCCATGTCTTGACAAAAAATAATAATAATAATGCTTTTTAAAAATATTAACTCAATGTTTAATTGCATGGCGATATTTAAGAGGAAACCGTTGATTGCGGCTCTGTGTAAATAAAATACATCAAAAGGTAAGAATTTTTTTTATCTAAAATATTCCTTTTTGTACATCTTATGAAAGAAAAATAGCGACTACTTCAATTGGAAGTTTAATTTTATTTGAGTTTTATGGATAAAGAGGTATGCTTAGAAAATAACTTAATTTGCTTATTTAGTTTCAACCTACCAACAAAAATTTTAAATGGATTTGACACTGTCTTTAAAAAGAACCGTTTTTTGTCCTTGACACATTTTGCGGTTTTGTGCTGTGGCGTATGTATGTGGTTTTTACGTAATCCTGGAACTTTGCCAATCCATTATAAAAATTAATATGTGTATACGTTTTTATAGGATTTTGCTGAATAGTACAGATTAAAAATATACTGATATTTTATCACTTAATTCATACGCAGGATTCAGCAAACTTTTCTTTTGTTCTGCTTTAAATTTAAAAATAATAGCAAAGTTTTGGTTACAAACTAATTATTAATTATAATTTTTATACACTGCGCGGCCAAAATATACAAATATTGACAACCACCGACAGACTCAATTATTACCACATGACGCTGTCAAGTAAATTGAGCTATCACGTCACGCCGTTTCCGCCAGAAGATGAGAGAAGTAGATATAAAAAGGGAAAAGGGGTTTTCTTACAACGTTAGTAAAAGCATTTGGGTTTAACAGGTATGGGTAAATAACGCAGTCTGAAGGACTTTGAATATGGAATAATTGTGGGTGCTCGGAGTCATGGAGTGAGTATCAGCAAAACCGTTGCATTTGTGAAATTTTAAAAAAAATGTCGTCAGTGGCTGCTGAATGTTTGAACGTAAAGTTTGAGTGTCCAGGTTTGTAAGGGACAACCGAAGGAAAACAGTGCAGCAAATCACAACAGATTTTAATCGATGACCCTCGCAAAGGTTCTCTGAACACACTATTCGCCGTACACCTCAGCTTATGGGAAAAGGAAGCTATGGTATCATGGTCATAATATGTTGGCCTCTCAGTGTAGTTTGCTTATATTCACATGTTGTATAATCTTTTCTTTCTATATTTTGCACAGTGGCGGAGATCGAGAAAATAAAATTGAAGATCGGGTGAAAAATTTAGTAACTTAATGATATTTGTAAAATTTGTAGACATATTTTAAAGTAAGCCTCTCCGTGGCATTTTCCCCCTTGCCGCGTTTGATAGGAAATGTACGACCAGCTTTGCCAATGAACGAAGACTATATGGAAATTTGTTTATATATTTTCCCATCGCAGGCCCTCATTGACTGGCAAGCCTTATAAGCATAGCTGTTTTCCGTCGATCTTTCCAGAAGAAAAGGTCGCCAATAGCCCACTGTGCAGCTCTAGTGCGACGTTAATTAACAAAACCATCCAGAAGAAAAGGGGAAATATTGCAACTATTAACGTTTACTTGAGTGACCAAATTATTGAATAGACCGTTTATGCAGCTTTAGAGCGATAATCCTCCTCCATCCGCCTACACAAATCTAATCCGATTTCAGGTAGGGCAATAAAAACTTACCTTTTTAAAGGATGTTTGTATTTTCTTTAAATTGAATTTAAAAACAATTAACCTACATAAAGTGGAATATTGAAATATATATATATATATATATTTGACGTGCGACGTCTTTAAATTCAATTCCGGGTAAAAAGTATATATAAGGCAAAGTAGACATAAGAAAGCTTGCGTAACATAAACGTAAGCCGCGAAACAGCGTTAGCGCGATTGTATCTGACGCTATTAAGCGTCGTTCTAGGAGTGAGACACAACGTAGAAAGCCTGCAGAGGTTTGTCTGAAATCCAAAAAGGTGCTCCTTACTTGATTTTGGCCTCACACGCCTTAAATCCGCAGCCGTCTCGATCGGCCCACCTATTTTTTTAAAAATTCTTTATCCGAGAAATGCTGATTGTTTCCAAACATGCTAAAGAATATTTTGGTCGCCAATGTTTGTGACGTACTAGCAAAGGCTTACTACAATTTACGTAACATGAAAATGGGACAAGAACAGGTTTCCCAGCAAAAATGAAATCCTTTTTATCTATTAACCATTTGGTTTGTCAACGATACAATACATTGTACCTTAACACATTTAAATAATAACTAGGAGGCTCCGCCCCTTGCTCCGCTAACTTATAATTATTTATTATTTTATCAAAAATAATTATTTACCAATGAATTGAAGGGTTAATCGTCAAAATGGCTTACATAATGGCAAAATAAAAATGCGAGCGCAACAGAATTTTGTAAACAATCTAATTGTTGCCATTCCGCGTAGAGAAAAACAGCGTTTTTCAATCACCGTGTAAGAGAATTATATATATAAAGATTTTTACCAAGGGAATGAATTTTTGTCAAAGGGAAGCTCAACAAATATCTTTTTGTCTATAATTCAGCTTATGAGATTAATGTTTTTGTGATTTATTTAAAAATCATAAATAAATATATCAATAAATAAAGGAAAATCGAACAGACTTCAAACTAAATATAGTATATTTATTGATTCTTTTTTAAACGTTTTGATGCATCCTCGAATCTTGAAAACTCAATTTTAACCCGTTCCCAAAGTCGCATCAACGTGAAACTTGACATACTTAGACAATTTAATCCACAATTAATTAATAATATTCGCTTATAAGCGAAATTTTCTATTTAGTACTAATTAATAAAGACGCATGTTTATATTAAAAGAATACCAAATATATAAAACTACTGCAAAGGTCGATTTTACTCCTAACAATTGTTAAATTATAAACCTATGATTTACGTCTTTGTATTCGTTGACCAATTGCGTTCATTGGAATTGTGGACCACTGTTCCCGGAAATCTTCTGCATTTTGAATGAATAGAGAAAATAAATAGAGAAACGAGAGTGAATCTTCTGACACCGTTAACTTTTTATCTTTTTGTCGGGGATACAAATGGGAAAAAGCGACGGTGGTTCAATAGGGTTTTAAGAATTATGTGCTTTTCTCTTTTGTTTCGCTTCATTTTGAAAGCGTTCCAAGTGCACGGTGTTATGTAAAATTCTTGCTCTGCCTCGTTTTATTTGACACGCATCCAAAGTTCACATGAAGGGTAATCTGATTATGGGAGGAATATCGATTTTCCCCCGACATTTTTCTAATAATTGGGAATAAAAAATATTCTAAAAAAGAATCCTTGTGTGTTTGTGCAATATCTTCATGGTCAAAAGGGCTGAGAGGTATGAGCAATAATGTAAATGCCTGTAGAAAAATACCTGTCTGTATAGACATTCCAATTTTGAAAACTGTGTTACATTTGAAGAGATCAGAAGAAGACCGAGGAACTATAAATATATATATATTTAAAAACTTTTTTAAAAGACGCGAAAGAATATAAAGAAAAAAGATATATTAAATATCAGGCCTATTCTACTAAGTTTGTGTTGATAAAATAATAATGACCAAATAGCAGCGTCGGATTTAAGCGGCTCTAGACCAAATTGTCCGAGCTATAACATAATATAATATAATGTAAGCACTGGAGGGAGGACTCCCATTGAGCGACAATGTACTTTACCACGCCGCGTGGATGTATACAATGCGGAAGAAAGGTTGAGAAAACATTCGTCCTTGGCTATGCTGGAGTTTAACGTGACGTCACAGAAATGTTTAAAACTAAGTTTTTCGGAGCCTTTTGTCCTTTTCTTATAGGTAAGAAAGTAAGTGCGGATAAATATTAAAATGTGTAGCATTTAATGTATTTTTGAAAACTAGAAATGTTTTTTTAAATCTACGCAAATCTATGCGAAAGGACTATTTTTTCTACTTTTTCTCAAAAAGGAATAAAGTGGTCGGCGACGCTAAGTCGTGTCATTCGCTCCAGTGCTTGTAGTTATATTATTCTAGTTCAGTGCAGGCACGTAGGTAAGGGGGTGGTTGAGGGACTTCAAACCCCTCCCATTGAAAGTCTAGAAAAAATTAAAAATTGAATTACTGTAAAAATCATAAAAATATAAAAAAAACTAGAAATTTTTCAATTTCTTGTATAATACTTCTTGTTGAGTGATACGAGGGAAAATCCTCAAACTAAGCGTAACATGACGTCATCGTGTTTCATTATATAGCATTTGAATTTCGGTGACAAAGGGAAAAGATCGTGAAACGGTGCCGTATCAATATGTTGTAATCAAAGTAATATATTATTCTAAACAAGGAATCTTAAAATTTAAATTTCTCTAAATTTATTTCGTAATTTGAGAGTGATATTTACTAATTTCAAAAATATGTAAAGTAAGAATTCATTCCTAAATCGATATACTAGCGTTCGCGTTTACAGCAGAGCGTAACAACCGGGAAATGGTTTAAAATCTAACTTACGAAAACGATGGCTTGCCTTTGTTGTTTTTTTGCTAGTAGATTAAAAAATCTGTATTTTTCTAAACAACTCTCTCTCTCTCTATATATATATATATATTAATTCGTAGCAAATTCCTCCCTAAAAACACAATAAATTATTTACCGATTGTTATTTAGGACTCTGTTTTAACTTGACCTTTCAGCATTTCGTCTGGCCGTAAATTTGTTTGTCACACTGTTACGACCAAACGCGTTGTTATATTTCTTCAAATTGGAGGTCGTCAAATTTTTTGTTCATGATAACAATATACTGTATTACCCCCCCTAACAATAATCTCTGGATCCGCCCATGGGAGGTAGAGTTTGTTAATTTTGAGGGGGGGGGGGGGGATAAGCTCCCTAAAGAAATCCGTTGCTCAGTTACTGAACCACCCCCATGAAAAATCTATACCTACGTGCCTGGCTCAGTGGATATAATTGATGGAGTCTTATGGACAGACAGCTACAATTCCGGTTAGAACTTTCAAAAAAGGCATTTTTTCCTTTCAATTTTTTCATATGATTGTAATGGAAATTCGATAAAGAAAGCGACCAAGAGAGGGTTGAAACTATTTGCAGATTTAAAAATTCGCAGCTAATTACTAATTTAGATTAATTAATATTTTTTTTACTAGGGGATATAGGGAATGCAACTCATTATTTACAAAATAATTTTTTTGAGAAATATTTTTGTAAAAACATTTTTCCTTCGTCAAATTCAACATTTCTCGGGCAGATTCCTGCCCAAGACCACAGCCTCCTATCCCGGGGACAAGTCTCGCCACACAACAAAGGTCGTGTGTTGTTGCTACCTCCTCCCACGTGGTTCCCGGGAAAACACCCGGAGAGAGAGAGGGAGGGGGGAAGGAGAGCATCTCTGTTATCGACCGACGCAGGCCCGGCAACAGTGCGCCGTACCTGGGCATGCCCCATCGGACGAGATCTCCCCTCCATTGTCCGGAGAGAGAGAGAGCAGGAAATGCCCGCTCAAGGACGGGGGCGTTTACCGAATTCCTCGCGAGGCTTTGGAAGGGAAAACAAGGGTTCACGTCAAGGGCTATATCGGGATACCCAGGGGCCGTATCTCTGGGTAGATTCAGTAAGAAGATACCGGATTTTTTTTAAAATTTCCATTTGGGGCAGGCAGGGCCCGATTAAGACATTGAAGCAAGGGAAGCCCGTCTTTAAATGGAGACCCAAGGGCGGATCCAGAGATTATTGTTAAGGGGAGTAATAATACAGTATATTGTTATCATGAACACCAAATTTGACCCCCTTAGTTTGAAATTTTTCATTGCCTAAGGTGACTTTTGAAAATTGTATAATCTTAGATGTTAGAGGGGGTAATTTCCCCTTTACCCCCCCACCTGGATATCCGCGCTTGGGCCCTGTTACTCTCAAACAGACCCTGGAACGAACATCGAATCGGACTTTTACAAACACTTTAACCCTTTTGCCCTTAGTGGCATTCAAATATTATAAATAATATAACAAAATACATTAATAAGTAATGGGTATTCCTAATATCCTGTATGTTTTGATTTATTTTTAATGTTAGAACAAATTTAGTACAAGTTGCAGTTTTTGTTTGCTAAAGTTTATAATGCCATTTTGTTAAGGTAAATTTAGTAGTAAATTATGTGATAGATGTTCAATATTTACATAAAATGTGTGATTTGGGGGGGCCCCTCAAAAATGTAAAGTGTAAGCCTGGGCTTCACGGGCCTATTCGGTAATCAGGCCCTGGCAGAGGTGGCGCCACTGGGGGTGCTGGTGGGGGGCTGTAGCCCCCCTGTCGGGCAAGGCAAGCCCCCCCGTCGGGCAAAATTATGAAGTTCGTCGGGGGAAAGTGTTATTTTAATTGTTAAGACCAAATATTTTTTAAACATTGAATCAAATTTAATTTTTTTACTGAAAAGGATCTAGGTCATAATTCCGACAGATAAAATCCCGACACACCGAAATCTCGACACCAAAGGCCTATCGTGGCTGAATATTTAGAGGCTCGAACCGATGAGCGCGAGTTTGATACTGAACATGCATGTTTGGGAAGCGACATACAGCAATTTGGTTATCAGAGAGTTGTAAAATTCGTTCCTTTAGCAACCAAAAAGTGTCCCCTATTTATAAGGCTGGTACACGTTAAATCTTATCGTGGTCCAAACTGCGGACCCCTATTGAATGCGTCGGGTGTCAGTTTTCAAGTGTTGAACTCGTCATTTGACCATAGTTCAAATATACGAGGCAATGTTGTTGGGTCTTTCTTTCGAGTTTGATTACCATTATCCCACTGTGCATCTCCAGTTCGTCGTCAATTCAACCAATCAACCCGACAAGCCAAAATGTAAATATTAAATTTTTAGCTTAAAATTTCAGTGTTCATTTTATAGTACATACTAGAAATATTTTTAATTACATTATTTTACGCATATTGAATAATAAAACCGCCCAAAATTGTCACACTTAAATTCCATTTCAAAAGCGTTAACATTAAAATTTTAATATTATACTAAATCATAAACTAAGGTTAAATAATTGAAACACACGATATTTGACCACATATATCATTGATATAGTGCCAAAGAAAACAATTGGAATTAAAAAGGGAGAATTTAGTGGAAAGTTTGAATGAATATGATAAGTGTTTATTTTTTTAAATAACTTTTTGCAAATTAGTAATTTGATTTAAATTAATTTTAAAATATCATATTATTAAAACCGCGTTAAGATAATATTATTAAAATCCTTTCTTTTAAGTCGGTTATCAATAATAATTTCAAAGACATTTTTATTAATACTAATATTTTCAATTTGGTTTGTCGAGATTTCGGCCTATGGTCAGTTTATAATTATAAGTTTCATAATTAAATGTTTATAATTATATAGTAAGTTTTTTATGAAATATAAGTATATAATATTCTTAAAATAATACGTTAATGTAGCTAATTGAAAAGTAATACCCAGTAAATACAAGATAACCTGATATAAATATGTTGATTATGATGTATTTCGATTTCAACGTCTCCACTGCTGTTGCATTTTTTCCTTTCCACACTAATAATTCACTCATCAAAAGTTAACACGGCATTTTCTAATATACAATATCACAGTTAAAATAATCTAAGAATGAAATTCACGGAGACTCAGAAGACTTCAAAAGAGGGTCACTTAGTTCGACGTCAAATTGTCAAAGAAATTCAAGTTTAAAATGTATAAATATTAATATTTTGACATTAAAACATACTTTTACTTTCGAATAATTAAAACGAAAGTAAACAATTCTTAAAATTTTGTAGATTACTGCAGGGTACTATTCGCAGCTGTTCTTTAAGTTTAAAAATGCTATTCTTAAAATTATATCGAATATTACGTTCGTTATTTATTAAATTAAGTACACCTAGTGGCAGTGACCTTTGATTTATGAAATATAATTAACATTATTATATTTTTATAAAGAGGAAGGCTATTTTATTGTTTTCAGCGGTAAAATTTACTGCCAATACTTCAGTCAAATACTTGTAACATAGGACCTGAGCAAAGATACATTTTAAAGCTACAGCTGAGAACACCACGTTGCATTCAAATATCGGCAAAAAAAAAGAAAGAAAGAACCTAGTTTTTTTTTCACACAAAAGGGGCGATGTAGAATTTATGCTGGGGGCAACCTAACTCTCCTGGACCTCCATGGGGGGTGGTGAGTCGTAAAACTGGAAATTGCCGCTTTCCTTACAGCTAAAAAGTATTGCCTGCTTGTTCTTGAAACTTTGCGACTGGATGGGGGGTCTGTGCCTTTTGGTCCTGGGGACATATGCACCATTCACTCTGTGTTTCCATTGTATGGCAGCCATTCCTTTTCATTGACCAAAGAATCCACTGTGAATCGTAGAGCGAGACGATAGACATTGTCAGATTAGTTGCAATTGGAACAAGCCAGCGTTTACTTAGGATTTCGGAACTAAAACTGGCGCAAATATGTGAAGTGGATGGCGGATTGAAAAATAAAGTGTGTTGCTGAAAACTTTCGATTCCGAGATGTACGTTATTAACGATTTAAAAAAAAATCCATGAAAGCCAGAAATACTCTTTAGTTGTCCAGCTGAAAGTACTGATCATCGGAATGCATTTGGGGTAGCGTTCAAGATACTACAGCATGGTGAGCTTTTTTTATTATTATTCTCCTCAAAATATAGCCTTTCTTCTTCTTTTTTTTATTCCTATAATACGAACAAAGTTAATTAAAAAAAATTAACTTATCTTCTTTCTACTATGGTTTAGGTTTATGCAGTAAGTAGTTCGGATAGTACTAAAATATCAAAACATATAAAACTCATACTTATTGATTTTGGACCAGAATAATTTTTAAAAATTCAACCTGACATACTAGCCGTGTTTATAATTCCTATACAAAGTACTACTATTCATCACCAATGCATATAAATAACATAAAATATTATAGGCATTTACTCTCAAACGTTTACTAAACAATTTACAATTTGGTTTAATACTTGATTTTTGACGTGAAACACCTTTAAAATGACCTAGTACTGGGACTATCAGGATTGAACACCATATATATTACTCTTTAGGATTATCCATTCCAACACTTCCATTTCGTAAAAAATATAACTATATTTACATAAATTTGTTCTTGTTCTATAAGAAATTTGCCGCCAATGCGTGCAAAATAAGGTAATGATGCGAAGCGTGTACGGAGCGTGGATGGGAAACACTGCGTCAGGCGAAATAGTTTGTTTAACTTCATTTTACTGGATATGTTCTTGTTGGCGACTCTTTCGTATTTTTTATAATATTTGCTAAAACGACGTGAATCTTTCTGAAAGTGCTACAACAACAGCCACATCGAATTTTTTTAGGATGAAATAATTTTATATGCACAATTTACGTCGAGGATACTAGCCCCCCCGCCGGGGAAAGTCAGCCCCCCCGTCGGGCAATTCCTGGCGCCACCACTGGGCCCTGGGCCTAAGCAGAGTTCAAAATTAAGAGCTAAAAGTTAGGCGTCATTGGCACCAGAACCAGATTTATGGTTAGTGGGCCCTCAAGTTGAATATGTGGGGTGCGAGCCCCACCAACTATCGGGGGGAGTGGGGGTCAGAATTGTTTTTGAAAAGTATATATTCTAGAACTGTAAATTAGATTATTTTTAAGTGTACATATGTAATTGAGATACACTGTTTTTCGTAAATTTCCAATGCTATGTTACAAAATTTCAAGAAATCTCAAGGTGCAATGGCATTTTGAAATCTATGAAAATTATAATTGAACATTGCACTCGTCTTTGTATTACTCTTAAATTGCTGTAAGCAAAATAAAAATAAAAACTGCTTTCTAAAAAAAAGTCAAATAATAACTCTATTGTAATTATCCCAATTAAACATATTTTTTCTTAAGAACGTAGAAGTATTAGGGTATATTTACATTGTGCAAATCCGTTAAGAAAAGTAGAATTTTTCTCCATCATAAAAAGGTTGTCGTATACTCTTTTTATTAGGATTTGGATTATCGTCCTTCCAAATATTTTTTTCCTGCATGACGAGTGTTTTTGTTTTCCCTGGTGTGGGGTGTGGGTCCCTAGGCTGCAGCCAATGCCTAAATCCGGCACTGTTTGTCAATTACGATTTTCTTTTAATTGCCAAAATGTTCTGCTTAGGTGTAATTTTAAAATAATTCCAATTACTTAAACAAAGCTGGTCAACAGTTACGATATTTTTGTAATTCGAAAGCCCCAATTTTTTTTAATTGTATCTAAAATACCGCTTTGGTAGCGTTAATTGCTTGGTTTTTTCTAAATAATCAACCATTCTCAGTTACGATTAGGGAGGGTAGTTGACTTATTACGTCGCATTTTGTTTTCATTCTTTTGTATTCCTCCATCCCCATGTCCCGCAGTGGCGTACGCAAGGGGAGAGGAGGGGGTTGAAGAGCCACTCTCGTTTGGTTTGTTGTTGTCTAATGTTCAGTAAATATACATAGTAATGAGAGACAGTCCCTGATTTAGAAAATTTAGTTCTATATCTATAGGCACAACATCAGTAGTGGAACCCTTCTCATAAATAAGAAAACATCTCAAAGTAAATTTAATAATCATCTTAAAAAAATAATAAAATGAATAACGGTTTTGGAAAACTTGCAATAACAGTAATAACGAAATTTTGAAAGTATTGGTATGTAGGAAACTCACAATTTATGTACAAACAAATAAAAGTTGAGTTGAATAAAGTTCCGTGTAAGAGATTCAAGTTGGGTGAAGGGGATTGTAATGAAAACACGAGCCGCGAAACAGCGTTGGTTCGCCTAGCGCTCTTTAACGTCGTTCTAGAAACTAGACACAACGTCGAAAGTGTGCAGCGGTTTGTTCGGAATCCAAATTGGTGCCATCGAGTTTTTCATTAAACGCCTTAATTCCTGCTACTGTCACGATAGACACGCCCTACCTAATACTTTAAAATTTAATTTTAAATATTTTTTTTATAATTCACATAAAAGTAAACGTGGTACTTTGTCAGTTGGGAAGGAATATTTGCTTTTAAAAAAATGGAAGGGAGCGGAAGTTATGAAAAATAGGCGTTGTTAGCCAATTCAATGAATCCACCGTCCACACCAGTACAAAAATGTTGATTTGAACTTTTTCTACGACCGTTATTTTGTTCGAGGTAATGGATAAACAACTATTATCATTGTGAGTTGTTTGCTATTTCAAATTTCCACACATGTGATATTTGTTCACAAACAACTAAGTCTTATCGTTTAAAACTTCCCGTGCCCAATGTGACCAGGAATTCGAATAAATTTTCGAAGCTCATTTGTATTTTTCAGAGAGAAGTGAAATTTTCGCCTAAAAATGTTCAGTAAATTTGAAAGCATTAAAATACAAAATAAGTACTAAATAATATAAAGTTAACATAATTCCATTGATGCAAAGTAGTCGCAGATTGTTTAAAATCAATCCCCTAATTTTAATAAGATAATTTTTTTTTTTAAATGAAAACAGACTTTAAAAAAAATGCACTAAAGTATAAAAAAATATTTTTTTAATTTTACGAACAAGTCGAAAAAAAATATGGAATTATTTAATATTAATTTTATACTTATTTCAACGTTTTGAAATAAGCACCAAAATTTAGGTTAGATTTTTGTAAATTGGTACCAACTTAAAAAAAAAAATATTATAAAATTAATATTAAATAATTCAATTTTTTCAACTTGTTCGTAAAATTAAAATTATTTTTTACTTTTTAGTGCGTTTTTCTTACAGTTAGTTTTTTTTTTTAAGATTATTTTATTTTTCTCTTTTTAGTTTTAATTACCTCACACAAACCCACAGCACAAATAATCAGTAAATTAAAAAAAAAGTTCTTATGGAGTTTAAAATATAGGAATTCATTTTTCTAACACTTTTATCGGTTCGTTTTAACTAGTAGCGACGCCCTTCTAACAGCGTGGGGCCTGTGTGGTGGCACTCGTCACACACCCCTAGGGTCGGTCCTGCTTATACAGTTTCGATATTATGCTCATCCTTCGAAGAGTAACATGTATTATAAATGTTTGTGTCATTGCACAAAGGATTCTTAAATTCCCTTGCAAAAAATATCCCTTTTGCTCAAAAGCGAAATGAGTGAGACCCGTAACATCAAAAAGATACAAAATAACTCGCTTTGGATTGTTCTCATTCTCTCTCTCTTTTCCCTCCGCCACAGAAAGCGGAGACTGGAATGTCCACCTTTCTCCCCGTTTCATCCGCACAATGGGGCTCGTTCCTGAAGGTCAAGTACGTTCACGAGCCCAACTTGTCGACAATTGCATAGCTCCCCCCACCCATTGCAGGTTTCTTCCCCCCCCCCCTCACCCCTTTGATGAAACAGGTTACATTGTGCAAAAGGGTTAAAGGTCTGGACGGTCTTTCTGATACATCGTTTAGTATCTTTCGTATGGAATGATACGGGTATTCCCACACAATGCACAGGAAAGAAAGATTTTAATTTTTTTTTGTAAGTGTAGTCACTGGAGTATTTGCACTTAAAATATCATAATTAAAAACTAATTATGTAAAAAATGATACTTCTTAACGGCTCAACGAAGATTTTTTTCATTGTATTTTTTTTTACTGTATACTATGTATACAGCATTGCTATTTGCTACGAAATCTTCTTTATATATATATATATATATATATATATATATATTACTTTTTAAAGAACATGCTGCATTGAATTTTCAATTATATTCTTTTCATTATAGGTTTATGGATAATAATTTAAACTTTTAAACTATAGCCTGTAAAAATTTTAGAATTTTGCTATAAAAATTGTAGGATGAGTATACGAAAATGGATCAATTGTTTAAATTTTTTTACGAAATTATGACTTTAACTATAAATAACGTCTAAAATATTAATCATATTAAAACAAAAATATATACCTCTCCTTCCTCAAACATTTTTTAATAAATTCACTTAATCGAATTTTCAAAAACGCTCTTGATCATTTATAGATAATAATTTAAACTATAGCCTGTTAAAATTTTAGAGCCTTGCGATAAAAATTGTGGGAGAAGTATACGAAAATGAATCAATTGTTTTCAAAATTTTACGAAATTATGACTTTAACATTAAATAACGTCTAAAATATTAATCATAATAAAATAAAAATATTGCCCACCTTCCCCAAATTGTTTTTAATAAACTCACTTAATTTCATATAATTATAACATTTACTTTTTGAGATGCGTGCGGAATAATTAGAAAAAAAGTTGCAAATTAAAATTTGGGCCAAAAAAGCTTAAAAAAAAACCGAATTTCTTCGTTGTTTCTAATACCTAATTTAATTAACGATATATAATTTAATTGTGAAGATACAAATACAAAGTTTGGGACATCAGAAATGTGAAGTTTTAACAAACATTAATATATTTTTTGAATAATAAAATATGCATTTTTAAATTACTTAAAGCAGTTTAGAAATCACGTCGCAAAGATGAGGGTGAACAAACGTCAAATGAGTGAGGTGCGTTTAACTATTTTAAAAAGTCATAACTTCAAAAATGAATTCGAATTTTTAAAAAAATGTTCAGACCTATTCCTTACATCCCGTACAAAATGTGGAGTTTTCCTCTAAAAATTGTGGGAGATACTTGAAGAAAAAACACACTTATAGCAAAATTTTATGCAACGACGACTTTAATATCAAATAACTTCTAAACTAATAACCATATTGGAACAAAAATATATTCAGCTTATTTCACATACATTTCTTAACAAATTCACTTAATTTTGTAATTTTAGGATTTTTAATTTTTAAGATACGATTTAAATAAGATCCATAGAATTGAACTTTTTGTATATGATCGAAAAATCATTAATTAACACCTGATAAGTAATAATCAGTGAACGAAAATATCCTTGATAAACGAATAAGTTCAAATTAAACATAATCCAAATAGATTTGAAAAAGAAGCAACTGAATTCCCTTGAAAACTTTTAATTTTATAATTTTTGTCGGGCGCGGGACCCCTATAAAAGAGCAATGGCCCTATGCGGTGAAACTCGTCGCACACCTCTAAAGGCGTGCTTGAACCAATTATACAACATCTTATATAAATTAATATAAAGTAATATTACTTTATCCGAAATAAGCACTCACGAAACCATGGTTCATTTCGCTTTTGTTACAAAAGATATTTGCCTCTTCCTTGAATGTTCGTATCATTATTCAAAACGTTGAAGGGATTGAATTCCAGGAAAAGTGAAAAAGGGATGAGTTACACGGAAGACGTGGATCGATTCCGTGGGAGAGAGAGAGGATTTTGATTCGGGTGTTGGAGAGATAACGCCGAGAACCTTGCTAGCATCTTTAAAATAGATTTTAATCTAATCACTTCTCTTAAAAAATTAGTGTTACTATGGAGAAAAGAAACCCCACGTCGTTCTATGCTATAGAGCCAGGGCCGGATTGAGGCATAGGCTACGCAGGCTGCAGCCTAAAAGTCCGCACCACACCAAAAAAAAAAAAAAAAAAAATGTTAACTTGCGTAAAAAAAAATAATTAAAAAAAGGATGATAATCCACATCCTAATGAAAATAGTATACTACAATTTCTTTTATGAGGGAGAATTTTTTTAAAACAAATTTGTACAATGTAAATATATCCTAATGATTTGCGATAATTCCAAAACATTGCTTTTTTTTTTTGGAAATATTTTTTTTTAACATTTTAAATTTTGTTTATTGTGGGTAATACAATGACGAGTGCAACATTTTATTATCATTTTCATAGATTCCAGAACATAATTGCACCTTCAGATTCCTTGAAACCGTTGAAATTTTGTAACATAGAATTATAAATTATCAAATAACAGTGAATCCCAATTTCGTTTGTTCACTTACAAAAATTATTTTATTTGCAGTTCTGGGATATATATTTTTTAAACAAAAATTCCGACCCCCTCCCTTTTGTTCAACTGAGGTTATTGGGAGGGGGGACTACAGTCAGCATAGGAGCCCACTAACTCTAAATCCGGCTCTGTAAGAATGAAACACATTTATTTTATGATTTTTCGGTATTTATTGGTATACGATCACCATTTTGATATAGTTATTGGAGGTGTATAATAGGATATTCTATTGAATTTATATACAAAGCTATTTAAAAAAAATTGAATTTTTTGTTCAGATACTCAATGAAAATTACACATATTCATTCATTTAAATTAAAAAAATATATATTAATTAAAGACAAAAAAATCTATTACTGTAGGACGACATTTTAAGAAGTATTAAGTCACAACAAAATTGTATCTCGGATTTCAGCTTTAAAAAACAAACAAAAAAAACGGTTTTTATTTTGCGTTTTCGGTGTTTATACCCCATTTGAGGTTCCTTAAGTTAAAAAACTTTTTTATTTGATCTGTTTAACTGAACACAATACCAAATATGGTATACATGTTGTTTGTCTATATGCCCATGTGATAGGACAGCAATGTTAGCGTTAAAATTGAACATTAAAAGGATGGGCTACCGTTGTTTTCCAAAAGTTATTCAAAACTATTCTATTCGAATTTGTGAAGATCCAGACTGTATGAACGAAAATCCTGGCGTCGTTGTTGTCTTTAAGAAACATGAGAATTGGACAAATAAAAAGATGTCTTTTCTTACCCATTTATTTCATGAAAAATAAACCAAAATGTTTCAAATTGCAACTAATTCATCTTTTTAAATGTTTCTTAATGCCAAATAAACGTTTCCAAATGATTTCATTTAGGTTTCATTTGAGCAATCCTTAAACTATTTAAATTTAGACTACTTAAATTAAACACACGCAGAAAATCAGGGCTATTTGTAGTCCTAGGAATTTCCCAAACAACACTCGCCTATTTAATTAACAAATACCCCCCCCCCCCCTCGGGTGCGTGTCGATTATTTATAACAGACCCCCTTTTGTATTCCCCCCCGCAGTTCAAATGCCGTACAATCCTACTCGTGAAAACATTGGCGTAAAAGAACGCGTGAACAACATCTACCAGAACGTGCCATTCCCTTGGCAACTACTCAACATTTCGCAAAAATAAGGGGCTGTTCATTTATTACGTCACGTTATTTTCCCCAGTTTTACTGCTTTTAATAGACCAGTTATTCCCAACCTTTAGACTTCCGTATATAGGGGATTGTTGAATGTTAAATCTGTCGTGATCCAAACGTCCTCATGTCTAATACAGGCAGTAGCGACTTTCGATACAAGCGGCGCACAGTGGGGTATTTGACCTCAAAAGCTGGCCAAAAGTCCATTTTTTTTTCATTAAGAATTTTGAATTTTGGATTAAACCATATGATAAAAAACTATCTAAAGTACAATTCTGCAGCACTGTTTTTTTATTTTAACTGTATTTTCTGTGGCAACACTGTCGTTAAACTTAGAAAACTTGTAAACGGTGCATATTTGTACCAATAAAAACTAACTTTTTTCAGAACTATTTTATTTAAATTCTGCTAATATTTTTAGTTGACTGCGATAAAAAATGTATATAATATTATGTTTGATAACTTTTTTGTGTACTTTTACAATAAAATTTTTTATAGTGCATTTTGAATGTAAATTTTTGAATATTTTATAAACACGAAAACATTTGTTAACTTTCTTCACTTCTCTTCACTATATAGAATAGTATAGAGTGATAAAGTAACTATTCTTCTACACGGGAGTACAAAAATTTCCACCACCTTTTTCTCCCTTTAGATTTTATGAGGCTTTTTCTGCAGCGTTCACCAAAATTATTAGAACGTCTTTTTCGAGTGCACCTGGATATTCACTTTGTGACAAAGCGAACATACATTGAATGCTTATCTAAATACTTCACAAGACGTGTTTTACAACAGTACAGTGTAGGGGAACTGTAAGTATACAATTGCGCAAGTGTCATAGTCTGAAAACCCCAACCCCAGAATCTCTCTTCTTTAAATTATCGGTTGTGCGGCTGCGGCGGTAATAAATTAAAAGCTCTAGTTGGGGAACTTTTTCCGACCCCTTCCTTCATGTGTTGATACTTGGAAATTCTCTTCAATCGAACACCAAAAGAAGAATGTGACCTTAAACCCGACACTCCAAGTGTTTATATTTGCTGCCCAAGTTTCATCCGCCCAAGAGGAACGAGTAAATTCGCAGTACTAGGATTGACTTCATTCTGCTCTGTATCTCCGAGAAAAATAGTACATTCTGCTCTGTATCTTCAAGGAAAACTAAGATGAAATAGCTTTTTGTTTATGGATCCAACATCTGCAGGTTCGAATTTTGATATCTTGTAGAAAATATTCCTTTTATTTGATTGTATGTGAAAATATTAATTAAAGCAAGTTTAAAAATAATAAGGATGTAACATAATTGAATAATATTAATACATCGTTATGCAAAATAAAAAAAATACTGTTTTTAATTTTTTTGGCTGTAAGAAAAAATACCTTTAATAATGGGAATGCACATATATCGTTTTTTAATGGCTTACTGGCAAAAAAGTATGACATTGTACAAAATATTGCTTTTATTCGAAAAATATTTTTAATAAAAGAACAACTTTGATTAAAGTCAGAAAAGTAGCACGAAGACATACTGATAGGTCTACCATAACTTTTTTTTTAATTTTAGGACCATCGGGAATTACATTTTTAACTAGAAAAAGTATTTTTGATATTATGAGAAACTGCCCTGAAAAAGGTATCATAAAAAAAGTTCAACTACATGGAAAGTTATATAATATCAAAGCCCTCCTTTTCTGATGAAGAAAAAGAGCAATTTAAACATAAAATTTCGGTCTCGAAATCCAGATTTAAAAGTAAATGGCTTGCAGTTAATATGTCAGAAGAAAAAATTCTAAAGAAACACCAAAAATGGTTGGAACATTCAATCGAAATTCCCACAAAAAAAATCGCTTGTCGACCTTCGAAATCATTTGATGGGTTAAGTGATCGCAGTAAAATACGCAAAACCAAGGAGCTAAGAGAAAAAGCCAAATCCGAAGAATTAATCTATGCCACTCAAATGAAACTCCGTGAAACTGGAAATATCGAGGGTTCAAAAGTAGCAAAGGATATCACAAAGTCTCCCTTAAGAGCAGCCAAATACAGAAAAGCATTTGTTAGCCACACTGCTGAACAAAAAAAGTCACAGCTAACACCAATTCGTGCTTTGACAATTTTCGTGAAAGCTGGGTTATCACGTAAACGATATGAAGAACTAGTGACAAAAACCTATTTCTTTAGATTAAGAAATAATGATATCCTGCTCCAAACACGTATCAAATAATTTCTACTGGTACCGAAATACAACTTCAAGCTTCATACGAGTGAGCGATTAATCACATATTTGTGAGAGGCTTTAAATACGTTTATATTGATGAAATAAAATCGCTAGAACTTTTTTACAAATAGGGATGTGATGGTTCCGAGCAATCACAATACAAACAAATATTTGAGAATAGTTGCGATTCCGATGCGAATATCTTCCAATCTGCTTTAGAGCCTCTTTAATTAACAGGTTTAAAAAAAAAAAATGCATTGCTATGGAAAAATCCTACACTATCGTCACTGCGATATTCAGGCCCATCACGATAAGATTTATACATGAAAGAGCAGATATCACAAATGAAGAAATACAATACATAAAAAATCAAATAAAAAATTTATAAGAAACCCAATGTTTTTTTTAATTTCTTGCAAAAAATATAACTTTGTATACATAATTAGAAATATATAGGTTGTTTATTATTTTTTTGTAAATATGCCTGACATATAGTTGCAAAAATAGACAACTCCACTTTAAAAAAAATTATATTTTTATTATAATTATTTTCATCTAAAACTAATAATTATTAGTGAGTATCTAAAGGGTGGATAAAATATATATAAAACAAACTATTTAAATTTAGAAAATTTGAAAGTAACGCAATATAAGTACTACTAAAAATTAAGCATTCTTGGTTTGTTTGGATATGTCTTGTTTTGCAGCTGTAGAGGTAACTCGTTTGAATTTTCAACTTATTTCAATTTTTTTAATTTTAATATGTAATTTTAAAATAGAAAATGCAATAAAATAATTTTGGCCAACTTTTTGGGTCAAATACTCCTATGTGCGGCGGTGGACCGTAGTGGAGGGCGCAAATCTGAGTATAAAAAGTTAAATCGAGATAACTAGAAAAACTCTACATTTTATATTTGCACTAAATATTATTATTTAAAATATTTGTACATTGCAATTTAACAGAGGATAAAAAATATGCATCTTATTTTCCTATCGGAAAAATGTCCACTTGAAACTTTTCAATTTAAGTATTCAAGGAGTTCGACGAAACCAAACATTAATATTCGATAACTCCGTGTGCAATCAGCCTATAGGACCTACCATCGTGTATAGGATAATAAGACTCATCGACCAGACCAATAGTTAACCCGTTCCCGAATTAATATTTGTGCCGAGGGGGGTGTTGCCCTTGGCTGCAGTATAAGCTTCTGCCCCCATAACTCAACTGTGAATCAGACATCGGAAATAAATGACATACCATTGGTGAGCCGCGTCGACCAGGTTTGTAATTAATCCATTCTACCTAGTGAAATTTTTACCGCATGGGGGGATAAGTGAAACCTCAGCCAAAGAAGCAGCAGGCCGAGCAGGCGCCGGTACAAAGTATACACAAACCAAACCTTACGGGGCGACTGCGTCTGCCCGAATGACTTTGGATCCACCCCTGTTTGAGTTTTTAGTAAATCTGTCTCATCATGTGCTAAACCGTAACACAACTTGTTGCAATTAAAGAACGACCCCCTAAAACATATCAGAGAATGAAAAGAAAAAAAAAGAGAACTATCTCTTTCTCTCGTTTCGCGTGTGGCCTATGAGGGGGAAAGCATGGAAGTTGGCGCTGGCAGCTGAAAGTCTCCGACGAATATAATAAAACAAATGCTTCCATTCACAACACAGATAATCGGGCACCCACACACCACTGAACGTGGGCAGCACCTCGCGTTCTTTTTCTTCCCCCCCCCCCCCCTTGCGAATTCATCTCCCAGTTGACGTACGATAATTAGTTTTTATCGCTAAAGGGAGATTTTTACGAGTGTGTGTTACGGAGTTTGTATCTCTCTGCTAGCGATAAGAACGGAATATTTTGTTTGGGAAGAGATAGTAATTGAAAATGCAAGAGTGAACTGTTATTTATCTTTGAGGAGTTCGGTTCGGATATCGGTTGAAATGCATACGGGGGCAGAAGGTGCACTATGAACTTAAAAGGAGTACTTTCACTTTTGTTGGAATGATAGAGTTGTTGAAAGTTTCGACCTTTGGTTCTTTGATTGAGATCAAGGTTTAAACATTAACAAAAAAATCAGTTTCTTAATAACCCCTAAAATAAATAAAATAGTTTGCTAAAGTATAGTTTGTTGATAAACTTTTTTTATATTTAATTACGTGCTCTAACAAATAGAGGAGATGTAAAAATAATAATAATTATAATAGAGGCTTCTGGTTTGTTAAATATTTTTTTTTCTGTTGTTTTTTTTCGTTGACGCTAAACTATGAAGAAAATTGCCATTGTTAGCAGGTTCTACAAGGAATAATTAAATATATTTTTTTTTTAAAGTTTATTCCAATACTTTAGAAATTCAAATATTGTCATCTACAAAGTATAGACATAATTGACGCTAGGAGGTTTCGGGAAAGAAATTTAAGATTCGAGTTTTGTTTTTCGATAACGTTAATACTTCGCTCATGCAAAGTTCCATTTTAAAAATGATCCTTGAAAATATAAAATTTTTCACAATATATTATTCACCAAAACAAATGCTACTTTAAAAAAAAACCTCAACATTGAAGTTTTGTTAGTTACGTCTTATGTCTAACATATGTTTCTAATAAATACAAAAGTTTAATTCAATTATTTTAAAAGAACTCTGTTCTAAAAATATAATTTACATGTTGACCTCTTTTTAAGATTTCAGATTATAAATGCGTATTTTAAAAATATGAAAACGATTATAAATGCATATTTTAAAAATATGAAAACGATTATAAATAAGTATTTTAAAAATATGAAAACGATTCTTTAGTTTCAAAGTTAAATTTTTCAATAAAATAAATACAACTAAAAACGTTTAAAACATGCAAAGTAAAATATTAAGAATAATATCCACTGAATAAAATAATCACCATGAAAATTCCCGTTGTATTTCGTCTGGTAATCTTAAAATTACTCCTTACTATTTTGTTTTTAAACCTTCTTATCCCATTTTTACTAAAAGAATTAAGTAATCGAAAAATGTTCTGAAATGCAAAATTCTTACGGATTTTTGTTTTGATTTAGCTCTCTTTGCAAATAGTTAAAAGGATTAATTTATACTGGTCTGTATTATTAAATCATTCAATGTCACTTATTAAGGTTGAACATCTATTTCTTCTTTCCAAACGATATTTCTCACACGTATGAACGAAGTGAAAGGAATTTCTCCGCCTTTTTCCCAAGAACGTATTTTACAACACTGAATGATTGGGTGTTGCTTAGTAACAAGGCTTAAGAACTTTTTTTATGACTCACAAATACGTCACTCTACAAAAATTTGACTGCTTACTCATGCATCGGATTTTACCTCTTAACATTCGTGATTAGAATGTTTTACAGAATGGAAGATTCTTGTGATACTATTAACTTTTTTTATGATGTGAATTATGTTAAAAATGGAAAATAATTAATGAATGTTTTGTTTCTAAGTGGACATGAATACTATGTCGAGATTAAACGTTTGAGGATAGATAACAGATTTGCAATAAGGAATAAAAAAAAACCACGTAGTTATGCATAAAGCAAAATATATTTTTTATACATTAAATGATATAAATACGTGCTTTTGTTTATCACTAAGATGACGTCATGTACATAGAGTCCACAAGGTCGTAAGCGTATTTTCCCCCTGTTAAACGTTATTTTTTACACGAAGAGTACAAACGCAGTGAAAAGAACTTTCAACAATCTTTCATTTGGGACTAAAGGGGCAAGTGGATGAATGGGTTACGTAATATTTCAAATATGGCTCTATACATTTAATGACCCCTCTGATTCCAAATAGTTTTATTTTTTAAATGGTTCTTTGCGTGTATGTGAAGAAAATAAACCAAGAAGGGATAAAGCAGTGTTGAGAAAGGATATAATGCTATTTTTCGGAGTCGGATAGAAGTGCTACATTCTTCATGTTCGAAGTTAATTCGTCGTAATGAATGTAGAACCACTCATGGGCGGATCCAGAAAAAAATTCTGGTGGGAAACACAGTACAAAGGCTTACTGAAAGGGGGAGGGGGGAGTACGTGGACGTGATTCAGACCCCTCCGAAATAAATGTAAACAATTTTCTTTTCATAAATATTAGGTCATTAATTATTTAATCAGGTCAAAAATATGCAATTAATTACCTAATTAATATTAATTTCGTAAAATTCTTAAAGTGTTTAGCTTTAATTTTCAATAATTCATAGTTTTATTAAATTTTTAACGCTTGTATCCCCTTCGAAATAAATTTGAACTTTGCCTTTGTGTATGGCTAACATTACTGATGAAATATGGAATTATCTATTTAGAAAGTTATTAGCCAAAGAAAGGAGACTTCCAGAGAAATACAAAGTGGTCATTTATACTACTGCAAAGACGTGACAGACGCACGCCGGCCTATCTACACCAAACATTGATGGTTATCATTACCGAGTAGGGATGGGAAGGGGGGTGAGGGAAAAATGGTGGCTGGCATTAAAAATTTTAAAGACGTTGTGATATAGTGATTACTTCAGAGAAGAGAGAGATCATTGCATGGCAGATTGATTTAGTGGTTATTGTACAAAGGTTGTTAATGCTTGACTTTCTGACTTCGTAGAGCAGGACAAAAACTGTGCTAATTATTATTATTGCTTTTTTTTACTTACATAAGTCTTACACGATTACATAGGGGGAAATAGAGAGGCCGGACCCCTTATTCTTTACTTTAAGCGCAACCCATTCCTGTAACGATTGACAGATAAAGACCCAAATAATCGTTAAAACGAACTTTTCGTTATAACGATTGGTGTACCATCGAGGGACTATGGTATTTCGATTTTTACACACATTCAATCAAATCACTTATAATTGATAAAAAAGAGAGAAAGAGAAGAGGAAAAAAATACGTTATATATATATATATATATATCAATATATATATATATATATATATATATATATATATATATATATATATATATATATATATATATATATATATATATATATATATATATATATATATATATATATATATATATCAATATATATATATATATATATATATATATATATCAATATATATATATATATATATATATATATATCAATATATATATATCAATATATATATATATATATATATATATATATCAATATATATATATCAATATATATATATATATATATATATATATATATATATATATATATATATATATATATCAATATATATATATATATATATATATATATATATATATATCTATATATATATCAATATATATATATATATATATATATATATATATATATATCAATATATATATATATATATATATATATATATATATATATATATATATATATATATATATATATATATATATATATATATATATATATATATATATATATATATATATATATATATATATATATATATATATCAATATATATATATATATCAATATATATATATATATATATATATATATATATATATATATATATATATCAATATATATATATATATATATATATATATATATATATATCAATATATATATATATATATATATATATATATATATATATATATATATATATATATATATATATATATATATATATATATATATATATACATATATATATATATATATACACTCAGTTCAGAAGTATCTTAAAAACATCGCATTGTAGTTTCTGATAAGCGAACCAGAATGCTTATCATGAAAACAACAAAGGGTATTGCAACTAACCATTGAAATTTAAACTCATCTTAAAAGGGGAATCCCCATTCCTTTAATTGTAAAAGATAGTTGAAATTTATATCAAACATGTACCATTACCTCACCTAAACGTATTAGAAGAATATGTATATTTGTACAATCATTAACATAAGCGATTATGGGTGTGGAAAATATAAATTTAATCCTGGTTAAATTACATTTTTTAAGAGTAGTGTGTTAATTGAAATGTGTTATTTAAACAACATTCCACTTTAATTCTTTCTGCGTAATACCGTAATGTACTGTCATACAATACGGTTTCCCATAATTTCATTTAAATTGTTATTGTTTAATTATGGATGCCTCACACTTTGCCTGAAGTGTAGGAAGTTAGTCTTATGTTAGTAAAAACAAAATGCCAATATTTTTGAGAATGATAGTAAATAGCGGTATTTTCCTTTTATCAATAAGAGATAAAGGCAGAATAGAATTGTAATCAAATTTTCTATGCTATTTCATAATACGTCTTTTAAAAATTTGACTATTTTAAAGTTAAACATTTTATCCCCCTGTATATGCTCATATATTGTAAATACAATGTATGGTATATACCATGCTTATTTGAAGCCCCTAATGCACATGAACATGATATCACGTCCGGGGATTTCCAGTTTTCCCATCAATGCAACCAATTGTTGAAATCCTAAAAATACTCCATTTTCAATATTTTTTTTAATTTGTTTGATGTGAATGAATCAAATTTTTTCTGCACAATGAATCCAACTTTTGGTAAAAAAAATAATTATTCATGCACAGGAAAAATTATGTATACCTTCAAGCACTGAATACAACTTTATAACGACAAAAATCGCTTAAGCCTCAGTTGGTTAACATAAAAATATTTCCGAAACGTACAATTATTATAAAATGATACTTTAAACGTATATTCTCATACGCAGTACACACATTTTTTTAAAAATCCGTTGGGGGTATTTAAAACAATATTTAATTTCGTGTGTGTGCTTTGAACGGAACCAATAGAAAAAAAAATATAAAGTACGAATATTCAAAGTAATTTCAAATCAAATATAACTAAATAAACAAATGTATGCAGTTATTAACACATACTAAACAAGAAAAGGTATGAAATAAAAATTATTATTAAAAAAAAGACTGCGTAGAACTTAAAGGAAGAGAATAAAATAACACAATATTTTAAATTTGAGAGATTAATGCAATTTTATCGATTTTTAGGGCACATCAGAGAAAAACTCTTTTTCATTTTTTTATTTAATTAATTGTTAACGGTCCGCGACCGAAAAGTCCTAATCATAGATAATATTCCTGCAAGCTTAAAATATTTTGTATAATTTTAATTTCTTCATTTATTGCAATCGTATACCCTTTTACGCCCCATTGAGACGAAACGAATCTTATCACATGAGGTATTAACAAGAAAGATAATTTCATGGACCAGAGACGGATCATACTTTTATATCATAAATATCAACTTTTTTTTAATGCGTTTAAAATAATTCATTTAATGTTTTTTTTTAAACAAGCCGTTCATAACGTTTTCATCTATGAGCAGACTGTCAAACTTTTTATTTTTTGGCTGTAACGAATGAGTGTGGTGTGGTGTGTGTGGTAGCGGTGGTGGTCCATGCGATAATTATCGTACGGACATGCTAGTATTTCTTTTATACTTTTAGGTTTTGTGTGTGTTAATAATTTCATACGTTTGTTTATTCATTCATATTTTAATTGAAATTACTTCCGAAATGGTATTTAGTTTCACGGATCTTGATTGTGGTAGATTAGATTAAAATGCGTAATGATCCCATCAGTTCCGGTGAAATAGTGTTATTTCTACTATCTTGATGCCTCAATCGTACGTACTTATTAATAATGC
The DNA here is from genome assembly GCA_963932185.1 of Troglohyphantes excavatus. NCBI lineage: Eukaryota > Metazoa > Arthropoda > Arachnida > Araneae > Linyphiidae > Troglohyphantes > Troglohyphantes excavatus. The sequence goes on from OZ010673.1 coordinate 21,896,559, forward strand.
GAGAGCCTCAAAGTACGTATTAGGACACTTCCTCAATGATGAATCAACTGTATTGTGACTTCGGATTTCTTATAAAATAATGAGTCATTAATAGATATTTTTGAAGTATTTAAGTTAAGAGGGCGGTTTTTGACAAATTCACAGTTCATTCGAACATTTTAAAAAAAAATTCACTTTGTATGGCTTTATAAAAATATACTTAGTTAATTAAAATATTTTTATTTACTTACAAGAAATAATTAAAATTCTAGTAATCATCTAGAAATTAATTTTTGTTGCGTTTTTTATAGCGGTTTCTAAAAAGTTCGTTAAAAACCTCTACTAGATCCCTATTTACTATGTGAATGACTGGATGGAAAAAAAAATAAAAATAAAATTAAGTTCTATTATTCATTATTGCTTATTTACTGTAAAGTTTTTAGTGTTAGGAATTCTCAGTTGGAATTCTACTGTTTTTTGGGTTAAAATTTCAAGTTCCACAGCTGAAAACCAAAACGTTTAGTGCTTGTTTCAGTTGTAACTGACTTTTTTTTTTTACTTTCTATTGCACTATATGAAGTAGAATAATGGAAGAGTTGTCTTTAGTTAAAAAATTCCTTGACGTGTTTTTCATGCTTTTAAGCGTTTAGAAGAATTTTGAGTAAAAATAGGGGTTTTAAGTGGTCACGTGACTGTCTGTAAACAAGATATCTCAAGAATGGATGATAAGACAATCAGATTCAGTATGCAAATTACTAATGTCTATAGGATATTCATGGACTAATCCTGGATCCGCACCTGGTCGCATCAATGCAGTAGTTCTGAAGATAATCGGGCACAGTTAAAATAGGAGGGTGTTGCTATTTTTAAACTGAGTGAAATGCTTCCCAACTCCTAGATTATGAGTAACAAAATATTTGATGATACCATACCAGATATTTGGTTTATAAATATGATCGAAATACAAATATTTAAGAAATTCCTTATACTGAGAATCCCAAGAAGAGTTTTCGAATATTTTCTTTAAGAGCCATATCATGTTTTTTCTGAACTAGGTATAGAATCGCAGTGTAAAGAAATGAAGTCCAAAAACTCGACGAAGCCAAAACCCTTTGTAACTGATGTCGAAAGGCAACGGCGGTTGCTTATCGAAAGGTACATGCAATTGAAACAGAATTCGTCTTATAACAGTGGCAATGAAATATACCCTTGGTTGAATGATGCTAATAAGGTATGTTGATAATAAGCAAACGTGTACTGCAAATATATTTCTCTTATCTAATGAATTTCTATGACCCGACTACGCCAGAAAATGAGTAAAATCTCTTAATTTTATGATTGTAGCTGGTCGCAGGGTCATTGGCGTATTTAGAGGGTTACTTAGGGGGCTATAGCCCTTTCTTATTGGCGAAATACAAGGGCAGAAATTTTCGACAAATATATTAAGTTGTAAGAAGTATTCGAAATGTCATTTCGAAAATATTTATATATTTCTTTTCAATTACAAAATTTAGTTTCGCAGTCAAGACTTTCGTTAATCTTAAAGATTTTTATGCTTTTTCTGACGGTTGTTAATTTTGTATGATTTTTTAATACTTATTTGATTTCAGTGGGTTGATTTGGTTTGGTTAATTAACGTCGCACTAGAGCTGCACAGTGGGCTATTGGCGACGGTTCGGGGAATATCTCGAAGGAAAGACCCGGGAACGATGCCTCGTATTTTTGAACCATGGTCAGATGACGAGGACAACACCTGAGCTGGCACCCAACGCCTTCAATAGACGTCGGGACTTTGGAACGATCAGATTTATCGTGCACCAGTCCGGTATACACGCCGTTAATTTTTGTGGATGTTCTGGACGACATTCTAGTATTTTGGTAGCGAAGTTGTCAACCCTCCGATCGCAATATCACTACTTTTTTACTATTCTTAGTCAAGTCCGTCGCACAGGTTCGAACCGGAAACCTTTGGATTCCCAGCTGACGCCTTAATCCACTCGGCCGCGGAGGCCTCTGATTTCAGTGGGATGAAAAGGAACGATTTTATCTATATTTTGTTAGCCAAAAAATCCATTTAGATTGTTTGTTTTAAAACACAATTAAATGAGATTGTATTGATTTTGAACCAAAAAATTAAAAAGAAATCAATAGCTATAGTTTGGTTTTATTTACATTTTCACGAGGAAAAAGGGTGGCAAAAATTACGCAGCCCCTGCCCGGCAAATTTACAGACCTGCCAAAGTGCGGGGACACTCGTCGCAACCCCCTAAGGGCGTCCCCGGCCCCACACTTGCCAAGAGCGACCCTGGTCATCACAATGAATACAGTCCGTCTCTTAGACCGAGAAATGAATGGACAAAAAGCTTTTTATAATAATGATAATAATAACAAAAACCAGCTACTTCATTCCATGGACCCACGCAGAGGGGGGGGAGAGAGAAGGACGAACGATCGACCACGAACGTCATTTCCCGTTTTATAGCAACGGGCCGCACGAAACCAAAGTTATCTGCGAGACACGTGTCGCACTTCCATTAATCGTCTGTCAGTTGAAAAGTTTTCGTCAAAAATTGTAACACAGTTGCAGTCGCGGGTAAATTGGCCGGAAACTCGAACAAACGTGGAAATAACCTCGAGACTTAGTCACGCTGGGGTGGAAGTCAATTCATGCATGCCGGCTCTAACGGAGTACCTGTTCTTTGTTAATGGAGATCGTTATTAAAAATAATTAGAAGATCTTTCGGATTGCAGAGCCACTTGTAAAACTCTGTTTAAACCTCTTTGACCCTTTCAAATTCGAGTAGCTTCAAAACAAATTTTGAATTAAAAGAAAAATATTTCGAATAAGTATATCCAGGAACGTAGGTATAGATTTTTCATGGGGGTGGTTCAGTGACTGATTAAATTATTGTCCCCCCCCCCCCCTCCTCCATTTTTTTAAAAAACTTATTAATTTTTATTCAAGTAAACAGGAATACGTTGGCATATAAGTATCGAAACAGCTACATTTATTTTTAATGAAATCATTACCAATATCAGTTATTAACTATTTTTAAAATTAGTAAATATTACTCCCTAATTATCAAATAAATTTAAACAACAAATTTAAATTTTTAGATTTATTGTTTAAAATAATATATGGATCTCGTTTTAAAATATTTTCCCTTTGTCGCCAAAATTCAAATGTTATATAATGAAACACGATGACGTCATGTTAAGCTTATTTTGAGATAAAAATGACCTGAAAACATGTTTTTGAAAACTATTTTCCGTAGTAAGACCTCCCGAAAAATACCAGGTTTTTCCTTATGCAACTCAACAAGAAGTATTATATTAAAATTTGAATTTTTTCTAGTTAAAGTATTTTTATTATTTTCACAATAATTCGATTTTTTTTACTTTCAATGGGAGGGGTTTGAACCCCCTGAACCACCCCCTTACCTACGTGCCTGAGTATATCTTAATAGAATTTATTTTATTATAAATTTCCGGTTCAAAAATATCGAGGAATTGTTCCATGGTTTTTATTTGAATAGGCCCCGAACCGTCGCCAGTAGTCCAATATACAGCTTTAATACCACGTTAATTAAGCGAACCAAACTTACCGATTTAAAATTCCCAACTCAACAGTGTTAAAAATTCTCGGTTCCAACTTATCGACATTTTTCAACTGTTTTATAGATTAAGTAATATTAAACAATTATCTCAATCAAACGTATTGGTTTGTTGCACGCATGTTTCAATGCAGTGTTCGTTCTGAGGTCAAATTTAATCTTACAAGTTGGGCAATTTATAATCTTCCCTCGCTTTAATCTACTAATAATATTAATTTTTTTCATGCATAAATTTTTCCAATTCGGGGATTTTAAAAATCGAAATTCCCAACTTTTAAAGTTTCCAGATTATTGGGAAGGGGGTTGTAATCCCCCGGTGGGACGTTCCTGCCGAAACCTACTTCGGACGCAATCCGAACTATGCCCATTTAAAAAAGAAATTTATTACACAGAAATTTTAAAAAGCATTGAAAATGTATTATCCTCTGCGCAACAATCCGAAATGAAAAAACATATTTTTAAAAGGACTACCGTTTTTAAAGATCACGTTTACCTTTTATTAAGTTTTAAAATTTGTTAATTTTCGACTTCTCGTCGAACATTTTGTACTAACACTAAATTTGATCAAAGAGACTATTCTAAACGATGCGACACATTCATCAACTCTCAAGAAAAGCAGGCATTTATACTTTTTTTCAAAAGGTGTCTTTTACTTATTTTTAGAACCGCTACAGTTGTGGTGTAAATGTTAATAACTGGCAAGAAGAAAGGCATGACACCAAAAACAGAAGACAACCTCTAAGTGACGTAAGTAAATATTATTAAATTGATCACACTTTCAAAATATAGGATTCGAAACTGACTTGCCTTATAGCTATTTTTATTCAACTTATAGTTCGATCATGCTTACAAAACCGAATACAGGACTCGCTTAGGAGAGAACGTCAAAGGAATAAATATAGCAACATCTAGTAAGTAAATGGTTTTTGCTCTATTTTTCCTGAGAACTTGATTTTTCATATAGGTTTTCTCATGAGTATATACGGGGTGTCCACTAAAGTACTTTCTCATCCCTTTAAATTTCGTGAACAGCTATAGTTATAAAGTTGTGTCTAGTTACAATACGATGAGACTATTTACAGTGCTTCCTAGATGCAACGTAAGGAGTTGGCATCCCTATCTCTAAAATTTTACGACATATATGAAAATAATCAATTACAAAGTTGTAGGCAGTATAGCCTTTGGCCTATAAATCATAACTAACCAACCAACTAATAAAGTTGTTCTAAGAAAAAGCTGCGTAAAATTAAAAGATATTATAAAATTGATTTCAGAATATTTTCTTCTCTTCGTTTTCAAACAAAATTGAAACGACTACATGTCCAGAAAACGGAGGACTTCCATGAGCATATATGAATACAGAGGCCACCTGCATTGGTCTGCAAGTATCTGTTAGCGTTCAAAAGTTAAAGGGGGGTGAAAAAGGGTTTTAGTAGACCCCAAAGTTTATCGCATATGCCGTAGATACAAAAATTTCAAAACTGTGTTTGAATTTTTGCATAAAATATTCCACGTCTCAAGTTAAAATAATAATTATAAAATTTGAGTACAACAGTTCCTGAGCTATAAAAATTTAACCTCTGTTGATATTTTTTTAAAATAATAATCAACGTTTTGTTCGACGCAGTTTATAAACTCTTATATATATTTTTTGGTAATTCAACCATTAACGAAAATTACGGAATGTTATTTTTGAGTGTCGAAAATGTATATTAAGAAATACCAGAGACTTTTTCAGTTTCCAAGTGAAAATTTGAAATTTCTTAGTTTATTTATATTGCTTCATAAGTTGTAAAAGAAAATTCGATAGGATATGCAATCGGATGAAAAGGGTAATTGGATAAGACAAAATCCCCGAATAATTTGCTAGGCAACGTGAAACTTAATCGCATTGACAATATTTTTAATCATTCTAGCTCTAGCATTCCCGATCTGATAAGAATAGTAAAATAAGTTGGAATAACACATTTGATTAGTGCAGTTCCAAACTTGTCTTTTCCCAAATAATGATATTTTGACAAAAAACGTATTTTAATTTTCCCGCTATGGATGTGAACTCAGTAAACTAAAATTTTAGTTAAATAACTGGATGTATTTTATTTTGAAAAAATACAAATGTGTTCGGATTAAAGATATTTAAAAGTACTTGCTCATACCTGAGAGAATCACATATGTATTACATATGTATGTCACATATGACGAGTTATAAATCTTGGTTGCCTTAAAGAGTGGAACCGCTCTCAATACGCATAATTGTTGACTTAAGCTTATTTTTGATGAACACATCTAAATAGCATAAATGCAGGGGCGATTGAAGGCTCAAGTGAAGGGCCGCCCTCAGGAGTGTGCGACACGTGCCACCGCAAACGCCCCCGCGCTTTTGGTGGGCGTAGGGGACCTCGGGCACATCAAAGAAAAACGCGCATAAAACGGAATGTTACAGATAAAATGATTTTTTTTTTTACTTTTGACATGAAACGTCTTGAAAATCAGCTACATGAAACATCAGGATAGAAACATCATGTCAGCGATAGAACGTACTATGTCCTTCTGGAAGAACGAAGAATACTGCTGGTAGCCCAGCAAAAAAATTCAGCATGAAACCTTCATCAAATTGAAGGTTTTTTGAAGGTTTTATAAAGGATATTGAAACAAAAAACTGCAGTTTTTTTGAAGTTTTTAATTTTCCTGCATAAAACCTTTAAAATATCTGCATTTTCCTTTCATGATTAGAAATTGAAGGTTTTTTGCAGGTTTTTATGAAGGTTTTTTGCAGTTTTTATGAAGGACATTGAAACAAAAACCTTTAATTTTATAGATCATCAAAAAACCTGCAGCATTCCTGCATAAAACCTTCAATTTCAAAATTTTGATGAAGGTTTTATGCTGACTTTTTTTGCTGGGAGGACTCATCTTTATGATCATATAGAGTTTTTTTCCCTTCCTTCTAGCAGGATGGCCGGTACTATCACCAAAAAAAAGAAAGTTCTGAATTGACGCAAAAAAAAAAAAAAAATTCAAACTGTAATTTTTTTTTATGTACAAAAGTACTTCTGGAAGAACTTTGGCTTGTACCTCTATTATGAATATCTTCCCCGTGACAAATATCCCAACTGACATAAATTTGGTTTAAATATTTAAAAAATATTACTCGGGTTTGCCAATTGAATAAAATAAAAATAATTTATTTGTGCAAAATGGAGCGCCAAAAATCGTGTTTGCTTGTGTCGCAAAAAAATTGTGAACCGACACTGGCGGGCGAAGAAACCGGACGCAACACCTAAAATAACAAAACAATCTTTGAGAAGAAGAAACTTGACTCCCGGATAGATCGTAAGAAAGTAATGAATGGAATCTATATATATAAAAGCGAAAGCCACTGACTCACTCACTGACTGATTGATCACGAGATCTCCAGATCCAAAAGCCCTACAGTGCTGAAATTTAGAACACAGATTCATCTTGGGCCCTAGGTGTGCACTAAGAAAGGATATTTAAAAATTCGAACTCGAACTGCCAAAATAACGATTTTTAAAAAACCTTCCCATAGGATTAACATGGAGAACGTGTAACAATGCAAAATATAAAATTGAAACAATGGAATATTTTAATATTACGTAACCTATGAGGAGCATTCTGATTGGCTGATGACTAAACATCGCCAAATTGTCGCCAAATAAAAAAAAAATCGCCAACTGAATAAAAATATTGCCAATTTAATAAAAACATCGCCAAATGAATAAGCAATTCACCAAATGAATAAAAAATTTCGCCAAACGATTAAAATATCGCCAAATGCACTGAAATATGATCATATATGTAAAAATAGCATAAAAATGGCAAAATATTGTCAAAAAGTGATAAAATATATGTCAAAATGGTGAAAATATGATTGGATAACGGGATATTCAATACTCCAACAACTATGAAAATTAAATTTGGCATGGAGGTACACTTTAAGCTAAAATTGTTCACTAAGAAATTATTTTCAAAAATTCGAATTCTAACTGCCAAAAGTAAAAATCCTTGCCACTTATCCACTGACTCATCACTAATTCTCTGTATATTCAGGAAGATGAAATTTGACCGAGTGTTTACTTATATCTTACACAGAAAAAGTAAGCTATCGGATACAAGCCGTAGTAATTGGTTCATGAACACTTTGAACCCAAAGTGGTAGGAAGGTCAGGCGAAGAGTGTGTAAAAAGGTCAATCTGGTTGACGCGGCCTACCTTTCTTTACTCAATGTTATGTCATTTATCCACGAAGGCTGATTTCCCTTAGAAATTCTTAGGGTGGAAGCGTATACTGCCTGTCATCAAGGGTGACATTTCCCTTAATGCGGTATAAAGATCAGAGGGAAATGGGTTAACAAACGACCTGATCGACGCGACTCACTTTATTATACGACAGTAGGTCATTTATCACCCATAGCACGATTACCCGGGGTGTAGTAAGAACGAAATTGTCTGGAGTTAAGGGCGACATTCCCTTCACCGGGTACAAAGGTTAGCGGGCGGAATGGGTTAATAATTGGCTTGGTCGATGCGGCCTACCTTTCTTTATATGATAGTATGCCTAAACGAAGAGTTATGTGGGCGGAATCGAAAACTGTTGTTGTGGACTCCTCCCCCACGTGGTACAAGTGTCTGAGGGGGAATGGGTTTGCGTCCATCGTCTGTAGTAGTGTCTGTAGGGGATAAGGTTTCGAATCTTTTTTTAAAAAATTCAGTTTGGCAATTCAGTAAAAAATTTGATTCTTCTTATTTTTTTTAGTTTAAAAAATTCAATATTTAAAAAGTGCGGGGGCAAAATCCGAAAAAAGTGCTGGGGAACCATCCACCCTTGGATATTGATAGGGTTTACAGTACAAAAGAAGATATTTGGCAAGTGAACTTTTTAAAATCGGTTTTTTTTTCTCTTTATATTCTTGCCAATTTGTGAAACTTAACGACAAATGTTGACATAGGTGTCTAATAAAAGTTTTTCGGAGCTAATTAATATTAACAATTTTAAGAGTTGTGCCTCTTTAAATCTTTGGGATGTTACTAAAGGTTAAAATATGGATGTTAATCAACGGGAGTAACGTATATCTATATCCACGGTATTGTACAGTCGACTTCTCCATATTATCAATATTTCCAGTTCTTGCAGAACCTTTCTAATAAAATTTCGTTACAAATTGGAACTTTTAACAGTGTGGTTCCCGCTGATGGATGTCAAATTAAGAATGTTATTAATTTCGCTATAATTGCTATTTGTATCAATTTTGTAACATATTTCCTTCCCGTGCGTAGAACGGGTATTTCAGCTAGTATTAGATAAAGACACAAAACAAGGAACATAGTAAATGATGATGAATAAGGTTCTGTTGTCATAATTTCGAGGATGAGGGTTTATAAACGGATGTATCCCCCTTCTTTAACTGCATGTGGTATTAATATAGAAACACCATTTTACGTTCTTGGGGGATACATTCCGACACTACAACTCCGTGACAAATAGTTCGATTGACATGAATTTGTTACAATGAATAGTTTGAATTAACGTCTCACTAGAGCTGTACAGAGGGACATGGCGTCGATTCGAAGTATTTCTTGACCCTTGAACACAGCCTCGTATTTTTTAACCTTGATCATATGAAGAGGAACTGGCACCCGAGACAACTCGAATAGGTGTCAGGACATTTGATCACGATCAGATTTAACGGGCATCAGACCCTTTTACATGAACTCGTTCGATAGGAAATGAAGCGCCCAAGCATACAAAATCTTAAAATAAACAAAACACGTATGGAGTGTGAATGGGGTCCCGCGGTGTCATACGGAACAGTTCGTTTACTTTCCCTCTGTTAGCGGCATTTTTGTTGGAGACCAACCCCTATTTCTGTAATCTATTGAAATGAAGTTTCACGATAACAGTTGGGGCCCTTAAAGGTGAAGAGGGGGGGGGGGTAATGATAAATCAGGCCCCTGTTGAGGATGTTTACTTTGAAAACTAATCCCTGTTTATATGATCCGCTGAAATAGCGTTCCACGTAAAATCCTCTTTATGTGCTCCAACACCGCTACACTCGATTCTTTTTGTCTCTTCTCCAAAAAATGCATTTGATCTATAAAATAGCAGTGACGTTTAAACAAAGAATAGTTTGGATACTTTGAGGGTCATCTCAGCCTGTCACCTAGAGTGGCAGCTAAATTTATCATCGTGGTGGCAGCATCTGTTCGATTTTGGACCGGAAAAGGGTGCGGATCGCTATTTTTCTACAGATTGATATTCGATTCTGCCTAAATATAGATTCAAGGAGAGAGAAAGATGGCAGAATTGATAACACGCCTTTCTTATCGTAACAGTTTGAAAAAAATTCACTTAAAAGTGCACTTTCGAACAGAGGTGACGGAAGAACCGAACAACTTATTTGATTTTTTCACGAAAAATAATAAACGTACACGATAGGTATTATACAGCCATAAGCTTATCGGAACAGAAGCATAGCTATTTATTTTACATTTTTTTTATTTGCAAACCAACCATATTTAATTTGGAATTGGATCTAATCCTTTTAAAAGAGCTGACTGCAGTGGCATAACTAGCTACATGGCCCTTGGGTTGGTTTGGTTAATCAATGTCGCACTAGAGCTGTATATATATATATATATATAATATATATATAATATATATATATATAATATATATATAATATATATATATAATATATATATAATATATATATAATATATATATATAATATATATATAATATATATATATATAATATATATATAATATATATATATATAATATATATATATAATATATATATAATATATATATATATAATATATATATATAATATATATATAATATATATATATATAATATATATATAATATATATATATATAATATATATATATATAATATATATATATATAATATACTAGCTGAAATACCCGTTCTACGCACGGGAAGGAAATAAGTTACAAAATTGATACAAATACATTATTTATAGCGAAATAAAAAATATTCTTTATTAGTCACCTATCAGGGGGAACCACAGTGTTAAAAGTTCCAATTTGTAATGAAATTTTATTAGAAAGGTCCTGCAAGAACTGGAAAGATTGATAATATGGAGAAGTCAGCTATACAATAACGTGGATATATATACGTTACTCCCGTTGATTAACATCCATATTTTAACCTTTAGTAACATCCCAAATATTTAAAGAGGAACAACTCTTAAAAGTGTCAGTAATAATTAGCTCCGAAAAACTTTGTTAGACACCTATGCCAACATTTGTCGTTAAGTTTTACAAATTGCAAAGAATATAAAAAGAAAAAAAAAAGAAAACTATTTTTAAAAGTTCACTTACCAAATACCTTCTTTTGTACGGTAAACTCTATCAATATTAAAGGGGAGTAGGGGGGGGGGGGGGGAAAGGGTTCCCCACTGTAGTTTTTTACTGAATTGCCAAACTGAATTTTTTTGAAAAAAAAATCGAAACCTTATCCTTTACAGACGATGGACGCATACCCATTCCCCCTCTGACACGTGTACCATGTGGAGGAGGAGTCCACAACAACAGTTTTCGATTCCGCCCACAAAACGCTTCGTTTAGGCATACTATCATATAAAGAAAGGTAAGCCGCATCGACCAAGCCAATTATTAACCCATTCCGTCCGCTGACCTTTGTACTCCGTGAAGGGAATGTCGCCCTTAACTGCAGACGATTTAGTTCTCATTACACCCCGGGGAATCGTGATATGGGCGATAAATGACCTACCGTCGTATATGAAAGTGAGTCGCATCAATCAGGTCGTTTGTAAACTCATTTTTCCCTCTGAACTTTTTACCGCATTAAGGGAAATGCCACCCTTGGTGACAGGCAGTATACGCTTCCACCCTAATAACTCTACGGGAAATCAACCTAAGTGGTTAAATGACATAACATTGAGTAGAGAAAGGCCGCGTCAACCAGATTGACCATTTATACCTCTCCCTCTGACCATCCTACCATGTGGGGTCCAAAGTATTCATGAACCAATTATTACGGTACTGTGTGACTTGTACCTATCCGAGAGCTAACTTTTCCTATGTAAGATATAAGTAACAACTCTGACAAATTTCATCTTCCTGGGTATACAGAAAGTTAGAGAAGTAGTGCTGAGTCAGTGGATAAGTGGCAAGGATTTTTACTTTTGGCAGTTAGAGTTCGAATGTTTGAAAATCATTTTTTGGCTTAAAGTGTACCTCCATGCCAAATTTAATTTTCATAGTTGTTGTTGTAGTACGGAATATCCCGTTATCCAATTTTTCACCATTTTGACATTATATAATTTTTTGACTAATTTCGCCATTTTTATGTTATTTTTACATATATGAGTTTGTGAGTGCAAGAATGGCCAAACCCCCAAATATATTTAACGTAGAATACGGAGCTGGAATTGTCAACGAAGAAGTGTTTGAAATCAAAAACGAACTATAAACGCTTTATAACCGAAATTGCGGGAAAATGGGTTAGACCGATATTGTTTCAGTAAATTCGTATTCTTGTAAGAAACTTTAGTATCATAATATGAGTTTTAAAAAAATATGAGTTGGGCCATTTTTGCGCTCACCTACTCATATGATCAGATTTTAGTTCATTTGGCGATATTTTAATCATTTGGCGAAATGTTTTATTCATTTGGTGAATTTCTTATTAATTTGGCGATGTTTTTATTAATTTGGTGATGTTTTTATTTATTTGGCAATATTTTTTTTATATTTTTTTGACGACATTTTGGCGATATTTAGTCATTATCCAACCAGAACGATCCTCATAGGGTACGTAATATTAAAATATTCCATTGTTTCAATCTTGAATTATTGCATTGTTACATGTTCTCCATGTTAATCCTATGGAGAGGTTTCCCATCAAGGAAAACCACCGTGTTAAAAGTTCCAATTTGTAACGAAATTTCATTAGCAAAGACCCTGCAGGAACTGGACAGATTGATAATATGCAGAAATTGGCTATACAATAGCGTGGATATATATACGTTACTCCCGTTGATTAACATCCATATTTTAACCTTTAGTAACATCCCAAAGATTTAAAGAGGAACAACTCTTAAAATTGTTAATAATAATTATCTTCGAAAAACTTTTATTAGATACCTATGTCAACATTTGTAGTTAAGTTTCACAAATTGGTGAGAATATAAGCAGAAAAAAAAACGAAAATGATTTTAAAAGGTTCATTTTCTAAATTCAAGATTTTCATATTTTTTCTTTTATACGTATTCATATTTTCATATCATATTTTCACCATTTTGACATTTTATAATTTTTTTGACATTAATTTCGCCATTTTTATATTATTTTTACATATATGACTATATTTTACTTTATTTGGCGATATTTTATCCATTTGGCGAAAGTTTTTATTCATTCGGTGAAATTTTAAATTATTTGGTGATGCTTTTTATGAATTTGGCGACAGTTTTTATTTATTTGGCGATATTTAGTTATTAGCCAATCAGAATGCTCCTCATAGGTTACATATTATTAAAATTTTTCATTGTTACAATTTTATATTTTGCATTGTTACATGTTCTCCATGTTAATCCTATGGAAAGGTTTTTTAAAAATCGTTATTTTGGCTGTTAGAGTTCGAATTTTTAAAAATCCTTTCTTAGGGCACCCCTAGGGCCCAAGATGAATATGTGTTCCAAATTTCGGCACTCTAGGTCTTTTGGATGTTTAGATACCCAAACTAACGTCGCTACGAACATCGAAAAAGGGGTTTTACACCCCCTTAAATCCGTTCGATCGGAACAAAAATAGCTTACTTTTCCTATTTAAGGCATAAGGAACAACTTTGCCAAATTTCTGGTATACGGGAAGTTGGAGAATTAGTGATGAGTGAAGATTTCGCATTTATATATATAGATGTATATATATATATATAATATATATATATGAAAGATAATTTCAACCCTCTTTAACTTACCACCTCCTTTTACAAAACCACCCCTTTTGACTTCCTTCATTTCCATTCCTTTGTAAACTATCTCATTTAATTCTTGCTGACATTGCTAACAATCTGCATTCTCTATGTGCTTTTCTCAACCGTTCCCACGACCAAAGTTCCCTATCACCCGCGCTTTGAATTCCCTTTTGGCACCCCTCCTAAAACTTCATGTGTGTGCTCCGCCTTGACAAATCCCTACACATTATACTTTTCCCTATGTTAGCTGAGGTTCTCCCTATTGGGGGAAATCTCGCTCTCTTCTGACTTCGACTCTCAAACTGTAAGGACGTGTGTTTCACGGGCTCCTGGTGTGATCACTAATAAAGAATATAAATACAACCTTTGGCCCTCTTTTTATGAAATCAATCTTAATATTTCATATATATATAATATATGTAATATATGTATATATAATATATGTAATATATATATATATAATATATGTAATATATAATATATGTATATATATAATATATATATATAATATATATATATATAATATATATATATATAATATATATATATAATATATATATATATAATATATATATATATATATATATAATATATATAATATAATATATATATATAATATATATATTATATATAATATATATATTATATATAATATATATATTATATATAATATATATATGAAATGTTCCACTGGGTGGTCATTTCATTAGTTTAATTGCAGTCGTGACTAAATTAATCCATGATTGGGCCGAGTAGATTTCACAGAAACATGTTTATTCAGAGAATTAGCTTACATCCTTTCGTGTCGGCAGCCGAACACCAAGTGTCGTGAGATGGGGATTTTTCATATTACCAAGAGGGAAAATGGGGAATTCGTATCGGTTCGGAAGCACAGTCGTTGATTGGTAGGGATAATCCTTTAGGGAAAAAGTGAGTTCTTGGAATAAGAGAGAAAAGGCACAGATTGTGCTTAGTTAATTTAAGGGATAGATGTTAAGGGATTTTAAGAGGGGTTTTACAAGGGGTCAGGATTAGAAAAGGGGGTGGTTATAGGAATTTTCTTTCATATATATATAATATATATATATATATATGGAGAATAAGATTTACCAAAATGTGCGAGTCGAGTATAATGTGCTTTACATTGAAAATTCACATATTTCACTTGAATGTTATATCTAACAAAACATAAAACAGCAATATCCGCATAAACCTTATTTTAATTTGTAACCTAATAGTATTCCTTTAGTTTCACAAAAAGTACACTCTCGGAAATAAATCTCATTTTTGACAATCCTGCGATCGTCAAGGGTATTTTCGTTGTATTTGACAACCGTTTCGTCATGGAATCACGTGACTTTTGACGAAACAGGAATCCTCAAATTTAAAACGAAAGTCATTTACTCAGATTTCTTTTCGGGGACATTTCTGGATCATCAACTCAAGTTTGGTTCTTATACATCAGAATTCAATCGAGTCTTTTTAGCCGAGATAATAGAGCGTCGGATTCTTAATCCCGACCTTCGCGGTTCGAGACAGCTCGTTGATATTATTATATATTTAAAATCGTTCTCATTTTTGACGTAATAATTTCTTTTTTTAAAAAAACGACACAAATGAATTTTCTTCAGTTTGACGAAACATTTCATCGGAGCATATATCAGGCGTCTGTTTTGTCAAGAACAGGGTGGCAACAACGTTCTGGAAAAAAAGTTCGCTGATGGTGTCACAAAAATTTCCCTGATTTTACAATTACATTAAGAAATGTTGCAATACATGCTTTGTATAGAAACAAAGTATCCACGCTACGTTAATAATATAAATCTATTGCAAATGAAAAATTATTAGCAAGACTTATTGATAGTTAAAATAATAATTTATGAATACAACACAAATTATGCAATTGCAAGAGGAATAATAGTAATTAAACATGTTCTCTGGAAGCAGAAAATGCAAAAAAAAGCAAGTTTTTTCAAATTATTTCTTTTGTAGATAATTTTAAATGTTTTATATTTCCTATTACAATCTTCAATAAATTACATATTCATTAGCCCCTCACATGTTGCTTACAATTCAAGGGCCAATGCACTTTGCTTTTGCTGCTTCCTCAGCAGTGGTTCATGTTTTTACAAAAATAAAACTGAAAATATGAAATTGCGCATAACTATACTTTAATTTTTTTTTTCAGAACTAAAAGGAAATATTGACAACTAAATTACCCAGAATAGAGGGCATAATGGACGATAATTGCCGTTTTAATGATCAAAATTCGAAAATGTCCTTGATTTTTTGTGAAATTTTGAAAATTTCCCTGACTTTTCCAGAATAAATTTTTTTTATGAAAATTCCCCGATTTCCAGGTTATGTTACCACACTGAAGAATATCAAAAGTTTCGTCAAATGTGTATTTTTAACAGTGGCGTTAGCTTAAATACAGTTGTTGAGCCCCTTCCTCTCAACCGGTCTAATCGCATGCAAATGATCGCGCCCAGCAGGATGAACATGAGGCGGTTCTTTTCACGTTACAGAAATTCTTTCCGCACGCCCGTGCATGAAATCGCAAACCTCGTAATCATTCGAGAGATTTCCTTTATCTTCTCAAAATAAAACTTCTTTTATCTTTTGGAAGTAAAATTTGCTTTTTTTGCCAGTGCTTGACAGACAGATAGGGATAGTGTGCGGATATATCAGCATCTTTAGCGGGATACGCTACAACGCCTTTTGCGAATTGTTTATAATAAAATTGTTTATATTAAAATCGAATTGTTTATATTAAATAAAAAATATGACTAATTGTGATGTGAGGATTACTTTAGTTGTTACAATTAGAGCAGCATTTAATGCGCGTGAGGTAGGGTTGCCCTTAGGAGTGTGCGACGCGTACCACCGCACAGAGCCCCGAGCTCAGAGAAAATGCGCAACATGGAAAAGTTAGAAAAATCGAATTCATGGCTTTTCTTTTGTCGTGAAACGTCTTTAAAATCAATTACATGGGGAATCGGGGGCCCAGGCCCGTGGCAATAATCTGGAAACCCAGAAAGTTGGGAATTTCAACTTCTGAAAACCCCGAGTTAGGAAAATTTATGCCTGTAAAAAATTAATATTATTAACAAATGAAAGCTAGGGAAGATTTGAAATTTCCTATCTTGTAAGATTACATTTAAATTAGACCTCAGAACGGACACTGCATTGGAATATAAGTGCAACATATCAATGCTTGTGAGAGAACTGTTTAATATACCTAAAATATATATAAAAAAAGATGAAAAATGTCGATAAGTTGGAACTGGGAATTTTTAGCACTGTTGAGTTGGGAATTTTTAATAGTCGAGTTGATTGGATTGGTTAATTAACCTCGCACTAGAGCTGCACAGTGGGCTATTGGCGACGGTTCGTGGCCTATCTCGAAGGAAAGACCCGGGAACGATGCCTCGAATTTTTGAACCATGGTCAGATGACGAGGACAACACCTGAGCTGGCACCCAACGCCTTCAATAGAAGTCGTGACTTTGGACCCCGATCAGATTTATCGTACACCAGTCCCGTATACACGCCGTTAATTTTTGTGGATGTTCTGGACGACATTCTAGTATTTTTGGTAGCGAAGTTGGCAACCCTCCGATCCCAATATCACTACTTTTTACTATTCTTTAGTCTAGTCCGAGCAAAGGCTCGAACCGGGGACCCTTGGATTCCCAGCTGACGCCCCAATCCACTCGGCCACGGAGGCCTATAGTTGAGTTGAGGATTTCGAATCGTTAAGTTGGGAATTTTTTGTTTCAAATAACGGGGAATAAATTTGGAAAATTAATTAATTTAGTAACTTTTAAATTGTAAGAATAATGAATGGATTTGTAAATAAACAGCACGTTCAAAACAATAATTTCTAACTAGTCCATTTTCTCAGACTTCGGTTATGATTTCTGAAGAATCGAACATAATTGCAGTCTCTCAATTTGAATAATTGCCCTTTTCCAGGAAACGGAAAATCCTTTCCCGGCCACCAACCTCCACTTGATCCGCCGTCGCCGAAAAAAGTTTACAACAGCTATGAAACAACATCACGAGCGGCCTTTCAAGACCCCCGATCGATAGCGACGCGGGTGCCAGAAACACAGTGCAAGTACTGCAGGCTACGCATGGAGAGGGGGCATAACACCTAATTGCTACAGAACATGAACTAAAACAAGAATCCGATAATAGAAACATACCTGAAATTGATGTAATGTGCGTATCACCCCCGACATTTTTTCTGAATGTCACCAAAGGATTGCTTGTAAAACCTGTGTGGTATAAAACACTAACTGAAATGTGTGTCTTGTTTGCATACAATTACACTCTTTCGCGAATCGGCTGAGGTTTCTAATTTAAAATATTCCAATCAATATGGAGTTATTCCAGTAGTCGAAGAAAGTATTTTTTGCTAAAGGGGTGAGGTGCAAAGTTCATATTTTTTCTCAAAAACAAAGATAAAAACCCGGGGTGGGAAGATAAAGAAGCGAAATCAGCGGTATTTTCACGAACGATACAAGGATTCAGAGATATGGGTTTTAGAACGTTTTTAAGGAATAGAGAAATTTTCCAAAATATAGTTATCATAAAAATTGCTTTGGCTTGTTAAGTATTTTTTTAAACATTTTATAACTATTTTAACTTAATTTTTGGTTATACGTAATATTACTAACAGAAAAAACACACAAAGCAAAAATAAACTGACAAATAAATTATATTCATTGCAATAAATATACTAAGGGTGCACAAATGGGCATATAAAAAAGTCAAGGTTTTTTAGTTTTTATAAGTAGTTCAAGTAAAAAGTTTGGGAACGACACATTTACTAAATTTTATGCTATTACAAAAATACGATTGCATGGACGTCCCTTTTCGAAATAATATACCGAAATGTTCTGATATTGGTTTGCACCTCTTTTTCTACAGCCTACTACAATGGTATTGTAGACTTTATTAATTGCTGAACATTCTAATATAAACTACAAAATGCCATATATAACTCAATTTGTGGAATTAAGCAAGATGGAAATATAAATTACGACCGGAAGACAACATTTGTAGAATTAAATAGCTAAAATTTCAAAACAAAATAGTGGAGAAGTCTGTACACCATCAATATGTGATAGTGAATTTATGTTTTAATATTTACTATGAAACAATTTTTTTTTTTTATACTACAACACCAATGGAGACAAATGCACAAAAGAATTATAATGGCTTATGTAAGAACAATGAGTTTTTTTAATGAGTACAACGAAAGGGGAATGCAAAGAATATATTAATTTTAATTCCTACTTTTTAGATTGAAGGAATAACATATCCTAATAAAAAATATTAAATTTTAATTAAAAATATTTTTTTTATTAATATTGACATATTAATCTACATTTCTTTTAGTTTGAAGCTTTTTCTCTCAGCTATTGATGTTAAAAGAAATGTGAATAACACAACTTAAAAGTCGCTGACATTAGAAAACATATTGAAATACATTTTAAATAAAACATTATACAAATTTAAAAGCTGTACAATGTAAACATATATGCAATTGGTGCCTTTTACAAGATTAAATTTACTTACAAGTGTGTGAATGAAACAAAAATCTTCACATTAGATCTTTTTTGTAGATTGAATTGGAATTGTAAATAGAAAATCATCCTGTTTTAATATAGGAAATAAAAAAAAAAACAGTGTAATCAAAACAAATATTTATTTTTACAATTGCAATTATAAAGGGGTATTGATGGTCAAAAGCAGGCAGCAATAGTTAAAAAGCTTAATATTTTATCAGAATACTTAAATTAGTTAAGAATATACAAAAAATGCTGCAACATTTTAAATAAAAAAAAATCACAATCAATTCTAAAACATCCAGAATGTTAATAAATAAATTTTAATCAAACAACAGCTTAATAAGAATGGACAGAACATATAAATGTAAGTACTATTTAGTAACAAGAGAAGCATTTAAAAAAAAAAGAGAGAGAGAAATATCACCATCATTTTATAGATGTATGTAAAATTGTAGGTAGGTTATTTTGCTCAATACATTAAGTAAACATTAAACAGTCACTTAAAAACACTTTGGTTACTTAACTTAAAAAAGGAATTTTAGTGCACAGAACATATGAAATTTAAAATTTATCAAATAAAGTTCAAAGGAAAAAGTTGACATTGACTAGAAATAGAAAACAAAGATTGAGCATAAAATGTTTGTAATAAGTAGGGATGAAACGGATATCCGGTAACTATCCGGTATCCGGCTGCTTTTTAACTATCCGGTAACTATCCGATATCCGGAAGTAAAGTGCCGGATATCCGATTTTCCATGCCGGATATCCGGATGAATAAAACATCGGAGATTTTTTTTTTGTGGCGATCAATTTTTTTTGTTCTTGCTTTAAGTATTTTCCTGAAAATTCTACCAATGTATTCACAGTGTGCAGATTCTCCCTTTAACCAATAGATACTTTAAAAAAAAACACTTTTTTACAAATTTTTTACTTTAAAATTATATTTTTAACGAATCGTTATGGTGGAGGGTCATCACATCTCATAACTAACATAAAGTTGAATTAAAAAATAAATTTCTCAAAATTTTAAGCAAACTTGAGTTTTCATGTTTGGAATGAAAGGGCATATGGTAAAATCACAATTATTCAGAAATTACGTTTAAAATGTACAAAACATACGCCCATTGCTAGCAGCACCCTAGAATAACCCTTTGTAAATAAAAAAGTTTTTTGAATGTTTATTCAATTTTGGCATCACTTTAAAGATAAGGAATTGGGAAATATTACAGAATAAAAAAATATTTTTCAATTTTTGACCGATTTCCGTTTTTTCTGGTGTGTATGAGAAGTTATTTTCATTAAAAAAATAAACTGCCGGATATCCGGCAAAATCTAGTTCGGATATCCGGTTTGTAATGTCCACCGGATATCCGATATCCGGCAAAACCACTATCCGGTTCATCCCTAGTAATAAGTTAACACATGTCTTTCAAATTTCTCTTCAGTCCTAAAGAGAGTTAGAAGACAAGATTAAAGCAGCAATACATTTAAACCTAAATCAAGATATTTAAGAGAAAAAACATTTAAAGTAGAGTTGATACAGATTTTCATATATGTATATATATATCACATCTCATTTAACACAGAGCAGTAAGTGTAAGTAATGTTTGGATGTTAGTTACATTTATAATGTGCAGTGTTAAAAAAAAAACATTGACTTTACAAATAAGTTAACGCAATGATAAACAATACATTACAATTATATTTAAACACTAGGAAGAATATCTAACATATTAAGAAAATAATGGATTATTTTAATTAAAAAGTATTTAAAGCAAAATTTCTCAAAGCAGCTTATGTTTGAAACTTATGTGTATGCACTGCATATGCGTTGCTGAATCAATGATTTTTTCCCTTGTTTATATAGTTCTTCATAAATGGAATATGTATATTCCATTTTATCTTTGATTCAAAATTACAGATTAAATTGCAGATTATTACATAATTACAGATTAAAGTAATTTAAAATCCACTTCTACTTCCATTAGGTCCATTTCAATATATAGCCAACCGAAAAACTTTGGGTAGCATAAAATAATAATACACAATGAAAGTATTATTATGAAAATCAATAAATAGTAGTAAATCAATAGTCATAAAAATATTTCTATTAAACTGTTTAAAACTAATACAGATGCCTAATAACTTAAATAAATCTCTTAACACAGTTAATTATTAACAATTATTTTAAAATATGGAACACAAATGTTAGTAAAATAATAGCCGTGATTTAGTGTTAAATATTACGCTTAAACAATTAAAGGAAAGGAATGCAGTGTATTTTCATAATCACAAAAAATACAAAGCTAACTTGTTGAAAGTTGTGGTTACTTAAATTCATATGAAATTAAAGGTTGAAAAAATATCGGTTTATACAGGTTGTAGGGTATAAAAATGCATTGAAATTACAAAGTTGTTAACGTTTGAAAACTGTAGTAAATCAAGACCTTTTAATTCAGTATTTATATGGGGACAGTTTCTTTTTTGATAAACATTTAAACGAAAATCCAATTTCAAACAATAAAGACACACATCCCAAATATCAATCATATAAATTAAACTTATTTTTTGTATAACAAAGAACATTTATCAAGGATTGCAAATATTGGACACTATAAATGTGATTGAATTTCAGAAAGAAAATAATTAAACTATTGTATTTCTCCTAATCTATCTTTTTCTTGACATTTCGGTATTTCCTGTTCCCACATGAGGTACACAGTTTATATTTATACATAAAAAAATAAACCAATGTTCAAAATAAGACAATGTTAAACTGTGCAATACGTCTATAAAAAATACATTAAAGTAAATTTCACTGGTATCAATTAACATGCAAATCAGAGTTTGAAGTTTCACTTGTTCTATTGTCAAGGAGAAGCCAATGTACTGAATTGGTTTGAAATCCACATCATGTTCAATAAATACTTATAGCTAGTTGCCAAATTAGAGACAGAAAAACCCATCCCACTCCGCGCAGTTAGACAGAAGGCACATAAATTCTCAATCACATCAAGAGAGGATTCGAGAATGAAACCCAATAATTTCATTCATGCTGGTTAGAAGGGGAATAACTGGTTTCTCATCACTGCTGCATCTCTTTGGGAAAGTGATTCTGGCAACCATCTGCTTGTTGCCACTGAATGTCTTTGAGAACTCGGGAGTCGGAAAAGCAGAGAAATCTGCACTTATCTGCGTTCCTTTCTTTTGGGAGGCTCTCAAGTTGGCAATCTCAACTTTTAACTTTTGAGCCTCGTTTTGCAGTGTTTTCAGCTTGATGGTAGATTCCACAATGTGGTGCTTTGCGGCCATTTTCTCGATGGCCGGCTCAATCCCAGGTTTTCTGTGGCTTATGTCCACGATGCTTGGACATGACAGAATCTGTGCTCGCTCCAAGAGGTCTTTGGATTTTTTCGACAGAAGGACCAGACTTTCGGAGATGGAAGACCCCTCATCTTCGAGGTCAATTATATTCTTGAATCCTGTGTTGCTGGAGAAACCAGTTGGTTTGGTTGGTACCTTCAAAGGAGGCAAACTTGCCAACTGTTTCATCATCTGATCCGTCTGCAATCGCAAATTCTCGTTCTTCAGGTGCTTCAAAGCTAACTGCAGATCTTGCACCTGCTGTGAGAGTAAGGAGCTGTCACGGGAGAGCACTACATTGGATGGTGCTGATCCAGGAACAGTTGGACTAGTAGGAGATGCCACCAAACTCGCAAGTGAAGTCGTCTTGGAGAGACCTTCCAGAATAGCCTTCTTGGAAATAAGTTTGATTTTATCTTTAAGCTCCCCTCTTTCTGCCTCAAGAGCATCAATGTCAGCTTGAAGGTGATCAAGAGTTTCTTCGAATTCCTTCTCCTTCTTCTTCAACAACATTTTCGCCTCATCGAGTTGCCTCTGGGCACGATCCACCCTCTCGTCCCCATCTTTGGATGCAATCTCCAATTTCTTTTCTGCCATTTCCTTCCTCACATGCATTTCACTAAGCTCATCGCTTTTTATTTTCAGAGCCTTTTTGAGTTCCAATATGTCACCTTCCCTGGCTTCCAACTTGAACTTCAAATTCTCCAAATCTCTAGCTTCTTCTTTAATGGCGTCTGCCCGTAAGTAAACAGGTGGCCTTCCTTTAGTGATGCTCGCTCTCTCAATCTCATATTCCCCTTCCTGCATCCCACTTGAGACAGTGCTCATGCTGGTCATGACCAAGTTCATTGACTGGCGCAAGCACTCCGGACCACTGTCGTCTTTACCATAAGCTTTATCTGTAGACTCGTGGGCCAGTTCCTTGATTTTTTCCACGCTGACAAATGCAGAATCTCCAGACATTGCTACTTGCTGTACTGTCGATTTTCTCAGAAGATAAGCAGCACTCATAACTTGCCCAACGTTCTCCCTGCATTTGTTGAGGTGTCCTGAGATCTCTTCAGAAAACTGAAGGATGGATTGGCTGCCTTCTGCTGGTAGTCGCCTACGGATTTTCTTGACAAACTGAAGAACGTCGTCAGAGTAGGTGCAGACATCTCTCAGTAAGGACCCAAACTCACTACTTGAACCAGCATTGTCTAAGAGTACCTTGATGCAAGTAATATCTGTGTGAATAGAATCACAAGCAGCTCCTATTAATTTCATATGATCTCCCATCAGTTGAGTGCCATCAACTTGTTCAGTAGCTAAGTGCACACTGTAAAGGTTAAAGAAGTACATTACGCATTTAACCAAACCATCAAGGTTGACATTCTCGTCAAGCTGGTCTTTTCTGAGCAAATCAATGTAATAATCAAGAGCTTTCTCTTGGACAGCCATTTCCATATACAATGTACCAATTTTCATAAATAACTCGACACTGCAGCTGCCAAGTGCACTTGTATATTGATGTAAAAGAGATTGAAGAAAATATAGCTGATACAGCAAACGGCTGGAAAAAGCATACTGATCAATTTTATGTGTCTTAAGTACAGAATCTTTAGTCACTGCTTCTGGGCAAGGGAACTTTTCTTTAACTTGAGAAGCCAATATTTCCGACTTTGTAATCATTCTGGGTACCAGCAGCAGTACCAAAATAGCATCATGATCAGAACCACGACTCAGGAAATTATCGGGCATAAAAGCACAAAGAAAATTTACATGCTGTGTTGCTTCGTGTACTTCCAAACGTCGCAGATCCATTTCAACAGCCCTTGCAAATGCTTTAGTTTCAGCATACTTTACCTTGAAATCAAAATACTCCACAGGCTTTGACATTTCTACTCTATCAGATTCCTTCTGCATTTGCATGTGAAGTTCATGATTAGCTTCTCTAAGCTGATCAGTCTGATCTCTGAATTTTTGAATGGTTTGTTCATAATCTGCAATAGCCTCTTGCATGGCTTCCAGTTTTCTCTGACCCTCCCGGACTTTCACAGTTGCCATATCGACTTCTTCACGAAGTTCAAGCTCTGTTTCCTTTGCCGATTCTTGCAGCTGGTCGTTCACGTCCTGTAAACGCTCTAGATCATCAACCAAAACTTGCAGCTCCTTGACTCGATCTTCTAAAGATAGATTTCTGTCAGATAAAATCTCAATCATTTCCTCTGAACCGAGAGCAGCATCAACCTGATCTTTCAGCTCTCCAATTTGCCTTTCATAGTCATCCACAAGCAGACTTAACTTTTCCTTTGCTCGTCCCAACTCACTGATTTCAGACTTTTGCTGATCGAGCTCCTTCTGATTTCTTTGCTGCTCCTGCTTTTCTTGAGCTGACAAGTCTCTCAGTTTCACAAGGGCTTCTTTGAGTCTCTCATTCTGCTGTTCCAATTGCTTTACTTGATAAGTTGTAGCCTTGCCATCTCCTCCCTTGTCAGACAACTCTGTTTTCATTATTTCATAATCAATCTGGAGTTCTTCAAACTTTTCTTTGGTCTGTTCCAGCTCAGCTTGAAGAGCTTCACATTTCTCTTCTGCCATCTCCTTATCCAAAGTTGCTATTTCCATAGCTTCGGCTAAATCGGACATCTCGTCTGCATGTTGTTCTTTAGCCTCAACAGCATCCTTTGCCTCCTTCTTGGCCTGGGTTATTTGCCTCTGGAGATCTGCCTGCACCTCAGCAATCTTCGATTTATATTCCAACAATTGCTGAACTTGGATTTTAGCCTTCTCAGCTTCCTTCAGTTTAGTCTGATCTTCAGAGCGTTTTATTTTTATGGTCTCAAGTTTCTCATTCAGATCTTTGATTTCAGTTTTCAGTGTGTCGATTTCTTGGTCCTTCTGTAGGAGCATACTTTTGAATTCCAGATTACTGGCAGCATTCTTGATTGCCAATAGGTCAGGAGACTGTGTCGGGTCCTGCTCTATAATGGAACCTTTTAGAGAAGACGAGGATGGTATACGAGTTGGAGCCTCAGCCATATTTGCTGCATCTTTTGCTCCCTTATCCGTTGGAAATCTCGGAATACCAGTGTTCGAAGACTTCCTTTTCTTTTCTGCTGCTTCTTTTCCTGAAGAGACATTTTCTAACGAACCAATAGATGCAGATGACGATGCTCTGCCTTTCAGACCAATATCTTCCTCTATGACCTGAAGTTGAGTTTGCCGTACAAATATTCCATAATTGTCGGGACACGTGAAATATGTTTTACCTTGAACAAATCCATTGTTTTTACCTTTAGGTTCATCCAAAACAACTCCATACCATTTTCCGGCAGAAAAATTAGTAGTACCAACAAAGGCAACTTTTCCTTTTACATCTTTACCAACAATTTCGACACGACTTCCCACTTTCGGAGCTCTGTCCGCCATGTTTATGGAAAGTACTCACAAGCAATTGTAGAGATGAGTTTTATGTGAGCTCAAATTAAAAATTTCTACTTATTTTCACAAATAACAGTCTTGCGAGCAACTTTTCTCAAAGGTTTGGCAGGCATAGGAATAGCCCAATGTTCTGTTATCAACACTATAATGCCAACAGTAAAACTTACAATTAAAAATACCAGTAATGCAAGTCTCCAGATAAACAAGTAATCAGGTGGCAATAATTCACTTGCAGGATCTTCTAGTAGGGATCCTCGTGGAATACAGACCAATATGACTGTCACCAAGAAAGCAATAACGATACTTCCAGATCCAAGAAACCTGAAAAAGATATGTATTTATAGATTTCAGTATATAAATCAAATTTAATTTTGGTAAATGCACATAAAGTTGATGCTTTTTTTATAATAGGTTATATTGAGCTATTTTTCAAATGAATAGATGACAGCCATAATTATTATAATTTTGAAGGGAAAGCTTCATGGCGGATGTTCTGTTGTCACTGAGATGTCATGCTTTTCTTAATGGAATCAGTAAACATGTATTTTTATTAGGGTTTAAATTGTACAGTTAATGTGTTATAGAAACAACAAACATAGATCTTATTTATTTTTGTAGTGAAATAATTTGTGGTATTGTTATTTAGACTCATAACCTCAAAAAGTAGGTTTTAGAAAGGGTGTCAAGTTTAAGATACAATTCCTTACCTTTGCTCCTTAACCGGACACCCTTGTGTCAGCTTAGCAGTATATATTTACAGCCTCTTAAACTTGACACCTTTAAAAAAATGTTCAGTTTAAGGCTATATTTGATACATTATGGAAGCTATGGATTACTAAGCTTAACAAGCAAGTTTTTGGTTTGTTTACATTAGAGAACGTGTGTTTTAAGGATTTTTAAATAGATGTCGGGGGATTGAATGTGATGATTGCAGGATGCTGTGTTTGGCTATTGATTGTGACATGAAAGATGTTCACATGGATTGTGAGATTGAATTCAATTGTGTGCTGTGTTTGAAAATGAGGGATTTAGAACAAAAGTTTAAAGGTAATTTTTATGAATAAATGTTTATAGTCAGATAACAAAAATGTTGGCTCACGCTTAAACTAGTTCTTTTTGTAGTAGTACTATAAAATTTAAGTCTAAAATTATTATAAATTCCATAATTTTTTAAACTGAACATTTGAAATATGTGACAGGTTTAGAAAGCTGAAAAACATGCTCCATAAGCCGACACAGGGTGTCAGGAAAAGGCAAAGGGATTATATGTTAAATAAACATCAATGTTGTTTTTATAACACATTAACTGTACAATCTAAACCTTAATAAAAGCACTCACCTCTTAATGATTCCATCAAGAAAGGCACAATAGCTAAGAGGCAATATAACGTCCACCATGAAACTTTCCTTCTAAATTATTATAATTATGGCATAAATAGTCTTTTTAGCCTAACTCATTATTAGTTTGAACTTTAATAGTTTATTTACAACAACCTCTTGAAGTTGAGTGTTTTTTAATACCCTAAATATCCAATCCTGTATGTTTTATTCACATATTTGTACAGATTATAATGTTGATGTTTCATTTATATTTACTCTATAAACTGTTTTTAACAATACATATATTTTGAGCTCGTTTTTAAAAAATATATTATATGGGTGTCAGGTTTAGTACATAAAGTGCAGCTTTAGGTTCATTACAAAATGTGGATGTCAGCTTTAGGGCACTTCAAAGGGTTATAAAAAAGTTTATTAAAAATTCATGTTTGTTATTAAAAATTCATTCAATTACTGTACACCAGATGTTCCTGATAGTACTGTGCATCAATAGCATGGTGTAAAATAATTAAAATGTGGATCTAATATTATTTTAATACCTTTAATGAAAATATATTTTTCTTTAATGGCTTACATTTCACTGCTATTCAGAATTTAAAGCTTTTGATTAACATTATATTAAATTTAAAAAAAAAAGAAGGAAATTTAAATTGTAACTTTTAAGAAGTAATTTATGACACTGCCTTTTAAAAAAACACCTTCCATGCTTGAACAAAATTTATAATTACTTAGTATAAATGTTTAAAATGTGTAGTTTTTTAAGAAATTTTTTTAAATCAAATTTGTAAAACCTAGAAAAAGCTATCTATTATTTACCTAAAATTTTTTTTTAAGTGATACACATTTATACTCTTTTACTCTTATTGGGAACACACAAATCTTTTCAATAGTAATAAATTATTCAAAATGGAAGCATATTAACAGTCAATTTTTATATTCCCTAATGATCTTTTAATATATGATTAAAAAAATTATGCAGTATAATGAAGTCAAAATGTAAAGTTAGTTATGTTAAAAATGTGGTATTGAATTTTTTTTTTATTTTAAAGCTACACATTGCTTTAGCTAAATTAAATATATATACCTATATATATAAAATCCAACTTAAATACTGTTTGACAAATGCAGTGGCGGACTGGCCATAGGGTTGACCTGGAATTTCCCTGGTGGTATATTTTTTTAAAAATAGACGGGTGATTTCATGGAAAAAAAATATTTAAAAAATAATTTATTAAAGGTTAAAGCAGTCTTTTTCAATAACGTATCAAATTTGAAAACAGGGGGCCATGATATTTCTAAGAAAAGCCAAATTATTGCCTCATTTGAAACTCCGTTCCAGCCAGGCACGTAGGTAAGAGGGTGGTTTAGGGGGTTCAAACCCCTCCCATTGAATTATAAAAATACTTTAAAAAAAAACAATGAAAATTTTCAATTTCTTGTATAATACTTCTTGTGGAGTTGAATAAGAGAAAACCTGGTATTTTCTGGTGATTCTACCCTGGAAAATAGTTTTCAAAAGGCTTCAAAAACATGTTTTGATGTCATTTTTATCTCACACTAAGCCTAGCATGGCGTCACCGTGTTTCATTATGTGGTATTTGAATTTCGGTGACAAAGGGAAAAGATCGTCAAATGGGGCAGTATAAACAGGATGCTCTAAAACTATATATTATTCTGAAAAAGGATTCTCAAAATTTAAATCTCTAAATTTATTTCATAGTTAGAGGCAGTAATATTTACTACTTATAAAAATAGTTAACGACTGATATTAACGATTCCATGAAAAACAAATGATAAATATTGCTGTTTCGAATGTTTACTTGAATAAAAATTAATAAGTTTTTTTTTAAAAAATGGGTTGGGGAGGTAGCTTTGATTAAGAGAGGGGGGGGGGGATTGTTGATTTTAGGGGAGGATTTACCCCCCCCCCTCTGATTGAAAAGGGGTTGTCCGTTGCTCAGACTCTGAACCCCCTACATGAAAAATCTGTACCTACGTGCCTGGTTCCAGTTGTGATTTATGGGGCTGCGGCCGCTGAGGTGACACGAAGCCAGTTCTATAAGTGTCGAGATATGAGATTTTAAAGGAGACCGCCTGTCCCGGCCCACAATTAATTTTTTTGACAAGTGTTTATTGGGTGAAAGAAGGAAGAATTTTCTTAAAATAAGACTTCCTCTTGAAAATCGTCCGAAGGTATTGGGTTTGGAAAAAGACAGGAAATACCCGAAATGTGTACACTATCCCGTCTGTCTTTAATAATTGAAGGAGACTGATTTTGGAATCCCTTGTCGTTGAGAGACGTCAAAGATCAGTCACTAAAAGCACGGTCTTTTTAGAAATCCTTCCCTCTCCCCCAATAGCTTTGATAACGGCCCAGACTATTTCTTGTTTGTTGGACCTCTCAATAGCAGGAATGTAGCCAAGGATGGGTCCATGGGGTCCGAACCCCCCCTCCCCCCCACAATAATTCAGAATTTCTTATTTACATTATGTAGAAATATACATAAAATTAATGCCAGTTTAAACACATTCATTCAGTAATTAAAAAAAATAAGGTTGATTTTAGACTTCTAGATTGATCAACATATAGCCAAGTACTTTGGATTGAATAACAAATATATTAATTTTTACAACCATATTGTCATAATACAATTTAAGCTCTTGTAGCCTAGATTGAGAAAACATGATAAAAGGAAGAATGTTACCATTCAGTTAAACTTTTTTTAATTTTATATTCTTTAAAGAAAATATAGAATAACTAGTGTGTTAGTAATACATATAAATACTTTTTATTATTTTGTTAAAAAATCATTAAAAGAAAAAAAAGAAATATTGATTTAAAAAAAAAAAATCAGATTTAAATCAACACAGATGTGGCGTAATAAGCGACGGTCCTTAACAAGAATATTCTTGCTTAATCCAATTATTTTTTCAAGTTCATCTCACCTCAAACTCAATTTGCTTTGAATTGTGTCTCTTATGCACAGCCCGAGTCTTGCAGGGTTAATAAATGGATCACAAGAAGACAAACAATTAATTATAGCCTCTTAAGTTACTGGCAATTACTATTATTAAACTTAAAGACTATAACTATTCACCTTGAGTAACATAAAGCTAATGCTCTTTTGAAATATAATACTTTTTAATGGTTAAGAACAGCATAAAATTCTTTTTTAAATAGTTATTCGGCAGTTCTGTCAATAAAAACATTTAAATAAGTACCTAATATTTTTAGTTAAAGCAACTTGGTTGGCATGCATATTTCCATTTGAGATCCAAGAATAAAGAGGCACTCCACCAAAGCTGGGTTTCACCACCAACTTTGTTGACAAAAGGTTTTGGGTTACAATTTCTAAACCTTGTGATAAGTTGAACCATTTGCCAGCCTTACACAATCAGAGATTAGAAATAAACGTACACATAAAATTTAGTGTACAGGATAACTAATTTAAACTAAAGCTATATTTAGCGACATTAATTTTGATGCCTTGGCAGAGTGGAGTGTCCTCTTATTCTTAAGTTTAACTTATATTTACACAGGCGATTGAAATGCATTTTAAAATATTTGTTATTTTTAAACAGTGACTGTATGAAAAATAATTATTTATCGCACTTCACATATTTTTTTATAATGCAAATACGATTACTTATTTTAGAAAAGCAGCCAACCAAAAATTAGTTCTCATAGAGAGTCATTTTATAGTGTGGATAAAAAAATATCATATAATTACTTGTGTATTTTTTAGGTACGTAAGAAAATTTATTATGAAAAATACAGTTTGCATAGCTTTGCGATATAATAACAAAACTTACGAAACAGGGCGTTTAGCTTTAGAAAAAACAACCAAGAGGGTTAGTGCACAAATCCAAATTGCAACTACAATAAAAACTCCAACACCGACACCCAGAATACGATAGCTCATAGCCACGTACCATTAGTAAAAAGCACAAATGTTTAGAATAATTGACAAAATTATAAATATTTCCCTCTAATGTTTTGATGACATGAATAATTCACTTATAAATCAATAATTTTTTCAGGTAGATGTACTATTAAATTCTTCATAGTACTCTTGAAACGGTGATAATAGTTTCTATTTTCCCCACTAGGTGTATATACACATTGGGTCGTTCAGAAAAACCATATCGTTTTGGGTTGCAAAGTAATAAAGTGGTAAGTAATGACTAAACATTTTTAAAATATTTTTCGTGTATAGATATAATTTTTTAATTAATGCAGTGAACCTAATACAAAATTTTGGAAAATCAACTATTTAAAATTAGGACCTCATGTTAAGGGTTGATTATATAGCATTTCTTCAGTTACAAACCAGTACGTTTTTGAAGGATTTAACATTTCTATGATTTAAATTCCTCCGTTTGGATAAAAAAATTTATTAACGCAATTTCAATTTTTTTTATATTAATTTTGTTAGACCGTTTAAATTATCCTTTGATAATATAAACTAATCAATTAGTTGTTCAAATTACCTTTTGAAAATTCTTACAATTTTTTTTAATGTGTTCCACAGGGTGTTGTGGGATTTCTTTTATATTAAATATTTTTAGATTTCCACATTAAATGAAATAAGTAATATTTTTTTAAAGTCAGTCACCCTTCTTTAATTCTAATACTGCATACATTTGAAAGTAAAGCAAGATTCTAATACCGATTGAATTTTCAAAAATCTAAAACTTCTTATGTTTAGTAGAAATGTAATAATAAATTTCATTTAAACTTATTCATAAGTTTGCGTGGACAATTAAAAAGGGGCCATGCGCTATATAAAGTGGCCTTGATTTATTGTTAACATATTACTCGAGTAATATGCTACACCATACATATTATTTGAGAGGTAACAGAAAAGATTGAATAAAATACAAAAATTGGTATAGCTTTGAGGTGATGCACTTGTGTCTGTTTAATATTCCATTTATCATCATGTCAGAACACAAATTTCAATTATAAGATCATTTATACACATAATTGTGTAGATTTACAGCGAAAAATAACAAGAAATCATTATTAAAACAGCTGACTTATAGACAAGAGAAAAAATATATTTTCTTTAGAGGCGATATTCTAATAGATAACACACTTACAACTTGCTAATTTTAGCTTTCAGATCTGACAGCAAAATTGGCTGAAATTTTGAGTATTAAATGATAAACATTATTGCAAAATTTTAAATTAATTAAAGTAAATGTGTTTATTCATGATTTTAATACTGCATACATTGGAAAGTAAAACAAGATATAGCAGTCTAACGCTACATACATAAAAATTTCTCAAACTAATACAGTGTCCATGCTAAAGGTACCCAAAAGAAATAGCTCGTAACTTAGAAAAAATATCACCTCTCCACCTTTAAAAAAAGACAACATTCTAGTTTTTGACGAGTAAAGGAAAATATTCAAAATTTAATTTGATATAATACTTCAATTTGACATGATTATTCCAAATTATTGATTTAATATTTTTATTCATTGTTGAAGTGGTTTTGACAAGAAATATGAATTTGTATGTTTAATTATATCTTATATTTTGCAAGACAATATTATAATAAAATATATAACAGATATTTTAACTTAAGAATATGTTATCAGTATAATTGGATATTTTATGGAATGCTAAGAATATGGCCAACTAAAGTAAAACTCAAAAGAAGATATTTTATTCAGATTCTTAAAACATTTTTGATGTTATAGAATGTCAGATAAAACTCATGGGACAAAACGTAGCAACGATAGTTAAAAAATGTTTTTATTAAAAAAAAATTACACAACATAGTTTTGCAGAATCACATTTGAACAAAATAAAAAGTTCAAATTTTTTATATACAGTTTAGTTTTTCATTTTTGAAGTCTTTAACTCTAGCAGGGTAATTTCTTTTTCTAATTCAGCACATGCACGCTCGATTTCATAGTTTTTACTCACAAGTCCTACCCAACTGAAAAATAAACACCAATTAATTATATGTGTTTGTAGATAGGAAATATAGTCAATAAAGTTAAGTGTGAACTATAAAAAATTTACATGTTATTTATGACTGTATTCTTATTTCAATATTGAAGTATTAGCCATTACATTTATCAAAACATTTATGACAGCAAAATTATATAAAGTACTGTTATATGTATTTTTCCTAAAGACAAAATGAATTTCCTGATATTTCTCTGCTATCTAATTTTATCAGTGAGATAAAAACAATGTTGATTAACACAAATTAAGCACGATAACAGGAAAATGTTGGTAATAAAATCTTGGAATGGACATTTCTCTTTATTTTTAAAAGCTTAAGATATTGTCAAATAGCAGCCTCCAATACTGTGCTTCTTGACAATACGCAAGAAGTTTTTACCAAATTAATTTTATGGAATGACATTTAAGCTGATAAAACATATGCTAAAATAAACTGATTTATAAAGGTTACTAAATATTTTATTGAGTGTTTTATAAAGTGAACTGCAGTATTAAAATGAAATTTGTGACTAACCAAATATACAATATAATATAACATTTGTTTTTTGCGACATACAATTTTAGATGTATGCAGACATACTCTATTTTATAATTAGCTCTCTCTTCTTTAAAGATATTTGTTGTAGTCCACTAATTAAATCCTTAAATATTTACAAGTTGCTTTGGAAGTTAAATACCCCTCCTCTGCGTATACTTTAAAATCTTTTATTTAATTGTAAAGGTGTAGCTTTAGCAACATGGAATATTTTAAGAATTGGATTCATTGCTGGAAAAACTGGAGAACTCTGGACATATCAAATTCACATGATTTCACACAAATACATTGCTCAAAATACGGTATAAACGGTGATCACTTTGACTGAAATTGACAAATTACAATGTAACTTTTATGTTTTTGGATATACATGTTAAATTGTAAGTTTTATATAAAAAAAATATCAAAGCCATATATATTTTATTTCAAGGAAATTTATTTTATTGTTTCCCTTTGCAGTTGAAGAGCAATAAAATTCTTTGTGGTTCACATTTTCAGAAACACCCAAGAATAGGCGAAACAGTTACACAAAACGGAGAATACAAATAGACCAAGTGCACTATTTTTTTCTGTTTTGAGTTATCGATATATACTATGGATATACAGGGTGGCAACAAAATTCTGGAAAAAAAGTTCCCTGACTTCCATGATGGTGTCACAAAATTTCCCTGACTTTAAAATTACATTAAAAAACGTTGAAATATATGCTTTGTATAAACACAAAGTATCCACGCTACAATACAATAAATTTACTGCATTATAAATAAAAATGTATAAGCAATACTTATTGTTAGTTAAAATAATAATTTATGGATACACAAATTATACAATTGTGGCAGGCATAATAGTAATTAATCATGTTCTCTGTAAGCAGAAAATGCAAATTTTTCCAACTATTTCTTTTGTAGATAATTTTAAATGTTTTATATGCTTAATATTTCCTATTCCAATCTTCAATAAATCACATTCATTAGCCCCTCACATGTTGCTCACAATTTCAAGGTCCAATGCACTTTGCTTTTGCTGATCCCTCAGCAGTGGTCAACGTTTTTACAAAAATAAAACTGAAAATATGAAAATGTGCATAACCAAACTTTAAAAAAAAAATTCTTTTTCAGAACTAAAAGGAAATATTGACAACTAAATTACCCAGAATATAGTGCATAATGGAGGTTAATTGCCGTTTTAACGATTAAAATTAAAAAAATTCCATGATTTTTTGTGAAATTTCGAAAATTTCCAGAATAAAAAAATTCCATGACAATTCCCTGATTTCCAGGTTATTTTACCACCCTGATATAGTTTATCGAGCTTTATCACAATATAAGTATACCTTTTACTTTAGAAATCCAAAAATAATAATACATGTTATAATACGAACAAATCAATATATGGGAAACTCAAAACGTTGAGGTCATTTCCTGAAATCCGAAGGTGGTCATTGGTCAGTTTGTATTCTCAGTTCTTCAATCGTCATCTTAGACACATTTTTAATATAATTTTTTCTTCATTGACCGTAGATTAAATCATCAACTTCAATTAAATATTGACTTTATATACCTTGATTCCAAATCTCTTAATTTTTCACCAGCTGTATTTTGTGCATTTTTCCTTTGCCAATTCACTTCTAGGATTTTCTTCCTGGAAATATACAAAAATTAGGAAAATTAAATTTAACTGTTTAAATTAAGATATATGTTTTATGAAATTTCTTTTGAACCAAACTGATTTTTGCATTTGCCAAAAGTAGTACTACCTTTCATGTGTATATAAGGAATCATAATTAAATTATATTAGGTGTGCAAGTACACATAAGTCAGTATGCTAAGGTGCACTTGATTTAAATTGGGTACACAAGAGTGATTCACAGAAGAAAGAGTAAAAGGTTGGTTTGACAAAAGAAGTTAAAAAAAGTATGGTAAAAAATAATTTTAATTGATAAGAATTTATTGGGAATACACCAATAAAAAGAGGTATATGTACACTTACACTGAATATTTGACAGTTTAACAGGTTTCTCAAACATACACATAAATATAATGTTTAAAAAAATCATTTTCAAAATAAAAGTTGTAGTTTTAACTTATGGTAGGTAAGTCAACACATGTCTAAGGTATCTATTACGATACAAAGTTATTTGTTTCTCATCTAGATTTTTTTTTTATCTTCAAAACAAAATATTCCTGAAAAAGATTTAAATGGATTTTAAAGAATCCATGTGATATTTAGCTGTAAAAGTAAAACAAAAACATCTTTATAACTGAATAGTTTCATGGACTAATCACTTTGGACCCTCTCCACAGACTATTAGTGGTCATATTATACTGCGTTAAATAATAATAGAGGTGTTATAATATTTTAGATATTTAAATGAAACAAAATCTTATAACAAGTCTACAATTAAAGCTATAAAAAAGTTAGAAAAAAAACATAAAAATTTATATTCCAGGTAGCGCACATAATTAAACCCTCTGATTGGCTGCTCCCGAATTTTTCTTAATGAGATCACTTGTTTTTCCACCAATACAAATCATTTCTAAATTCATAATTTTTTTAATATTTTACAACAAAAAATATTATTGGAGTATAAATTAAAAGTTGTCTTTTAAACATATAAAAGAGTTTTAAAAAATAAATTTATTAAAAATATTATTTAAACTCTTCCCCAGAGAAATAAATTTTAATATTTTGTTCATGTACTGGCCGTTTAGAGGGTTAACAAAATGTTTGCCTGAATTTAAATTTTATATGACCAAAAACATTTTGTGATTTAATTTTTCATAAAAACCATCAAAATAATATATTAATAAGATGAGAATATGAACACTGAAATATAGTAGCTGCATTTTAGTGTCAATAAACATGAGTAATGAATAAGCCTGTACACAATAGCATATTTTAAATGTTCATGGACAATGTGCACAGCATTTTCAATTGACCTAGAACTTGCATTTATTATTAATGAAAAAATTTGCTGGTGAAATAATTTACATGTCTTTTTTTGAAAACTTTAAATTACATAAGAGTTCTAAAAAAAAATCTGAATTACTCAGACACATATGCTTATTTAAAAAAAATTTGACTGAAAAATACTGCAGTTTCAAAGTACAAATTGAGCACAATAACTTATATAATTTGCAAAAACAGTGTAAAACACAGATATTTAAGTTACCTCAGATCTTGCAACTGCTTCTGGGACTGATTTACCATTTGCACAAGATTCGCATTGCAAGTCTTCCATGTTTCACAACCATAAATGCTCATAAGTTCCAAATTACATATTCTGAAATGAAAATACTTTTATTATATTAGGATGCAAAAATTCTTTTCGATATAAAACAAGATTTTCATAAATTATACTCAAATTCATAGTTTAAAAAGTAAAAACAAGAAGTTTTAAAGAGGAATTAAAAAACACATATTTTTAGGGGCATTAAAATGAATTTTTAGACTGATGACATAAAATCATTGATGATAAAATTAATTAGACTGATGACATAGTAAACATTACATTTTTATTTATAAAAGCACATTGGAAGTGCTAATAAATACTCTTGATCTGCTGCATCTAGTATTTGGTGCAATATTCTTATGGTAGCTTTTGAAATACTAAACTCAATCAACCAATAAATAATGAAATTAAACAAATGAAAATAATTTTAAATATACATAAATAACAATAAAATACTAAACGAAAAGTTAAGTTGGCAAGCTTTTTAATGGCTTGTTCAATAAACCAGACAAGAATCTCTATGAAATTTAAAGAATACATAATAATCCTTTGAATAAAAAAATAAGTTTCAATTACTTTATAAGGGTCAATAGAGATCAAGAGAAAATAAGGTGTTCCCAAGGACTGCAAGAACCCTGAATGTTGTGGATATGGTCACACCAAAGCACTTTCACCTTTAGAAGGCGGGTATTTGGTTTAAACATGATATTTCGGTTACCTAATATTTGCATACCTATATATACATACCTAAATATTTGCATTACAATTTTATACCAAAGACTGGTTAGCAGATATTTTTTATTTATTGCTAGTTAAAATATTAAAAAAACAACCACAAAAAACAGTTAGTTGTTTGAATTAACATACACAATGGGCTATTGGCAACAGTAGAGTATTTATCCACAAGAAAAGACACGTGGGCAATGCCTCGTAACGTTAAGCCATAGTCAGATGATGAGGACAGCTCCTAAATTAGTTCCAAACTCAAATTTCATTCTGCAACCAACAAGAGGACATTTGAGACATGACAGATTTAATATGCATTTTCCTGCAGTACAAGTACATAGTGAGCACTTGGTTGTCTAAACTAGGACTCGAATTCCTGACATTCAAACCCGCAATGATCACTAGACCGTCATGGGTTATATAAAAAACTTAATGACAACAGAAAATCTGTTTTTTGGGACACAATATAAGGGGAAGAGAAAAAAAAATTGGGTTGAGATAACATTCTAAAAGAAGAAAGTATTAGCAATTTTTATTTGTGTGGCAACCCTGTTCAGACAATGGCAGTTAGCACACTCACAAATGTAGTTAGGGGTTGTATATCACAGTGTTCACTCTAGGCGTTTTTTGAAGGGCGGCCCGCCGTGCCCGCCCTTTTTTCAACTCAATAGCGCCCTCATGCCCCTTTTTTCAAAAATGCTGCCATCTTTTGAAAAAATTCAACCCTTCTTGCCCTTTTCAGTCAAGCATAAACTTTCTTGCTTCCCTAGCTGTCTTTAAAAAAGGTATCGGTTAAAAAAAATGTGTGTGTAAATTGGAATTAAGTGAAATATGACAGTAGAAAAGCAAACTCCTTTTTAACTACGCGTGTTGTGCAATCGCGATGATTCCGTGGGAATTTCGAGCACGGGGCATTCCACGATAACTATTGGTTGCTTTTACCCACATGTGAAATGCTATGTTTTTTTAAAGTGAAGATCGTTTGTGTGTGCGGTTACAATATTAGGCCTTTAATTACCAAATTTTATATTTAAGTAGCATTTTCATCAGTTTTGTGAGGGGTCTGATTAGGGCTTCTTACAAATTTGGTTTTTAGCAAAAACATTAATTTTTAAGTGTCAAATTTTAGATTTTAAGTAGTATCTTCATAAAGAGACTTTAATTCAACTTTTTTTGTTTGGTCACGGGTCCGGTGTATCAACGGGTGGCCACGCCCACCCTAAACGTTTTTTAAAAAAGTGTCCTTTTAAAAATAAGAAGTGCCTTTTCAAAAACGGAGTGCCCTTTTACCGCCCTGCCCTTTTTTTATTTCTAAAGTGAACACTGTATATCATATCACCTTCCCCCCACAAAGTCTATACTTACTAAATATTTCATATAAAATAGAATACAAATTATACAACAAACAAGTAACCAACCGTGTATCCTGGTGTTCTAACTGTGCCATAGAATTGTCTACAGATTCAGTCCATGCACCTAAATCAGACATTTTGCCAGCAGCAGGCTGAGGTAATTCATACCTAAAAAAAATTAACATTATCAAGCAAGCTACCTTATACAAATAATAAAATTACAAGGGATCTGTGTTTGTTAGCTCATGACTCAAAACTTAATTATTCAACTTTGATCAAACTTGGTAAATCACAGTTATTTGTTCTCGAAAAAAGTTTTAACAGAGTTGTTTTTGATATCTTAATAAGTTAAGCTACATTTTTTTTCCTTATGTAGTTTCCCACTTGCTGTAAAAGTCCAAACATATTAAAAATACATAACTAGTATCCCAGCTAATTTCCACATCTATTAGACCAATCTAAATGAAACTTGACAAGCTTCAACTAAAAGTTCAGAAGAATTTATTTCGTGTTATTACAATTTATCTAATTTAACCTTTTTTATGTTCGTTCAGAGAGAAATTTTAAGAGTGTGCACCTATTTTTAAAAAAAATTTTGATGATTTTTTGATTTTGATGATTTAAAAAAAAAAACATTTACATTTGAAACACTGTGTTTGTCTTTTTTCCTTTAATAATACTTATTTCTAAAGTGCATTGTTAAAATTAATACTTCGCAAAGAATGTGTATTTTTTGACTGAGCATTAGCGAGGTCCTGTTTTAACTGAACTATCCAGCATGTTATCTGTTTGTTTGTAAATTTGTTTGTTACGCAGTCACGGACAAAAGTGTTGTTCGTTTTCTACAAATTTGGCATATATGTTCTATGAAGTAATCAAAAACAATACATATATTTTTTTTAAAGATTTATTTTGAAATATGTTTAAGGATGAAGGTTATTTTAATATTTGATACCATTTTAAGAAGGTGGCCGGCGTAGTGGTTCCGTTTCATGTAATGTCCAGCTTTCTTTTTTTTTTGTCATGAAGTCTACTGCTGCCAGAATTACTAGTGATAATTTATAATAAAATTATCTACACATTAAACCACTTTTCATAAACCATAATTAAAATTTTTGCTGTTTTAAAAACTAATGTTTTTATGTTAGAGAACACAGTTAAGAACCTTTTTTTTTACATTTATTGTAATATGACACTACAAGAATAGTTTTTAACTCATGATAATTATTGTCAAGTTTTTAAAATAAACTTATTTAAACTCGAATTCTATTTTAAGATTTCAAGCTGCCATACAAAAAATAAAATAAATAATTAATTTTCTTTTGTTTTAATCCGAAATTACTTTGCATCTAATTGTTACGGAACCAGTTTGATTTCATTGGGAGCTCAGACATAATATAATAAAAAAACTTTATAACATTTAAAAATGTAATTTTAAATTAATCAAATTTTGAATTTTTATAAATAATAAATTTAATATATATGAAATATTTTATAAAAATAAGAGGCTAAAAAAAATGTAGATTTATGTATAAGTTTTTAATCATAAAACTTAGCAATTTTTCATATCAATTATCACAAAGTTATAAATCAAGCACAGTAAAGAAAATACTCATTTTCTATATGTAAACCACTATCCTGCTAAAAAAATTATTAAAGGTGTGAGTGAATAGGACTAAATATAAAATTTACCTTTTCATGCTTAAACTATCCATAGGTAACCTCGCTTGTAATCTTTCAAATTCTGTTTTTATATTTTCTGACTGAAAAACAAATTAATACACACACTGATAAATCTATTTTAATGTAAGATAATACATCTAGTAAATAATTTTCATTACTATGTAATCACTAAAAAATAATTTAATGTTCTTTTTAAAAATTAAATTAAATATCGAATAAATATTTATACTCGGATATTTAATTGATATCAACACAACAGATCAAAACCGATTGTCTTTAATTGGATATCTATATGCAATTTGTAATGTCTATATTAAGTGATGTTGATATTTTTAAATGGTAAATTTAATTTTGTTGACAACACACAGTAGATCTATAATATAATAACCCATCACTGAACCAAAATGAAATAGTTGTTACACTAAGTTAAACTAATTATTACATAGGAACTAATCAATCAATCAATCAATCAAGACTTTAAAATGCAGTCATTTTAAAGAAGAGATTGGTTTGTAATAGAGCTGTTGTAAGGAGAATATACTCTTATTGTATTTTATACAGCACCTTGCTTCTTTTGACATAGCCCATTAAAAAAAATTAATATAAAAAATAATAACTAATATAATGAAAGATTTTTAATATAAAACACCAATGAATTGCAACTATTTCTAATTATAAAACTTAAAATAACTTATTGTGTAATCAAACCACACTGATAACAGAAAAAAAAGGGGATAACTTCTTTTATTTTTCTAGGTGATCTTAATCAAAATAAATTATAAAATGTTTTGTCTAATCAATAGTTCATAAAATAAAGGATTCTAAATATCAGTCACCTTCAGAATAGCTAGAAATGTATGGTTAACAAGAAAGTAATGCATTTGTAATTTTCTGCTTTTATGAATTTTAGTGGTTTGGTCTATTCCTAGTTGCGATTCCCCCACCAAATGAAATATTTGGCAATAGGTGAGCGATAAAGTTTATATTGTGACAACCCTAATTTATGAGTTACATAAACTTAATTACATTCTGCACGAAGGAATATCTAGCATGTGGTTGGTTTAAAATATTGTTGACGAGGCAAGAGTTGGGTTGCTGACATGTCATGTAGAGTTTGCTGTGGATGTGTATCTTAATAGTTAATATTTTTGGAAGTTGTAGGTGCAAGGCAATTCATTGATTGGTGTATGAATGCTAAATTTCTGGCAAAGGCTTGTCGGTGCCTGAAGTGCGGAAAAAGCATGGAGCCTTGACCCAAGGAAGATGTTTCCGATAACTTGGAGGATTGTCTGTAAGCACTATAATTAACTGCTTAAAGAAGGTAATGGAGTTGATCCTCAGAAGACAGAGGCCGTAGGTCAACTTCCGCCCAGAAGAATGTTCGAGGTAAAAGTCTGTGACATTAGCACACAGTATGTGGGTCGCTTAAGACTTTTTATTTTGTCATATTTTTATTGATTAATTGCATAATTGTTAAATTCACACTGTCGGCAACAGGCAATTCTGAAGCTGTAGTGCAACTTTATTCAATCAACCGACCAGCCATTATGTTTTCCATTTTAACTTGGTAACAAAACAAACACTTGATTTTGGCTTTTGTGCTAATTTTCCAGAATTGGACCAAACATGCAACACAAACTAGGAAATTTTATTTTCTAAATAAAAAGAATAATTACACAAATTGTACTCAAATAGCAAAGCTCCTTTTGAAATTGAACTAACACTCAAAAAAGGAGTATGACATTGAACTCATTTATATTACTTATTTAGGTTAATTCCTAGTGTCCGGTGCCCTCGCCAAATGGGATTTGGCGATAAAGTTTATATTTTGGCAACCCTACTTGATGTATGCAAAAATATCATGTTCTATGGCAACCCTAAATTTTTTACCCACGTAGCTGCGCCATGCTGCGTTTGATAATGTGAGATGCATCTAGTTACATGACGCTTAACTAGATGCGCGCGCGCATCTAGTTTAGCCTTCATTTCATGCATTTCTGCATGGACGTTCGGCTCGCATGGTGATTTTGATTTTTCTGAGCTAACGATGTATACGCGGACGACGTTTATTTGAACAGTAGGTATTTTTGGAAATTGGAGATGAAAGGCAAACGTGTCGTGATTGAGTGATGCATGGATGCCGGATTCCTATGCGCCTAGCGAAAGTATGTAACCTAGTAAATGCGCCTAGCGAAACAGACAGTCACTGACTGGATTTTGTTCTGCCGGGAGTTATGAACGGAGTGGTTCATTCATAATCCTGTTCCTATCGGTGGAGAGCATATCGTCGTTGAGATTGACGAGTCGAAGTTCGGCAAACGCAAGTACAACCGGGGCAAGCGTGTGGAAGGCCAGTGGGTGTTTGGAGGGATTGAATCCGTTATTAACAAGTGCTTCATTTTTTACCCACGTAGCTGCGCCATGCTGCGCTTGATAATGTGAGATGCATCTAGTTACATGACGCTTAACTAGATGCGCGCGCGCATCTAGTTAACGCCGTGGACGACCAAAAATCGGAAATTTTACTCAACGTTTTGCCTAGATCCGTTATTGTTTCCGATTTTCATATAAAATGTTGATTTAACGATCAACGACTGCCCGAATGATTGCCTGTAAGCACCATGGTCAACGGCCCGGAAGGCGTTATGGATGTAATAATGAGTAGTCAGAGGCCGAAGGCCAGAGACCACAAAATCGACGGCAGGAGTCTGTGACTTTAAGCTTGCGGTACGTGTGTGCACTTAAGAGTGCCATCGAAATGCCCCCCAAAAAAAGTCATTTTTGCCTTGGCACCAATTTTTGGACTTGGCAACAACGGGGCACCGTACACTAGGAATTTACCCTTATTTAATTAAAGGAAACAAACTTACTTCAAACGCATGCAGATTTAAAGTAGGAAGATTTTCCAGATAGTTCTTAGTTGGGCGATAACGACGAGTTTCTTCTTCAACCATAGAAAACACCTGAGGAAATTCAAAAGTGAGTGTTTGTAGAACCTATGTGTAATTATTTCGACCGTACATTACTTTTGATCAGGTTCGAAATAAATTTTAACTATCTTACCGCATCCCTAACGCCAGGATCGTCATATCCTTGATCGATGTATGGCAAAGCATCTACAATCACTTCTCCAGCCATAATAAAGACAAATAGTTCACCTTAAGTTAAAAATATATTAGATTATTTAATCCAAACCTAAGATTTTCGTTCAGTGGATTTTCTTTACCGCTTTTGTTTATGTTTTACTTAGTATTTATTTCACTTCGTTGAAGTGAAAACAGACGTTGCCATATATTCATGAAAATACTACCACTAGAAGAGAGATATAAAAACATTTGTCCTTGATTATGACGTTTCACGTGACGTCACAGAAAGGTTTAAATTTCTGTGCCTTTTGTCTTCTTTTTTTTGTAAAAAGTATGGAAAGACATTAAATATGTAACATTTAATGTAATTTTTATAGCCGAAAATGCGTGTTTAAATCTACTCAAACCAGTGGCAACTCGTAGTCGAAAATCTTAGTGCAGTTGAAACACGTGACTCATCCTCTCCCTACTTTCCACAACCATACATAAACGGACATTCTTTAACATTCATTATTCAAACTCAAAATTAAAGTTTCTTTTCAACATGTTTCTACACAAGGTAACATGCGAAAAAATAGGAAACACTTACTTATTTTTTGAAAATTAATTCAATCCTCTTTTCTTTTAATCTTGCGAATCGGTTAATTTTAATATTAATTTAAGAAACAACAACACATGTGTAAATTTATCACGAAAACTACTACCGTTTGGAGAGATTCTTGGAA
Organism: Troglohyphantes excavatus; assembly: GCA_963932185.1. Classification (NCBI taxonomy): domain Eukaryota; kingdom Metazoa; phylum Arthropoda; class Arachnida; order Araneae; family Linyphiidae; genus Troglohyphantes; species Troglohyphantes excavatus. The sequence continues at coordinate 21,941,171 of OZ010673.1, forward strand.
ATTCTCGGATTCCCGTCAGCCCGCCCCGCCGATTCTCGCACGAAATCCCAAGTGCAGCAGGTTTGAAAAAATCCTTTTGAGCTGCGTTTGTGTTGTCACATCCCCCATTTTAGCGTGTTCGATAAGTCATACTACATAAGTTGTCATGGCAACGATGCAGCTGATTTGGAACTTATCGCTTTTTGGCTGCTGTTTTGATCGAATGGAGTTTTTTCCTCTCCTGAATTGTGCATTACGGCAACAGGTTTGCTATTTATCGGAGATTTTTTTTTACTTAGTAGAAATTTCGTCTTCATTTAAGAAAATTAGTAAAATATATAATTTTAGTTTCAAAATACACTAATAAAATTAGGTGCAGCCCGGCTGTACTTGCTGTAGTTCACGAGCCGCCACTGACGCAAACCTATGCAGTTCTGGTCACCATATCTTAAAAAAGACATTGCATTGTTAGAGAAAATTCAGCACAGGGCTACTAAAATGGTTCAAGGGTTCTCAGGCATGAATTATGAAGATAGATTAAGAAATTTGAATATGTATACTCTGGAAGAAAGAAGGGTTAGGGGAGATTTGATTCAACTATTCAAATTTATCAAACAAGGAGATTTGGAGGGTTTAGATTTTAATATGAGTGATAGAACGAGAGGTCATGGATTTAAGTTAAACAAATCCCATTTTAATCGGGAAGGGAGAAAACACTATTTCTATAATAGGGTAATAGACAAATGGAACAACTTGCCAGTGAATATTGTTAATTGTAAAGGAGTAGCGGATTTTAAGAAGAAGTTAGATATGCATTGGGGGATAGTTAAGAGGTACTAGATGGACCAACCTTGTTGGGCCTTGAGCCTGTTGTTGGTCGTCAATATTTGTATTTGTATTTGTATTTGTAAAGGAGACACTATATTTTTCTACCTTCGCTCAAAAGGAGTAAAGTTGTCGGTCACGCGTAGTCCTCGTTCCAGTGCTTATATTCATAATATATTCTAGCTAAGTGCTTTACCGTAACCGTTTTGATTTTTTCCATGTTGACGTTTGGAACGTTGCGTTCTAATTTTATTCGTTTAATTAGTATTATAGGACATATAAAAAAAACTATTTTCAAACATAAATTTCCTCTCATCATTTATTTTAGAAGTACAAATCTTTCCGAAATTGTCTGTTTTACATCGTTCTTTTGAGCGAGTATGGAAAGAAGCGTATGCTAGTCTTCTTCCCAGTGACTATATTTGAGCTCGCAGTAGATATTACTAGAGAGTGGTACGCAAACAGCTCTTAGTAACGGCTCTGTTGATTGTTGCACTAGGTAACGCTACATGTGGTGATGATTGTATGTCAAAAGCGAGGGAACAATTGCTAAAAAGTGAGGGTCAAATGCACATTCTTTTTTTACAATTTTACTAAGAAAAAATGTCCAAAAGTGGGAATAGACATGTTCCCTTACTCGCCACCCCTAATCACCGCCAGAGACTAAAGCTACACAATGGGATATTCATGATAATTTGGTATGTATCTCGAATGTAAAGACCCGTAACTCGTAATTTTTGAATTTCCTATTCAGATGACGAGAATAACACGTGATTGAGCTGGGACTACACGCACTTACAAAAGGAGTGATGGAATTTAAGACAAATTTTGGCCAAGACAAATTTAACGTGCACAAGCTCCGATACACACAGCAGTTTTTTTTTTTAACAGGCAACAAGAAACGAAATTGGCAAATTTCCGATTACGAGCTCGCTGTTCTCTCAACGTCAAGATTTCGTATCACAACCTTTCATTCCAGGGATGCCCATTGCAGCCACGGGGCACTGTGTAAACATAGTACCGGTACCCATTTTTATCCTCTATACAAATTTATGAATAAGTTTGTCAGATTATTTTTTACGAACTACATTTGTAGTTACAATATTGTTTGATACTATATTTCATTTGCATAGGTTATTTATTAGATAATTATGTTGCGTAAACAATCTACATTTTTTTGTCTAAATGCTGTTCATTTTGAATATTTTTATATCATATTAGTTTATTTCTATGTAATGAATAATTCTAAACAACTATAAAATATTTCATATACTTCATTGAAGAGAGAGGGAAAGAGCAAATTTGTGGAATAAGAATATTAATAATAATCATATACATTATTAACTTTGTTAGGATTTCTTCGAGGAATCTTAAATATGTTGACCTTTCATCCCCTGTAGATGGGTAATAACCAATTAAATTGCAAGCACCAACTCTTCCATTTATAAACTTCCCAATAAATCTGCTGTTTTTAAATAACAATTACTTTGTACGCGGATTGATTACATTGCCATTTAAGATTAAACAGTCTGTGGATATCGCGGTGTTGCCACAAAAAACTAAGAAAGTTATCTGTCATATATGGCAGGTGAAAATGTGGGGGTTATGACGCCGCGGCGTCTCGAAGGGTAATTCATGCTAAGACGAAAACGACGGGCATATTTGGTCACAGTTGATCTCCCATCAATAACTTATGAGAATAAATTCTGTAACAAATTGATATCTAAATTGCGCTTTTACATTGCAGCAGCTCAGTGGTTTCACCTAAACGCATATTTAAATTAAATTTACATTTAAAATCTAACAAAACAACTGATTTATATATAAAATTGCCCCATAGTTATTTTTAAGCAGCATTTAAATTATAAATTATAACCATAAATTAAAAAAAAAAATTGGGTTTTCCACGACTAATGAGTTCTTTAGCCGTTCGACAATCGTGTAAGAATTAAATAAGTCGCAAATATAAGAAAATAGACTTATTTTGCAGAAGAGATTCGGCCAAGTTGAATCGATTGTCTCTGGAATTTTTTACTATTATTTACAAATTGAAATAAAGCAAAATATGTACGGGGCGTGGATGACGGCACACTGTATTAGAAGTGACAGATTGCGTATCTTCCTTCTGCTGGTAAAGTTATTTCTTTTGGCAATCAATTCCTAAAATACATTCACTGAATTTTCAAAGCAATTAATACATTTTTACTTCTTTCCATATGCTTAATGTGTTTTTAGTTTGATAACCGTTACGTGGTTATGTTTATATTTTGGCACAGAAGCATTACGAAAAAAGTTTGGCAGAATTTAAAATAAAATAATCTCTCTAGAAAAAAGGAAAATCGACTTTAAGGTCCGGTTAATTGAGAATTCCAGACAGTTAAATGCCGGGTAACCGGATATTTTTTTCAAATTGCTCCCAAGTGAAACATTCCCTATCCAACAAAACAAATTGGGCAAATATCTGAAGTAGAACCGAAATTCCGCGCGAACATACATAAAAAAATATACATAACGTCCGAATTGATAACCTCTCGGCTTAGCGCGCGTTGGCGGTTTTAATTTTTTTTTTTTTTTTTTTTTTTTTTTTTTTTTGGAGTTTTGGTGGGCGCGCTGGGAAATGATTCATATAATAATATATATGGTTATTATTATTTATTTATTATTTGTTTATTATTATGATTTGATAAATTTATTGTGTTTACAATGTTTATTTGGAAATTTTTTTTAATGGAAAAACTAGCGCCAAAGGATTTGGCGAACGTTGGCAGGTCGACGGGATAATCCCAAAGTACCGGTTACTGTATTTATGATATGACTAGCGCGCCCATACGAGAATTCTCGCATGAATAATGCATTTTCTTAAAATTACATGCCCTTCAGAAAGTCACGTTGCGCTTTCTGTAGAACTTCATGAATTGAGAATATTTTACAAAAAATCCTCTCCTCATGGGAAATCTGTGAAAAGAACATCAAGCTTAATAATGTGCATTTTTTCTCAATGGCAAAATATTGACTCCATTTTCTTTTTAATCGAAATAGTTTATCGACATCAAACGAATAATTTCGAACTATTTATCAAAGAGAGCGCTTATTAAATAACTACTTAAGTTATAAAGTTTCTTAAATAATATCTTGCTCTGGCGTTATTTTTAAAAAAAAAATTCTATGATGAAAATTCCTCTCCTTTTTGGAAAACTTGACAGGAACATCAGGTTCAAGAACATGAATTTCTTTCCCCCAATGGTAAAATATCTACTACATTTTCTTTCGAATCACAATAGTTTAATGACATCAAACGAATAATTTCGAACTACTTTCCAAAAGGAAGCGCTTACTGACTGAACAACCAATTAAGTTATAAAGTTCTTTAAATTATATCTTTCTCTATATGAATCGCTTGATTTTAAAACGGGACTGCTATAAATGAAAACCGTAATAGAAATCCGATTTTAAAATCAAGCGATTCATATTTGCTGTTTCTTTGGCTTTACTTTATAAATGGTCTACGAAGTAGGTTCTTAAACAAATGAAAAAAATTCCAAAATATTGAATTAAAAAATATCCGATTTTAATGTTAATAGAAAATAACATTACGTTTAATTCATAGATAATGGTTAAAAGACTGCATATAGAATTTAGACACTTTGTCACCAAAATCCTAAACTCACCAAAAGTACGTTTCGTAAAAGTAAAGAAATGAAATCTTTACATATCTACGAAAATCCGCTGCTTGGATAAAAATCGATAAATGTCAGCTTCGTAATTAATTAAAAAAATTTAGAATTTCAAAAGTCAATAATTTTACAAAACAGCCCACTTCTTACAATTAGTTAAATTAAAACTATTTTTTCTTCTGCACTGTGTTAGTATAGAGGATTTCATCGCCAAGACGGCGATAACTCTTGGCACATCCGTAAAAATATCTTCTCGAGAATGATATTTATATAAAGTTTCCTAATGATTTATAATGTTACTAATGATTTTTATTAAAAGTTTTATAACGCGCGGTGTTTTTTTAATTACCTTTTCAAATACATAAAGAAGTTTCCAAGACAACGGAGGAAGTTCAATTTCTAAATATTAAAGCTGTTGCCAAGAACTGCTTTTCAACCGTAAAATTCTAGTGAAAAACTTTTTTCTTCTATTTTTTGCATTCTTTCTAGTGTTTCAGCGTTCTGAAACTACGATTCGTCACAAGTCCGAGAAATTATCTTTCTTTTGAACTTCACATGTTAGGATTGGTCGCGTGTCAGAGCCGCAAAAGGGACTTTTTCTACAGAAATAATATATATAGGATGAGAAGTGGTAATTCGAAAACTTGCCTTATCCACAATCATTATAATCGTTGCTTAACCTTTCCTTATCTGTCAATAATTACAATAATTATAACTTTTACATGACAATTCATGAAAATAAAGTTTTAGCTCAATTTACAGTGTTCAAATTGCAGTACAATCTCCATGAGTTTGCAAAAAATGTAGACAACTAATTGTAGTTACTTATTTTTCTGGTTTAACATTGGAACAGAAAGTTTATTAAGCCAAAATGCCATAAATCATTTTACCTTCTTTAAAAAAGAAATTTGAGTTATATTTAATTGTTTTCATTTATAAGCGTTTTTGTTTTTTATCAAGGTATACATTTTTAGAAGCCAGAAATTTTGAAAACTTGAAATTCCCAACTTTTAGGGTTCAACTTCATTACGGAAATCTGAATCTTATATTTTTTAAATTAAAATTTATTAACAAAGTTGTGTTAAACAAAAATCAACTTTTATCATGCATTGGTTTCTCTTTGCATGGGATATACATAAACGATATCAGCGTCTTTACTTCATTTGATTAATGTAGTAAGTAAAAAAAAAAAACTTATTATTTTAAAAATAAGTACAACTTAAAATTTTATTACAAACTATAAAAAAAAAGTGGGTGAAGTTTTTATTTTTTAATTCTGAATTTTAAATTTTCCACTACAATTGGGTGGTTGTAAATTTTCCTTAGCATAGGCCCTAATAGAACACCCCCCCCCCCTACTTAAACCAAAGGCCTACTACAAAATACCGTAATGGAACGATTCAGGGTTATCTGATTGGAATGCATCACGAATAAGGAAACTTTATTGTACAGTTTCTGCGTACAAGGAACACAGATAATTGAGAGATAAGGATTATTATAAGTTTGCTTTTCAAACAATGTTCGCCTTGAAATATTCCAAGAACAAGAAAGAATTAAAAGAACCTTGGCGAGAATACCAATTTTCGGAAAAAGTGATTCGTATCACTTACATTGTTGTCCTCATTGCAATATTAGAGAAGAAAAATATTTGTCGCACATGTCTCTAAGGAATTGCTTATATTAAAAATTAGGTAGGCTGTGTCCATCCGCACTGTTAAAAATAGGTACGAAAAAATAAGTAAAATGTACTCATTTTTGAGTATATTCGAAGCTTATCATGGCTCCGAATACATAAGTTCATTTTGTACTCAAAAATGTGTACAATGAGTAAAAAGGAATAAAAAGAGCAGTTGCTTGCCTACATTGGCTGCCTTCATAAACCACTTTCATTAAATTTCAACTATTACAACTAAGACTTACCGAGAATCGAACTGAGATCCTCATGCACCGCAGTGCAGTGCCTTATACGTTGCACTACCAGGGCGACATAAAGAAGCTATAAACAGAAGAACTGTTAAAAAGGTGTGTCAAAACAATGGTGAGTAAGATAATTGAGTTGTAAGTACTCAGTTTCTATTTAAGCAATCTACATGAATAAATCGCTTTGTTGAACAAAAGCTGAGATTTGTAATATTAAATCACACTGCCCATTTTTGAGAAAGCACGATTTCTTAAATTTGAGTACGTTACGATGCCATTGTACTCAAAGAAAAACGAGTATGTTCATGTACTCATTTTTAAGTACCTTTTTATTTGCAATGCAGACGGTCACAGGTTAAAATGAGTAATGTCAAACTCAACTGCGGGTCACGGTGTCAATTTAATTTATAAATAACCATGAACCACAACCATAGTAACTATATACAACTTAAAAATATGCAATTAAAATACAGGCAACTCTCGCTATCTCGAACTCGAAGGGAAGTGTATAAAAATTCGAGATATCGGAAATTCGAGTTATCGAAAATCCTATAAAAAAAGCTGTTTTAGTAAAAATAAATACAAGTATACTTACCCTACTTTATTTAAAATATCTAACCAAAATTTTTTGGTGAGTATTTCTATTTATTTCGGAATCAATTATATTTTCCAAATACATGATTGCTTGAAATGTCGCTGTTTTTATTTCCGGCCACGTTTCAATGAATGCACGCATATTTTTATGGAAGATAGAGCCTCTTTCAAAGTTATCTTTAGAGGAGGTTCGTATTCTTTATCTTTTTCCGAGAGCGATCTCTCATCAAAAGCTGATATAGAGAGTGTATTACATTTTCGTTTTGTCGCCATTATTCGCAGCGACAAATCAACACCACACGAAAGCCTAAGCAAAAACGAGAAGGGGTCGAGTGTCGTCTGGTTCTTCAGGTTTTAAGTGAATTGCTTTTTGGACGGTCGGTAATGTTCCAAGAAAGTGACTCAGGAATCCATTGTACGAATCCCCATTCAACAACTCACAATAAGAAAGAGAACTGATACGGACCTGGCAATTGCATATTTTCTAAAGTTTCTTCAAAATCCTTAGTTTTGAGAGAAAAACCAAGCTTTGAGTTGTGTGGAAACTTCGAGTTATCGAAAATAAGGAAGAAAAACTTCGAATTAACGAGATAAAATTACATTAAGTAAGTAATGAAGGTGCAGGGAAGGTGCAGAGATATCGAAAAATTCGAGTTATCGAAGTTCGAGTTATCGAGAGTCTACTGTATATAAAATTTGAGACATGTTACGGGAGATATATCTCCCTTCATCAGCAAAAAGGAAAAACAGTAAGTGCATAGCGGAATGAAAATAAGTCTAGAAATAAAAGTTTTTCCAAAGAAAGAAAATTATTTTAATGGATTCCAGTTAACTATTGTGCCAACAACAGGAAAAATTGGAACTGCAAAGGTCTCATTAACAATCGAATCAATTTTACTAAAAATGTGAAACGCCTCCTGGTAGTCAAGTTCAACTAGAGATTTAGGTGTGCAAATTAAATGTGGGTTAGAAAAATTAAATATGTGATTATATTCCCAAGAATGCCTGTAATGGAGGACTTTTTAATTTCTTATTTGAGAGTAGGTTCTTGGTGCTTCTTAATGTTTGATAGATAAGACATGCCACATTGACTTGAGATACTGTATATGCTCCAGTTATTAAAGTCGTCAATGGGGTATTTAAGTTGTGTGAAGGTGATTTTATTGATGGGTGAAAAAAAAGGATGGTTTGGTTAATTAACGTCGCACTAGAGCTACACAGTGGGCTATTGGCGACGGTTCGGGACCTATTTCAAAGGAAGACCCGGGAACGATGCCTCGTATTTTTGAACCATGGTCAGATAACGAGGACAACACCTGAGCTGGCACCCGACGCCACCTCAATAGGCGTCAGGACATTGGACCCCGATCAGATTTATCGTGCACCAGTCCCGTATACACGCCAGTATAATTTGTTGGATGTTCTGGACGACTTTCTAGTATTTTTGTAGCGAAGCTGGTAACCCTCCGATCGCAAGATCACTACTTTTTTACTCTTCTTTGTCAAGTCCATCGCACGGATTCGAACCACCAATCCTCTGATTAGTAGCTGAAGGCCTTATCCACTGAGCAACTGGGGCTCTGAAAAAAAAAAGGACTTTTTCGGGACCAAAAATGTCCGCCATGTCACTACTGCTCCCTTTCTGCGGTTCAGTTTATGGAGGATATTATTTACATCCAAATGCAGTTCCTCACCGCGTGAAACGCAGAGAATTCATCAGGACGTCATTAAAGAGAGAGCTATATACGGGTGTTTACCATTTCCCGCCAGTGACACTCTTGCCCGCTCGTTTTCGACACTGAACTTGAGACACTCGCACTCATTCCTCACCCGACGACTCCGCGGGAAACAATGCATTCCCCGATCGCTGCATTGTTGACGACCGTCGTCTCTCAGGTGCTGCTCGCAGGTATCGCCACAGGTGAGTGAAAGTCTTTTGAATAGCGTCGTTTTAAAGACGAAGAAGTGACGTTTCTCGTAAAAAATCTCGATTTAGAGTTTTCAGCGGAATTATACCAGGTGGCAACAAATTGTTGGGTATTGTTTGGTTGTTTAACGACACAAATTAAACTATTCTTTTAACTATGTGTTAACTACTTCGTATGTGACTACTAAAGCTGAAAGAATTGTTAATATATAAGCGAGGTAGTTGGGCAAAAATGTGGGTTTTATTATGTCGATACAGCTAAATGTGTTACAGCCTAACAATGACCACATAGTTAGATGTATTGGCATATCGAAACATGATTTTAGCACACATATTTGATTGGGAGGAACAAATTTGTGTCAACCCTAGGCCTAAAAAAAATAATTAAAAAAAACTAGTTAAAGTTTAGTACCAATACAGTAGTTAAAGTAAAGCAAAAGACAATAGTTTATTATGTGTACACTGTAAAAAAATTATTTAAAAATGTGTATCCAAACCAACTCGCTTTTCTTTAAGTATAATTACATCGTACACGGGCGTATGACATACTCCAAATGCAAGTAACCGTACTTTCTCAAAAAGTAGCAATGTGATTTCATATTGCTAATCTCAGCTTCTGCTTAAGGATCTTAATGAAACATGACAAACTTAAAATAGTAGTTCAGAAGAGTGTTTTCCACATACCTCAATTGCTTAAAAAGAAACTGTGTTATTAAGTATCTTACTTCCCCATTCTCTTGGCACATTTTTTTTAAAAACAATTCTTCTGTTTATAACTTCTGAATGTCGCACTGGTTGTTTAACGGATAAGGCACTGGATTGCCGTACTGAGGATCTGGATTCGACTCCCGGTAAGGCTTGGTTATAATTGTCGACATTTATTGAATGTGGTTTATGAAGGCAGCCTATGTAAGCAAGCAACTGCTCTTTTTATTCATTTTTACGCATTTTACTTGTTTTTGTATACAAAAGGAAACTTATATGATAAGCATATATGATAATAATCGAATATACCTTTACTCATTGTACTCATTTTTGAGTACATGTGTCTTTTTCAAAATTGAAACGCATGTATTTGGAGCCATGATTTTATCACATGTAATAAAAAATTAGTAAATTTTACTTGTTTTCAAGTACATATGTTTAACAGTGTAGTGAAACAGCCAGACACTGACCATCGTGCAACAATTTCTGACCACCCTTCTTTCCACCTAACCTAATTCCCCCCCTTTAACATCCAGGTCAACTTGAAGCCCCCGACAGGTTCGACCCAGTGCTCGACTACGGCACCCCCTTCACCGACTACACCCCCATCCGCGACGACAGAGACAGACGATTTCTGGAAGGGCTCGTCATAGAGGCCGGACGACACACCATGTTCCCCCAACTCTACCTGCCCGACACAAGCAGCCAGACGGACATCGAGGCGAGTGGCCCGTACGTCTCGGCGGAGAAGAAGCTGAGCCCGCAGTTCTATGAGATGAGCGGCCAGCCGGAGCTGGAGCAGTCGTACACCAATCGGCTGAATCGCCGGGGGAGGCCGGATTGCCCGGAGGAGTGTCCAGTTTACAAGCCGGTGTGTGGGAGTGACGGGAAAGTGTATCCGAGCGAGTGTCACCTTTTGAAGGAGAATTGTGGGTGAGATTAATGTTTTGGCCTGAGATATACACCTGAATTTCCGGGTGTCTTGTCAGATAACATTTTTTTTTAATCTCTGATAAACTACACGTGTGTAGTTCAGATGCGAAACAGGTTATGTCCGAAACTTCAGAGAAATGAGATTGGGATATAAATAGGTACTTTACAATTTTGGTTTTAATTAAAAAATATATTTAAGAAGTCCAAATCGTAATTTATTAACAGGAAAAAAAATTCAAGCAGATGCAAAAGCAGCTATATCCAGCGAACGTGAGCGTCAGCCAACGATTTCTGATCGGTTGGAATATGAACATAGCATAATTTGCTTCTTTAACAAAACAAAATGTAGAGGCCAAACCAGTTAAATCTTTTAACCAGTTTTAAAACAAGTTATGTGAAAATTAAAATTTAGATTAAAAGTTATTAAGGAGGGAGGGTAGGGTGTTGAACACCAATTTTAAATTTATCATAATTATGCTTCTACTACTCAAAAGTTAACACAATTTTTATGATATATGTATTATGTTATTATTGATAACTTTTGAAATTTTTGAAACATAATCTCTTTTTGGAGTTGAGTTGTAACAATTTCCACATTTTAAATTTAAAAAGTTTAAGGTACACTTTTCTAGTAAACTATTATGAATATAAACAAATTTTTTTCTGAAATACAAATTAGACTGCATGTTCAACTTGTGGAACCAACAAAATTTATATTTTTGTATGGGTAAATATATTTAAAACATATATACATTTTATAACTAAAACATTTTATGTAAACAAAAGTAAATTAAATTTTTTAAAAACATTCAGTATACATTTTGTCTATTTTTTGAGGTTCCATGAGTTGAACATGCAGCCTAATTTGTATTTCAGACAAAAGTTTGTTTATATTCATAATAGTTTACTAGAAAAGTGTACCTTAAACTTTTTTAATTTAAAATGTTAAAATTGTTACAACTTAACTCCAAATAGAGATTGTGTTTCAAAAATTTCAAAAGTTATCAATAATAACATAATACATATATCATAAAAATTGTGTTAACTTTTGAGTAGTAGAAGCATAATTATGATAAATCTAAAATTGGTGTTCAACACCCTACCCTCCCCCCTTAAGTAATCTGAGATATTACACACTTTAGTGCAAAATGTATGTTTTTTTCCTTAATTTTTTACAAAAAAATTATATTTTATTAATAATTGTTCAGTTTTGACAGTTTTCTCGACTTACTTAAAAAAGTTAAAAATGAATATAACTGCTTTGGCATATAGGCTACTGACATCCCACCAAAAAAAGTCAGCATAACACTTTCATCAAAATTGTGGAATTTAAGATTTTATGGAAAAAAAACAGCAATTTTTTTGAAGATCTATTAAATTAAAAGCTTGTTTCAATATCTTTCATACATCTGTAAAAATAATCTTTCAGTTCCGTCGTACCGGAGGGTTTGGGGGGATCCCGACCCTTTCCCCCCCGCTCCCCCCAATAACCTGGAAACCCTGAAAGTTAGGAATTTCAACTTCTGAAAATCCCCAAGTTGGGAAAAATTATGCCGAAATGAATATTATTAGCAAATGAAAGCGAGGGAAGATTACAAATTGTCCAACTTGTACGATTACATTTGAATTAGACCTCAGAACGGACACTGCATTGGAATATGGGTGCAAGAAATCCATGCTTGTGACAGAACTGTTTATTATTATCTAATATAAAAAAAATAAACGATTCGAAATTCCCAGCTCAACAGTGCTGAAAATTCCCAGTTCCAACTTATATCGACATTTTTCATCTTTAAGTTCTGAATTTCGAATCGTTAAGTTGGGAAATTTCTTGTTTCACCCCCCAAATATTTTTTGTGTGACGGCAGTGTTGAAACCGTATAGGGGATATCCAAATTTTTCAAATTTTTTATGTTGGAAAATTTAAAAAAAAAGAATATGTAGTTTTTTGTTCCAAATCAAATTCCTTTATAAAACCATAAAAAAAGCGGGGGGGGGGGGGGGGGTTACATGACTCTAAATTTTAATAAAAAGGTATACATTTAAAAAAAGTTGCTCCGGTTTTTCAAATTATCGGGGGGCTTGGGCCTAATACAAGTTTTCGGCCATGTTGGGAAACATACTTTCATTTGGCTAACATAATCAGAATGCGTTATTCATAATATATTTCGAATTTTTCATTCTTTCTATTGCTTCAAACCTTAGATCGACGAACGTGACCAGGGGCTCGTGGGAGAAATGCCACGGAAAGCACTACCTGTGTCCATCTCGGTGTCTCGACATCAGCGACCCGGTCTGTGCTTCCGATGGCCACATCTACCACAACGTCTGCATCATGAGGAAGAGGAACTGCGGGTGAGGACCTTACATTGCTGAAAATATTATTTTTTTGCATTGGGATCAAATATAGGTATGGGCAGGGGCTTATTTACTAGGAGCTCAGGGGACTATATCCCGAAGCGTCACACTAGAAGACAACGATGTCACGTTTGGATTAGGGGGGGTCTTTGTGGTAGCAATTATGCATTATATGAACCCTCTACTTTCAAAACTATATAGATCCACATTCTTCGCAAAATTGCTTTTTTACATTTTTCACAAGTTCTCAAATACTCTACATCAGTGGTTCCCAAAGTGGGTTCCGCGGAACCCTGGGGTTCCACGAAAAAATTTAGGGGTTCCGCGGGACAAATTTTATTTGATTAAAAAAAATAAGAATGGTGTTTAATATATTAACTTTTTCCTCGGAAAGTTTACAATCGACCCCCAAAATGTATGTAATTTTTTTTTGTGCAATATACCGGTGTATGGATGCTCAACCGGGATCAAACTTTCGATCCTACCAATAGATGGCCATAGTGGCATATTCCAAACTTCTTTTCCGGGTTACTGCTTTGGCGATTGTCTATGTCCCTTGGCTTCTTATAACGGCACCAGTTGATCCATGCAAAACACGTTTTTATTTGTTTTCGTCATAATCACTGACTTGTTTGCATTGCATATTCTTAAACGACATCGATTAGATGAGAAAAAAAAATAAGAAAAGTAAAGTATAAAAAAAATAAAAAACTGTGGATTATTGAAATAACCTAAACAAAAACGGAGCCTTTTCACACTATTTCCGGTAGAAATACATGGGCGGAAGGATACACCGGAAGACTGGTATAGTCGGGGACAACCTAAGTTGACCTAATACGTTTATGCTGTAGGAGTTGATCCTTCCGCAACGAAATATAGTTCCAAAATAATATAGTAATTACGATCAAACGACAGTACAAAAAACAAAACTTTCAATGGAATTCGAAAGTTCTTCATATAATTCTCTAATTAAAATGTTTTTAGTTTCACATTTATATGTACTTTTGTATTTAAGTAACTGCTACGTAATTCCACTTTCAACGAATGAAAAGCTCCGTATCGTCTGAGTGCAGTAACCCTTTAATCTGGCGAGCTAAATACGAATTACGCGCCTGTGATTTCTTTTTCTCTTTCGTCTGCGCTGTTTTTTCTTTCTTTTTTCTTCTGGCGCCTTTTTTACTCTCACGAATATCTTAAAATTTTGTTTTATTATATGATCTTACATTTTTCAAATCTATTTCTGATTTGGTGTGAACTAAATAATATTTTTACTTGGTTAAATCGATAATGCTTCAGGAAACTATGTGTTATAATAAAATGATTACATAAAAAAATGACTAAATCAGAAAATAGAAATCAATTTCGGTTTAAAAAGAAAATAATTGAAGATAAGAAGGGAACTGGGACCGAGCGTGCAACTCTCCGATTACGAAAACCCTGCTCTTCCCAAGACTTTGGGAACGAACTTTGCACCTTTCTAATTACGATATTGACACTCTTTTAAAAATTAGGATTTATTGATTTGATTGGTTCGGTTTAATGACCACAAGTGCTTCTAAGGATATGCTACGCCAAACAATAAATACCGCAGTACACAAGGTTAATAAATATAAAATGATTTCATCATAAAATGATTACATAAAAAATGACTAAATCAGAGAATAGAAATCAATTTCGGTTTAAAAAGAAAATAATTGAAGATAGAAGGGAACTGGGACCGAGCGTGAAACCCTTCGATTACGAAAACTCTTCTCTTCCCGAGACTTTGAGAACGAAATCGCACCTTTTTAATTACGATCTCTGCAATCTTTCAAAAACTAAAATCAAACTTGCAACCCTCCGATTACGAAAACCCTATTCCGACTAGGCCATCACGGGATCTGATCAATATCAGAACATTTGAATCCTAATAGATTTAACCTGCACCATTTCCTTCTACACGGCGAATGTTTGGTGAACCATGAGGAACGGAACTCGCACCCTTCCGATTACGATTCCTGCGCTCTTTTAAAAACTAGGATCGAACTTGCAAACCTCCGACTACGAAATTTCTACTCTTCCTTAGAAATTCAAAAAACGGACCCGTACCTTCCTGATTACAAGTTCGGCACACTTTTAAAAATTGGGATCGGACTTGCAACCCTCCGATTACGAAAACTCTGCTCTTCCCAAGACTGAGGATCGAACTTTTAACCATTTGATTTCAACCTCAACTAGGCCGCCATCGCAGATCTGTGAATGAATGCGAGAACATTTAATCCACGACGGATACACATCGAATGGATGGACGACGAGAAACGGAACTCGCAACCTTCCGATTATGATCCCTACGCCATTTAAAAAAAAAAAAAAAAAACGTCTAACCCACAGATAACGAGTTCGAATGTGGAATCAAAGTAATACATTTTAATAAAATATTTCCTTTTAAGAAAAATTGTCAAATTAAATCAATGCAAAAAGATACATTGCAATATGCAAATCAAGTTAAATCGATTAACTTTTTTAACTATATCATTTCTGTAGTTTTTCGAAAAAAATAGTTTATAATAGTTTTACAAATGATTTAAATAGTGCGATATTTGAAATAATTTATTTTCATCAAAAAGTGTCATCTCTAATTTAGTTTACAAATTTGTTTATTGTACTTCTGCTTATTAAATCTACATTGTACACAAATCGGGACCCTCAGCCTCAGCTAAGCGTAATGACTCATTCCCATCCCGTGTTATCAGTTTCACATAAAAGCAGTAGAAAAAAGGCGATAACGACGCCAAATATGACGACTCTGATACATTTCCATTTGTTTTTAAATCAGCGGATGTTTCTTTTTTAGCCAATCAGGGTCTCAATCGAGCTTGTTTACTCATCGTACCTTTGGCTTCAGGTTCAACTTAGGGTGTCCCCGACTATAGAAGGGCTAATTTGTTTGTAAACAAAGTCGGTTAACCATCCATTTGCGTCAATGCTATTGTGCCCTTGTATTATTAACGGTAACTGTAATTCAGATCGTAAACAAAGTTTCCATATCAAAAGAAATACCGTAATATCTAAAACATAAAAATTGCCCTTATAATGGATCGTTGGTTAGAAAATGGGTCTTTAAAGAAAACTGACGTTGTTAGTAGTAATGCAGAAATCGCGGAATCTACAGATACAGGCATTCTGGAACCTGCAATGACATCAACTTCCAGTTCCGTACAGCTACAGTCTCATCTTCCAACTCTACCATCTTCCAATTTTGGACAGGTGGTATCAATGAAAAGACGTAAATATAATACTAGTTACCTGTCGTTTGGATTTACTAGTACTGGTGACGAGGAGGCTCCAGATGCGGTTTGTTTGCTTTGCAACAAAATATTGGCAAACAGCTCTTTAGCACCAGCAAAACTACTGAGGCATTTGGAAAAAAATCACCCAACAGATAAAGGCAAAGATATCTCTTTTTTTAAAAGAAAACTTGAAAGCCATAATAAAAACAAGAGTTTTATGGTAAAAAAAATCCAAAACAGATAACGGAAGCGTCGTATAAAGTATTTTACCGTATCGCTCTAGCAGGCGAGGCACATGTTATTGGTGAATCACTTATTAAACCTTGTGTTCAAGATATCGTTTCGTGTGTATTGGGCGAAAGGTATAGTAAACAAGTTGAAAGTGTGTCTCTTTCTAACAATACTGTAAAAAGGCGTATTAACGATATTGCCGATGACATTGAAATAGAACTTATTTCACGGTTGCAGGCGTGTAACTCTTATGTATTACAACTAGATGAGTCCACAGACGTTGCTGGATTAGCAATTTTGCTTGTTTTCGTTCGGTATGATTTTAATAAAAAAATTGAAGAAGATTTGCTTTTATGTGAAAGTGTGAACATTAACACCACGGGGGAGAATATATTTAACTGCATTGATAATTTTATGACAACGCATGAAATTAACTGGGGAAAATGTATTGAAGTATGCAGCGATGGAGCAAAAGCAATGACAGGAAAAGTGAGTGGTGCTGTAGCACGGATTAAAAATGTTGCAAAAAACTGTAAAAGTACTCATTGTATTCTTCACAAATATGCATTAGTAACAAAAAGGATTTCGGTGACATTTAAATCTGTTCTAGACGAAGCAGTGAAGATTATTAATTTTATCAAAAGTAAACCATTGCAATCACGTATTTTCAAAGCCATGTCCGAAGATATGGGTAATCTTCACACCACTTTACTTCTTCATACGGAAGTTAGAGGGTTATCGCGTGGTAAAATGCTTGTGCGAATATTTGAATTGCGAAAGGAACTGATGGCTTATTTTATTGGTCATAAATTTGAATTATCAGACATATTAAATAATATGGCTTGGCTATCTACACTTGCATACCTTGCTGATATATTTGGAAAATTGAATGAATTATGTTTGGCTCTGCAAGGAAAACATGTCAACATATTGCAAACAAAAGATAAATTGGTTGCCTTTTCAAGGAAAATACAATATTGGATTTAAGCTGTGGAGCAAAATAACTTCGAGTGTTTCCAGACGCTTAGTGATTTTCTCGAAGAATCTGAAGTGGATTTAGATATGGAAATCCGTGATGGTATAAAAACACATCTGTCCAGTTTACAGCAATCACTCAGTGATTATTTTCCAAACCTAGATAATCAAGATAATTACTGGGTACGAAATCCTTTTAAAATAAAATAAAAACCAAAAAGCCAAAAGGATTTCATTCCATGGATTATGAAAATTTGATTGAATTGAGTTCGGATACACAGTTAGAAGCCAAATTTAGAACAGTTTCATTAACAATATTCTGGTCAGATGTATTCGATGAATATCCAAATTTAGCAAAGCAGGCTATTCGAATTCTATTGCCGTTTGCAACCACTTATTTGTGTGAAGCTGGGTTTTCAAAATATTTTGCGACAAAAACCAAATATCGTAACAGACTTGATGCTGCACCAGATATGCGAGTTCAGTTATCAAACCTAACGCCCAATTTTAAGAGAATCATGGAATCAAAGAAGCAGGTGCATTCTTCACATTAAAGATTTTCCATTTATTTTAGTTTATGTTTTGTATTTTTATTAATTATTTCTATGATGAATTTTTTTTTGAGTTTTGCTTAATTCAATAAAATTTGAAATACCAAAATAATACTTGTTTCATTTAATATCAGATATTAAATTTTGAAAAGTCGTTGATTAAAAAATATTCAGGGTTCCGCGATCATTGGCAACAAATTTTGAGGTTCCACGACCAAAATAGTTTGGGAACCACTGCTCTACATCATAGTGCACAGCGGTATTGACCAAAAGTGTATGAATACAATCTAAAAACGAATTCGAAGTCATGGGTTTAGATACGAAAGTACGTGATTGTGAATCGTATTTAGCGTCTCCTGTGACATTTATGAAAATGGATCTATCTGGTTTTGAAACTAGGCGGCTCAAATACTGATATTCGAAAGAGTATCAATCAAATTCGAAAATGTTTTCTTTTCAATTAAAGTGAGATTTTTGTTTTTAATGAGCTTGACGTTAAATGACGTTATAATTAACATCAAGATCAAAGTAAAAATTACAAAAAGTTTATTTTGGGAAGGAGACTGATTGTTAAAAGCAACAAAAAATATAATATATATATATATGAAAGAAAATTCCTGTAACCACCCTCTTTTCAAACCCCGAATCCCTTTGTAAACCCCTGTTAAAATTCCGTAACACCCATTCCTTTAAATAACTAAGTACAATATGCCATTTATCTCTTGTCCTTTCCACTTACGTCACTCAGGGTTCTGGTAAATATTAAACTATGTTAATTGTTACTTCTGACTCTTCTTCACTTTAAAAAACATCCTCTTCGTCAAACAAGTTTATTTCATATATATATATACTCAATAATAACCTATCTTCGTTAGTACTTTCAAACATTATAACAGTTTTTCGGCATTTTTATGCAAAAACCGCGTCTGTGCATTAAAAAAAATTAAATTACCGTGAAGACAAAAAGCAATTGACAATAACAAAAAATGTATTTCATTTTGTCTTTGATGCGGATGTAATTTTTTTAATGGTGTGAGTTAAATTGGGGACTTTATGATTGATATTGAAAAACTGCTGAAGTGTACATAAGCACCTTAATAACAGTTCTGTGGTATATACGCACTTCGGCACTAAAGTCTTTAAATTAACCTAAGGAATTCATAATTGTTTTATTAAATGAGTTAAACTGCAAAACTAAAATAATGTTAACTCTTTTAAACTCAGTGTATATCTTGTGTCAAGTTAATGCTGTAAACTCATACAATATATTCAATTATACCATTGATGATTAATTTTTCAAACATTTCAGGAAACTTTTGCAAGTGCTGCCTCTTAAAAAATGTTACGGTGACACGAAACGTAAGTAAAGGCTCCTACACATATGAGAGTCCTCCACTCTCAGACAGTTGTTGGACGTTATTCTTGTCATGAAAACAACTATCCCAGTGGTCGGCAAACCGCGGCTCGCGAGCCACATGCGGCTCTTTGATCTTTTGAGTGCGGCTCTTCCACAAAATACCAATTGCGGGCGGGCGTGTTGAAACTTCGTGGCAAATTAAAATTAACGTAAAAATTAAAAACAACAACATACAAACTTGACTTACCCAAACTTTCCAAGGAGATGCAAGGCACTTGTTCACATTAGTGTTTGTCAGTTATTGTTATGATTGAGAAAGGATAGTTTGGACATATAGAGAGGATGAACGAAAGGAGATAGACGAAATACAAGACGAGTGTGGATGGAAGGGTTGGAAGAGGTTGGATCTCAGCGAAAGCACCTCAATCAGATTGAGGACGATTTTAGCAAAGGCCAGCTTAGGAGTA
This sequence comes from Troglohyphantes excavatus, assembly GCA_963932185.1. Classification (NCBI taxonomy): domain Eukaryota; kingdom Metazoa; phylum Arthropoda; class Arachnida; order Araneae; family Linyphiidae; genus Troglohyphantes; species Troglohyphantes excavatus. The sequence goes on from OZ010673.1 coordinate 21,960,936, forward strand.
CCCTAATTAAGTTAATAACAATGTATCTACCTATATAGTTTAAGTTTAAAAAATGTGGCTCTCAAAAGAAATTTCAATCGTTGTTCTGTTGATATTTGGCCCCCAAAAGAAATTTCAATCGTTGTTCTGTTGATATTTGGCTCCGTTGACTAATAAGTTTGCCGACCACTGAACTATCCGATTGCTGTGACCTTAGAAGGGCGAAAGTCATATAACGCTTTTCAGTAACAAAATCGTCTCTGGTGTAAACGTTCTTCGTATATTTTATTAACTTTAAGGAAGTAAATAACTCTCACATCTAAATGCGATTTTGTTTCAATACAGTATGTATCTTCCTTCTTATCAATAAGAGATTAACTCTTTAGCTGCATAACACAATTGAATGGTTTGCTGCAAAAAGGATGTAGCTCCACCGTAGGGGAATTTGGAGTTACATGTACTATCTTGTGTAAAAAAAACGTGTTCATTTGGTACTAGAAAGATGTAGCTCCAATAGAAAATTATGTTTGTAGCCGATTTCGTGCAGTTGTTTCTTTAGACATACATTACAAAGACATTAAGTTTTAAGTTTGTACTGTCAACTAAATCGAAACTTTTATACGCCAACTACAATAATAATAACGTATAATGTGTGTTAGCATATAAAAATCATAATAAGGCAGATTTTAATCTTGTATACTTGATTGGAATGTTATCTTTGTAAGGTTTAAAGTTTATTTAAAGTTTAACCCGAATATCAAGCAACACGTACAATTTTATGTTATTTATTTTGTAATTAGTTAAAATATAATAAACATTTTGATGCTTGTTATAAAAAAATATTTTGAATACTGATAACTTTTAAAATGAATTTTAATATTAAATACCTTTATTACAAAATATATATTTAATTTTCCCGTCAACTTCATTAAGCCATTGACGCTCATGATATTTGCATTTGTCAAGTTGTTTTAACTGGTGGGATATTTAAATATTTTTTCCTGGCCATGATATTTTATATCATTTATTTTATTTAAATTCATTGTAAAGAGATAGCTTCTAAATTGTACATTCAATCTTTAAATAAAAAAAACATTATAAAATGAAGTATTTTTATAAATTTAAAAATTGGATGCATTGTTAGTAAAACTAGAGATCCCTGGACGTGATATCACGTCCATGAGCGTCATTGTAATGTTGAACAATAAAACTTAAAAGAAAGTACAACCTTCTATATAAGATAACATTAGATGTCGAGATCTTGCATTTCAGTAAAAAGTAGACATTAGTTTCCCCAAAGAGTATGGAAAGGTATTGAGAAGACAACCAAAAGAACTGGAGTCAGCTATAGCTATAGTCTTAAGTTCTATTACTTAAAATAACAAATTTACCCTTTTAAAAGTTATTTCGATAGTTAATGCCACTTTTAACTAAATATGTTAACTAAACATGTGGCCATATTTAACAAAAATATATATATTTCTGTTAGTGTAAAACAATCTAGCATTTTGGTAGCATACAGTTCCAGAATGGCTTCATCTGTTTTACTCTCATGTCAACTCTACTCCTTCTATACTCTTTGGTTTTCCACTTTACATTAATTTTCGACACATTTCATACAGGGTGGTCACTAATGTTTGGCCGATGATCATTGTTTGGCTGTTGATTGATGATTTTAAAAATAAGCGGCTTGTTTAAAGTTTTGAAGAAATGGTTGGACAAAAATAGTGTATTATACAGCTAAATGCGATACAGCCCATCGCCAACAATTTGTGACTACCCTGTATAAAGTTCCCACTGCTGTTCACTAAAGCATGAATTTTCACAGTTTAATGACATATGACATTGATTCTGGGATTGTTTTAACGTCTTTTATTGGGTATTCTAGAGTGGAAAAGTGATCGTTCGTGTCCAGAGAAGTGTCCGGAAGTTCCCCAACCTGCCTGCGGTAGCGATGGTGTGATTTACTTCAACGAATGCTTCATGAGAATGAGAACATGCAGGTAGGGAACGAAACGATTTAAAAAAAACATACTTCCAGTAAATTCATAATCGCATTCAATACTTATTTGCTGAAATCAGTGGCTCACAATTCGTGGTCCGCGATGACAGGGCCCGATTAAGACATTGAAGCAACGGGAGCCCGTCTTTAAGTGAGGCCCCATTGCTCTCAAATACACCTTGGAGAACCGCAATTCCAACTTTTACATGCACTAAAATCCTTGCGACTGAATGACATTAAAATGAAATTAATAAGTATAATAAGAAAATATATTAATAAGTAATGAGTACTTCTAATATTTAATATATTTTTATATTTTTCCCAATATTCGAATAGGCAACTTTTTTTTTTACTAAAGATTGTAATGTAATTTTTTTAAAGTAAATTTAAAAGCAAACTATGTTAGCGGAGTTCAATATTTGTATAAAATGTGTGATTTGGGGCCTCCAAAAATTTAAAGTGTAATCCTGGGCTTCACGGGCCTATTCGGTAATCAGGCCCTGCGTGAAGGGACCAGAAGTGGTCCTGGGCCGTGCAAACAGGGTGGTCACAAAACTGTTCGGCGATGTTTATTGTTTGGATGTATTACATTTACTTGTATTGACATCATAAACATTATTTTTGTTCAATTGCTTCGCTTATATTTGAAATAAGTTGCCTAGCTTTAGTTGCAACATAAAAAGTAGTAAAAGCTTAACAAAAAAAAGGGTTTAGTGTGTGTAGTTAAACAGCTAAACAATGATCGTCGTGCAGAAGTTTGTGATCACCGTGGATAGATACTGCAAAATCTTCAGGATGTGTTTGTTTTACTTTTTTTTAAGTATGCTTTCTGCTAAATGTATTTCTTCTATTAAAGAAAAATATTATTTTACGTTTAATAAAAAAATTTTATGCAATGGAATATTTGACTTTTTCTTACTTTTCTTTAATTATTACATTGATTAACCAGAACAGGAATGTTTATTTTTTATCGAAGAAAGTAAAAAATAAATACATTTCTGATGGTGTCAGTCTGCTGGTATATTTTAAATATTTGGAGTGTTTTTTGAAAGGTTGAAGCTCCAATTTTTATATTTGAACTATTGAAAGTGTTACTATAATTTTTAGCCCCTCTTTTAAATGAATGTCGATGTTGCTAAAAATACATTTTAAATGTTATTTCAATTACTTGGTCGTATTTCAATTTAGTGTTTTCTTTAGAAATCGCTAAAAAATTCGCTTTAATAACAATTTTGCTCAAACTCGCCACGTTTTTAAATTGCTCGTAAAACCCGAATAAAAATTTCAAGTGACCAGAATTTTTTTTTGTTTAAATAAGCTACCTTTTTTTTGCAAACTGTTAGAGAATTCGTCATTCATACCACACTAAAGACTATACCATACAAAAAACTAACAAAATACCACAATTCAAGCAAATAGATATAATATTTGAAAGAAAACCACGGACAGTTGATGCAGAAGGTATTGAAAATAAATTCAATTAATTAGCATATAATTGTAATTCGAATTGTAAACTTTTTTTTTAAATGCTTATTTTAGAACAGGAATAGTGCATGTAGAAATGGAAAATTGCGTGCACATTCCAAGGTGTCCTGAAGTATGCCTGCCGATCTACGATCCAGTGTGCGGATCCGATGGAAAACTATACGTCAATCAGTGCAGAATGCTGCAGCAAAATTGTGGGTAAGTTCATATGTCTCTCCGTTCTTTTTAACCGACTGAACAACGCGCCAACTAAAATTCCAAAATAAAAATACCAGAAATTTTAAATTAAAACCGCCAAATCGCGCGCAAAGTCAAGAAGTTATCAATTCGACCGTTATATATTTTGTTTTTAATTGAAATGCTCGTAGTTTAGTACTGATTGTAGTCTCGCGCAACTGGGACCTTTGAACGATCAAACAATAAACAAATGACAATGACACGACATGCGTTGATTAGATGAGATACAAATATTGGTCTCTATGATCCAGTTAGAGGGAAAGGGGAATCGTAATCCCCACCAAATATTTTCTGTCTTTAGCATGAGTTTCTAATTAGCATTAAGCCACGGACCCCCTTTGTAAAACCAAAATAGGACAGGGGAACCCCGTTTTTCATGTATGCTCAAAGAAGTCCCCCCCCCCCCCCCCCCCCTCGTACGCTTTCTGGGATATTATGCGTTTCAATTTTGTTTTAACATGAAAATCGAAGATTGTGAAATTAGTTTTATTACCTTGAATTTCATAATTACTTTAAATTTTAAACTGTTTTCACTCGGAGTACGGATATAAATTCCCTCAACGAATACCTAGAAAAGGTAACACCGAAACCAGAAGTTTAATTATGTTTAGTCTGTTTAGTCATTTAACACTTATTTAAATATTGTGGGGGAGGGGGGGGGGGGGGGGGTATAATAGTCGGTCGTCATCGTTTCGAATTTCGCTTTTTCAAAAAAGTCGTCAAGGGTGCACGTTCAATCCATTTTGCTACCTTTTATCCACCTTTGTGATCAAGCGGATCGCTTAACATAGACCCCCAGGAGTTGGCGATAGTTTAGTCGGCTAAATGGTTTAGTTGCATGCAACTGGAAAACTTAAATTGTATCCGTTCACTGAGCAACTTTCTAGTTGGATAAAATATCTTTCCGTTCGATACCGTACTAGCAGATTTGGCAGATAATAGACAGTTTGGCGATTTTGTACGGATTGTGATAATAGGAGTTTGTACATCAACATAGGCTCATGCATCATTAAATATTAGAATCTGTAAAACATCATAACGTTGCCGAATAAATAGATTATTATTTAATATGAAAAACGTCAAAGAAATGATTTATCACACATGTTGGTAGTTAATTATTTAAGAAGAGGGTAAAGTAAGCAACACAGAGAAAATAGATGTCAACAAACGTTGTAGGAATTTTTTGAGCAATCCCTTAAAGAAGGTGGTTTATAAACATCTATTTAAATATAAAGTTCTAAAATAACCATGCTTTGAAATTTGATACATTGTGTAGGTTTGTTATCCGTTGTTCAAGAGTGGACGTGGTTTTCAAAATAAAGATGTGCAAATATACACATATGACGTATAGTTGTTTGAAACGCCACTAGATGGCAGCATCAAAACATATTTGTAATGACGCCGAACCGTTTAAATATTTTTAAAAACTCTCGCTGAAATGAAGGCGTTATTTTGAAAATATGTTTCGAGCCACATTTTAATACACATTTGTGTTTCATAAATAAATTTTCTTATTAAAATATCTTTCAAGTTAACTTCATAATTATATGAATAATTACGGGAATGATAAATTTCCAGGGCCGCAGCTTTAGAAACCGCAGGGCCGGGTGTTTGCTTGTTTGTCCGTGTATCTATCATCATACCTGTTCATTTCAAACCACTTTTACTCATGCATTTACCATTATAAACAACATATCTCAAATTCCATATCGGAGTTATATAATTTAGTTTATGGACTTCTTAATTTATATAAACGACGACGAATTTTTATTAATAATTAATTTTTTTATTAATAATAATTGATAGGTAGGTTTATTAACTAATAATTTTAATTAATCAATTTAATTAATATTTTGAATAAAATTTAATTAATAATTTTAAATTCATTTTAATTAATATTTTGAATAAAATTTAATTAATAATTTTAAATTCATTTTAATTAATAATTTTAAATTCATTTTAATTAATAATTTTAAATTCATTTTAATTAATAATTTTAAATTCATTTTAATTAATAATTTTAAATTCATTTTAATTAATAATTTTAAATTCATTTTAATTAATAATTTTAAATTCATTTTAATTAATAATTTTAAATTCATTTTAATTAATAATTTTAAATTCATTTTAATTAATAATTTTAAATTCATTTTAATTAATAATTTTAAATTCATTTTAATTAATAATTTTTAAGTAGTAATTTGAAATTAGTAAATTTAAATGATACTTTTTTAATTTAAGCAGTAGTTATAAATTAAAATTTTAATTAATCATATTAGTAATTTTAAATTAGTAAATTTATGATATTTTTTAATTTAAGCAGTAGTTTTAAATTAAAATTCTAATTAATAATTTTAATTTAAGCAGTAGTTTTAAATTAAAATTCTAATTAATAATTTTAATAAATTAATTATATAAATTATAAATAAGATGTAAATTAAAAGCTTAATTTTCGCAGGTTAATCTTCAGTCATTTCCTAATTTAAATTACTAACAAACTTGGCTGACACTTTATTGGGATTTAAGTCTGTAGCTAGATATTTATGGGGGACCGGATTGAAGCAATTTTAAATTAGTAATTTTAATTAATAATTTTTAAGTAGTAATTTTAAATTTGTAAATAATTCTTTATTATATAATTAAAAGTAACAGAATAATAATCATTATTTTCCGGTTAATTTTATCATGCGTGACATGGGTTAGGAGGTTTCATTGGTTGTGTGACGCAGCAAAACGGCGCAAAATCATAACGGAAATTGGCGTTAATCGTTAAAAAATCAAATAACTGAATAAAATATATATTATATAAAAAAAAACATTGATTTGTAGAATATGTAAAGCTAGGCAATGGAAAAATGCTTGCCTAATCATCAGCAATAGAGGCAGCGCCGCAGAAAAAAATTCAGAAAAAGGTTATGAACACAGATTTAAACGAGAATCTGTTGACACCACCCTTCTAAAATAGAGCCAACTTTTCCATTACGTGTCCTTCGTATTTATAATAGTAGAATATAACTTTTTAATAATCCCCTATACAATTTTTCAAACGAATGCGCATTAATCTTGGGAATGATCAAAACCCAAATTAAAAAAAAAAGCGGAAAACCGCGTTTCCGCGTGAAAAGTAACACGTCCGAGTGACAGAAAAATAATTTGTAAATGTAATTGAATAAAAAATTAGTTAGTTTTGGGTATTTTCAACGATAATCTCAATAAACAAAAAATATTTGAATAAGAAAAGGAGCACATACTTTAAACATATCAGCTAATTTTTTGCACGATGCTCATTTCTTTTGTCCTGAATCTTCCAATACTTTATGTTTCGATGACGGCATACAGTGAAAATGCGTAATTCAGATAATCTTAGCAAGCACATGCAGTACTGGAGTGATTTTCAAATTCAAATGGCAAATGAGAGACATACAACCTCTCAAGAACCTCTCTTTTTGAGTAGGGGGAAAAATTCCACTGTTGTTTTTCAAAAAAATCTTTTTGATTTTAAACTGGCCATGGGAGGGGGGGGGGGGGTTCTAACCCAAGGTAACCCAATACTGGCTACGCCACTGATCCCTAGTACAGATAATTTGAAAAAATCCTTTTGCGCTACGTTTGTGTCGTCACATCTTCCATTTTAGCGAGTTGGGGAAGTCATCCTACGTAAGGTTGTCATGGCAACGATGAAGCCGATTTCGAAATTCGCTTTATGGCTGCAATTTTTATTGAATGGAGTTTTTTCCTCTTCTGAATTTGTGCATTACGGAAACTGGTTTGCTATTTATCGGAGATTTTTTTTACTTAGAAAAACTTTAAAATTTAGATTACTTTTAAAAGAACAAAATAATGCAGATTTTTTATGTAACAAAAGGAAGTTTTTTAACAAATATTCTGTACAAATGAAATATAGCATCATCAAACATTTGTAGTTGATAAAACAAATTCCATTTGCTTTTTAAAAGTCGGACAAACTTATTCATAAATTTCATAATTTATAAGTTTTATTCAAACTTTTTTACGAGTTTGTGTGTAGTAGATAAAAAGGCAAGGGGCCCAGGATAAAGGGCCAACTTCAAAAATCGCATTGGGCCCCACTGCTGCTAAAGACGGCCCAGTTTCCGAAAGTAACGCACTGTTACGTTAGGCTTACCCCCATCACCCACCCCAGCGTTAAAGTCCAGTGGCGTAATGTTTTTGTTCCCCCTCCCCAGTGTCAAAGTCCAGTGGCGTAATGTTTTTGTTCCCCCTCCCCAGTGTCAAAGTCCAGTGGCTTAATGTTTTTGTCCCCCCTCCCCAGTGTCAAAGTCCAGTGGCTTAATGTTTTTGTCCCCCCTCCCCAGTGTCAAAGTCCAGTGGCTTAATGTTTTTGTTCCCCCTCCCCAGTGTCAAAGTCCAGTGGCTTAATGTTTTTGTCCCCCCTCCCCAGTGTCAAAGTCCAGTGGCTTAATGTTTTTGTTCCCCCTCCCCAGCGTTGAAGTCCAGTGGCGTAATGTTTTTGTTCCCCCTCCCCAGTGTCAAAGTCTAGTGGCGTAATGTTTTTGTTCCCCCTCCCCAGTGTCAAAGTCCAGTGGCGTAATGTTTTTGTTCCCCCTCACCAGTGTTTAAATCCAGTGGCGTAATGTTTTTGTTCGAGGTTTGAGTAGTATTAAAAAAAAAACACCTTTTATTGTGTAGAAAAACCCACACTTTTCAGAAAAGAATAATCCTTGAACATGTAGAAAGTTTCAGAGCAGACGATAATCATACAAAAATACAATAAAAATATGTTGTTTCCCACTTCGACGTTCCTCCTCGCATTGTGGTCCATGCGGGTCCGTTCTACTCCACAGCTCATATAGGACTCGCATTTGGTAAATATTACCAATTGCCAATATTGCCTCGAAAGCGATGACCAAAAGCACAATAATTGTATATCCATTTTTATTTGCTCAAATGATATAGGTATCAATGTATATGTAGACAATGGCTATTTCCACCTGTACAAACATTGTATGTCACTTTTTGCGATACAAGGTTAGAAAAAATCTTTGGCAAGTTCCCCCCGCAAGAGTGCTTCAATTTTGCGTTGCACTATAACATAGATTCAATTTTTAAAAAAAATCGATGGCTGCGAGACTACACCCATGGAGGTAGCTTCATACAATCGATTATACTCATCGAACTTAATGCGGAATTACCCTTGCTCGATTTTATTCCCAACAGTTCATAAGGGGTCATACACAGATTCGGTTTGGTGTTTTGAATTAGAAAATGAATTCATATCAAATAGAGGAACAATAACCAGATCTTAATCGAATCCACTTATAAAATCAGGTAACCACATAAATTGACACTTCCTTCAAGCATATATCATCTCACATATCAATTCCAGCACGGATGCTCAGCGAATTTACCTACTTTTGTTGGGTTGGGAAAAGCTACTTTTCATGAATTTTACTGCTTGACCTTTGGTGCTGTTCCCCTTTAATTGAGGAGGAAGTAAAACGATGTGATCTTTAGAGGTTAAATTCAGTCTTCTTCGATTTTTTTGCAGGAAAGCGACGAAGAGAATGCCAGAAAGTTACTGCGGTTCCGTGGAACGAGGAAGCTTGTCGCCAGGGAATCGGCCATGAGCGAAGATGATTGGCCTGGCTTCGTTTTCTGATGCGCAAACGATAAAACTTTTGATGAAGTGAAGGGATGTGAGAAGAAAAAGGTCGTTGCCACCCCTTCGATTACAAATTGTCCATCTGGTTTATTAATTGTTGCGTAGATACCGTTGTTGTGAACTAGGCTAAGTGGGAATTATTTATTTTGGTCGTAATCATTATTTAATGATTATTAAAAATGAATAATTCGCAACTTGTTTACAAGTTCGGAACATAAAATCGAATTAAAAATTTTGGCGAAGATTAATTTAAGATCAAAATATTCTTTTTGCTAGTGCATCGGAATTGGTTATTAACAAAAAGTCAAAATATAAAATGATAAAACTATAACATTATATATATATAAAAATATCTTAAATTTGCTTAGAAAATATTTTACGCAAAAAATTACTATTGCTAATTATACAATAAGTGAAAGTTAAATTTTCAATGGTTATTATTTCATGAAAAAAAAGTGTGATAGTTTTTTCTAGTCCTGAGAAGTTTACTTCTTAAAAAACCCAAAGAAAACAAGAAAAGTGTTCAGAGAAAGAATGATGAAGGTCCATATAAAAATGTCAAACAAAAGAGTCATACCTTGTAGATATATACAGTATTATGATCTCTAAGTTTTTTTTGTGTAATAACATAAGGTATTTAACATAAGGTGTTAACACACAGTAGTTACCATAAGGTGCTGAGATTTCGATTTTAACAAAAAATGGATTCACATCGTTTTTCCCCATGTCCCCTTCAAGTATAATTTACATTGAACAAAATTGAACGAGGTCAATGCTGAAATTTAAATGACATTAAAAGTTTTTCATTATTTAGTATATCAAACACTTATACTTATTTCATTATTAAGTTAGTTTTTATAACACAAATAATTGAAGGTTTCATTTGGAGAACCATTTAAAAAGGTGCCTTATCTGTCAATACACGAGTATTTTTCATATTTAATAGCAAATGGCACAACTATCTTTAGGAAATTAATTTTTAATAGGAACAAGCTCTTAAGCAAAACTGAAATGAAAAGATAGTTGCGAAAAATAATTATGACTCCTACTTTATCTATTACCAAGAGTATGTTTTCCCCCCATTGAATAGCATTTTTCTTTTCTGGACATTAAGTTCCATTGATGTCACAAGTGGCACTATGAAAGTTTTATGTGCTTAATTAGGTCCCAATTAGGACCCAATGATGTCAAATGGCATCATTAAAAAATTTAATTTAATAATTAAGATATATTTTTCAGTTAATATTTATGTTAATCTAGACTAATATAATAATTTGTTTTTAAAAAAGGATAACAGACTTTAAGATAATGCGCTTAAAATAAATTTTTTTTTTTTAATTTTACGAAAGAGTCGAAAAACAATTGAATTATTTAATATTGATAGTATTGATAATATATTTTTAAATTAAAAAAAAATTATGTATTTCTGTAATAATGTAGAGAAAATAAATATATATTATAGGCGTATATTTGATTACTTTTGAGTATAATTTTATTGCTAAATATATTTTACGTTAAACTAGATGATTATGAAAATATCCTGTTTAATACAAGTGGGAATGACCCAGTTGCGGCCGAAAGGAGCCGGGTTACCATATTTTTTGAAAAAAGAAAAACAATGCGATTTTTCCTTCCCCCTCGTACGATATTGAAAAGAAAGTGTACGCAAGGTCGAAAGACAGCCATCTTTGGACACAATGAGTTAACCTTCATTTGTAACACAAATGAGTTTACGCAATCTTTGAAAGTTTCATGCATATCAAATAGTAAAATAAATAAATAACTTTTCCCAAGAGAGCGATAAAGTAATATATTGAATTGCATTTATGAAAATTGAAGACAAAATAAAACGTTTGTCTGACATAGATCTTTAAGATTTATACTATGTTCTCAGAAGTATAAAAAATTAATCTGACTTTAAGTGACAAAATGTACCTTAAAACTTTTAAGCACTTTATTGGTTATTTATTACATAAGAGTAAAATATAACAAAAATATCAAAAAAAATATTTTGTGGATAATTAATTGGACTATGCTTTAGGTTTATGCAAAAATATCAAAACATATAAAAATCATACTTATTGATTTTGAACAAGACTAATTTAAAAAATTTCATCCTGAAATACTAACTATGTGTATAATTCCTATACAAAGTACTACTATTCATCACGCAATGCATATAAATAACATAAAATATTATAGATATTTATTCTCAAACGCCATTAAATAATTTACAATTTGGATTAATAATTAATTTTTTGACGTGAAACACCTTTAAAATCCCCTAATACTTGGAGCATCAGATTGAACACCATATATTACTCTTTTAGGATTATCCATTCCAACACTTTTATTCCCTGAAATATATAACTATGTATTTACATAAATTTGTTTTTGTTCAAAAGGAAATTAGCCGCCAATGCGTGTAAAATGTGGTAACAATGCAAAGCGTGTACGGAACGTAGATGGGCGTGGACAGTTTGTTCATCTTCATTTATTGGATATGTGTTTGGTTGGCGACTATTTCCTATTTTTGATGATATTTGCTAAAATTACGTTTAACGTATAATCCTCTGAAAGTGCTTCAACAAAGCCACATCGTAATTTTTTAGGATGAAATAATTTTATATGTACAATTTATGTCGAGGAGACTAGCACCCCCGTCGGCGGAAGTCAGCCTCCGTGCCCACCGGGGAATTTCTGGCGCCACCACTGTCCGAGCAGTCGTTTTTGCCTCTTAACCCCATTTCGGATAGTCGTTTTGAGAGTCTTCTATAAGACTAATTTTTTTTCACCTAAATTAAATCCAAATTAAATTCTGCAAATAATATAGAAAAAAAACATGTATAAATTCAATAAAACCTCCCGAAAAACGCATTTACAACTTTGTTACATATTCCCTCGTAAAAGGAAATACATTTAAAAGATAAATTTAGTGTGTCCAAAAATGGCCGCATTTCGACCGTGCAAAAATTTTCCTTCCAAAATAAATTATTTTCAATACAAGGGGGAAGGAAAAACAGGTGTTTTTTATCGCTCGGGAAAAAGGTTGCCAATAGCCGCAACTGGAAGTTTCCGATACAGGGATATATAAAATTTAGGGTTGTATTAAATTGTTGGGTGATGGTCGTTGTTTGGCTGTATCACGTTAAGCTGTATTTATATAATAAAACATTTTTACCCAACTACTTTGCTTATGTTTTAACAAGTCACACAGCTTTAGTAGCAACAAGCAAAATAGTTCAAGTACAACCAAAAAGAATGGTTGCACATGCGTTCCATACATTTAAAAACAGCCATACAATGGTCATCATCCAACAATTAATGACCCACATAAAGGAATTAAAAATCGATGAATGGAATTGTTTTAATATTAGAACAGTGGTAGCACATTTTGGTATTTTCGCGGATCACTAAGTTGTTAGTTAGTTTAATCGCTGATCTCTTACCAATATTCACTGCAAATGATAATAGTTAAAACAATAGGTATAATATTTGGAATAATTAAAATTTAATTACATTGTCACACTGTTTATTATACGAGAAAATGCAATGTGACATTTTGAGCTCGAATAGCGGATCAAATTTCACTGCGAAATGAATTTCAATAACCATGCCAATTTATTTTAACACACGTAATATTGATGCATATGGATTTAGACATTTATATACTTGCACTGTGGGCTTTGAACGGATCTTGTGGACGTTCGATTAGGGTCATTGAGATAGAATATGTTACAACAGTAAGTTCTGGAGCCGGGACTCCCATTGAGTGACAATGTACTTTTACCGTGTCGCGCAAATGCATACAATTAGGAAGAAAGGTTAAGAAAACATTCGTTCTTGACTATGCGGTAGTCTTACGTGACGTCACATAAATGTTTAAAATTGTTTTTTTTCGGTGTCTTTTGTCTTCTTTTTCTTTTAAATAAGAAAGTATGAAAAATCTTAAATGGGTAACATTTAATGTATTTTTAAAAGCCAGAAATGCGTTTTTAAATCTACGCAATCCTATACGAAAGTACTATTTTTTTTTACGTATAAAGATGTAAGTTTTTCTACCTTCGCTAAAAAAGGAGTAAAATGGTCGTTGATGTTTAGTCCGCAGTCCAGTGCTGCTAGTTATATTATTCTAGCTCAGTGGTCGGAATAACAAGAAACCAAGAATATGAACCTTATGCCTGGATCCTTATGCCTAGATTGCAATTCTAGATAAAAAAAATTAAAGCATATTTTTCGAAGATGCCTTCGTGATTGGTGAATATAAACTGAAATTGGTGCGCGGTTTTAATGCTCAATCATGAAGACATCTTCAAAAAATTGGGCTCCCCCCCCCCCCCCCCTCCAGAATTGTAGTTTAAACCCAGGTCGTCTATAAGCCCATTACCACTGTTTACCTTTATAAAAAATTTAAATCTGTTTTCACTACATTGAATTGAAGTGAAGTTTCAATGTTCTATTATATATAATAGAACATTGGAGCTTTAAAAAAATTAATTTCAGAATGTTTTTACAGAATTAATTTTATAAAGTAATTGATAACAGCCATGATGGATGCTTGGTTTGTCTCCTATTTTAAAAAAAATATTTTATTTTAAGAAACCAGATGTAACTATCAACCAGTAACTTTGCAACAGAAATATTTATACAATTATCCCATTACGGAAAAAAACCACACCATCTTCTATATTTAGATTAATCGTCTGCACAACGAAACTTGGAACCTTATTTTGCATAAACAGCCGGGCTCGCATTTCAATCACGCTTACCATCGTATTCTAATGCGTCTGACCACGCCCATTAATTGCTTCAGATGCTGTATCGCGTTTCCAGGTTTCAATGGCGCCTCTTCGAAAAGAATAAAAAACAAAGAAGTTCATCCACCTGTGATTTTTTTTATTTATTTTTCATATTTGGATGATTAGAATGTTCGAGAAAGTCAAGTGAGAGTTGGGGAAGTGATATTTGCGTTATTTTTATTGAACTGTTATTCCTTGTACCTGTTCTTTTTAGATATTCCATTTACATGAGTTATAGGTTACCGGCAATCTATGAAATTCAGGCCTTCCATTTTTTATTTTAACCCTTTGCACTCCGATGTCGCCTCTCAGTCGCCAACGTAACGACCAGTTCTTTTGTTTACCTGTTCTTTAAAACAAACGAGAACAGCATGATCTTGTGTTTAGAACATCAATCTTTTTTTCAACTTGTTCTCTTGCAAATACAAAACAGATTAGGATTTTTCCCCTTAATGAGTATTAAAAAAAATCTATGGAAAAGAACGTAAGGAGGAATAACTGTTCCATAGAAAGAACACAAATCGAAAAGTGTTCTTGGAGTGCAAAGGGTTAAGCTAAGGCAAAAGCCCGGTATTCTATAGAATGCCTCTATTTCATTCATTGCTTGTAACATATACACAGCCAGACTTCGGGTAATCAGTTTTCCTTTAATTGTGAAATATACAAATTAAAATCCACCATTAGAAACCGCCAGATATATTGGATTTTTAATTATGCGATGTGTTGTCATATTGCCAATACAAATTTTAAAATATAACAAAATTTTCAGAATATTATAAATATTAAATCCATGCGAATCTGATTATGTTCGACGAATTAATCCCTCTGATCATTTTTAAGAAATTCGAAACTAACCAAGGGACTCTTTCTTCACGATCTTGAAAGAGCTTCTGGGGTCACAAATGGCGCCGTTCAAACTGGGTAACCGTGCGACAAGTTAGGCGAAATCTAGTTTGTTTTTAGGTCAGTATTATGATCAAATTAAAATAGTTTGTAAATGGGATGAAGACATATTTAAGTCTTATAATTATTTTACAAAGTTTTATCTAATCAAATTTTGAGAACCTCATTGTTATTCGGTATTCAGAGATTAACGATTTTTCCTCTTTTGCGAAGTGAACTCGTATTGCTTACATTATTTTCAGAAATAACACTCTCATTTTTAAGCATCCTGCGATTGTCAAGGCTATTATCGTCAATTTTGACAATCGTTTCGCCACTGAATCATTTGAATTTTAGACGAAACTAGATTTCTAAAATTTTTTTTTAGTAAAAGTAATTTAGTTTTCTTTTCTATGGCTTCAGCTTATTCGGTTATAATTTTTGTTCGATCACGCGCGCGAGAAGAATTTTTCAGACAATTGTTTCGTTAAAAATCACGACTTTTTTTAAAAAATTTGAAGAATTTTTGACAGTGTTTCGAAATTAAACAGTAGTTTGAGGTTATAGAACATGTGTATACATGAAATGACCAACAGAGTAACAACACAAAACGATTTATTCCTCAGAGCCAGGAGTACATCTTCACATGGCAAGAACTAAGAAATTAACGACATCATTCAGGGATTTGTTACGTTATTTGCAGAGGGGAAATAGGGATAATGATCGAATCGGAAACACAGGCGTTGATCGGGCGAGGGGATCCTCTAGGGAAAAAGTGTGCATTTGTACTTAAGAAGTCCCTGAGTGATGGGGAATGAGAAAATATTCGTGTGGATATTTAGAGCTTTGCAGAGTCAGCAGAAATCATGGGAACCAAGATATTTACTTTGAGAGAAAGATAAGGTTAGGAACACGAGGGAAAAGGCGCAAATTGCACTTAGTTATATAAAGGGAATGTGTGTTAAGGAATTTTAAAAGGGTTTAAAAAAGGGATTCGGGGTTTGAAAAGAGGGTGGTTACAAGAAATTCCTTTCATACATGGTATAATAGAGCGGAAACATTTGCTGGATTAACAAGGAAGCCCAAATGAATCTTTAGAGAAATTAATGTAAATCCGAGATTAGAAAACAAGTAGCTCTATATATTTGGAAATCTATTTAGTTTTCAAATGACTGATATATCAATGTATATATGTCACTATAATTTGTTAGCGACAGAATATCTCTAGAATTTGTTGGCGACAGAATGTCTCTATAATTTGTTAGCCAAACGACCATGAGACGATTATGACCCAACAATTTGTGACCAACATGTATATACAAGTTGGTCACAAATTGTTGGGCCATGGTCATTGCTTAGCTGTATCACATTTAACTGTATTGACATAAAACACATTATTTTTACCCAATTACTTTGCTTATATTGTAAAAACAATATAGTTGAAGTATAGCAAAAAGAATAGTTTATATGCAGTTAAGCAAAAAAAAAAAAAAAAAACGATGACCGTCGTCCAATAATTTTTCACCACCCTGTATATGGAAATAACTGTTTGTAAAAGAACAGATTAACAAAATAACAGCAATCCCTTAAAATTAAGGAACTGACCGTTCTTGTTTAGTCAAAAGAACAGGTAAGAAAGCCAATCTTTTTTTCATATGCGTAATAGTGAAAGGATACTGTGAACAACCTTGCCCACTTGAAATACGAGCAGTCTCTTTATATCTGGGTTAATATCTGCATCGATTCATTCGACGTTACTACGTTTCTGTTATTGCCTGCAACGTGTCCAGTGGGCATCTCAGCGTCTGATAATCAGACGCATTTTTTATTCATTTCGATCCTGGTTTGCAATGTGGATCAGAGAAAGGCATTTGGAGACGACGACGTCTGGAGAAAATGGCGTGTGGTTAATATTGATTGATGGGAACTTTCACATTTACGGCGTTGACAGGCTACTTATTCAATTGCTTTGGGAGAAAAACAGTTCTATTTCTGTGTAAAGGTGAGATGTGTAAGTTATCCATCTTCAAGATGAGATGGGGGGCAAGATACCCTAGGGAATTCAATGGAGATATAAATAATCAGTGTTTCCCATCACTATATTTAATTCAACAACGCGAAGTATAACAGGAAATTAAATCAAATACGATTGAAAAGCACATTTTATAATTGCATATGAATGGTTCAGGAGAAGAACGATGACTGTCTATGCTGAGTATAGCTGTGCGAAAAAGAAACACAAAATTTCACGTATCATAGATATACACAATATTCTGAGTTTTAACGTTTTTTATGGACATATCGGTCAATACAAGCAGAGCCGGATTTAGAATTAATGGGCTCATAGGCTGAATATGTAGTGCGCCCCCCCCCGCCCCCCTACTAAAGGGGGGTGGGGAGGGGGGAGGGCTCCTAGTAAAAGTAGTGGGAAGGGGTCGGATTTTTTTTTTAAAGAACTGCAATTAAATAATTTTTAAGTGTACAAATGAAATTCACATACACTATTTTTTGTAAATTTCGATTACTATATTACGAACTTTCAACAGTTTAAAAGAATCTCAATTTGCAATGGCATTCTGGAATCAATGAAAATGATAATAAAATATTCCACTCGTCTTTTTATTATCCTTAAATGGCTGTAAGACAGAAAAATGTAAAATAAATAAATAAAAACAACTGCTTTCAAAAAAAAAAAAGTAAAACAACAATTCTCCGCACTAATCAGAGAAAATTATGGAAAATGAGAATATTGGAAGTAAAATATAAATGTTTATGTTTTTACTTTTTATCACAAATTAAACATTTTTTTTAAAGAACTCAAACGTATTACGGTATATTACATATTGAACAAATCTATTAAGAAAAATATAATTTTTCTCTATTATAAAAAGATTGTAGTATACTTTATTTCATTAGGATTTGGACTACCATTTTTCCAAATAATTTAATCGGAAGTTGACTTTTTGTTGTTGTTAGTGTGTGGTGCGGGCCCCTAGGCTGAAGCCTATGCCTAAATCCGGACCTGAATATAAGGACTGAACCCCCAGTGTGTAAGTCACTCTAATTTGGCTGAATTGCTCGATAATCGCTCGAAAATATTTGTATCGATTAAATTGTCACCACCCAAATGTTTACATACAAATCCCACAACAAAACTTCAAAGGTAAGTTAAAAATATGACAATTTCTGATATAAGCTACATTTTTAGTTTTCGTTACAAATTCTCGTTGACATCACATGAAAGACATATACAAAAACATTTAAATTTTCTATGTTCTTTTTGTCAAAAGCATCATTCTTTCAAAAATTAATCGTACATGCAAAGTTTATTTTTAATGCTTCATTCTGTTTGAATATCATTGTGAACTTTATATATGTTATCTACTTTAAAACATATAAATTCGAAAAGTTTAATCGTTCAATGTTTAAGTATGCTTTAAAGAAAGAATCGCCATAATTTAAAACATCAGCAACAAAGTTAATTCGCAATACAAAGAACGAATATTTCACACTAATTCGTTAATCTTACAGAAAAGTCAACCAAATCATTGGCTCATTAACTATCTCACATTAACCACAATAGAGCATTGTTTTGTTAACTGGTTTAGCTATCTTAGATAAAAACTACTTGTACGTTTTAACAATGGTCATATTCAAACTGAATATACTTTTTTCTTTACTTTTCTCTGCTCAGGCTTAATTGAATCTTAGAATATAATGAATTATTTAAAAAAAAAAAAGCAATCGGTATTTAAGAAGAAAATATTTTATATTAAACAAATCTGAATAGGAAATAAACAATTATTAGGTTTAAAAAAACATTTGATTAAGAACAATTTACCAGAAATAAATTTATAGTTTGTTTAAGTAATTACTTTGTTTGTTTTAATGGTACCACTGTCAGTCTGTTGATATATCTAATGAACTGACTATGGGTTTTTGCAAAGAGAAGATGTAGAAAAAGCCTTTCTTTAGTAGTTTTCAGCTGATTTTACATTTATTTATACATTCGTTTCTAAATGTACTGTTGCACTGTACACAAGTTTATTAAATTTGTTAATCAAGATAGCTCAAATATCACATTGATTATTTAAGTTACGACATAAATGCGTAATTTTAAGAATTTAAATTATTACCTTAATTAATAAGGTAATTTAAGTTAAAAACAATAGGTTTGTTAATTAATTAATAACTTATTTTTAGTACCTTCAAGCTATACTAGAATTAAAGAAGTCACATCATCTGCGATACGCTGCTTTAGTTTCTCCAACTTATTACAAGGCAAGATAATTTATGAGAGACAAGATTACTTATCTGAGATAAACCCAATCTATTTTAACAATTTAAATTACTACCTGAATTAATAAGGTAATTTAGTTAAAACCAATAGCTTTGTTAACTAAAAACTTATTTTTAGTACCTTCAAGCTATACTAGAATTAAAGAAGTCACATCATCTGTGATACGCTGCTTCAGATTCTCCAAATCCTTACAAGGCAAGATAATTTATGAGAGACAAGATTTAAACCCAATCATTCGCACAACGCTTCATAAAAAAATCCAAAAAATTCCATTCGTGTTGGTAACACATGTCAGAAAAACGATCGCTGGTTGTAGTTATTTTTGTACACAATTTTTTAATGTATCAAATTTTTATCTGACACCTTAAATACATTAGCTAAGCAATAATATACAAAAAATATCGTTTACAAATTTTATTCCATTGTTGCAATGTAAATCAGTCATTTACCAAAACACACGTAACCTTCGTGCGCATAATGTCAGGGAAAGTTCCAATTACGGTACATGGCAACCTTTTGTGTGGGCGATAAACAATTATGTTCTTCTTTGAGAATATGGTAACCCGGCTCCCTTCGGCCGCAATTGGGCTATTGCCGTCCATGTGCATAACGTGAACCACACAGTTTTTTGAAGATATGTTTTATATAATATCATATCTTCAAGAAAAAAGGAAAAAAAAATCAATGATTTCACTTTTATTAAATTAGTGATTAAAGTGTGGCAATAATAAACTGAGAAAAAAATATATATGTACATAAGAAGTTTACAACTATGTACTATGTAAAATATAGAGTGTTGTATACCTCCGAGGTACATATGTATTACTATATAATATCATTGAACGTACTGATTTCATAAATATAACTGAATTAAAAAAAAAGATGCTATATTAAAAGCAGAATTTTATATAAAAACATACACTTCATTCTATATCCTCTTCCAATAATGTCCAATTATGCATGGACGATTAAAGCACCTGCTTCATGAATAACACCGAAAGTTAAAGACAATTTCCACATCGATTCTTTCCAAGCAATTGAGTCCGCTACTTTCGGCTAATTTATCGCAGATTTACTCGCAAAATGGCGCACCGGAGGGTTCTCCCGAACCCAACTTGCAAATAATTTGGTTTTGACCTTAAACCATTCAGAAGCTCACAGGTGAAAAGGAAATTCTCTAAATATAGGACGACTGACTCATAATGTATTTATTATGACATCTACGAAGCAATCGAATCGAATTTCGCTCGCGGAAACAAACAGAATTGTTCTCTTGACCTCCTCAGTATGGAGGATAATTGTGCGGAACAATTGTGATTTTGGAAATGGCAACATTGAGATTACCGGGCAAAATCGTTTGGCAAAATTCGAATTTAGAATGTTTTTATGGTTCGAACACAATGAAGAAAAAGGCGGGAAAGTTCTGGAGCGAGGAAATATAAGAAACTCTCTCTCCGATTTAAATAATTTGTAACCTCGATTTAGGACGTCGATGGGAAATATGTAGAGTAATGGACGTCTCGATGTTATAATTATAAGTTTAGAATACTGGAATCCATTAACTATATTATTATAATAGAATTAATGATGTTGACTAATTTGTCATGTTCTAAATTCGACAACCATTTAAACACTATTAGTTAAATGATCTTTGAAAAAGTATATTTATTAAAAAGATCTTATGTCAAGTTTTAGATTTCCATACATATGGCAATTTTTCTAAATATTTTTAGCGAATTTATTAGTATCTTTTTATCTTCTTAGGTTTGGCAACTAAAATGCCAAGTCGAAAAAATTTAAAAGTTCGTAGATTTTCCCCCCTGGTAGTTGCATATGAAACTAGCAATTTCTTTTGTATTACTGTAATATGATAGAGCGTTAAAGTAGAAAATAGTATCAGTAATAGAAGTTTTCATGTGTAACATAAAAATAAAGTATTGGACATTATACACGACTTGGTTTCGAGAATACACATGACGTCATTTTGAGAGATCAGTGACGTCACGCACAATTGTAATTGATTCGTGGTGATCACTTGTAGGCACGTAGATAAGAGGGGGTTCAAACCCCTCCCATCGAAAGTCAAGTTAAAAATAAATTAAAAACCGAATTACTGTAAAAATCATAAAAATATAGTTCATTTTTTTCCGTCAAAATTTTAATCACGAAACCAGGTTTTACATAGTGTTCTTTAAATTAATGCAATTATTGAAAATTAATTTCATTTTCAGAAGTTCTTGAATAATAAAGTTTCAGTTTGATAGAAATTAAAAAAAATTATAACGTTTGTAATATATTTTTTCGTTTAGGACAATATTTTTTTTTCAAACGGTCCGGTTAATTGAGAATTACGGATAGTTAAATACCAGATAACCGAATATTTGTTACAAAAGGCGCCAAAATGAGACATCTATTTAACAGCGACAAAAAAAATATCCAAATATCTGAATTATCACAGAAATCCAGCGAGAACATACATTAAAAAAAATACATAACCGTCAAATTGAGAATCATTTCCTTGGCGCGCTTTTCGAAATTCGTTGGCACGCTTAAATCGGTTAAAAAGTAATTATGTGAATGATATTCTTCATTGATTAATCTTTCATAATTTTATGAGGAATAATTTAAAAATTTCGTATTCGTTAAAGCATGTTATATCGAAATAAATATTTTATAATGCAAATACTAAATGCAAATACTAAATTAATTTTTTTACTTAATTTTTTTTTAGACGTTACATTTATTTGCAAAATAACTTTTTTGTTAATATTTTTGTTATCAGACTTCGGCATGTATTGGATAGCATTTATTGCCTTTTTTTAAAAAAAACTTTTCATAAAGTTTGAAGGAAAATTGTAACAAATATATTACTATTACATATAAGTGTAAATACAATGAGTTACTTTAAAATATTTAAAAGTTTCTGCATCTTCCTGTCTACTTTATATATAACATATACTCATTATACTAAAAGCTTATTTTTTGGGGGAAAAAATAAACAAAAGAATTTAAAATTAAATTACACATATATTCCGTTTAACTGATTGAGGAAACATACTTGCATCAACATGTTAATTATTATTTATACATTTTATTAATAAAAATATATATTGGTATAAACACATTACTGGGACAAGGGTAAAAGATAATCTGTTTTTAAATCAAATATTAACTTTTTAATTAATATTTGATTGAAAAACAAATAATTATATTAATAATGCCAATTATATTAATTATTATCAATTATAAAATTATATATATATATATATATATATATATATATATATATATATATGTTTTTAAATCAATTATTATTATTAATATTAATATATTTTCTAATGGTGGTTTAACGGCTACTGTATGTAACTCACTATTTATATAATAATAGTTGTGTGCCTATTTATTTTTAAACTTCTGACAGAGCAGAACAACTTAAGTCGTCCATGGAATTTAAGTCTTTTTAGCGATACGCATAAATTTTAAATTCATAAATATATGCGATATTGATTTGTTTTTCAAATATAAAGGTTGTGGAGTTTCTTAGAAGCTGACAATTTTGACATTTTCCCAAATGCTCAGAGGGTTAGGAAGAAATGTATTCTAAATAAAAAACAGGCGATTCTAATAAAAGTCCATTTTTGAAATATCATATTTCTATTCTTCATAAATTTAAGATGATACAATTATTTGGCATTTAATAAATGTAAAATTTTTGAAAAATTAAAGGATATTCTCAAACTCATGCGAGTTTAAGCTTTAAAATTTTGTGAAAGTAATGGAGATATATAAATGAGTTCTTTTTTACTTTATATTAAGATTAAAAGAAAAAAAAAGAATAAGATTAAAAGAAAAAAAAAGAATAAGATTAAAAGAAAAAAAAAATAAGATTAAAAGAAAAAAAAAGAAGAAGATTAAAAGAAAAAAAATCGCATGTAACGAATATACTTCGAGACTGAAGAAATTAAGTATAATACGAAATGTTATTAATTTTTATATTGTTTTCCGTAAAATGACCCGTTAATATTTCCGTAAAATAAGGATACTATTATTGATAAAGTAGATTTCGAAATTTCTATGAAATATAATAATTTTTTTAAATAAAGGAAAAACTACCAAGGAAAATGTCCTAAAAAAGTAAATGATAATTTTACGAAAAAATTGAATTATTTAATATAAATTTTATACTTATTACAGTTTTTTAAATTGGTGCCAAAATTGATGTTTTTTTGTTGTTTATAATTGGCATTAACTTCAAAGAGTTGTAACACGTATAAAAGTGATATTAAATAATTAAATATTTCAACCTGTTCGTAAAATTAAATATTTTGTACTTTTTAGCGCATTTTTCCTAATGTCGATTTTCTCTCTTTTTAAAAAGATTATTTTATTTTCCCCCTTTTTAGTTTCTAATTCACCAAGAAATTCAAGTTGTTGCTCACATTTTTCCCGTCTCGGATACGGTTTAATAAATGCCGGGTAAACAAAATTATATTGTCTCAGCAATGTGTATTGTAAAACAATCCCTAACCATGCTAATAAATATATGCTAATAATGGCATTTCGTTCATCCGGATACTAGGTGATCGAAATTCCATTGTTGTACAATCTTCATAAATAGGAGAAACTGTTGAAAAAAATAGTCCGTTTAATCGATATTTCCGGATATATAGCAGCCGGATAGCCGATTAAAAAATGAAAAAGTGGATATTTCTCTATTTAACAAAAAAAAACAGAAAAATGAATTTTCGAAATCGGACAATATTTATTTTTAAACGGTCCGGATAATCGAGAATTTCGGATAGTTAAATGCTGGATAACCGGATTTTTTTTACAAAAAGTGCCCATATCTCTTATCCAACAAAAAAGGAATATTTCCAATATGTATCTGAATTTGAACAGAAATCTTGAGCTAACATACATAAAAATTAAAAAAAAATATAACAATCGAATTTTTAACCTCTCTCCTTTTAGCGCTTCTGGTTGGCGCGTTTTTCAATCGGTAAAAAAGTATTAAATGCCGACTTTAAACCAGTGCTACAAACGAGTAAGCTATCTTTTTTAATGGACATTTATTTATCATTAAAATGAAATAGATAATATTTAAAAAATGAGATATAATTTTTTCGATAGAGTCCATTGCAACCCATTTGCACCTATTTCGCATAAATAGAACGCAACCGAAATGTCTTCATTATAAATAGAAGTTATCATCCGCTTTCGCATTTAACAGACATTGACTTGTCTCTATCCGCAATGGCGGCATTAGTAAGTGACCAGGTCACCATCGCCCGATTCCCGACGCCCCAACTCCTCTCACGTTGTGAAAAAGTAACTTTCTTTTTCACTCCGCGTTATGATTTACTGCTGTATCCCAACACCTCCTGGAACATATCGGGTTGCATCTCAGAGTACAACATCAATTTTCCATGATCATTCATCCACTGGAGTCCGTACCTCCATTGAATTACAATAAGCAGTTACGTGACGTTCGTGCCGTTTTGTCTTTTTTTTCTTTCCCCGCCATGGAATCTTTGAGGTTTTCAGTTCTGGGATTCCTGCCATTAATCAGATGTGTTTGTGAAATTTTGCTACTTAAGATTTTGAAGTTACCGTTGGACTTGGTGAAGATATGAGCGGTGTTCGTGACGTCTTGTTTTTGTCTGGTAGAAAATCTTGTTTCAAGTTGTGAAATGTGTGCCGTTCTTTAATTGAATCACTCTATTTTTCAGCTCTTATCTGCGTTTGATTGATGCAAGTTTAGTGTTTTTTAAAAAAAGGTGGCATAAACCGTGCTTTGTCCGCAATGCTTTTTCCACTTAATTACAATTTAGATTATTAGTAAAAGAATAATTTAGAAGATGGACGATGCTAGTTTGGCATCTTGATTAAATTCAAATAGCTCTTTTTGTAGCTGAATTTTGAAGGACTCTCTTTCGAGATAAGCCTATTTGAATTTTAACGTGAAGCGATTAATTTGGCAAAGTGATGATCTTGTTTAAATTTCTGAAATGTTTGACATTGATTAATCAAAGCTCTATTCTTTTCAGCTCTTATCATTATCTGCGCTTGACTGAATACGAGTGTAGTGGTCTTAAAATTGGTACGTTGTCAGTGGTACTTCTTACACTTCATTACATTTTAGATGATTGGAAAGTTGATAATTAAGAAGATAGATGATAAACACATTTCCTCCTTACTTTGCATCATGGTGAAACGCAGACAATTATTTTCGTAACTGAACTTTTAACTATTCTCTTACAAGGTGAGTGCACGCAACAGTTAATGCACAGATCACTCAAAAGTGCACACAATAAAAATTTACATTCAGACAAACATAACAAAGATGTGCAAAAGAACAGGAAGTAAAATGAAGTAATTTGCTAACTTAGGCCATTTTAATACAACGACGCAAAAAAATACTTCTTTTAAAATAATATTTTAAGCTTGTTAAATTTCATTAGGATTGACACCACAAATGCAAAGATTAAAAATTTATTTATGTGTAGAATGGGAAAATACTTACGGAAACCCTATTTAAAGTTATACCTCATTTTTTGATTAAGATATCGAAAAACTTGGCTTTAAAACTAACCAAGTGTCATCTATGATATTATCAAGTTTCATCAAAATCGGTTAATTAGTTTCCGAGACTAGTGCGGACAAATACAAAATACCTAGTAATTTTATTAACATAAGCAATAGCATGATTTCCATTAATATGCACATCTATGTAAAATATTCAGATGTACGACAGATCTCTAATAATGATAATGAGTGTTTAGGATTATAAGAATTGATTGAGATTATAAGAAATGACGAGATAAACATTCTACACATTGCACAAAATGGCAATTACAATGCAAAAATAGGTACTTAAATGAGTACCTAACTTATTCATTTTTCTTCAAGTACAATTGCATTGTACAAGGGCGTATAGCGTACTCAAATGAAATTAACCGTACTTTCTAAAAAAAGTAACAGTGCGATTTAATATTGCTAATCTCAGCTTCTGTTCAAGCGGTATTAATGAAATTGACCAACTTAAAATAATGATTCAAAAGATGGTTTTCCACATTATTTGTTGTCGATTGCTTAAATAGAAACCGAGTTATTACAACTCAATTATCTTACTTCCCATTATAACTTCTTAATGTCGCCCTGTTAGTTTAACGGAAATGCCGCTGGGATGGGGTGCTAAGGATCGATTGCCGATAGACTTGGTTGCGATTGACGATATTTATTGAACGTGATTTATGAAGGCAACCTAGGTAGGCAAGCATCTGCTCATTTTTGAGTACATGTATTTTTTTAAATTGAAGCTCATGTATTCATATAATCATCGAATGCACGCACTCAAAAACAAGTACATTTTATTTATTCTCAAGTGTCTATTTTTAACAGTATACCAATACCATTTTATTATTTTTGATACAATTATGCCTTTATATATTTGCATGTATAAAATACATTTACATATCTACTTACATTACTTTAGAGTAGTGATAGAATACTGGGATTGCACGGAATGGGTCCGGGTTCGAATCTCGGCTAAGACGTGGATGTAAAATGTCATATAAATAGACGCAACTCTATTTAGGATTGAGATAATAAAGTTACACTGTAAAAAAAGGTGAACTTATTCTTTTTTTTAGTACAATTGCATTGTAAATGAGCGATGACACACTCAAATTTAAGTACTCGTACTTTCACAAAAAGGAGCAGTATAGATTAAATATTGCTAATCTCAGCTTCTGTTCAAGCCATCTTAAAATATTTGTTCAGAAGATGGTTTTTCACATTATTTGATGTAAATTGCCTAAATGGAAACCGAGTTTTTACAATTCAAATATCTTACTTCCCATACTTTTAACACACCTTTTTAGCATTATTTCTGTTAATAACTACTTCACGTCAACCTGGTAGTACAACGGATAGTCACTGGACTGCGGTACCTGAGGATGTGGGTTCGATTTCCGGTAAGTCTTGGTTGTAATAGTCGATATATATTGAAAGTGATTTATGAAGGCAGCCTATGCAGGCTAGCAACTGCTCTTTTTATTCATTGTGCTTATATTTGAGTACATATATTTTTCAAAATTTAAACTTGTGTATTCGGAGCCATTATAAGCATCGAATGCAATAAGTACATTTTAATTATTTTGAATACCTATTTTTAACAGTCTATTATTGTTATGTATATGTTGTTCGTTATATTAGAAAAAATAATCCCATATACAAACCATTTTATATTTTCGTATATTCAAACAAACTTTTGTAATTTATGAAATGGCTGCATTATTTTTACTACAACGGCAAAAGTAGCTCAAGAACTTCATGCACTTTTCTCAGATCTACTGACCCATAAGTTCAGTCCACCCTGCGTTACACAAATACTACTGACCATGCATTCTCACGATGCGGCGTTATGAGAATGAGATGAACAACCCTTTTTATTGGGAAACCGCACGCTCGCGCTAATTGAAAAGGATAGATTTCATTAATTATACGATTTCGTGTTTAAACTATGTAACCTTTATATTACCTCTATGCTGAAACATACCATGTGCGTTAGAAGAGGCATGCCACTTTCAACTTGCACACAAGGCGTGCGTTGTTTGTTTAAAGTCAATGCGCTCCTTAAAAACAAAAACAAAGAGTTATAATTCTGATATAACGTAAAATATTGATTTCACAGTGTTTTATTAAACTTTAATTTCGGATTGTATAAATGTATTTATAAATGAGAACTAATACGCTTCTACCAATGATTGACTTCTAAAATATTGTAGTAAATTTTTGTTTGCAACTTAACTTTGCCAGGCTTTTGTTTATATTTCAATTAAAATTGGCTATTGTATGGTAAGGCAGGGGTTGAAATTATCTTTTCAAATTAGGTGCACCAGTGCACCCAAGTTTTAAACTTAGGAGCACTGAATAGTGAATATTATTTGGGTGCACAAAAAATTCATGGAGCAGAAAGTAAAATTTACAAGTCCTTTATGAACAAATAAGCAAGTTTCAAGAGTAAGAACGAGGCGGAAAAAAAAATAACTCTAGTTGGTTCTAATGCGCAGACGCAGAACATAGTTCCTAGTTGAAGTTGGATGTGCCAACTAGGGATTACATGTAAAATCTGACTACTATTCTGTTATCTAGTGCGTGCTCAACGGATAAACCGGATTTTTAGGTTGTTATGGTCCAAATGAATTGCAGGCGAATGCCAAGTTCGTTATTCAGAATCGCCGCGTATTTTAAGTTTGTCAGGTCGCTTTGTTAAGATGGCTTGAACAGAAGCTGAAATTACCAATATTAAATCACTCTGCTCATTTTTGAGAAAGTACGATTACTTAAATTTGATCACGTCATCGCTCATTTAAGATGCAATTGTACTAAAAGAAAAACGAGTACGTTCATGTATTCATTTTTAAGCACCTTTATTTTCAGTGTGGGTAGACAATTGAGCCAAAAAAAAAAAGAGTTGATATTTTACATTCCAACAACTCCAGGAGGAATCAGCCTATGGTGATGACTGGCCTACCATCGGGTAGAGAAAGTTTGGTCGCATCGACTTTGCTGTCCATTAATCCCCTCTTCTCCCTGTACAGCGAGGGGGACGTGTCAAATTTTGGATATACTCTGGTATGTTCAATCGCTGTAAATTCAGTTCGGATCGTAGCGAGTGTATACTTATTTAAAAAGCACGAAAAGTTCTACAATTCCATATGACTATGGAATTCCATTGACAGTTTAAACCATTTGTGTGAAAATTTGTGTTTAGTGGAAGGTGACGATTTTCACTATGAGGTCAAAATTTCCCTCTAAAGTTCAATTGTGGCATAAGAAACGTTAAGATGTCGAAAGATCAGTTCAAAACAAACGAAATTACACTAAAAAACACAAAGACAAGTGCAGTGAGATCTAGAGCTTACAGAAGCTCTCTACATGAAGAATAAGCGCGCTTACTAAGTGTTGGCGAACTATACCTTACATTCCAAATCGGGTAAGAGCAGGCTCATTACGGGCACATGCTCTTACCCGTTTTTTGGCATCCTTCTTTCGGTTTCACTACTTGGGGCATTTATGTTAGATACAGATTTGTATCTAACGTAATGCATTGGAATCTAGATTACACACAATTACCTACAAGCTTGCCCCCTTTCAACAAAAGGGGGACAAATTGGTGTGTAATTGGTTTGTTGTTGAAGCTTTATTGAGGTATCCATTAATTTCTCCATATGATCATATGTCATCTTCAAGAATCAACAGATCAAAGAAGTCTTCAATTGATATGAATCATATGTAGGTCAATCCTCAGTTTGTATGCTTATTTTATTAAGGTGATACTGTACCGCTTGAACTTTTTATTTTTTATTTTTGAATCAAGCTTTTACTATATTTTGCTTAAATTTATATAAGAAAAGAATATTTCCCACAAAAATTCTATAATTATTTGTATTTTTTTTTTCAAATTAAAAAATGCTTTGTACTACTATACCTAAGAATTGGCATTAAAATTTTGTATACTACATGTATTTGATTTTTACATAAATAGTTATTCATAATTACACAACATTTTTCGTTAAAATTAAAATTGTTTAACTTGAGTAATTAAAAAAAATTACTACTCAAGTTAATTTGCATGCTAATTTATAATATGCACATATTTTGCAATATTCTTAAAAGTTATGCAATTCTCCATTAATAATAATTATCATTAAAATACTTAGGGTATCTTAATACTTAATATAAAGGGAAACAAAACACCGAGGTAAAACAATTTAAAGTTTTCATTGCTTGATAAACATTCCTATCAATCCAGCTTAAAACGTCTGTTAATTCATTAAAAGCATAATACAATTCTAGAGTTTTGCAAGCATATTTAGAAGATTCCAAACTATAATTTTAGCAAATAAAAAAATCATAAAATTTACAATTTTTTGGGTACTGTGTCTCTTTAAAAAAATTAAGAATAATATTTTAGTTACTTTAAATGTGCATTATTTTTAAATACACGAAATTAATTCTAATAAAAACGTATTTAAAAATTTCAATAGTAAAAATATGTTTCAAGTTAAAAGGAGATCTCAAATGCTTCTCTGTTGAAAGCATTGTTTATTAAAAATAATATTCTTTTAATTTAAAATATACATTGAATTTTACAAAATTTTATTTTATTGATTTTGAAATGACCTAAACTATTTAAACATGTTACAAAAAAAAGTTATTAACACTTCAAAGATTTAAATTTAAGAAAAATCAAAAATCTGCAAAGTGAAATCGAATAATATATCAAACAAATTATTTTGCATGCAATATACAATTTTGTATGATCTTTAAATAAAGATCACATATCATCAAAATTATATTTTATCTAAATATCATTTTAGATAATAAACAATGATTTTAAAATCTATGAAAATACTAACAAATTGTACAGATTTTTAAAGAATCTTGTACTTATTTTTAAAAACTCAATTAGCTACAAAAGTACTAACTGCAACCTTGTAATATACATGGGTCACACATTGTTGACGGATGTGTTTGGCTGTATATAAAACATTATTGTTATTTAGCTACTTCGCTTATATTTTTAACAAGTCGCTTTAAAATATAACAAAGAAATTGGATAAAAATAATGTTTTATAATGCCAATACAACTGAATAGGATACAGCCACACTATGTCTATCCATCAACAATTTGTGTCCTCCCTTAAAGTAAATAAACGAGGAAATAATTATAAATTACGGTTGTCTTTGTAAAATTTAGTTTTTTTTAAAAAATTATCAGGATCATGAACTGAAAAGTCGTAAATACTGATGAAAGGAATGATGACCACAAAATTATAGACCAATGATATAGACTTCCTGTAAAAGTACGTTTAAATTGGTTTACTTGAAAACTCATTAATATGAAGACATAATAATTGAACTTATAAATTACATTATAGTAATACAAAACACACAAAACGACCCTTTCAGATCACTCAAAATGTATAAGTTTGAAAACGAATTAGTTATAGAGCACGAAACGGGCGAACATCGAAAAAATACAAAAATAGGCTAACCCCCTTAATTTAGTTTGCGTGTCTACAAATATTAAGAATGACATAAAAAAAAGCATTTATAAAAACAAACGTGCAGGATGCCCATCAAATGGAATCTATCCCAACAAATTAACCACTACAGGCCCAAGGCAGTCGCTTAACTTAACGACTTTGAGAATCCACAGGACATTGAACGAGCAACATGTTTTCGAACTTCGACAATGTATCTTCCTGCAGGTTGAATCCCATGGCAGAATATGCAGATCTGAAGTTCGTTGTGATGCTTGTTCGATGTTAAAATAAAGGCGTGGTATCAATTACTACTTTCGCTTCGCACATAGATTGTAGAAAGAGATAATGACCATTATATTCGATGTATTTTTAGAGAAAGAAGATTTTTTTTTTCTGCGTTTTCGAAACAATGTGCAGTTTTCGAGTCATTACTAGACAATGGGCAGTTAAGGGTACAGTAGATATGAATCACCGAATTGGTAAGGGCTGATAAATTGATAAAGACATTAGGAAAAGGGTATTCTGGAGTTTTTATAGACCGCAAAATGGAGGTCTCTGACACATTTTAGATTGTTTAATTTGGATAGAAGAGAGTATATAGAATTACCAAGTCCTAGTTTCGACTTTTCGAATGAATTAAGAAGTTCACATTTCTACCAAAAAAAAGGGAAAGTATAATTTTTTTGTGAATTTAACCCTTTGCACTGGAGGAACATGTTTCATATTTACGTTTTTTTTATGAAACAGTTAAATCCTTTTTTTTTACTTCTTTTTAAAACGATATTTTTTAGCGTATTTTTTTTATGTTTAGGATGGATAATTATAAAAATAAAAAGTTATGCGTGAAGAACCGAATATTAATCTGTATAGCCAAACATATATTTAGTGGTTTATAACATATATATATATATATATATATATATATATATATATTCAAATGTTTATTACCTTATCACCACCATACTTGGTGCTTTTAGACGACAATAATAATTTAATTGTGGAAGATGTCAAAGAGGGATCCTCTACATAAACTTAACATAACATTGAACATTCACCTCTTGGCGACTTTTCTGAAAAGGATTATTTGGTCGCTTTTGCGTAAATAATTTATTGATGTGAACAAGCCATTCCTACTTACTATTACGTCAAAAACAAATATTGTAACAGACTAAATATTCACGCTGACTTACTAGTGAAATTTAAAGCTGGCAGCCAAACTTGGACGAGAATATGAACCAAAAAGGAAAATTTCATTCATTCCATACAGTTCGAAAATCTGTGCCTCGTTTGCTATTACATTGTTTTTATGAGTTTAAATGAGTGTTAAATGTACAAGTAAGATGCTACAAGTAATTAAACTTCTGATTGTAGTCTTATCTTTTTTTATCTATTTGTTGGGTAAATGTGTGGTTGGGTATATTCTTAGTAAAAGTTGTGTAAAATTAAAATAAATTATAAACATTAATTTCAGATTTTTTTTTTATTCCCTTCAGTTTCATGTTTAAACAATATCGAAACGTGTACAAGCCAAGAAAGCGGAAGAACTTCGATGAGTATAAATAAAAAAAAGGGTCCTCCGTCCTATTTTAGGCCACGGACCCCTCCAGCTACAGACCCCTCCTATTAGTTAGGGGTCCGTGGCTTAATACTAATTGGGGACCGTTATACTAGAGAATATATTTTCAGGCATTACCACATAAAATAAAATGCTATTGTGGAATTAAGAGGAAAAGTAGAAATAAAAAAACCCAAATCCAGCCATATAACAACAGACTTTTATTTGATTTTGCAATATCCCCATACTAGCCTTCTCTTTATACTGATTCAAATTGATGTTATAACCCTACCATTAACTTTACTTTTACTATCCTTTACATATATAATTAGGACATTACACAAAAACGTCTGGTTGGAATTAATAAAAGCGAAGACTATAATCATCCATTTAATGCTAAATAAAATTAATCATAATGTAATTAAGTGTTTTTGAACACAAATCCCCTGGAGTCCCAAATTTATGTATTTCTGCTCTTCTGCTTTCTGCTCTATTTTTTCTCTCATATATTCAGGCATTACCACATAAAATAAAATGCTATTGTGAAATTAAGAGGAAAGACAAAAAGTAGAAATAAAAAAAACAAATCCAACCATATAACAACAGACTTTTATTTGATTTTGCAATATCCCCATACTAGCCTTCTCTTTATACTGATTCAAACCGATGTTATAACCCTACCATTAACTTTACTTTTACTATCCTTTACATATATAATTAGGACATTACATAAAAACGTGTTGTTGAAATAAATAAAAGCGAAGACTGTAATCATCCATTTAATGCTAAATAAAATTAAACATAATGTAATTAAGTGTTTTTGAACACAAATGCCCTGGAGTCCTAAATTTATGTATTTCTTCTTTTCCCCCTCCCCCCCCCCCCCCCCTTTTAAAAAATCGTGACGTAATCTCACGGCAATTGGATCACGACACAACGTAACGTAAAACGGAAAGATCACCAAATCGCCATTTCCCCAATACTGAAATAAGGATAATTAATCGAACAATTTGTGGTTTCTGCCTTCCTTCTTATCCCTAAAGGTCGCGCGCCAAGGTTGCTGAGTGGAGTTGAGATGTCCTCTGGAAACAAACCAAACGACCCCAATTAATCCCTTTTAAAAATTCTACCCGTAACGCTTAGAATATCAGTTTCGCGCGACCGCCATTTTAAGGTTTTATCAGGGCCGAAAGGCTTCGAGCTTTGTTCCTACCTGTGGCAAAGCTTTTATCTCTCGATACTCCTCGAAATGGATCAGGTTCAAGAGAGAATGATTTTATGTGTATTTTTATTTCTATCTTTAAAAGATTGGGAGACGTGGTATGGTTTTAGAACACGTTCGAACTTTTTTTTGTTGTTCTGTCGAATCATTAGGTCTCCAGTCGGATCATTAATAACCATTTCTTCGTTAAGTTGAACTATTGGTGTAATGTATATGCTGGGGTTCCACCAAGGTTGATGCCTCTTTCAAATGAATGCGTTCGTGATTGAGAGTCATTTGGTTGTGGTGAAGTAAGACAGTGTACCGTAAGTGAAAATGTGTTTGTGTTTTAGGGAAGTAGAAAGTATACTGAAGGAAAAAGTTGTGTGCGTCGACCGTCGTAATTATGCAAATGTCGATAGAAGCCTGGCTGGGTAAATTAGATGTAATTTGCTTCAGCATTGGAAACTTATATCATGTTTAAGTTATTATTTATTTATTTAAAAGTATCTTTTAATAGAGACGGCTCATGAGGAACTTTAGTGTCATTGACGCTTAGGCAGACTAGGCAGCTGCTTAGGGTCGCAAGCAGCATATTTTATTTTTAATATAGTGAGCAATCGACAAAGGAACATGTGTTTTGCATGTTATGAACACTTACGGCATCTCTGTTAGTTATTAACTGAAGAAATAAGCAGGAAACTGACCCAACAGATAATTATTTTTTCAAACCATTGAATGTAGACAGTCAACATGAACTAGGACCTCCTTGTTCTAAAGATTAATGCAGTGAATATGGATATACCTATTTTCCAATTCAACCTATGACGTTGAAGGCTGTTTTTCATTAACTATATAATAAATACTTTTTATAGTTAATTACTGTACTTACACACTGTTGAATTACACTCCTATAAAAATTATTTGTTATAAACCGGACTTTCATTAAATAAAATACTACTTTTAGCCCCTATTAGTCCTTTAGAATGAAGTTCAACTGTATTCCAACTTTTATTCAGCTGACCAACTAAAAAATATCAAACGCCAAATGCTGTTGATTTTTTAGTTGCATTCAACTCTGGGCTTCCAGGTCTCCGATTTCGAAATCACCAAACAGAAGGTGCAAAATCGCCAAATTCGTATTACCACATTACATTAAAAATTGCCAAATTGTGGATTATTTCAAAGGATATTTGGTTTAATTAAAAAGCTGGTAAGTGAGCGGATACAATTTGAGTTAGCCGATTGTGACGGACTAAACCGTTTAGTTGGCTGTCCTTTAATTCATGCTTTTTCTAATTTATTTAAACAATTATAATCTTTTATAAACGTCTTCTTTCGAACTATTTTTTAATTAAAATATCTTCATGCATTTATGCTTATTTCTTTTGCGATAAAATACATTAAAAGGTATTTTGAATTAATATTATTTCAAACTTTAAAGTATTCATAAATATTTGCAGTTATAATATGACGAGTTTTTGTCTATGGGCGCATTGAAGCCAATGTGGAAGCAGTCATACTGTATTCTAAAAAAAAAATTAAGTGATTTAGAGGTGATTTTAATACTATAGCATTGTAGAAATAAGAAATGTATATAAATATTATATTTTCTTCTTATAGAATTAATTTGGACAAACAAATAGTTTTTGCTCTTGCTTTTTTTCCATTTCGACTTTGATTTGAAAATTACTTTATATTTTAACAGCTGATTGCATTTAAAATGAGTTTCAAAGCAAAATAGAAAAAACTCATCCAAAAGCAAAAATATGTCGCTTCATTTTAAAATGAAAAATATACGAAATATTGCAGTAGCGATAAAAGTAGGGTACAGTTTTCATCATTTCAAATGGCTTCAAGTCAATAAAATGTTTCGCTCAATCCAGAAGTTACAGTTAGGGATCAATAGAATGAAGTCAGCCATTAACAAAAGAATCCAATCAATCATTAAGGATAAGAAGGATTTCAAGGATCGGACTTGATTGGTATCTGATTTTGGTTTATGTGGTATCTAGTCATTAGTGAAGCGATTATGTCATTAGTAAGTTCTTCCAACGTAAGCTGAAGAGTGTCATTACATCGAGATTGTTTACTCTGTTGGTCGAAAATGAGATTAATAGCTGCTGGAGGTTAACTTGTTTGTTTATCTGATAGGCGTTGTTGTCTCCCTTGATTCATAAGTTATCACCTAATGAAAGTCAGATGAACAGAGGCCGTAGGAGAACTGTTAGGTTTGCTTTTAAAAAGTGCACTTTAGAGTTTTGTATACATCGCATACAAGTTTTTAATATTGAGGAAAGGAAAAATTTTAAAATGAAAAAAACCAACAACAACTAGAAAGTTAAATAGTTTTATAGATGTTTCCATAATTCACAAGAACTCAAGACAACTAAATAATCTGTTTATTTTGTGATCATATATATTATTTCTGTAGTAAAGATCCCTTTTTCGCTCCTTAGACGCAACGGATCTTAACACATGAGGTGTCAAAAGAAAGAAAAT
This sequence comes from Troglohyphantes excavatus, assembly GCA_963932185.1. NCBI lineage: Eukaryota > Metazoa > Arthropoda > Arachnida > Araneae > Linyphiidae > Troglohyphantes > Troglohyphantes excavatus. Next base: position 21,997,575 of record OZ010673.1, read on the forward strand.
TTCATAGAACAGTGACGAATCGTACTTTCATCCCATAAATATCAACCTTTTTTTTTAAATACGTTTAAAATTATTCACTTTGACGCTTTTCCTTAACAACCCGTTGATACTGCTGCCATCTAAGAACAGACCTTTAAACTTTTTTGATTTTTTGGCCATAAAAGAGCTAATATGGCGGCTTCATGTGTGTGTGTGGAGGAGGGGGGGGGGGGGGGGGGTATACACGCCGTTGATTTTTGCGGATGTTCTGGACGACTTTTCTAGAATTTGCAGCGAAGCTCGCAACCCTCCGATCACAAGATCACTACTTTTTACTTTTCTTTGTCAAGTCCATCGCCTGGCATCGAACCAGGAACCTTCGTATTCCCTGCTGACGCCTTTAACCGCTCGGCCACGGAAATTAAAGCGAATGACGAGTTCTTTAATTCCATTGGACTAGTGGATAGTTTAAACCATTTGTGGGAAAATTGTGTGGAGTGGGAAATATCGATTTGTGAAAGATTTCTATGAGGCTAAGATATCATACTAAGGCCCCATTCTACAAGAACGTAATAAACGCGCTTTGGATTTTGCAGAAGCCTCTGCGATTGGCACATTCAAAACACGTGGTTTGTCTTCAAAAATCACAGAGACTTCTGCAAAAGACCATACGCGTTTATTACGTTCGTGTAGAATGTGCCAAAAGTTCAATTGCGGCAAATTTAAAGTAAACAGATTGAAAGAGCAGTTCAATATCAACAAAATGATGCCAAGCAGTCTAACTTATGATAATTGTGGAGAGATCTAGAAGTTACCGATTACGCCGCAAGAAGGAGCAGGCACGTGTACAAAGTATTCACAATCCAAACCTTAAGGTGCAGTGATAACTGTGCCTATCCGACTTTTCTTTCTATATATTTCATATTTTATTTTAATAATAACTAAGTTATTAATGTGAGGATATTCAAAGGGCACAAGGATACATTTCAAATCAGTCTCTAATTTTGTGTGATTCGAATCATGTAACAAAGCTACAGAAATAACTTGGGAAAGTTTTTTCGGGAGAAATTAAAAACTAGAAATGTTTTACGATGTAAAAGTTAACATTTCGAAGGGAGAACACATGAACGATGGCATGAAAACACAAGGGGAAAAAATCAAGTTGATAAAGAAAGTGTAAATAAGTAGAAAATGATAATTACAGATTTATTTAGATATATCCATTTATTTTGTAAGCATGGGTGTCATGAAAACATTTTTAAGTTACAAAATCTAACAAAATTATTATAAAACTTTTAAAATTGGTGATTTTATAAAATATTTTTTAGATAATAAAATCAAGATATTTTCTAGTTTACACAGTGGATTCATAACTCAGAAGTTCATAATAGACTTCACTATAGTCATTCATAACTCATAGCTCAGTTGTTACGTCACATACTTAATTAAATGTGTATAAAGTATATAATTGTTTAAGACTATTTTGAAAGGTAGCATAATAAAAATATGAGGATGGTTAGTTATTAATATGACGTGAACAAAAAAAACAGGATTATTATTAAATATGTGTACAGTATTTCGTTTTAAGTATAAGAAATTTCGATATGGATGAAGGTGATATCAGAGAGTTGTAATATTAAATAGAGAGTGCCTTCAATACCAGACTCTCGTAAAGCCGCGGTGTCAACATTGAAAAGAAAAACTCACATCACGTGGTTATAGCGCTGCCACATTTGGCGTTCAGACATCTGCAGGAGTTTCAAATTTGGCGCACTTTCTCATTTTTTGGAGATAAGGAATTCTGTCCGTATTAAACTTTTTAACATGTATGTTTACTTATTTCAAACAATAGGCGCTAAATATTTCCTCTGCATTAACGAAACGAAAATATTTTATTTGTGTTCAATACTCGAAGCGAAACTTTTTATATTTCTCAGGTTTTATTGTTCATATTTTCTTATTGAAGTATACAAAATAACAATTGAAAGAACTTCGCTTATGGTAATTTTTTACATAAAAACGTAATGTAATTATTTCAAAACTACAAAGTAAGAAAAATCTCCTTAATATATCTGTTAAACTCCCTTAAATTGTGCCTCTCGTTAAAAAAAAAACTATATTTAAATAGAAAATTAAACACAAAACCATATTACAATATTTCGATCTCGTTTAGTTCTTAAAGTCGCCAAGGCCTGCCAAGTAATATTGGCGCATGAACGAATTGGCATTTCCACATATCACGTGGTTTCAATGATGGACACACGGAAATCAGCATTTTTATTCCTCTATTTGTATCATTACTCTATGGGTGATATACTTCAAGATACGCATTAGTGTTTTCAAGTTGGTTTATTCAAATTCTGTTGGAGAAAGTATCTAAAAAAAACCGGGAACGCAGCATTACGTCTTTGATTATTGGGTTAGGAATACACTGATTTAGGAAGGATTGCGCAAGAGGTGTTGCCATCGATTAAAGAGTTTATATTCCCACAGATATCAGTGACCATATAAGGATAGGAAATAGTTTACTGGACACATAGCCCAGAAAAATGGAATGGGATTTCCGTGGGATCGAATGCGCAGTTGAAACTGAATAGTAATTTAAAATATCATCAAAAGAAAAGTGATTTGGAATAGATCAAGAAATAAGGATTAAAAGATACGTGAGCACATTACATGAACATAGGCTCTAAAGAAACATGTTTTTCCGGTTATTTTTTTATAAGAACCTATTTCAAATTCAAATTGATAGATTAAAAATCGGCCGTTTTTAAGAATATTAATTAGTGGATAGAGTACAAGTTAAAGGTGTGTGTAAAATAGAAAATATATTCTAAATTATGTCACGTACCTTCAAAATATTATGTAGTACAAAGTATGATTGATGTTAATCACAAATAGTTATAGATAAGTAAATCACTAAAATGGAGGAGAAATGGAGTCATTATAGAAGAAACTCGTATTTTCACATAAACTATGAAAACTAAAAACAGGAAAGTTATGTCAGCTGTAGTAAGAAATAACAGTATCGCAGACATGAAGAGGGCAAAGATCAGGCTGTGTATGTACAAACGCTAACATCATTTGCAGGTCGGCACAGCATGAAAATGACAGCTGTCTCGTGACTGTTCAAAGAGACCCTCTCTTGAATATTAAATGAACAATGTGGCAGATGATGAGTATATTGAACGTGGAACCAACGGTGTCAGTTATTTTCGTGTAAAAGAGTGCAAACAATTAGGATATTCAGTTTTGACGTGAGGCGACTTTCATTTTAATCAGTAGCCTTGCTAAAGCCTTGTAACGGTAACAAACACATGTAACCATAATATAGCTTATCCGTATTACCCACACTGTAAAAAAAAAGTAATTAAAGATGAGTACTTGAACCTACTCCTTTTTCTTTGAGTATAATTGCATCGTAAGTGAACTATGATGTACTCAAATTTAAGTAACCGTATTTCCTCAAAAATGAGCAATAATATTTAATATTGCTAATCTCAGCTTCTGTCCAGGCGATCTTAATGAAACTTGACAAACTTAAAATAGTTGTCCAGGAGATGGTTTTCCACGTTATTTGATGTCGATTGTTTAAATGGAAACTGAGTTATTACAACTCAATTATCTAACTTCCCATTCTTTTGACACATATTTTTAACATTTCTTCATTTTATAATTGCTTCATGTCGCCCTGGTAGTTTCACGGATACTGCTCTGGACTGCGGTGCCTGAGGATTTGGGTTCGATTCTCATAAGTTTTGGTTATAATTGCTGATAATTATTTAACTGGGTTTATTAAGGCAGCTTATATAGCCAAGCATCTATTTTTTTACTCATTGTATTCATTTTATAATACGTCTTTTTCAAAAGTGAAACTTACGTATTCGGAGCCATGATAAGCATCAAATGTACTCAAAAACGAGTACATTTTACTTATTTTCGAGTATCTATTTTTAACAGTGTACGCGCGTTATTTTGGTATCGTTGTGTAGGAAAAAATACATTACTCGATTGCGCATGCGCAGATGGCGCCGTTGTCGCGCCACACATAACGCAATCGGAAACCTCGGCAGTAAGTTTGTCGATCCGAGCAGGAGTGGTCGCATATGAGAGAACACACTTTGCGATTGGGGGTATAATCCATTTAACTCAAACCAGTGCCCATCAGAAGTTATAAAGATTACAAGTTATTAATTAGTTGCAGAAATTTGACGGTTTCTCAGCTATGGCAACCCCGAGATAGTCGTTCAGAAATGGTGTGAAGGGACTAATTTATGTAAGTTCCGTAATGGGTGAATAAATGTAAATTGTCTATTTTCTTACGTCATTTCTGTTACCCTAGTACAGTGGTCGGCAAACTTATTAGTCAACTGAGCCAAATATAAACAGAACAACGATTGAAATTTCTTTTGGGAGACAAATATCAACAGAACAACGATTGAAATTTCTTTTGGGAGCCAAATATCAACAGAACAACGATTGAAATTTCTTTTGGGAGCCAAATATCAACAGAACAACGATTGAAATTTCTTTTGAGAGCCATATTTTTTATATAGGTAGATACATTGTTATTAACTTAGTTAGGGTACTCAAAAGCTGGCCTTTGCTAAAATCGTCCTCAATCTGAATAAGGTGCGTTCGCTGAGATCAACCCCTTCCAACTCTTCCATCCACACTCGTCTAGTATTTCGTCTATCTCCTTTCATTCATCCTCTCTATATGTTCAAGCTATCTTAACATACTTTTCTCAATCATAATAATAACTGACAAACACTAATGTGAAAAATTGCCTTGCATCTCCTTGGAAAGTTTGGGTAAGTCAAGTTTGTATGTTGTTGTTTTTCATTTTTGCCACGAAGTTTCAACGCGCCCGCCCGCACGTGGTAATTTGTGGAAGAGCCACACTCAAGAGGCCAAAGAGCCGCATGTGGCTCGCGAGCCGCGGTTTGCCGACCACTGCCCTAGTACCCTTCCACCCACTCCAGCACGCACATGACTTCCACGTACCCCACTGCGACTGCGTTCCCGAAACAGCTTGTCTGAATTTTTTTTGAAGTTTTATTTTAAACTTTTGTTTCCAAGAATTAAAATGGTTAAAATGGATAGAAGATATAATAATCTCAAAGACAGCGTGTTGGGAGATGAATAATTTCTTAAAATCGGAAGAACATTTTTCTTCTCGTTGAATTCCAGTGCTGACACAAGATATAAAATATGTTGTTTACTGATAGTGCTGCTATTTTATTTCACAAATTAGTCTTCATTTACAATAATTAATATACCCACACGCAAATGGTTCCGCTGTTAAAAAATAGGCACTTGAAAATAAGTAAAATGTACTCATTTTTGATTACATTCGATGCTTAACATGGCTCTGAAAACATGAGTTTCAATTTTGAAAAAGACATGTACTCAAAAAAGGGTAGAACGAGGTAAAATACGAAGATGTTTGCCTACGTAGAAAATAACGACAATTACAGCAAGTCTTACCGAGCATCGAACCCAGATTCTCAGCATTGTAGTCCGTTAACTTCCAGGGCTACCTTATCTGTTAAACTACCACGGTGTCATTATGAAGTTATAAACAGAAGAGATGTTAAAAAAAAGGTGTCCCAAAAGAATGGGAAGTAGGATAATTGAGTTGTAATAACTCTGCTTCCATTTTAGTAATCGACATCAAATAATGTGGAAAACTGTCTTCTGAACTACTATTTTAAGTTTGTCAGATTTTATTAAGATGGCTTGAACAGAAGCCGAGATTAGCTGTATTTGGTTACTTTGCTACTTTTTGAGAAAGTACGGTTACGTGCATTTGGAGTATGTCGTCCGCCCGTGTACGATGCAATTATACTTAAAAACAAATAGGTTTAGGTACTCATTTCTAATAACCTTTTTTTTTTACAGTGTCCCCGATAGACTGGAGTAGAAATTCGTAATCGGAAGATTACGACTCTTGTCCAAGTCATTGAAATGTAGATTCGCCATGTAGAGAGAGGACTGTGCACCTTGTATATATCATTGATCTAACGACCTTCCGTTGTTAAAACTATTTTGTACCGTGTTTCTCTTTGGTAACGTTTTTCCAACGTGTTCTTAAATGTAATTTTTAAAAATAAAGCATATTTTCATTATTTCTTTAAACAAATGTCGTACTTTAACTCTTTGCACTCCGATGTCGCCTCTCAGGCAGGGCCGTCGCACCGGAGGGGGGCTTTGAAGCTTGAAGAAAATTAATATTATTAACAAATGAAAGCTAGGGAAGATTAGAAATTGCCCAACTTGTAAGATTACATTTAAATTAGACCTCAGAACGGACAGTGCATGGGGATATGGGTGCAACAAATTAATGTTATGTGAGAGAACTGTTTAATATTACCTAAAATATATATAAAAAAAGGTCGATAAGTTGGGACAAGGAATTTTCAGCACTGTTGTGTTGGAAATTTTGCATAGTGAAGTTGCGAATTTCGAATCTTTAAGTTGGGAAAAATTTCTTTTTTCAACCCCCTCCCCCCCAAAAAAAATATTTTTTGTGTAACGGCACTGTGCTCTCAGGCGCCAACATAACGACTTGTTCATTTTGTTTCCTGTTCTTTAAAATAAAAAAATCGGAGTGATCTTGTGTTTAAAAAACGTCGATTTTTTTCAACTCGTTCTCTTGCAGATCCGAAACATATTACGATTTTCTCCCCTCTATGAGCATAAAAAATTGTGGGTAAAAGTACAGAAAGAGGAATAACTGTTCCGTGAAAACAACGTAATGTCAAAGATGTTCACGGAGTGCAGAGGGTTAATAATCTGAGTACTAAAGAAACATTGTTATTGAAACCGCATTGCATGGAAGGCGCTTTAGATATATTCAGTGGTAAGAGGTATTTATTATTTATTAATCACGATTGTTAGTTATGTAATATTCAAATAAAATTATTCCAGTAAAATAGTAATTAAAGGTTGTTGTTGAATATGAATTAAAAAGAAAAATATATTTATCTCAACAGTCTTACATTAATTACTTCTAGACATTCCAAACTTAATTACTATTCCAATGAAATTAATTAGCATATCATCTCAATTACAAATCTAAAGCTATATTTTAACATCATTTTTCAAGCAGCTTTGCAGAAGAAAACGTAACCGAGAAAAGCAATCATCTATATAATGTCAAGCATATGTCAAGGCTTATGCATATAAGGCTGCATATAAGGCTTATGTCAAGCAGCCATTTCCCCCTTCCATGAAAAAAAAAATCGATCTTAAGCCGATTTACCATTTAAATCGATTCAGCCGGACTGTAGGCACCGAGTAACGACTTCATTCCAACTATCATGGAACATCATTTAGAATATATTTAGATATAAAAAAAAGCCCGGGAATGTAGGGCATAACTTCTCAAATACTTTTTTTCCGTGTATCTTTCTCTCTCCCCGAATGTCCTATCAGTCATTGGACAACTTATAGTGACCACAAGTGTCAAGTCCAGCCTTCAAATGCTGCCAAGGAGGAACTAATTGTAAGCAGATGAAAAAAAGAACAATGTGTTCTCTATTACCTGTTCTTGTAACTGTTTGGGAACAGGCTGTTTTTGAAATCGTTATAATATTCTTATATGTTCTTAATTTTGTTCTCTTTTACTTTTACCCCAAAAATAATTTCATTAAGCCTCCAAGAACAACAACAAAAAGTTATATATGTTTGAGCCTTAAAATTCATTTTTCTAAATGAAATGTTTGTTCTTTGTAAATTTTTGCCGTATACATCATAATCCATTAAAGATCAGTACTTTTTATTACTTGTATGTACCAACCTTATTGAACATTGAGCCTGTTTTTGGTCGTCAATATTTATATTTGTATAAAACGAGCAATATGTGCTTGAAATTTTATATAATTCGTTTTTCCATAAATTATTTCAATTCAATCTTTATTTATAACCTTTTCATATGGATTTATAACTCAGCAAATCTACGTGATCCCGATGACAATGCGATATTCAATTATAATAACTATTAATTAGTAATTAAAATAATTGCTAAAGGTTTTTGATTTTTATTGAAATATTGTTCAGCGGCAAGTTTTAAATCCACATTATCATCACAAAGATTTTACCACATCTTTTTCTAGGACAGCTTCACAGAGCATTTCACTATATAAATACCAGATTTTTTTTTAAATAAAAAGAACACGAACAAGAAGCAACTGTTCCTCAAAAAGAACGTGAATACCAACATCCTCAACCAAGTGATCTCCAAGGAACACAAGGTAAAAAAGTGTTCCGATCTTAAGAGGAAAAGGAATGGCGTAGAGAGAATAAAGGTCAGTAGGGAGATGGCTTTCTATTGGAGATGCGACTGCCCACGAAATGAGCGCGATATTTAAGCTGGAAACCTTGACATTCGGGGCTTAGTTGAGGTCAGGGACGTAACAGGTAGCGTCGACCATTTTGATCTGCACCTTGAGACACACGGCGTGGATGCGAGACATGCAGGTATGTGGAGAGATATGTTAAGTGGAGATAGATTCGAACTAATTATTCCATTCTGAATCAGATTCAGTTTATTTGAAACTAATTGTTTAATTAGACTTAAAGGAATTTAAGTTTTTTTTTATAAAAAAAATTCATTAAAATATTTAGAATTGGAATTAAAATATTTTTTTTTAGAAACTTCGAATATTTAAAGTTTTTTTCTTACGGATATTTTAGCTACTTTGTGCGGTATTATGGGACAGTATGTTCAAAAGTGATTTTAAAAATATGCATAAACTTGTTTTCTGTAATAAAATAATATTATAAAAATGAACACAATTAAATTTTTTTACAGATAATTTAGCTAATTTGTGTAGTATTTATGGGACAATATGTATAAAAGTAATTATAAAATAAAATACATGAATTGTTTTGTGTAACAAAATAATGTAAAAGGAATAATTGTATGAAATTAAATATTTCTACAGCTATTTTAGCTACTTTGTGTGGTATTATGTGAAAATGTGTTTAAAAGTAACTATAAAGAAATTGCATAAACTTGTGTCCATAAGGCCAAAGAAACAATTGTATACAATTAATTGTGTTTACAAAAACACATTATTTGTCTAGGTATGATTTATCAATTGATATAAAGACTATTTATATTGTAAATTGCACATGGATATTTACTGGTAGGTCCTTTGAGTTTGATGATTATGTTTTAAAAGACACATGCATTTAAATTTGGGTATATCAACAGATATATTAAAATTTAAATTGAAATAATCCATCTCTTGTTTATCCCAATAATGACGAATTTGAATGTGAATAACTTTCGGTAGATTTTATAATTAAGTCAATTATTTGCAAGAAAATTAGTCGTAAATGTCGTTAGTAGGTGTTCGTTTGCATTATTTTGAAAAAGCACAAGTAGTACTTTTTTTTTTAAAATTAATATAAAATTTTGCTTTGTTTGTTTCACTGGCAAAATAAAAAGAATTTATATTTTCAAAAAGTTTTTATATATATTGGTGCAAAAAGACAACAACACAATAGTCCAATGCTAAAAACCCGAGTTGCATAAATTATTAACGCGTTTTATATTTATTTAACACGCTGATTGTCTTACTAAAATAATTAAGTAATAAAAATTTAAATCATTCAAATGAAAAATTAATTAATTGAATTAAGTTGTGTAAGAAAACCCTAGTTTTGAGAAAAATGCCTTATAGAAATTTCATTATGCATTATGGAGCGGAGCATTTTGTCAATTATTATGCGAAATATTCTCACCGGAATTTTATAAACGAAATAAAAGGTTTTTAAATGACCACATATTCATTAGTTTACCTCTCTTAAACAGTTTTTGTTATTCTTATTTTATTAATTAGACCCAAACTTTCGTTTTGGAGTTATTGAAAAGCAATTCATTCAGTGGCATGAGTTCGAAGGGGTCCCGATCTCCCTTTTTTGTACTCTTTTCACAGAATTTTTTAAATATTTTTATACTTAATTTAAATTGGAAAATTGTCAAATTTCATTCCAATAAATTTTTAGTTAAATAATTTTATTTTATAATATTTCCCCCTGATTTGTATACGTTAGCCATTATTGTCAATTAAATATTTGGTTAATTTTTCTTCCTTTAGTTATATATTTTTTTTCTTTTACTGTCAATTACTATTTTAAATTCGGATTTATTCTAAGTTTAATTTATGTTTGCATACCTATGTTAGAAGTTTTTTTTTACCATAAAAGAAAACTTCTAATATATGTTAAAATGGTAGCACTGAATGTTAAATAGTTTCCTTTGATACAGCCGTCTAAATAACGAGTGTTTTATATTGGCTTTTAAAGTTTAATTCTTAATAATTCAAAGCATTGTAACCCTAAAACACTAATTGATGGTTTAGTATACATTTGAGAGATTTGGAATTTCTTTACAAGTTTTGTTTTATTGAAAAATGTAATAAAAATGAAATCATTATAATTTAAAGCATTAAATTGTATGTAGAATGATAAAAGGCCACCTACATAATTTCTGATACTTTATTGTTAGAGATACAAATTGCTTACGAATCACTTTAGATATTGTCAAAGAATCATTATTGACACATACATATAGGTATAAATTGAAATCGTTACTGTCTAGTATTACTACACAGCTTAATAAAAGAACTTAATAAAATATACTTCATTTAGTTCCTATTAGATTTGTGCATAACCATTTTTATCAAGCTAACATCATTTGAACTAAGGTGGAAAATAACTTCTTTTATTCAGGATCGGAACTAATAATATTAATGTAAAAATATTAATGTAAATAAAGTATTTCATAAGAAAATACTAAGTTACTATTATAATATATCATAATAAAAAACCAAATGGTATCATACAATTGACTTCATTCGCAATTTAACTTCGTACAATGTATATGAAAATGTATTTAAGTTACCACCGCAACCCTTTTTAATACATATTTACTACATATGTAAAGGGAGTATTTAAAAAAATTAAACTGTAGAAGATGAATTTAAATTTTATTATTAGAAAAATTTGAAATAGCATTAGTAATTCTTGAATTGAAATGAGAAAATGATAATAATGCTATTCTATCTAGACATATAAATATATTTTACTTAAAAAAATCGAAACAAAGTTTTCTAGAATAGTTAATCCCGGCTAATAAAAGATAGATAGAAATCGAAGTGTCAAACCCAAAATATTTTGTAATTTTATTATCTACATTTAGTTTCAAAGCAGTTGGGTTTTATTTCTAATCATTTTTATTATAATATTACCGATTATTCTCAAAGAATAAAAAAAACCTTTATAACTATGCACAGTATGTGTGAAATATTTGAAATAGTTTTCCTATTTTCTCTCACACCGACTTCATTAAGAAAATAGTTTCCATATAAGAAGAAAACTTCGAAACGTGTTTTGACAAAATTTCAGAAAATTAGTTTATTACATTACTGAATTCGCAACCGAATCTACTCTAGATATAACCTCAGGCACGTAAGAGGGTGGTTCAGGGGGTTCAAACCCCTCCCATTGAAAGTCAAGAAGAAAAAATAACATAAAAATCGAATTACTTTAAAGATCATAAAAATACTTTTAAAAAAACTAAAAAAAAATTAATTTCTCGTATAATACTTCTTGTTGAGTTGCAGAAGGAAAAACCTTTTTTCAAAAGTCTTCAAAAACGTGTTTTGAGGTCATTTTTATCTGAAACTTGAAGCAACGAAGGCTAATATGACGTCATCATGTTTCATTAGTATTTTTTATATCGGCTACAAAGGGAAAAGACCGTCAAACGGGGCCGTATAAACAAGATGCTCCAAACATATATTTATTCTAAACAAGGGTTCTCAAAATTTAAATTTGTTCTTTAATTTTTTTCCTAATTAGGGAGTGATATTTACTAATTTTAAAAATAGGAAACGACTGATATTGGTAAAGATTTAATGAAAATTAAATGATGTTGCTGTTTCGATATTTACATGTCAATACATATTCCTATTCCCTTAGATCAGTGTTTATTAACCTTTTTGGCACAATGGACCACTTTAAAAATTTTAAATATGTCACGGACCCCTCTGTGAAAAAAAAATTGCTTAAACATCATTTATTACAAAATATATTCTGTTTTATTATTTAATTATTTTAATATTTTTATTTCAATAGTAATAGTAATAGTTTTATTTCAAATAATCAAATGAAACATTAAGAACAAACATTAAGACACAAAAAAACACTTGAAAAAGCGGGCAAGGAATCTTGTATCGATAGAGGATATACCCTTATGTCTCGGCTTCAAACTCATTTGTGATCCACATTTTGGACATTTATACATCGATGAAATCATTCCCTCTTTCATACATTATTCTAACAACGCTTTCTTACCCATGATTGGTAAAACACTAAAATGGCCAACTGAATATTTATTTTTCGCATTCAAAACTTCAGCAAGAGCTAATTCCATAGTGAAATCAAGCATTTAGCAATAATAAAAGCTAAGAAAACACCAAAAAAATATGCTACTCACAAACAGATGAAAGACAAAAATAAATGTCCGTCTTACCTCCAGGCAGATCCAACGGAAATAAAATCGTGAATCAAGTTTAAAATTATACCGCTATTTCAAACTCAAACAAATTATCGACCAATGAAAAGGCTAAAACAAAAGAGAAATAAATGAGCATGCGCGAAAAAGCGCCTCAAATTCTCTTCTCCGGAGGAGCGGAAAAAGAAACAGGGTTGCCATACAGAGCGCGCTAAGGATGAAGTAGGTCCGGGTTACCACTGCTGGCTAAATATTGATGCAAAGATTTTAAAAATTAGGATCAGTCGGCGGACCCCCAAAATATGACCCATGGACCCCCAAGGGGTCCATGAACCACAGGTTAAGAAACACTGCCTTAGATAAAGATTAATAAGCTTAAAAAAAATGGGGAGGAGGGGGAGTTTTGATTTCTTGGGGGGGGGGGGAGTTTGTTGATTTTGTAGGAGGACCTCCCCCCCCCCCCCCCCCTCTCCCATCTGGTTGAGGGCGCTAAAATAAGCTACCTAAATAAATCCATTGCTTATTCATTGAACCCCTCCCATGAAAGATTTATACTTACGTGCCTGTATAACATATTTATTTAGTCACAAACACATTTTATCCCATTGAATTAACTTACAAATATTTGAACCTGAAATCTAAAGTCAATATTAGAATCTGGGGATAAGTTATTTGCGTTTTTCTACGAATCACCTTATGCGACAAAACCGGGGACAAAACACGTTTTGAAATTTTAATGAAAGTGCAGTCAACAACAGTTTAATAGTTAGGGTTGCAATTATCCTTTATCCATGCAAGAATACCCATATCGTTTCTGTATTCGATTATTAATTTAAACACGTTCGAAATTGCATCTGTACATAGGTACAGCCGCGGAAAAAAAAACGAACCACCGATGATTATTTCGTTACTTTTTATAGTAGAGCTAAACTTAATATACCATTTTGTAGGGAATAAAGTCTACTATACATTGAAAATTGCATAGGGGATTATCTTCATACTCGAATCCGCACCAACTTTAAAATTTTCAATAGCAACACCTACTTTTGATAGCGCAAAAATGTTCCTCGCCCTCAAAATAGTTTAAATATAAATTTTCATTAAGTTCCTACATTTATATGCAGAGATATTAGACGATATGTATCTATTTTATTTGAGGGGCTACTTCCACATTGGACAAAGTATTAGTGAGACTTCAAAATAAAGTACGCTGGTAGAAAATGTTTTGGCGTTAGCCGTAGATCTTCTTTCTCCGTGGTCATTCATTCCCCCACTCCCGTATACCCCTTGCCTTTATATAAGAATTTAGAATTTTATGCCAACGCGATCACAGCGCTTTTAATTCTCAAAATTAGTAGATTTCTGTTAAGTTCTGCAGATTTTAAATTTGTGTATGACCCCTTAAATGATCATTTGATGCACATTTGAATATAGCCAAAAAACTACAAAGAGGAAAATTCTGAAATTTTGGATATGCATATAAAACGTCTTTCTGAATCCATCACTATCAAAATATAGCATGGTTGCTATTCATAAATTTTATGAATATTAATATCCTAATTTAAATAAAATTAAAAAATATACATATTTGTAATGAAAGTTAGTGTATTTTATTTGGGTTGTTTAGAAGTAACACAGATAAAAATATCAGCTAGATAAAATTATTATTTCGAAAGATATGATTAAAAGTTTAAAAAAATTCATTTAACATTACGAGTTCTAAACTTTCGATATTCATAATTAAAACACTACTTAACCAAATGACTTGCAAATTGATATTCAACGATAAATTTTGTCGTAGATTCTAAATATTTAACCAAAATAGGGTGTTGCTATTGGAAATTTTACAGTTGGTGCGGATTTTAATATGAAGATAGTCCCCTATGCAAATTTTTTGTATATTAATGTGTAGTTGACTTTATTCCTTACAAAATGGTATATTAAGTTTAGCTCTACTATAAAAACTAACGAAATAATCATCGGTGGTTCGTTTTTTTTTTTCCGCGGCTGTACATAACGATAAAAAGCATTCTATTATCAATAAAAGGGTTTACGACGATCACGACGACCATTTACAATGCTATTAAACTATTTATTATTTTGCGATCGCTATTAAATTATATCTACTTTTCCCATAGCAACCTAACAATTGTTGCACATATTTCATTATAACCTAGCCTGATGGAATATATTTTTTTGTGATAACCTATCTGAAATCCCTTCTATAATTGTGTGTTTTTGATTGTGACTAACGTCAAATAGAGCTTGCCCAGTTGACTATTGACGATCGCATTGGATTTATTTAAAAATAATTTGAAATTGTCTACAATAGCATGTGAATCTTTGTTTGGGATTTCATAGTTTTTTTTACCAAACTTTCATTCAAGAAACTCATTTTCATAGGACCTTTGATATACACTTTCAGATATTTTCCCAAGAAGCATATATTGCCATAATCAATGTGTTGTTTACATCCGTATTTTGCAGCCCAGTTAACCTATATTTACTGGTCCCATGCTGCTGTTTATATTTAAATTATTAAATGAAATCTGTAGCGCTATTTATTGTCATCTGTTAAAACCTACGAGCCACTTATCATATAATTTTAACGTTATATAACTTGAATTTAATTACAAAGACACAATACATTAAATAACTTTTATTTGGGTCGGTTGCCAAGTAGTATAAGTCACAAAAATCTAGAAATTAATTAATAAAATTTTTCATTACTAGACAGCAATTTCTGTCATTTGGCCAAGTAATTTGGCTCGTAGTTCAATAGGTTGCTCACTAATCAGTTAATTGTCATTTAACTTAACATTATAGTCATGGCGAGTAGCAAACTTTAAACGCTCTTATCTCAGAACTGTTTTTTTACTTATATCATTTGGCAGTCAACCCGACTATTTCATAAATGGTAGTTGAAAGTATAAAAACCTGTATATTTCATATCAAATATTAGAGAAGTATTATATTAAAACTCATAGTAGTGAATAAAGTCATCCAATTGTTATACAGTAAAATCTGTTTATAAAGATGCCGGCTATAACGATACGCCGGATATAACAATGTAAAATGCAAAGAAAGTTCGGATTTCTATAGCAGTAGACGTTAATATAACGATTCCGGATATAACGATTTCCGGATATAACGAGAAGCCTCCGTGGTCGAGTGGGTTAGGCGTCAGCTGGGAATACAAGGGTCCCCGGTTCAAAACCTTGCGATGGACTAGACTAAAGAATAGTAAAAAGTAGTGATATTGCGATCGGAGGGTTGCCAATTTCGCTACCAAAATACTAGAATGTCGTCCAGAACATCCACAAAAAATAACGGCGTGTATACGGGACTGGTGCACGATAAATCTGATCGGGGTCCAAAGTCCCGACGTCTATTGAAGGCGTTGGCCTCGTCATCTGACCATGGTTCAAAAATACGAGGCATCGTTCCCGGGTCTTTCCTTCGAGATAGGCCCCGAACCGTCGCCAATATCCCACTGTGCAGCTCTAGTGCGACGTTAATTAACCAAACCAAACCGGATGTAACGATCAAATTATGACGGTTCCTTGAACATCGCTATAAGCGGTTTTTATTGTATACAAAATCTATTTGGACAGTCCAAAAAGATTTATCGTATTTTTCACCCACCCTACCCATCTTTCTTCCACGTTGACGATCATAAATCAATACACCCAATGCTTCTCGTTTTATTTTCTTTCCTTCAAGAGCTGTCTGAGTGACAGCCTTGAAACCCAATAAAAGGTCTAATTGCGTTAAGTAAGCCCTCCTTGATGGCACGTGGCAGAAAATGATTGGAGATACCGCAAATAATGACAGGTTGACAAGACCGCCTGCTATTCTTCTAATAGGACTTTATGAATAGGGCGTGTCTCTATTTGAATGGAAAGATTTGAGCATAAAACATAAAAAGTGTGCAACAACACAATTTTCTTTTACCGAATATTCAACTTCAACAGTTCGGGAAGCGATGAGCTTGAGTTTGAAAAGAGTACCACAACCTTCCAGTTCAACTGTGTGTCCTGTGTGACTGTCAAACTGTGTGTCAACTGTGTGACCAGGGACATCTCTAGGGTTTATAATTGGGGGGAGAGACTGGAAATTGCCAAATCAAATATGGATTTTTACCAATTTTTTTAGAGTTAAATTACCAACTTTTTTTTTTAAAGTCCGATAATTAAGTTGTTTTTTCCCCGCTTGTGAAAAATTAGTTTTAGATGGTAAATTGCCAACTCGACCAGAAGTAAAATTTGTTAAAATTTTGCAGTGATTTTCTCAACATTTTTCATGCTTACGAGGGCCGTAAGAATATTAATAAATTCCTGCTGACTTGGCAAAATCACAAGTCTATTTCACTCGAGTTCAGTATTTAGATGTTTTTAGAATGGTCTTTCAGGTGCTACAGGTAGCATATATGTGATGCATATTCGGAAAAGGTAGTTTGAATAATAAAGTAACAAGCTTCGACGAACATTTGAATTTTCCTCGCGCAACGTTCACTGATTAATTTAAAATAGCTTAAAATTGCGTTTCCATGTTTCAAAGAAAATAGTTAGAGATATAAAAGGAAGTATTTCAATGACTACCGCTTCTTCCGAATGTTCGAATCCTCAGTTACTTGTTTCATTGACAGATATACAATATACACATACAAAGCGCTGGCTGATTATAAATATGCATATTTTTTAAATCAATGATTTCAAAATATATAAAATTAGTGAAATACCGACAATGAAATTTTGACAAGAAAATAATACTCGAATTATTTTATATTTCGTAAAGGAATTTTGTAAGCTTAAAACACCAAAGGAAACACTTTTTTTTAATTAAAAAATTATAGCATATTGGACACTAAACACCACCTGGTGTCGAGATTAAAATGTTTGAAGTTAAGAAATCCTTTTGCTTCTATAATTGGTGAATAAAATACGCGTGGTTTTTATCCAAAAATCACATACACATCTTTGAAACACGGGCTTTTGTTTATCCATAAGCAATTTAATCTCGACACCAGGTCGTGAATAGTTTTTTTTTATTTGATATATTCTTTTTAATTATTGTCTAGTATCAACAGGAAAAATGTATTAATTTAGAATATTTTGTTTAGTGGGAAACAGGCTTAAAAAAGTGCTTCCTGTATCAACGGATCAGACAATGAAATATAAGAGATTAAATTTCTAAAATGATTATTTTCAAGGAAAAAAAACTTTGCAAATATGAAATAATTAAAATTAAATTTTTTGTAAAAAAAATATTTATTAAAGTGAATTATTAAGATAAATCAGGAATTCTGAACAATTACAATTATAAAAGAGCTAATCAATTATAAAAGAGTACGATTTCGAACAGGCGTATAAGATTAAATACTTATTCAAATCCATTTCCATGGTCTAAAATACAACGTCTTTTTCCTCAAAATCTGGAAGTCTCTGAAATCAACATACCTACAATAACATTCCCAAAAAGTTGAAGGGAAACGTACACTGATCTCTAACTGCAACTTCTGGATTGAGTTAGGCAGTTTGCTGCCTTGAAGCCAATTGAAGGTTAAAAAACTGTACTTCCCTTCCATTTCTACCGCCATATTTCGTATATTTTTCATGCTAAAATATACCGAATTGTAGTCCTTTTGGCTATTTTTTTTAATTTCCCATTGAAGCCCATTTTGAATGCCTGTTTTTCGAAATCCATTTTAACCAAAAATTAGTGGATTAGCAGCACTTATAAAAACTATTTTTGGCGATATACAAATTTATACTAAATGTAGAAAATAAAATATCTAAACATATACAACATTTCTATAGCGGTTTGAGAAGGAAAAAAACCAACGACATCACTTTTAAAAAATCAGTTAGGGTAGAGTATGGCTGCTTACAGTACGACTTCAACCGCGTCCATAGAAGAAACTGGTTATGAGCGTTCCAGTAGTAACATTTAGAGTTCAATAGCAACGTATATTAAAGCAGTGAGGCGTGGTTTGTCGTATTTTAAAAAAGTGACAGCTGTCCAATACCATCTCGGGTAACGTTGCAACCCACTGAATTAATAAGTTTGATAGACTCGGCTGTCAACAACTTTACCAGGAGAAAAAAAAAATGAAGAAATAAAAACTAGAAGTTAATGTGTCGCCAAAAGCAATGAAATGTTAATGGATTGGTATTTATTATAAAATGATACTTTGTGAGATGCAGTATCTTCAAAGAATAGAATGTGACGTTCGCAAAATAATAGACATTTAACTGTTGCTGAAGGCAGAAAGGTGAATTTTAAAACATTGTTCAAACTTGTAAAAACAGAAGTACATTAACGGTTTGGTTGAGTTAAAAAACGTCGCACTAGAGCTGCACAGTGGGCTATTGGCGACGGTTCGGGGTCTATCTCGAAGGAAAGACCCGGGAACACATACATACATGCACCTCGATATTTTAGAACCATGGTCAGATGACGAGGATGAACTGGCACCCAACGCCCTCAATAGACGTCGAGACTTTGGACCCCGACCAGATTTATCGTGCACCAGTCCCGTATACACGCCGTTAATTTTTGGGGATGTTCTGGACGACTTTTCTAGTATTTTGTAGCGAATCTGGCAACCCTCCGATCACAATATTACTACTTTTCTTTGTCAAGTCCATCGCGTGGCATCAAACCACGAATCTTCGGATTCCCAGCTGACGCCTTTAACCGCTCGGTCACGGAGGCCTTGTACATTAAGGGTATAACTACATGTAAAAAACATGCGTAATACGGGTGACAATACGAAAAGTCGCGGATTCAGAGTATACAAATAACACTTTGAT
Source organism: Troglohyphantes excavatus (assembly GCA_963932185.1). Classification (NCBI taxonomy): domain Eukaryota; kingdom Metazoa; phylum Arthropoda; class Arachnida; order Araneae; family Linyphiidae; genus Troglohyphantes; species Troglohyphantes excavatus. Next base: position 22,016,901 of record OZ010673.1, read on the forward strand.
TGGAAAGGCAGAAAGTATTATTCTTATAATAGGAATGTTGACAAATGGAACAACTTGTCAGCGAATTATTGTTCTAGCAAATGAATTTAATCAACAACTGAGTCTACATTGAATACAACTTAAAGATATTTAAATAGAACCAACCTTGCTGGACTTAGAGCTTGTTTTTGTTCGTTAACATTTTCATGACCAAGATTTTTTTTCTAAGTAGGTTAGAGGTTACTTTTCGCTTCAGCGTCCGCAATTTTCGCCTTATTTTGGCGCGTTGCGATTGTTTGTCTTCAATCTGATCTCGGCAAGGTAGATCTTAAACGTTGGTTGAATAAATGTCGCACTACAGCATAGCTGCATAATGGGAGGCTATTAGCGACGGGTATATAGAAAATAAATATCATAGTTGGTTTTTCAGTTGATCTAACTTTGCACTAGAGCTGAATAGTGGGCTATTGGTGATTGTTTGGGGCATACCTCGAAGGAAAATCCCGGAACACTGCCCCGTTCTTCTATTTGATTTGGCTAACTAACGTCGCACTAGACCTGCACAGTGGGCTATTGGCGACGGTTTGGAGCATATCTCGAAGAAAAGACCCGGGAACGACGCCTCGTATTTTCGACCCATGGTCAGTGACGAGGACAACACCTGAGCTGGCACCCGAGGCAACCTCAATAGGCGCGTCAGGACTGTGGACCCCGATTAGATTTATCGTGCACCAGTCCCGTATACACGCCAGTATAATTTGTTGGATGTTCTGGACGACTCTATAGTATTTTTGTAGCGAAGCTGGTAACCCTTCGATCACAAGATCACTACTTTTTTACTTTTCTTTGCCAAGTCCATCGCACGGGTCATCTGACCATGGTTCTAAAATAACGAGGTGCAGGTATGAATGAATGTGTGTGTGAATGTGTATGTGTTCCCGGGTCTTTCCTTCTAGATAGACCCCGATCCGTCGCCAATAGCCCACTATGCAGCTCTAGTGTGACGTTAATTAACCAAACCAACCATCGCACGGGCTCGAACTACCGATCCTCTGATTACCAGCTGAACGCCTTTATTCACTGGGCTACCAAAGTCCCTCAAATGTTGGGAATTTCGAGTTTTAAAAATCCCTGAGTTAGGAAAATTTATGCCTGAAGAAAATTAATGTTATTAGCAAATGGAAGCGAGGGAAGATTAGAAATTACCCAACTTGTAAGATTAAACTTAAATTAGACTTCAGAACGGATACAAGTCCCGACGTCTATTGAAGGCGTTGGGTGCCAGTTCAGGTGTTTCCTCGTCATCTGACCATGGTTCTAAAATAACGAGGTGCATGTATGAATGTGTATGTGTTCCCGGGTCTTTTCTTCGAGATAGACCCCGAACCGTCGCCAATAGCCCACTGTGCAGCTCTAGTGCGACGTTAATTAACCAAAACCCAGAACGGACACTGCATTAGAACATGCGTGCAACAAATCAATGCTTTCGAGGTTTGGTTTGGTTAATAAACGTCGCACTAGAGCTGCACAGTGGGCTATTGGCGACGACTCGGGGCATATCTCGAAGGAAAGACCCGGGAACCAATGCTTTCGAGATAATTGTTTAATATTACCTAATCTATAAAAAAGTTGAAAAATGTTGATTGGAACTGGGAATTTTTAGCAATGTCGAGTTGGGAATTTCGAATCGTGAAGTTTGGTTTGGTTAAAAATGTCGCACTAGAGCTGCACAGATTAGGGCGTTGGTTCGGGGCCTATCTCGAAAGAAAATCCCGGGAACAATGCCTCGTATTTTTTAACCATGGTCAGATAACGAGGACAACACCTGAGATGGCACGCAACACTGTCGGGTACCAGCTCAGGTGTTGTTCCCGGGTCTTCCTTCGAGATAAGCCCCGCATCTTCGCCAACAGACCAATGTGCAGCTTTAGTGCGACGTTAATTAACTAAATCAACTAACAAAAACCCATCTGGCTGGCTCGTTTAAATTCTGACAATATTAGTAAGAACCAAACATGAGATAATAACTCTCCAAAAAAAGGAATCTAAGTATATTACTTTCGTTAAAAATTTGAGGTTTCTTGTTTTGTCAAAAGTTACGTGATTAAATGATGAAACGATTGTCAATTATAACGAAAATAGCCTTGGCAATCGCCGAATTCTCAAAAATGATAATGTTATTTCCGAGTGTGAAACTCTGTTTTAATACGCAAGATAAACAATATTGTAATACATGATCATCGAAACAAAAGAAAAATAATGCATTGATTCGTGTAAAGCGTACACTAAATATAAATTAGAAACGGAATAGTAAAATTAAAATATAAAACCAGAACAGGAGTTATGAAATTCCTATTTTGATTCCGGTAGTCAAATTATATTAAAATCATTAATAATGTGTTGAATTGTTTAAAATACTCAATTATACTATTTTTTGCAGGTTTTTGGAATCCTTTTTAGTACGCTAGCAATAGCGGTAGCCCAGTTCCCACACCGCTTTTCCAACCCTGGATTCCGTAATGTCCGTACTCCGCTTTCTACGGCTGCGTCCAAAGACAATCCATACCTCTCTATACCCATTGTTCTGATGCCGGATGGAAAGATAGTCCCAAAGCCCGCTCAAATCAGCTACCAGTACCTGCCCCAGAACAGGAATGCACAGCAGCAGAACAACCAACGCATTCCCAAATCTCGGGGCGCGCAATCCAACTACCAGGTGGCGGTAGCTCCCTCTTCTTACACGCATAAACCAAAACAGAAGAAAGTTTTTCAAAATTTGATGTCTGTATCACGACGACCCAGCGGCGCAAATTTACCAAAGATTAACAACAATCAGCCCCAACAACAGTATCAAAATGCTAAGTACATGCAACAGCAAAATTTGCAGGCTATGCCTTCGATGCACCTCCAAAACCAAAGAAATCCGATAAACCAACAGCAGATGATTGCCAACCAGCCAAACAATGATGTGTATAAGCAAAATGTTCTTAACTTTATCAATTTCGCAAGTCACCTTGGTGCACAGGTGGTGTCACAACAGCGCGACACGCAAAAGAACCAAATGCAGTCTACTGATGTAACATACGGACAACCAGAAGCTCAAAAAAGTTATGAAAATTATGTTTTCCAAGGCCCATCAACAACACAAGCTCAAACCGATATTAATATGTATCTTCAGTCACAAGCACAGGGAAACTCAGCTCCGCATATTCAACAAATTCAACAGCAATTAGTACAACCTGCAAATTACAACAACCCCCAGATGCAGAATCAAGTTCATTTTCAATACGGTCAACCTAATGCCAGACCACAAATCCAAGGAGGTCAACAGCAATCTAATGTCCAGAATCAAGCTGCCGTCTATCAACAAAATTTTGAAACGGCAGTACAGTTTCCAGGAAGTCAGAACAATCCCACACAAGCAAACTCTTACATTCAAGCACCTCAACAAAATTACGTTGTAGTTTCTACTCCTCAAGAAACAGCTACAAATGCACGCCCGTCAACCAATGTAAATTTTGATACGCAGTCACAAATGATGAAAAATATTTTTAATGCCCAGTCCCATATGGAAATACCAAATTACGAAATGGCACAGATCAAACATCAAAATGTCGGCAACCAAAACCAAGAAGGCCAAACTTACCTCACATCCGACGGTCACCAAGTCAGTTTCGTTAATGCTGCTCATTTTCCACCTACATCTTACTCGACCCAACAGAATCCACAACAACAAATCACCACCCAAAACGCATCTCCAACTGTCCAGACAAGCTATGGACAACCTGGAGATCAGAAAGTTTACGTCTCATACCAGAACCCCCAGGACTTGAGTGCTAAATACGCCACATCAGCTAATCAACCACAAACAAATGCGGCGCAAGCTGGTCAACAAAATGAACCGATTCAGTACGGAAACGCTCAAGCACAATCGGTGTTGGCAAACTTACAGAATGTTTACGCTGCTCAATTAGCCGGACAGAGTAATGGACAGAAAGTATCTTACAGAGTCCAGCAACAACTTAGTGCAGGATCCCAATCAGCAGAACCTACAGCATACACATACTCTACCGAACAGTCTTCCTACCTACCAACTGGTCAGAAGCAAGATTCTTCTTCAGACGGGGGTAAATTGATTTATGCAACTTCTTCAGCCAAACAGATCCATTATTCGTCTGCAGGACAAGGATACGCCCCCTCGCAGTTGAAGAACAACGAAGAGAAATCCTCTCCGTATGCCCAATTTTCAGATTCAAGCTCCAGTTACAAATTTGACGCAGAGGACGACGACGATTCAGAGTACATCAAACAATCGCCGAGAGGCCAGTTCACAGATAAGCAAGTAAAAGATGACGCCGATGAGGAATCGGAAGACGAAGAAACAAGCTACAAAGTTGTGTATATTCCGTTGGATATTCTGAAAAATATCTTAAACAACAACAGCGTTGAAAATCAAAGATCTGATAAAGCGAGTTAGAGCAGGTATCTTCAAAAAGCTTTAAAGATCAAAAACTTCTATGAACTATTGCCAGTCATATAAAGAAAGTATTTCAATTCTTTCCGCGAGTTCTGGAAAATCTTCTCTACAGGGAACAAATAGGACAATATATTCAGCAATTTTATTGCGCATACATTTATTAAAATATAAATTAATGCTATATATAATTTAGTTTAATCAGTGTATCATATATCGTTGATGACAGTGCAAAAGGTCGTAAATCTGATCCTAGTGCTTTTCAGGAAAGCAAAAAGAATTGTTTTCTTATTATGATTCTGTAATAAAACCTTTTGACATCTTCTTTTATTGGATTAGCTGAAAACATGAGGGATTTTACAACCAAGTGGAAATCAGAAAATGCCACATATTGCAATAATAATTTTTTTTAAATTTTTTGACATGCGACCTTTTGCATAGGCAACGACTATATGTCTGCATAATTGAAAATTAATAAGATTTTCTTTTCCAAACCTTTCACATGTTCTAGATTGTCAGTAAAATTATACAACTTTAAAACTACTATAATATTATGTATAAAAACAATCAGAATAGAACTTAATCAAAAGACATATATTTTCAGAAAAATTATGCATTTTAAACTTTATTATTCAATTATATATTAACAGTACACAGGCTTTTAGATGTCTTTCCCAATCGAAGTCGTATCTAAGTTTTAATCAAAATTATATTTCAACATGATAATTCTTTTGCTGTTTCTGAATTAAATGTGTTCTCTTTTTACGTTCTCCACTTCAGATCTATAGGACATATGTAGAATGAAACATGCAAGTCATGTTCAAAAACGAAGAATGCATTGCTTAAACATATGATTGGAGTTAGTGCAATTTTCCATATTAGCGGACTTCAGTTGTGTTTTGTCTAATATTGCTGTATTTGTATAGATTTATGTTAATTGTATTGTGTTACTGGTATACTGATGTCGGTATTCCAGTTTGTCTATTCACAATTGATTTGTAACTTGTTTAAACCAAAATTATAATTGTTTTGTCTTAAATCAAACTTTTAAACAGTTATATTTGTATGCAAGAGATATTTTTGATATATTGTTGATGCAGTAAGTGTCAAAGAATATTTTGTACATGTTTATATGTATATAAAATAAAAATAACTAAAATACCTCATATTGATTTTCATTCTTCTCAAAGCAGTAGATTCATAAATGAAATAAAGTGATTAAAGGGAGACGGACAGCATCGGTAAGCCTTATGTTTCCCTTGTTAACAATAACTTTTTATATACATTTTTCTCAGCAGTTTAAATAGTTACCGACATACATTTGGTATCTATGTACCCATAGATCATTTTTATATACACAGAAGCTCGGATTTAGTAATTGAAATATTGTAAAATATAAAAACAATATTTTTACTTGATAAACTTCAAAAATCTACCCCTCCCCCCAAATAGTATTTTATCATCTTAAAAGTAGTGTTCGTGTTGTATAACTTAGATATTGACAGATAAAACACGGACCTGAACTATAGCGATAGCAGTATCTATATTAGATACAAAAGTTTCTATACGAGACAACGCAGGTTTTTGATAGCCGCGAAGTCATATTAGTTCAGTTGGGTCCATTTAGAAGCAGGAAATAAAGTTAAAACTAACCCCCGAAATCTTCGTTGTACCGGAAGGATTGCAACATTTTCACTTTCCTTAATTTAGCTCGCAATTTTCGTTGTGCGGAAATAAAATATGTCGGTGGATCCTCCAATTCATGTTCGTGGTGCAGAACACAATATATTGACAGATAAAACACCGAGCTGAACTATAGTACACTTTATTAGCAAGCTAGAATTATTTATACAGAATCAACGGAATAGAGCATGTGCAATGCACATTTCACAGAAAACGTTCTTCACTTCAGTTAAATAAAGATGTGGGCAGAAATAAGTAGCATAATTAATTAAATTTGTGTTGTATTGCAAAAATCAAGCCTTGTAAACTATATAAGTTGCAATGGTGCTGTAAGAATTTAACAGATTTAACTATAGTAGTTGTGAAAAAAAAGGTACATCCAGTTTATAAAACATCATTCTGGGTTCTGAGATACAAAATAAATATACAGCACCTTTATAGTTAATTGTGCTACTTTTAGATGAATATATATTTTTTTTTAAATGCTTCTAATTTTCGAGGAAATAAAATGCGTAAGATAAACAACAACAATAATATACTAAGGAATTTTGAAAAGAATATCACATCTTTGAAGGGCTATATCTCTGTACGCAAACAACTTAGAGCACAATTTTCCAGATTATTGTGAAGAGAACATTCTGAATTTTCATTTAGTTGGCAAAAAAGGTCACTTGGAGTTTTTTTCATCACACATCACACTGTCGATCAGAACTTTTTCATTTCAAAACGAACAAACAATAATCAACATATTATGTTATAGTGCTATAAAGCAGGGCCTGATTACGGAATAGGCCCGTGAAGCCTAGGCGTACACTTTACATTTTTGAAGGGCCCCAAATCACACATTTTATATAAATATTTACCACCCTTAACCTTAGTTTGCTACTAAATTTACCTTAAAAAATTTACATTACAAACTTTCCTTAAAAAAAACTTTCCACTAGTGTTAAATATGTTCGAATATCAGAAAAATAATTAAAAACATACAGAATATTAGGAATACCCATTACTTAATGATATATTTTGTTATATTATTTATAATGTTTCATTTTAATGCCATTCAGGGACAAGGAATTTAGTGCAAGTAAAAGTTTCATTTGATGTTCCAGGGTCTATGTGAGAGCAATGGGGCACCTATTTAAAGGCGGGCTTCCCTTGCTTCAATGTCTTAATCGGGTCCTGCTATAAAAGAAACTTCTAGAATTTTTTTTTGTCAAACAAACAAAAAAAAATATATATGTCTTATATATATATATATATATATATATATATTTATTGGGTAACCAGGTCCTGGTGGATATCCTAAGCTATGATATCTACATTCACATTACACTGTGAGTTGTTATTCACACTGTGAGTTGTTCATTAAAATTTTAAGATGTTAGTAGCATTTAATTTTGTTGGCTGGGTGTCATAACTGAAATAAAAAATGAATTAAGAAATCAGAAGAAATTATTTTATTCTTTAATATATATTTGATCACGGTACATAAATTTTGGTGATAAAAGGTTTTCCATAACCTGCTTTCGTGTGAGCGCTAAGGAGGATATCATAATATGCGCTGCTTGAAAGATCAGCTATGGTATACCGACTACCGGAGCAGGAACGTGGTAATACAATTTTTATTAAACAAGTTATTGGCTCCCATGTGTCGTAACTTGCTCTTTGTATCTGAGAAAAAAAAATTAGTCAAATAATATCAATGTAAAATATGAAGGTAATACAATTTTGCGCTGAACTATAAGACCGGTACAACAAAACCCATTTAGGCGCCAATAAATTGGAAAATTGCCAACTAGTTTCAATCACTGAGCTAAAATAATATAAATACTGGAGTGATGACTCTCATTGAGCGACAATGTACTTTACCGTGCCACGCGGATGCATACCATTCGGAAGAGAAGGTTGAGAAAACATTCTACCTTAACTATGCGGGAGTCTCACGTGACGTCACAGAAATGTTTAAAACTCGTATTTTCGGTTCCTTTTGTCTTCTGTTTCTTGTAAGTACGAAAAAAAATTAAATGTATTTTTGAAAATCAGAAATGCGTTTTTAAATATACTCAAACCTATGGAAAAGGACTATTATTTCTACCTTTGCGCAAGAAGATGCAAAGTGGTCGAGCAGGCTTAGTCGTCACTCCAGCGTCTATATTATTTTAGCTCAGTGGTTTCAATAGATTGATACCTATTGTCATCAGGGCGGAAACAGAGGATAGGTGTAACCTATCGAAACTATAGTTGGATTTATTTCAAACGTATTTGAGCCTAATGGATTTTGTTGTTCAAACTTTATATCTCAATACAATATCCAAAAAAAAAAAAATCATTTAAAATATATATAAAAACAGCTGTTACCCGTGATTTCAACCGATTAATTTTTTTTTGCCATTTTGGTTCGTTCTTCCCTTTCATTCTTTTTCTTTAATTTTCTTGAAGGCAAAATAACTGGTCTATTGTTCAGACATCTCCAGGTTTTAGCTTTATCGTCAGTTTTCCCGTCGAAGCACATCAGCAAGAGTTATTTCGTCAAAGCAAGTTTTGATCGCCAACTTTCAATTGTTTATAACAATAACTATATATTAAGCTAGTTTAAAGTATTTCATTGTTGTCAAGATCTTTTAATTTTATAACAATGATGTTACTATATATGTATATATATATATATATATATATATATATATATATATATATATATATATATATATATATATATATATATATATATATATATATATATATATATATACACATACATATATATATATATATTTTAAATGGCATAGCTTCAATAACTGTTTTAAACGGAAAACTATTTTAAAATTTTAAGTTTCAGGTGTGCAATTAGAAGTTGATTAGTGTTTTTATATAAATTTTCAGACATGTTCCGAGAAGTGGAAGAAGCTATCGTTTAGCGTGCCACAGACACACACAGACAGGCTATTCCTTTTATTATAATAGATACGAGTTACCGCGATACCCTAGATATACAAGAAACTGCAAATTGAAAGTAATCCGATTTTTTTTAAACTTATCCTTTTAGATTTAGTTTACTGCAGACACACACATATACACTTTCTTTTATTATTATTATAGATTAAGTCCAACAACTTACTCTTCCGTAAGATAAAGAGTATCCATCAATTGTTTCTCTATTAAAATCGCTTAATTTCGGCGACCATTCGATTTGCAGAGCGTTGCCAGTAAAACTGCGCAACACAACTTCAGGTGTGTAGGGCAGCAGAACCACTTCTTGGGCCTTCGACCATTCGCTTACTTCTCCTTCGGAAGAGACAACTTGGAACTGGTAAGTGTACAGTCCGCTGGGTATCAGTCCATCCAGTACAAGCTTTTCATCTAAAAATAGAAGATGGAAGTTGCAGAATCCCGTCTCATCGATGGAAGTTAATCAATAAAACCAAAGCCTATTCTAAGGGACAGTAGTGGTTTAATTTGGGTAGTCGTAAATTTGAAATGGGAAGTCGTAATGTTTAACTAGGGTAATAATTTGGAACCTGCGAGAATTCTCACACGGGAAGGCTAGTTGTTATTGTATTAACAATAGTTTTGACAGTTTTCAGTGATTTACTCAAAAAAGCTTTTAGTTTTTGCATGTAGGCTACTCATTTTTAATTGTCTACATGCCAACAATTTTATAAGGCTACTCAGGGATAACAGCAAGATTTAGATAAATATTTAAAATATAGATAACTTGGATGGATATCTAGATAATTTAGATATCTAACATTCCCGTGTTTCATGTTAGATATTTAAATAAACTGTCAATCACTTTTGTACTGATGATTTCAATAACGATGGACTCTGAAGTCAAAAACTGATTAAGTGCATTAATATAATTTTATCCTGACTTATAAAAGTTTCAAAACAACTATTAAGGGCTCGAACTTGTATCGAATCAAGATTGGTACAAACAAATTTTAATAAAAAGTATTAGATTTAGTTTTTGGTTGTTTGCTTATTGCTTTTTAATAGCACAAAAGCTTTAAAGATGAAAATGTGTTCCACTGTTTTTTTTTTATTATGTTATTATTATATTTATAATTATTAAAATAAAAGCGTTGTGATAAACTCAAAAACGGCAAACGGATTACGGTAAAAGTTAGCATAGACATAAAACACACCTGTAATAGGTTTAGGCTGAATTTTATAACGCTGGAACTCCAGGAAGTTGCAAAAAATGTAAAGAGTTTTTTTAATTAAGTTTTAAGGTTTAAAACATTGACGAAATATATCTGTTTTGACCATAAAATATTGAGGACAACACCGTTTCTGTGAAAAAAATAAATAACATTCTTTAAACATTGAATGATCTCTCTGTAAATTTATTTTCTGAAATCCGAGAAAAAATAACGTATGTTTTTTAGTCCATACATATTCTTAATTTTTGTCAATACAGTGAGGATTCACTTGCCAGTTCGCCAACAGTTATTGGAGTTTTATACACCAATCTGCCCAGTTCTTTTTCGAAATAAATATGGTATATTAAAAACATTCGATTTACCTTTTGAAAAGTGCTGGGTAATTTCTAAGGTGTTGTTTAACTTTTCAAAGTATTTCACTGTATATTTTTCTACAGTCATGGATGCTCGTACAAGAAACTCTATGGTGCTGTCAGTAACTTCCAGCACGTGTACTTCCTCGACGGACAGTGTTTCATTTCCTTCGATATCACCTAGAAAGTAAAATATAATTTTTGAAAATACTGAAATCCATGTATTAAAGAAAAATCAATTATACAGGGTGTATGAGAAGTACCTTTACAACTTTGATACGCTGCAAAAATTAAAAAAAAAAATAAGATAACTAAGTTACGTTGCTTGTACATGCAACAGACCTCAGACACCGAAGTCCAGAGCCTTATCCTTTGTACTACAAGGGCGATGTGAAGAATTTATAAACAGAAGCAATGTTAAAAAGACATGACAAAAGAACGGGAAGTAAGATAATCGAGTTGTAATAACTCAGTTTCCATTTAAGCGATCGACATCAAATAATGTGGAAAACCATCTTCTGAACAAATATTTTAAGTTTGTCAGGTCATTTTGTTAAGATAGCTAGAATTGAAGCTGAGATTAGCAATATTAAATAACACTGCTTATTTTGGAAAAATTACGTTTACTTAAATTTGAGTACGTCATCGCTCATTTACGATGCAATTGCATTAAAAAACAAGTACGTTCATGTACTCATTTTTAAGCGTCTTTTTTCATAGTGTGGAAAATCGTAAATTTTGTTTAGAATAAGGTCTAATATGAATGGTACCTGTATTGACGACTATCTGAAAGACTTTGCTCACGAGTCCGTACTGGTTTTGAGCTGTGCAAGTGTATAAACCCCCATGAGATTGGTCCACTTTTTCGAAGATCAGCCTGCTGCCTTCAGCCGTGTCACTTTTGAAAACAGTGCTACTTTCATCGGATGTCAGTTGATTACTATACTGCTAGAGTAAGAAATTTTAACGAAAATAATCAATCAAAAATTAAAAAAAATTGGTATAATCAAGTGAAAATTCTCTGGTTTGGAAGGTTTGCATGCTACAGCCAGGCACGTAGGTATAGATTTTTCGTGGGGGTGGTTCAGTAACTGATCAACAGATTTCTTTAGGTAGATTATCCCCCCGCCCCCCAAATTAACAGACTCTTCCCCCCACCGACATTTTTTTAAGCTTATGAATTTTTATTCAAGTAAACAGAATATCCTTAGCATATAAACATCGAAACAGCAAAAGTTATCATAATTTATTTTTCATGAAATCGTTACCAATATCAATCATTAAATATTTCTAAAATTAGTAAATATCACTTCCTAATAATAAAATAAATTTAGAGAACAAATTTAAATTTTAAGATTCCTTTTTTAGAATTATATATTACTTTTGTTACAACTTGTTTATACGGCGCCGTTTCGCGAACTTTTCCCTTTGTCACCGAAATTCACATGCCATATAATGAAACGCGATGAAGTCTTGTTACGCTTAGTTCGAGATAAAAATGCCTTCAAATAATATAGCAGATTTTTCCATCATGCAACTCTACAAGAAGTATTATACTAGAAATTGAAATTTTTCTAGTTTTTTAAAGTATTTTATGATTTTTACAGTAATTTGATTTGTAATTTTTTCCTATCTTTTTTCTTGACTTTCAATGGGAGGGGTTTGAACCCCCTGAACCACCTCCTTACCTACGTGCCTGGCTACAGCAATAGTAGCACAGCAAAACTCTTTTAATAATTGTAATAAACCACGTACTTTATCATACCACTGGTATGTAATAGGCGAATCGTTGGTTGCACTGCACATAACCCATGCTTTGGAACCCTCGACGACAACTTTGGTTTCATAGGTATTTTCGAACTTTGGCGGAGCTGAAATACAAAAGAAACCCGTGAAATTTGAATTTATGTTCGGAATTGTGGTTGACTGAGCATTAGCGAAATTCGTCTGTTCCTAAATTAGTTTGCTATGCAGTCACGAATAAACGCGGTGTTCGATCTTCTTCAAATTTGTCATGAATGTTCATTGAAGTTATTAAAAACGACATATGTGATTTTTTGTTATTATTAGTTTGGCCTCTACGTCTACAGTTCCCTGAACTACACTTCAAATAGCATATTTTATGTACTCTTTTTTTTTTTAATACTATAAGTAGGTATAGCATGTGCTATACTTAATGCTTCAAAATCTGGAAACCTCAGGATGCATATAATATTGCTTCGAGTATTAGTGGACTAGAATTTATACAATATATATTACTAGTTAACTATTTTGCAACTGAAAAACTATGGCAAGAGTTTCAGATTTTTAGTGCATCCTAAAATAAAAATAATAAATAAAAATATTGAACTTTTTAAAATAAAGATGTGTGCTTATTTTGAAGAAAATGTGAAAATAAGTAAAGCAATTTTTTTTTTATTTTAATAGCTCATCGTGTAAGTAACACAGATAACTTATTTAGAACAATTATGCTAAAAGAAGAACTAAAATCTTTTCTCTTATACTCGGGAAAACATACATTAGTATAAAAATCTTATGTTTATAAAAGCTCTTTGAAGTGTTTACTGTATTCAGAAAAGGTTCAATGGCGAAAAGTGTTCTGTACATTTTTTTTGTTTTAAATGGCGATAATATTTAAACTAAAAAAAATGTAGATATAGTCCTCTCTAGTCAGTACAGTTATTTAAATTGCAGTGTCCTACGTCTGTTTACGATGCAATTATCTCTCTATCTTTTTTTAAAATAAGCGATAGGGTTCTTTCGCTTTTCAATTCTTTCACTGTTATTTAGATCGTATTTCAAAAAAATAAAAATTATGAAATTAAGCGAGTTGTTCAGAAATGTATAGGAAATAAGCCGAATATATAATTTCAATACGATTATTAGTTTAGAAGTTAAATATTAAAGACGTTGTTCCATAAAATTGCGGAGCGTCTGCGGAGCAGGGGGCGGAGTCTTCTACTATTTAAAGAAAAATGAGCTGGTTTAAATACTCATTTTTAAGTACCTCTTTTTACACTGTTACAAAATCAAAATTTGTTTAAATTTTTTGAATACATTTTAAAACTAGCGTATCAAAATGTTCAGCAAATTAACTACTTTAAACAACCAAATCTTGAAAAAAAAATTGGTTTAACGCTTTTAATTCAAATTACGTTGCTGTTTACCTGATTGAACGGAAGCAAGAGTCAGAATCAGTGCTGAGATGGCTAGAAAATAGTTCTGCTTCATTGCGAAGGGTTCTTGTCTCGGATCTTCCCAACTCGTCACCTTCGATACCTTAGAGTAAAAGTAACTTAATCTCATGTTGTAAAACAAAGAAGGGAGATGATGTGCAAGAATTCGATAGCACTCGAAAAGATAAAGCCAATCTTCAAAATCAACTTAAAAATCCGTCGATAATAAACTATCTTACAAACTTATCTGGATACTTATCCTTACTTTTATATAAAGATACATAAAATAAAATACACCCACCCATTTCTAAAAATGAATTCTATAAAATGATGTGTAAGTTCTTTTAAAGGTTTTGCACAAGCTATGTTGATACATTTCGGAATTTCAATAAGTGCAAAATATTTCACGTTGAACGTTTTTAAAATCATATACATAAAACATCATGTAGTGTTTTTAGTGTGATATATTCCGATACTATAACCCTGTAGCGAATAGAAAGATTGACATAAATTTGGTCTCGCTGATTAACACGTACGGAGAATATGGATCCCCCCTCCCCTCAATTCTTCCAGAAGTACACCCAATTTTTAATTTTATAAAAATACACCATTTTACAATACTTTTCAAATCTTATGGTTTTTCATATACAACTTTCAAGCTCTGTCATCATTTATTTTTAAAAATATATAGATATTTAAAAAATAAATTATTTAAATATATATATTTAAATAATTTATATTCTAAACTACCTAATTTATTTGTCAATAACAGGGCCGCATTTACTATTGAGCGCATCATGGGGTTTCACTTTTAAGGGGTAATTAATATTTAAAAATCTTACTCTTCATAAATAATGTGCACATTTATTTTAAATACAATGTAGAAGCTGGTTCGAATTAGATTCACTGTTTACTCATAAAAATTCCCTTAATTTAACAAAAAGTATGTTTGTTGTTTCAGAAAGAGAGTGTATAAGAGCAGAGATGTGGGCGCAAAATTAATTTTTTCACGGTCGAGGAACATATCTGATATTTGCGTACTTTTTATATAACAGTTACAACTCTTAGGGTATATGGGGGAAAAATTATGCAATTTTGATTATTTTCGATATAAAGGAAATTTTATCGAATTTCCTAGGTTTTGGCATGAAGTTTTTGCAAGGATCAAGACTAAATCCTGGAGCCAATTCCATTGCAGCATTATTAACAGAGAAATAGTAATTTTTCCGATCAACTTTTGGGGAAATTTCACCTCATCAGATGAGACAAAAGTATGCAATGCGTTTAGAGACTAATAATCGCAAAATTATTGGTCTCTAAATCAATTTTTTTCTTAAAACATATTTGTATTTATTCTTTCAAAATAAGGACTCCTTTAAAAAAATAGGAACATACCTTCAAAAAGTAACACGGAAAAAAGGCAATGAAAAAAGAAAAATCACTGTTAAAAATAGGTACTTCAAATATAAGTAAAATGTACTCATTTTTGAGTACATTCGATGCTTATCATAGCTCCTAATGCATAAGTTTCATTTTTGAAAAAGACTGTTATACTCAAAAATGAATAAAATTAATAAAAAGAGCAGTTGTTTGCGTTATAGGCTGTCTTCATAAATCATTTTGACATATTTTAATACAATATTAATTAATAAGTGAACACAACAACAAATAAAATAACATACAGCCACAGTTTTCGGATGAATTATAAAATATTTATTTATATGAGTGATGGCATCCTGTACAATTCTTATTTGAGCACTGTTAATACACATTTATAAAACACACAAATTTTAAATGTAACCACGCAAAATTAGTATTTAAAGTTATTCTAAAAGAAATGACATAATTACAATGCTTACTCCATTGTATACAGCAATAACATTTCGAAACGAATTTTTGTGCAAGAATTGCAGTAAATGGCGAGAGAGTTTAGTCATACAAAACGTTCAAGTTAAAGACAAAAATAGAATATATATGGGAAAAAATATATATATAACCCTGCAGTTCGACTTCTACTTAAGGATTTTAAAATAATTCACTGAAATACAAAACTAAAAATTAAGTTGTTTAAAAAAATTGTAAGTTTATATAAAAAAAAATTACTATATATTAATTGCAATAGGAAGTAGCATATGCATGGTCCAAACTTGGAAAAATATAGTTGAAATGAAAATATATAACAATTAAAAGTCTACATATAAAATATTTTTTTTACACCTAAAACAGAATTTACACAAATAAATCATCTCAAAATTAATTTCTATAAAAGATTTTTGTAATGTCTAACCAAAGCAAAATAACCCAAGAAACTAATTAACTTTTAGAAATCTGGTGTTTGGTTTTAACGTGGGATTCCGGTTGAATTATAAACCAAGTAATAGTTGAACATATTTAAAAGAATCAAATCGGGCCAGATCCAATAAAACAACATTAAATATAACCAATATTATCTTATTTATATTCTAAAAATTTCTTATTAAAATGAGCCATATCTTCTTATTTTATAACAATCCTAACCATAGAGTGGTACTGAAGAGTCATCCATTTTTTTAAAACAAAAAAGTAATTTTTAAGTAGTTAAATCTGATCTGACCCATATTAAAAAGAGAAAAAAATATTCAATTGAAAGATGTTTCATTACTAAGTTAAGCGTTAAAGTTTTCAAACTAAACCTTTTCGATTATATATGTATTAAATGAATATCTTGATAAAAGGGTTACTGTACTTCAAACAATTCATATTTTCTTAAAATTACAGCAAACAAATAATAAAACAATAACGAATGAGACAAAATATATCTAAAAAGGTGTTTAAGTTTAATATAAGAAAATGATAAAAAAAAAATACTTCTATTTATAAACCAAAGCATGACCAAACAGGTTCGAAATATGCAATTTAACCTACATGTATAATAATAGCTGAAATTTCACCAGGTTAAGTTATAGTAGGACAGTATAAGTCGGGACTAGATGCATATTACATTTTCAACATAACAATCTTTATATAAATTTTAAGTAGTAATCATTTAGGTGCTTATTATAATGTGAATCAAATAATTATTTAAGGCCTAAAGTACTATACAGCAAACCACATAAGAGTTTTGTATAATAATTAAAACAGTTATTTCATGAACAATTGTATTAAAAAATCAGTTAAGTAGACAATTTTATGAAGATGTTATTACTACAGATTAAATACATACATGTTTATTTTTTCTGTAAAAAAAAATTGCAATTCATAATGCAATAGCATTAATACAGAAGTTACTTTTCGAACATTCTTATATATTAATAATACAATCTCAAACAGCTGTACATGTACCAATAAAGGTACATGCTTTTAAAGGACATTTATTGTTCCGGTAAAGGTAAAATGACGAAGATATATTGATAACCGAGATGGTTTATATATTACAATTTCTTTATACACGTGTGTTCCCAAACTATTGCCTAATAGTACCTCTTCAAAGCATAAATGAATAAGGTTGAAATCCATTGAACAATCACCCTTATATCTTGCTGCATTTGTTTCAGAAAAACCTTTTAGCAAAGGTAATAAAAACATTTTCATACATACAGCATCACCATCAATGCCATGTTATACTAAATAACAATTGATGATTAAAATGAACTTTTTTAGGATAGTCTTTAAAGTTCTTTTAAATTTAAAAAAAAAATACCTTACTTACATACTTCAAGAAACATTACTTATGCTTATGCAAATATTTTTTTTAGATATCAGGTTATAATTAAAATTCTATTTTGGCAGCATATCACATTTCCAAACATGGCAATTGGCAATTTTGGGGAACAAAACATCAAGGGTGACTGTCCAATAGATCAGAAGTAACAAACAATGAGTCAATATTATTTTTAAGTAATTCTACTTCATACTTTTTTTTTTATGAGTAATGCTGAAACTTTGGAACTGCTGGATTAATTTTAGTAAGAAAAAATACTTTCTAGTTTTAAATTAAAATATCTGGAAAGTTTATCTACTTTAGAGTTTTAATTTGATAGATTTAAAGCAAAAAATGCATTCCAAAGACAATGTACAATTCAAACTATAAAATGTGGAGAAGAAGAGATAGCACCATTTTATGATATTAGTCGTACTGGTTGCGAAACTGGAGGAATCGACATAGAGTGAACTTTCAATACAAAATTCCATTTCGCGCAGCAAACCATATACTAAGTTTTTGATAATATAAATATGTATATAAGAGGACATGAACACTTCTAATTTTTATAGAATACTAAAATTAAAAAAAAGTTCAAGTTGAATTCAAAGTAGAAAATGTTGCATGATGTGTGAGACAGGAAATTCATATTTTTGCATTAACATATCCATTCAGCTAAATTTCAAAGTTAGAACGAGTTTTCATACTTTCATATCAAAAGTAAAATAAATAGCAAAATCATATTTGTACACAAAATTCTTAATAAAGCTTTAACCTATAACACAAAAACAACATTTTAGGAAATAACATGCGCATTAAGAAGTAAATGTATGAACTGAACTAATATAACACTTAAATAAAAAAATACTTTTCAGAAGTAAAATGTAAAATCTTTAAAATAACCCAAGATATTATCCCTAGTTCTTCTCCTAATGTACTTGAATTTTTTTTTAATTGGTTCAGAACTAACATGTTAGGCATAGAAAATATCATCTTTCTACAAAAAATGAATTTAAAAAATAATAAATAAGCCACATAGCAAAAATATATTTTATAAGCAGAAATAATATCTAATTTTTAACTTCATATTTGAATGGTTGGCTGCCAAGTGTTGGTAATATAAGTCACAAAAATGTGAAAATTAACAAAGACCAAATGGCGCCGCTCTAAGTTCAATAGGTTACCCAATAATGAGTTAAATTTCATTCCACTTACCATTACAGTCAAGGCAAGTTGAAAACTTTAAATGTTCTTATCTAGAAACTTTGTTTTGGACTTATACCCATGCAAAGGGAAAGCATTTTTAAATTCCCTGCAAATCATACTTTTTTTAATGGCAATATTTAAAATATATAATATTATGTAAGATGTACTTTGACATTATCTTATTATTCCCCAAAAAATATATTTTTAATATATAAGTTTACTAACTATTTCACTCAATTTTCTAACTCCCAAAAAGTGCAACCATAGTTTAACATCCAAAAATCAATAATCAATGCATAAAAATGTAATGTACCCCAAGTTTAAAATTCCAAAATTCCAGAGTACTTACAAAGTATCAATAATTCAAAATGCTACTTAAATATCATAAAAGTCCAAGTCTTAGATTATTAGTGATTGTACTTTAAGATCAAAGACTAAAGTAACCTCGATATTAAAAAAAATCCAATATGCTCAAACAGTTGAAACTTAAGGCATCCCCGATAATAAAATTAATTTATTACATCCAATCCAGTATCTTAAGATATACAGCTTAGTACACCAAATATATCTTTTAAGATCTAAAATGTACCCTAAAAATAAAAGAGGCAACAACAAATTTAGTTTTGTCAAGTTTGGAAAAAAAAAACGTTTTAGGGATGTTTCAGAGAAATTCGAATTTCACTAGAAATTTAGCAAGTTTTAAACATTTGAAAGATCTATTTTTAAAATTAATTGAGTGGGCGGGCAAGTATCTAGATATAGATAGCCAATTGGTTTGCCAAATTTTGGAAACATATGCATTTCGATGCGCTTTCTACGACCTTGAAAGAGAATAATTTCACTTTTAAAGTCCCATATGCAATTTTCATCTCTTTGATTGCATTTAGAAAGCATTTGAATATTTGAAACCAATCAACGATGTTTCACAGTCAGAAATTATCTTAAAAATATATATTTTTTGTCAAATTCCCTGAATTAAAAAAAATATACCAAAATCCCTGATATTTTCAAAATAGTTAAATTCCCTGATTTCCCGGTTATGGAAGTACTAAATTGCAGGAGGGATAATAAATGGGATTATTGCATAATCTATACACCAAGTTACTATGAATTCATATAATATTAAGAACAAATAATAACTTTAGACAATAATTTATTCAAATAGGAGATGCTATTTTTAAATGAAACAATATTGATGAACTATATTTTACAATATAATGACTGACATATTTAAAGTTAATAGTAAAAATGTATATTTATGTGACAGACATTTGTTCATTGATTCATAACACAACTTACACAGTGAATGAACAAAAAAGCTAAAGGATATGTAGTTTCAGCAAATCCTTCTGAAATGCATATTTTCTCATACATTCATAAATAAATCAATATGGAAATATAACTAATGTAAATAATATAATTCAAATTTGCTGGATATTTCCAGTTTAAAAAAGTGCTTATATAATATTTACACTATACAATTTGAATAATAAAAAAAAAATTGCAATTTTATTATGGAGAAATATAAATTGCAAAGCAAAAAAGTTACTACAGCAATGTACAGCCAGTACATAAAACTTATAGTTATTTGGGTTTCATAATTTTATTCAGCTTAATTTCCTCACTGTTTACCGAAAAACTCAACGAAAAAACATATACTATTCAAGATGTCATGAACTATAAAGTAATTTCAAATACTAAAAAAAATTGGTTAATGGTAAAAATGGCAACTTCCGAAATTGGTGCATTGTAAGTATTTTTTTAAATCTTGTCTTTTACCAAAGAAGAAATTGAAAATATATCACGAGTTGAGTGATTAAACAAAGTGCTTAGGAAAAAATTATCACAATCTAGTTTCTATTGAAGGCCCTTTTTGAGTTCTAACTTTATGGTGAAATGAATTGCATAGGTTAATACATTGCATAGATAAATTAAGGCACAAAGAATACAACCTGCAAAGATGAGTATGAATGACAAAAGTTACTTTTCGAAATTGAAATCAATTTTTATAAATAATATGCGAATTTTAATTCCAAGTACCTTGAGTATAGGCTGCACTTAATAAAATCTCATGCACATTGATATTAAAATCTAACTATAATAAAACAGCATAATAAAAAATGCAGATGAAATCTACACCAATGAGTTAAAAGGAAGTTTTTAAGAAAACAGAAATTCTCATTTCATTTAAAAAATATTCAACAACTTATAAAACATTTTTTTAATGTTTCGTTACGTGTCCGATCAAATAAAAAATAAATACAAGTATTCTCACAACACTAATCTTCCATCACTTCACAGTAACAATTATACCTATGAGCGTTTTTAAACACCAGTGGGCACTGCCTTTCCTCATCTTTATCACTTGAGGACACAAGGAATGAACACTTTCAAGAGTCTCACAGAGCAGTCTCAAGAATTCCACGGGGCAGTCCCAAGAATACTTCACTTGTGGAAAGTGACGAAGGGTGGTAACAATTTAAATAAAAATATGAGTTAATATAGATTTATTTTCTTTGTGATAGGTTTACGACACATGTGGCATGTTTTCAAAGTCTGCGCGCAGGTGACACATGCCCCGTGGCCGCACATGAACGCCACATTGCGTGGACGCTCCATGCAGATGGAGCAGTTGTGAGCTTCTTCAATTTCTTGTATTTTGCTTTCTAGGTAGCGTAGTCTTTCGACGCTTGCATGTCTACCTTTAGAAGACAGAACACGGCCAGCTGGAAATGTATAAAAGAAGAGTTAAAAATTGTAAAGGAAACGCCATAGCATTTTAACAAATAATTCATTTTGGATATATATCTCTATTTTCTATATTACTTTAAAATATAGTTAATTGAACTTTGTTATTAATTATTTAAACATATTTGAATTATAATAACTGATCATTAATCTTTTCATTATCCATCACTACATAACGTTAACAGAAGGGTAACCGCTTTATAAAACATTATATAAAATATATTCATGAAATTTTCACACATACGTTAAAGCACACTGAATTCCAAAATCATAAAATGAACTCAAATTAGTTTCCTTTCAAATTAATGCTATTTACAAAATAATACAATCAACAGGAAATTCACAGTTATACCTGAAGTATATAAATAAGTGGCTGCATAATAATAGTGTACAAATATAATTAATCCAATTTTGAATATAAGTTTGGGTTGGGATAGCAAAAACTATCATTTGCGATTGCTTAAGAGAAAACCTATTTCAGTTTAACTTTATATTTTTAGGTGGCTGGATATTTTATACACACCTTATAAGGTAGGGTTTTAAAACCTTATCTGAGCCATTTGACAAATGAGTACTAACCAGAAAAACTTGTTCATTAAAATACAATTTATTACAAAAAAAATCTACAAAATATATCAAGAGGATAGCATAAATAAATTAAAATTCATAGTGAAAATGAATATTAAAATAATATTTAGACCATTTTACATTTCCACAGAAATTGATAATTGTGTGTAGATAGCAACGCGACTTAGATTCTAAACAGATAACATTAGAAGTTCTGCAACAAAGTGGTTTACAAACCTGTAGTGGTTTTCTTTAATATGGGAGCCTGGCAAACAATGCACTTTTTCATTCGTAGGCAACACTCTTCGCATGTCACCTTATGGCTACAAGGATCAAAGGTGACGATATCTCGGGCTTCACAGCAGATGATGCACTCCGGCGGAGGTACTTCAGGCTCCAGTTTGGGTGTTTCACTTGTTTGTCCCGACACAGGTAACGACTGGGCTTGAGGCCTATTGAAATAACGCAAAAGCGTCATCACTTTTTTTTAAAATATTTATTGCAAAGATTTAATTTGAGTAGTTTTAAATGAGAAGGAAAAACTTTTAATGACTACATTGCACTAATACAGGATGATGTTTGAAAGGTTAAAACATAAAAAAACAATTGAATTTTTTTTACTTGTAAAATAATATAAATAAAATTGTAAAATTACATACATCAGAATACATTCCAATTTGATTAATAAAACCTAAATTATAATAAAAAAATTAGATAAAAATCATTTAATAATTTAAAATACCAAGAATACTAAAACTACCTAGTCCAAAATAAATATTTTTTAACACAACATATATTTCTAGACGATACTTTCTATAAAACCTTTTAATCAGTTATTTTGATTACTTCATTTTAAATTTTCTTCATGAATTGTATTTCTTACAAAACATTAAAAAAGACAATGCAACAATTTTAATAAGATACATTTATTTTTATTCAATTGATGATTGCCTACTAGTTAACAATTCAAAAATCAAATTCATATATATATAAAAATGTGCATAAATTATTTAGTGTAATGTGATATTTCAAAAGGTTGTATTATATGCTGTGTCAAATAAAACTTTAACTTCAAAAAATGTAACCAATTGTTTACTATTCATTAAATAATTATTCCTAACTTGGAAAACACATATGCCATTTTTAAAAAATATATGTGACATTTAAAAAAAAAATATTACAAAAAGTGTACGAGACAAGATTTGTAATGGTTGTTGTAGTTACTTTTACGGGTTAAATAAAACACTAAACAAAGAAAGAAAAGAAGAACGATAATATTAATCGTTGTTTATTTTAAGAATTTACCTGGCGTGATCGTATAGTTTAGAACAGACAAAAAACACAAGACTAAAAATTGTGACCAAAAGAAAACAAATTTATTAAAACACTAAAATTAAAAAGGGAACGGAACACTAAAAAAACCTTACAAAAAGCCAAACAAGTTAAAACTAAATAAATTAAAAGGGGGAGGGTAAACTAAAATTAAAAATTACTACCTTCAGCTGATTTCGTCGAGAGAGATGTGGCAGGAGATCAAGGCGAATACAATACGAGTGCCCCAAAAAAAAGAAAACATGGCCAAGCCGCTACGGCCATACTAAAAGTGTCCAAGATTGGGAGGTGGACGAAAAGGGGCGTGGTACTTGGCACATCCTTCGACGGAGTGTCAACTCCGATGTCAGCTTCAGAGGTGGTCGGTCAAAAGGCGTCAGCCAGTGGTGGTCGTCCAGCAGAGAAATCCAGTTCAGAGGTGGTTGGTGGATGGGACCTTCTCTGGGCGAGGATCACGGGCCTGACGGGTGATGGGGGAGGCGTCCAGGGCTGACATCAGAGGCAACGGCAGAGGACGGGAACATCCCTCTGGGTGCTACGTCGATGGGTGGCTGGGGTTATTGCAGTTAACCCGGCAACATCTACTGGAATGGGTGACTCTCGAGCATTGCTGAGGTTGGTGGCGGCGGTTAAATAATTCTTCTAACCCCGCATCAGCATCGGCGGCTATTGCACGATATTAACCCATCGGGTTTTGAAAAAGGACACACGGTCCGCGTTTATAAGACGGGAGCTACACTCCTGTACGTCTTGAGGCTTCGAAAGATGCGTTAAAAAGTCACGTCAAAAGGTGCGCTTTCCAATAAATCGCCAAAACCTCCTTGCCAGATCCCTCAAAACTAGCACATCAATTTTCCTCTCAGCCAATCAGAGAATTTACAATTACAACTTCGGTTACAGTTAAACACAATTCCAGACCAGTACGTAAAACGGTCTCAAAAACACGAACTCAACTCACATACCAGACCCCAGATGTGTAACATGATACAGGAGGAGAGGCCGATGTGGGGACCCAAAAGGGTGGAAAAGACTTCAGACAGGGGTTATCACCCCATTTACAACTAAAAAGCTCTTAGGGGGTTATGAAAAAGGGGGAAATTTACGTTTGGGCTTAAATGGAATCAAAAGTGCAGGTTCCCAAGTACAAGTTTGACAATTAAATAGGATACATCAATATTACATAAATTAATTAATACAATTAGGGGAGTCTGAAATTAAATTAAATAAAAGAGGAATTAAAAATTAACCAATTATGGTTTTAACCATAACATGGTTTTGTCATATAAATAGTTTTTGTTAGTTACTTACTCGGCAGCAAAATAGCAAATTTCTATAACTTGGAAAAATGCCCTTAAATTCATTTCAGCCAAGACCACAATTGTACGAAAGGGTAAATAGGTATGAAATAGTTACACAGTACGGACAATCTACACACATTGGCATAAATTACTGAATATCAAATCAATATTAATTTTCCTTTTTAAACAAAATTTTATGGAATAAAACCAGTCTTACTTTTTTTTCACTGTATACTGTTGAAGCAGGTCCAAGACACTGGAGCTTTGCACAAGTTCCAGGGGAGTTTTATTCTTTCGATTCTTATGGTTCACATCAGCCCCTTCCTGGGTCAGATAACAAGCTATTGCAAGACCAGGGTTCTTCTCCATATTTAAACTGCCAATATGCAGGAGAATCTAAAAGGAAATATATACATTTCACACGACAGAAATGTATTCAGGAATCATTCAGGCAGATTTATAGAGACTCTTGCTCTTTTAAAATTCGAGAAAATGTAAATTCATTTAAAATATTGAAGACACTTGAAATGCTTATAGAAATCCAAGAAATACTACTTACAATTTAAAGACTAATAATAAGTTAAACAAAAAAAATAAGCTGAAGCTTTTTGCTCAAGCTTTGAATACAAATGAAATTTTTTTTAATGTGATAGCAATTAAGTAAAAAAAGTAATCTGAGATGATAAAAAATAGAAATTTGATGTAACTGAAAAAATAATCTAAAGCATAATATTTAAATTCAGATGATTTAAAAATAAATTCTAGGTTTAGAAATCCTACTAAAAAAGATGTTAGTCTGTACAATTGTATTAACATTCTTTATATGCTACAAACCTATATCTCAATCTATTATGCATTAATAGACAGTTACAATAAGAATGAAATATTGCTATTTTAAAAGAGAAAACAAAATATGGCAAACTTGAATATAAACTCGGAAGAAGTATTTTGCTTTTATTAAATTGCAAAATGTTTTATAAAATTTTACTTTTGTCCTAATTTAATAATTTTGGTATGCATTCTAAAGTACGTTATAATTTAAATCATCTGGAGCAACATTAAACATTTTAACTGTATCAACCATCTGAATACATTTGCACCTAGCAATACTTATTTAATAAAAAAAAATATCTTGATGAAGCTGGAATGAAGGTTTTACTGCTAATACTACAGATGTTGGCATTTCAATATTAAATAGATAATTTGTTCATAGTTAATTTAAATCACATTTGAAAAATTAAAGTTGTAAATATTTTTATTTACCTATGCATGGAAGTAAAAAAACAACTAATTTTAACTTTAGCTTGTATTAATTTGCAGCAATTAAAAAAAACCTGATAATAAAAACTGCAGATAGGCAGTTTTGGTTAAAAATACTGCTCCTAAAGTTTACATACATAGAGAGAAATATTTTTTTAAAAAATATTTTGAAGCTTTTTCACATAACAGGTTTTCTAAAATGTTGTCCTACATTTATAACGAGTTTTCAAAATATCTTGTATATGTTTTTCTTAGTTTGAAGGCTATCAGCAACATTACATTTCAATTTATCTGAAAATGGATCTATAGAGTTTTTCACCCAAACCCTTTATATCCAAACTTTTAATAAATTAACCAAAATATTGCCCCAAGTATAAACTTAAGGGGAACAAAAAAGCTCTTGACTCACATTAGAGATTGTAGGTGCATCTGCCAGATTTCCATCATACTTGACTCCAGCTGTTTGCATATGCCTCATGGCTGCAATGTGCAAACCGGTATCTCCATCCTCATCTTCCACGTTGATGTCCGCTCCCAGAGAGACCAAGAGCTCCACTAGAGCACAATGACACTGGCTAATAGCAAGGAGCAAGGGTGTCTGCTTCCTGTTGTTACGCACATCTATTTCACAATGGCCCTGAAATTTAAAGTGGTATGTCAGATCAGAAATATTAATACAAAAGATTTGTTTTAATTATCAAAAGGGCAGTGCTTAACCTCCGAGTATTTAGAAAAATGGCAAAATTGTAAAGTTGTTTTCTCTGTACAATAGATTTCTTTGTATTTCCAATTCATACATATTTTATTTTATTTTTATTATTTTAATAGATATAACTTCCAAGAAACATGATGCTTTAGATTTGAAAAATATTTAAGCATTTATTATTTAAAAAAATTTAATTATATATTTATGAATTTAAAGTGTATTGCTAGAAAAACTGGTCATTCATGGATGACTCCAGTCGTTCAACTCTGTCAGAGGGTTAGTAAGTTTTAACAGAAGACTGTGTTTCAGTTACACAAGGCTTCAGCTCATGATTAGTTGCATATGCTGTAAAATAGAAAAGTATACACAGGATGCTCTGGATAAATAACATCTGCGAGGTCACATTGTTTACTGAGTTTAGATAAGCTGATTAGCAATCTCCCAAATTCATTTGTGGATTTGCCTCATATGTATTCCTCATAAACTTGTACAAGCTAATATTTCTAAAAAATTTATGTAAATTTTTCTGTAGAACTTTAGAAAAATTTATAGTTAAATTGGTATCAAATACGAAAAATAACATTTAATTTCAACTTAAAATTATTCAAGAATTGTTTAATTACTACAGTAAAAACCACTTATAGCAATGTGAAAGGAACCGCCATAATTTGATCGTTATATTTAAATCGCAAAAAATATCGCGTAATAAGAATGTATAATGCTCATACATGACAGTTGAATATAGATATATTTTATGTACTTTATGAATGATTCTCAAATTTAAAGGGGTAAACAATAAATTTCAAACTTTTAACAGAAAAAGTTAAAAAGCATATAAAGAAAATAATTTTTTATGAAGATAATGTAACATATCAAAGGGTTTTGTTAGTTTCATGGTTCTTAAGGATTTGTTATTGTCAAAAAAGCACAATTTTGAGGAAAAAAAAATAAAATTTCATATAATTTTATACACTAAAGAGTACAAAGTTGTTAAAATCTATACATTGCATGGATAATCTATACAAATTCGCAAACCAGAAATTATTGTGTACAAAACATGACGCTAGAAAACCGTAAAAATTACACATGAAAAGAAATAATTTTAACTTTACAAGCATACTATTTAAAATAAAAGTACAATATTGAAAAAGATTATAGAAATTTAGTGAAAATTTTTTTAATAAAATTTGCAGGACTCTATTGTATCCATAATGATTTAGACCAATTTAATGATTTTCGATCAATCTTAAAAAATGATTAAAAAGGGAGTACTTACTTGCATGAGTAGTGTTTCAGCCACTTCAAAATGGCCATTCAAAGCAGCAAGGTGAAGAGCAGCAAAACCATCATCCTTCTTGCCATCAACTATCTGCCGAGACTTGTTAATTAGTCGCTCTGTGGCGCTGAAAATGCAATGAAAAGTGTCTGTCTATAAAAATAAGATACATCATCTGGGGCAGTTTTATTGTAAAATATTTTAAATTATGTACCCAACACAGGTTTTAAATAAAGTTTTTAATTAAAAAAATATAGATGGATTTTAAATACATCTTAATGTTTCATACATAACATACGAGGGAGAAGAAGCCAAGGGATACTAATGACTTGTTGGTGGCAAAGGGATACAAGTAACTGTCTGTCATGTGCCGAGATCTAGCGTTATAAGAATCAACTATTTCGAGAATCAATCGTCACTCGTACCCCTTGGCTTTACCTGCCCCTCATATAATATTTCTATACATTTAACTTTATACGTATTACTAGGAAAACTGGCAAGACAAATATGTAAATATCCTTCACACAGAGGGTTAAGTAAGAACTCCTCGACCATTTCAAACATCCTTTAGCAACTAAAAGTTTTGATTAAAATGTGTATGGATAAATTTTAGCTTTAAAAAAAAATAAGAGAATATAATAGTTAACAATTAAAGGCTTTGTAATATCACTTAAATAAAAGTTTAAAAATAAACTTACAGAAAACTAATTTTTAACAACTATATACATACATTATGCATTAATTATAATTTCATAATAGTTTATAGAATTTAAAAAAAATATATTAGCAATTATATTTAGATTCTTACAAATTATTCCCCTTCAAAGCAGCATGGTGAAGGACATTAAAACCCCTCTTATTTTTTAAAGTGAAATCTATTTCAGGAACATTTATGAGCGAATTGAGAATATCCAGGTTTTCTTTACTAATTGCGTCGTGTAAGGCAGAATCACCGTAAGAGTCCTGCAACATCAAATTAATTGAAAGTCAATATAATTTCATTCATCAAGCACAAGTGCATGTGTTTACAGAAGTTCATCTTAATAACAATATCCTAGTTAATTTATTACCTGAATATTCACATTGCAGCGATGCTTAAGCAAAACTTTAACGCAATCCAAATGCTGCTTGTTAACGGCAACGTGCAAAGGACTACATCTTGCTTTATTAACAGTATCTATATCTGAGCCTTTCTTTAACAGCAAGTCCATCACAACTGGTTGGTTTCTGTTAGAAAACATACAGAATTGAATAATTTAGTAGTTAAATAAATGACAATACTATTTATTATGTCAGTGATTTATGACAATGTTACTGATAGTTGTAAAATAATACTAAAAACACGAGCGAAAAAGATAGTTACCCAAATGCAGAATAATGCAGAGCAGTGTCGCCATCGTCGTCCTGTACTTCTAAACTGCTTCCTGCTCCTAATAACAACCGAACGATTTCTAAATGGCCCTGGTGGCTCGCTACTTGTAAAGCAGTTTTCCCCGAGCTCTTTTGATCCACCTGCACAACATCGTCAAAAATGGACATTATGTTTTAATAATTTCCAAAATAACATAACTGTTAAAGAAATGTAAATATTGTTGATGTTTAACTTATAAAATAAGAAGAATTAATCTATAATGTTTTATATTTGCAAAAAAAAGCCTTTTGAATTTTAAGCTGGTATGAACATAACTACTTAAAAAATTATACAAAATAACTTGAAGTGACTTTTAGGAAATGAGTCAAGAGATTTAAATCTGTCCAACTGATACTGTGTTTTACCCAATGACCTGCACCTATGCTATTTTTATATAGCTTTTTATCATTCAAGTGCAACATTTGGTGAATTTCTAAACACAGGCTAATAATGTTTAGAAATTATTCTGAACATAAGCTGTATGATGATATGCAATACCATTAAGAACATCCTTTAGCTTAGGCAATGTTATCCATTACCCAAGTGTCTAAAGATGTTGTTTGAAATGTCAGAATTATTTATGAGAAAATATAGGGATACATATTAAAAAGATTATCTTTCTACAAAAATGCTATCACAATTTTAAAATTCTTCATAACCCATTCATTACGTAAACACTAATTGAAAATGATTGAAATAAAGTTGCAAATGTAGGTTTTTCCGAATCTAAGCTACTCATATATTATTTATAGGTGTTATAATTTCCCTTATATTTATCCAAACTAACTAAATTTTATTTTTGTTTATTTTTTCTAATTTAGATGTGTATTGTTATAAGTCACGACTGGCTGAATGTTACGTATCTAGAAATATTTTCGGTAGATGCATAATGGGGATATTCTTTAATAACCAACTTGGATCTACTTTGTGTAAATAAATTACATTTGGTTCAAATACCTTATCTGGATACTTTTGAAGTAAGTCTCTGACTACATCAGTATGGCCTTGAGCTGCTTCCCGAACTAAGCGGTCAGAACTGGTTATTTCTAGCTGATGAGGCTCACCTAAGAGATGACCTAATAAGGGGTCTAGAAGCAAAAATAAGAAATATGTTTTTAATTAAGGTACCATAACGGAACTTTTAAACATATTTTAAAAGTACTTGTAATATCAATATAAAAAATATAAAACCATATTGTTTATAAAATAAAATTAACAATATTTTAATAGTATAACAAAACCTCTTTAATAGAAAGCCTTATCATATAAAATCTTACAATGAAAATATTTAACCTTGTGAAGGTTCAATAATTGGATTCTTCTGCAAACTTTTTATCATATTAAGGGGAAATAATAAAACAAAATGTTTGTGAAGTATTTGCATAAGCTTTAAAATTTTAAAGATACCCTTTCTATGGAATAAAAATATTCAATTTACTTTTTAAATACTTAATATATATTAACATATTAAAATGAATATATTAACATATTAAAATGAATATATTAAAATTATGTTCTTTTACTTAGTGATATATCTTAAACTTATATTTTTTATATATCAATCAACATTACAAAAAAAACTTTAAAACACAAAGTCAAGTAACTTACGAGTATGTTCTTCGCGTTGGTTAGCAGTCATAGTGTTGTTCATTTCCGTAGCTGTACCCGGCACAGAAGCAACACAAAGAGGGTTGAATGTCCAAGTTTGGCCATCTACATTCACTCTTAAGTCCCCATCAGAGTAAATTTTAGTAATTTTGCCAGTTTTCCCCAATGCCTAGTAGTCAAAAATGCAAGTTAATAAATTTTATATAAGCACAGAACATCAAAATATACTTTTTATGCATGAATTAAGAACTTCAATAAAAAAAGCATTGTAATGAAAATTTATATTTATTATATTCATAAAATAACAGGCATAAAACTATTTTTTTAAATTATTATAATTTCTTTCAATTGAAAATCAAAATACATTTTATTACAAATTTATATAAAGGTAAAATATATTTTAAAAGTGTAAATTTAATTGTAAGTATAACAAGTAAGGAAATTGTCTTTCAATTTTTATATCAATACTAGTAATTATATTATTTTTCATAAAGAAACAATAACAAAAATAGAAAAAATACCAAGGTTTTTTTTAAAGTCAAAATTTAAAAGTTAGTATTAATTTTAATTGACACAATCTTCTAAACTAAAAGATGACAAAAAAATATATTGCATATATAACATAGAAATTCAATTCACAATTTCAATAAATAAGTTTAAAAAAATTTCATATGTGACTACAACAATTTAACACAAATATTGAATGGTGCAGATAGATACAAAAAAAATATTACATTTGATTTATAGCTAGAGAAATTTTTTTGGATATTCAGTGTGAAATATAAAGTCATGAAATAAAATTGATAAAAATTAACTTCAGTCAAAATAAACTGATGATAATAAGGCAAACATATATGTTAAACTTAAATTTGATAAAAATATATAATTGTTGTAATAATTATACAACAAATAGAACTTACAGTTTTCATAACCTCAATCCATTCTCCATGACCCTTTTGAAGCTCTTTCATTTTATTTAAATCATCTATTGTTCTGACCATATCACCAACAGAGAAAAGTTGAATCTGTGATTTTAAAAAATACATAGTTTTAAAATACAATAGTGTAACTATTTTTCATAAGAATTATGTGACAGTTTTATATCTCACAGCTTTTTAATTAATATCAAACACTTTTCTCTAATTCCAATTGCATATCCATTATTTTAATTTAATCATCTTCTGCTTCAAATAATAAATCAACATAAATCAGCTTTTTATTAACCTAATAATTCCTAGTCTATGACAGGCATACTTAAATTATTATTTTGTTGCTTTAGAATTAATCCCTGTTTCAAACTACCTCTTCTTCTCCTCTATTCATAGCACATTCCTAATTTTTTGATTGGTGGATAATTATTTTTCTTGATTCCTCCAGTCCACAGAAGGAAGGCTACAATTCAACTTTCATCTGTTTTGTCATATTTTTCTTCAATGATCTTGTAAATGAAATTGCAAGATCATTGCCGACGAAATATGGCAAAACAGGAGAAACTCTTTCTCATCTAATTTTGATCACTAAAGACAGCCCTTTGTGGTTTGTTGATTTTTTTTATCTATTAAATTCTTCAAATGCAAGAAAAAAATTTCGAGTTTTTCGCATACTCATCACCTATGCAAAAGTTTTCCATTGTTTAACAATTTCAAGTAGTTAGTAGTCAAGTAATAGTAATCTTTAGATTAGTGTATGTGGTTAAAGTTTTTTTAGGTATAAGTGTGTCAGATCAATTGTTTAAAATTGTAACCATCTGATAGTTAGATGGCCTATCACAAACATTTCCACATCAAACCTTTTTTGTGATTATCCATTATTGGCAGACGAATAAAACATCAAGAATTGTGTTCTTATTTCTTTTCATCAAAGGGTAATTTGAATTTAACTGCGGTGGCATGACACATGCATTGTATTGCCTTTGGCCTACTACTAATCACAATCTTCCTACGTTTTAGATAAATTCTCTTTTCTCAAGTAAATAAGGATTTATTAATAACTGATCTTCCCCACTCTTAAGACAACCAAATATTAATACAATGTGCAATTAAAAAAAACACATTAGGACAAATACCAATTTGTACACAGATCAATAAGAAAAGGGAAGTGTTAAATTTGCGGCAGAATTTCAGCTAAAAGGTAAAAACAAGCAGGGTGTCCACAGGGAAAGCATTTTGAATTTCCCTGATAATTCCCTGATATTTCCCTGCAAGCCGTACATTTTTTTATGGCAATATTTTTAAAATGTATTATTATTCCTTATTATTATGCAAGATATGCTTTAACATTATCTTCTTATTTCCCAAATATATATTTATTTTTAATATAAAAGTTTACTAACTATTTCGCTTGATTTTCTAACTCCTAAAAAAGTGCAACCAAAGTGTAACATCCAAAAATCAATGCATAAAAATTTAACGAACTCCTAATTCAAAATTCCAGAGCATTTACCAAATATCAATAATTCAAAATCATAAAAGTCTAAGTAAGTGCAATATATCTCTTAGATTATTAGTGATTGTACTTTACGATCAAAGACTAAAGTAACCTCAATATTAAAAAAGAAATCCAATAGACTCAAAAAGTAGAAACCCAATGCATCCCTATTACTAATAATAAAACTAATTTATTAAATCTATTCCAGTATCTTAAGATATACAGCTTAGTACACAAAATATATTTCCTAAGATCTAAAATGTACCCAAATAGCGGCAACAACAGTTTCGTCAAGTTTAACAGAAAAAAAAATCATTTTAGAAATGTTCAAAAGAAATTTGAATTTCACTAGGAAATTTGAAAGATCTATTTTTAAAATAAATTGAGTGGGCGGACAAGTATTTAGTTATAGATAGCCAATTGGTTTGTCAAATTTTAGAAACATCAGCATTTTGGTACGGTTTCTACGACCTTGAAAGAGAAAATTTTCTCTTTTACACACTTTTAAAAGTCCCATACGCAATTTCCCTCTTTTTGATTGCATTTAAAAAGTATTTGAATATTTGCAACCGATCAATGATGTTTCACAGCCAGAAATCGACTTGAAAATATTTTTTTGGTCAAATTCTCTGATTTTTTCAAAAAAATCCCAAATTCCCTGATATTTCCCTGATTTTTCCAGAATGGTCAAATTCCCTGATATTTCCCTGTTTGTGGACACCCTGAAATGAACTAAATCTAGAATTAAAAAGATAGTTTAAAGTGCTACAATTGTATTCCTGTATTTCCCATTGTCAATGAACACAGTACCAGAATAAAATACCAATTGTAAAAATTAGAGGCACACTAAAAGATATTTATTTCCCCCTACTGTTCCTAATATTACACTTGGTTATTAAAACATATGCAGAATATTTATATTATCTATAGAAATGCAATTAACTTTAAGTATCTTTAGTGGTCGTTCAAAGTTTAAAATAGACTTTTTATAAATACTAACACGTTTTTAAATCTATAGTCAGGTTAAACACTCAAATGTAATCATTTTATAATCCATGAACTTCCTAACCATTTTAAATATGTTAAAACATTTCTTTTTTTAAAATTGTGCAAGAGTTTGATGTTGACATTGCCCAATACCAATAATTTATTATATTCAATTAGCAGTATTGCTGAAACAACTCTGTATAAATAATGTATATTTTTCTTTGATAGTATCTGTAGTTTGTAAACTTAAGTCATTGTTAAATGCCTCAATGCATTTGTTGTTTCTATATGTTTTGAGATTACCTTAATCCAAAAAATGTAGTTTCAAATTAGTCTATATATGTAAAGTACAGATAATGCTAATATAACAAAGCTTATTATAAGTTAAGTAGGTATACATGAACATGTCAAGATACTTCTAAAACTAAGCATTTTGAAAATGTTATTTTTTAATTTCAGGTTATAGGCATTATTACAAATGACTTTATTTGAAATTGCTCTACCAATTCATTTTTAGATATAAATATTGTTTAAAATAAATTAATGAAAATACAGCACCTTTAACTTATACAAAAGTTAGAAAAATTACTGATGCATACAATAACTATGTAAATGAACCAGGAAGTTCGATTAATTTTTCATTAAAACAATTTTCAAACTCTAAAATGTTGTGCAATTTTTTTTTACCTTGTTTAAAGCACCCGGATGGAAAGTCCATCGATTGTTGCAGCCTTCGTACTGGACACGGATGTCACCTTTGTCCGTCACTCGATGCACTGTCCCCACTCTTCCAACAAACTGAAAAATAAATAAGAAAACTGTCAAGATAGACATTTTATCAAAGTCGGTCATCATATAATTTTTAAATTTTGGTTATTGACCAATCCCGGCTTTAAACTTCAGGTACAATAGAGATAATCAGTTAGGAACACATGATCAACACATTACAATACATAATAAATATATTTTATTATTTCTTTCATATATTTTACAGATATCTGCTGTAATTTTTTTTTTACAAATACTACTACTTTAGTTAGACACAGTTAAGTGGTTAAATGTACACTAAGGATCAACAACTTATGATATGAATAAAGAAGGCAAATTAAAATTAGTTTTTGTCTTATTATATTTAAAACAAGTTTAAACATAAAAAACAAATTATATATTATAAAACAAGTAAACATCAAAGCAGAGATATGTATACTTTTTTTTAATAATGTACTATTATTTTGTCATTAGTTGTTTTAAATCATGAGAATACAAGTTTAAGCATTACAAAAAAATAAATTACGAATTATAAATAAATTTAAATTATCAATTAAAATTAATTATTCGAAAAACAAGTGTTAGTTCTGTTATGTTTTGTAACTTATTATAAATGTATAGAAATACTAATAACGAATAGATATTGCATAAAATGTTACAGATTTAGCAGGATTGCCACTTAAAATAACTCCAAAATTCCCTGAATTTTTCAGGTTTCCTAAATGTGTTCTTAAAAATTCCACCCTGAGAGAGAATCAAGTGTCAGTAAATACCAATTGAGTAAAGTAATGGGAACCAAGAAATTATACTTTTTTAGATTTTCTACTTTTGTGTAGAAAAAAAATTTATAACAAAACAGCAACACTATAAATTGCACCAACAAGTACATACAAATTTTCTTGATTTTCCAGATAATTTTAAATATTGTTAATTTTCAATGACAATTCCCTGAGAGTTTTAAATTAACTTCTCAGAGTCAATTTCCCTGACAATTTAAGGTATTTTCATGTTATCCACATAAGAACTGCACATTTAACTTGCATACAACACAACAGGCTGTAATGCCAATATATTGAATTCTAATAAAAAAAAATGCATCTTTAATTTAAATAAAATGAAACCCTGATATTGTATGTCACATTGATAACCCCATGATATTTCTCAAACTATATGTATGATATTTGAGTATCATAAACCAATATGGCTATGAATATTAAACTCTCAATATAAAATAATGTTCCTGCACATCTTGGCCTCCATCTCTAACTGATGCAGGAAAGCATAATGCAGGGTAAATATGGAAACAATAATCTTTTCTATTATTGGATGGTGATAACTCAGACTTAAACGGAATATTTAACCAGGTTAAATGGATGCAATTTAAATATTATTCAATAAAGATTAAATATTGTGTTTAATAATTGAAAAAGGAAACACTAATAATATACATATTTTAAAAATTTCATGGCTTTTTTTCCTTTTCAGATTTATAATTAATATTATGACTCGATTAGGTATAAGTTTATTTAGAGTTTTATTTTTGATATAACATATATGATTAAATTGTATTGAATTAAATTTGAACTCCTTGATTCAAGTAAATCAAGTATCCGTAAATGAATTTTTAATTTTTTTTTTTTAAATTGCTTTGGACATTCCTTAGAATTTAAAATGCTTAAAAAATCTAGTTAGCAAATATCATTAAACCAGCATGTTTGACATAATTTGCAAGTTCAAAGTTAATGTTATGGAATTTATCAATACAGTAAATTTTTATAAAATCCCAATTGCATATTATTATAACCAACTTATTTTTAAATAAATCCAAAAAAAGTCTATTTGAATATGGGTTTTAGTGCACAGATGTGTCAAGTGACTTTGTTTGCAAAATGTAAATTTAAGAGATCATTTGACTCTTCAAATTTTAATGAACCTAACACCAAATCAGGGAAGATGGAAAACTATTATTTTAATTAGTAGAAACCCCTGACCCATTGTTGTTTTCAATTCATTATAATAAAGCTGCAAATTTTCAAAAGGCTGTTCGGAAAAATTGGTAAATTGCCCAAGGCTTCGATATGTCGACAGTTTGGGAAATGTATCGATGACATATTGGAAACTTACCTCCCCCATTCTAGGATTCCATCCCCCATGACCTTCCTGCATGACCTTCAAGGTCTCAACATCCATTAACACTTGAACCTTATCTCCAACATTAAACCTTGGCTGGTTCACTGCGGGAGGTTTGCTGCATGTAGCTTCCACAATTTGACCTATTCAAAGCACAATTGGCTTGTTTAGGAATATGATGTGATTAATTGAGACTGATTCATGATACTCACACAAGACTTGTAATTTACAAGAATCAAAAATTTTATGTTCCCTTGAAATTAACTAATCTTAAACTTAAAACTAATGCTGAGTGATCTTTGCAGATGAAATAAAAATAGTAAGATTTTAACTACTATATGCCAAATCTTAACTGAGCAGCTTGATTGTAATATATAATTTAATAACATTTATACTCAGTTTCAGAAAATATACATAAAAAAAGCACTCTTTAAAACAAGCTTTTCTCAATCAAGTGCTTTTTTTTAATATGTAAAATATATGCCGACATTAATTAAAAATATAAGCTTTTACTCTATTAGATCTTAATGCATGTCTAACATATTTAAAAGTAATGGATATAAATAATTTATTTGAAATTGTTAATACATTTAAGAAAAGCATTTTCTTAAGAATAATCTATTTTTAAATTATGGATATTAAAGTTAAAAACTGCTTATGGACTTAATAGTTAAATTTTCAATGACATTGTGTTAAGTACTTCATATAATAAACTGAGCACGGTCAGAATTCTTTTAAACTTAACTACAAGCTACGGCTCAGTCGTTACTTGGTTGAGTGGAATGCTGGGAATGAGAGTTTAGTCCTTTGAAATACCTGAATATAAAGGAAGAAATGCCACATGTTGATACATTAAAAAACAAACGATACCTAATATTGGCAAGTGATCTTTGTAGTAGTATCCACCAATAGCATCTTGTGTATATTTAAGATCAACCTTCCCTTTGTGGCCCAGCCGATATACATTGGTGGAACCGGATGTCCAGGTGACGTTTGCAACACTCCTTTCTGATTCGTTGTCCCATCCTCGGATGTCCAGTACTTTACCAGTTTTACCTTCTCCTCCTTTAGAATAAAATGTAACAAATATATGGTGAGAAAAAAAAAGTACATTGCTTAGAATAATCATTAAAAGATCTGAACTAATATATTAAAATTGAAAAATGAAATAAAATTTTTTTTAGTACAATTAGAATTAAATATAAAATTTTAATGAATATGATAGATACATTTTTATTATATTTGGATAAAAGTAATGCTTTTTTGCATTAGGTACCTTGTATAAGCTAATTAGAAGTGAATAGAGTGAATGTACCAATTATTGATCACATACCAGTTACTGACTAAATGGAAAAAAAATATTTCAAAATAAGTAACTTTTATTGTAGTTACAAATTTATGTAGGATACAAAGAGGACAGTGCTTTAAGCTACCTATAGGCTGTAACAAAGTAAAGGGCAAAAGCCAAATTTAGTTTTATGTCAAATTTAAAACTTTAGTAATACATTTAAAATAAGTTTGAATTAATTTATTGATTTTTAAATAAAATATTGAAATTTTCAATCCACCTTAATGTACAAAAAAAATAACACCTTCAGCCTTGATGTACGACATACATGTTGTACATCAAGCTATATACCAATACACGCTGAAATACCAATAATGTACATGTCGAATATCCAGGGCCTGATTTAGAAAGTTCAGTACTGAAAGCCGAATGTCATTGATGAAGGGTACTCTAGTAAAAATAGTCGCTAAGAATTGAAAACTTTCAGCTACAAACAATGAAATTACAATGGTTTTGGAAAAATTGCTTAAAGGTTATAAAAATTTGCAATAAAAACATATAATTTGTCAAATAATAGGCAACTTTGATATCATTAACTAAAACTTGGGGCTCCCTAAAACCGGGGATAATAGGCTCAGGCCTAATGCTAAATCAGGCCCTGTGTATGTCAGAACATTGTTAGTTGTTATATGAAATATGTTTAACTGGTTTTGTTCACACTAGTTTGATTTCCTATCTGGTGCTATATTACGCAGAAATACATTTGCTTTTAATAACGTTTAAAAATTAAGAAAGAAATCATACAAATGTTTGAACATCACGTACAGAGTAGAATTTATATGCAAAATGAAGTTATGTGCAACTTAAAAAAGAACATACCATCTTGGTTCCCCCAATCCCAGTCTGGACCTCTAACAACCTTCGCGTTAACAAAGATACCCTTCATTTGAAGCCGTGCAGCACCTTGTCTTTTAGGCATATCCACACTGAGAAATAAAAGTTAAAAATCAGTCATTTTATGTTTTGATAAAATAAATATTTTATTATTAATATTTCTAGAACACAAAAGAAAAATGGAGCACATACCAACATATAAACTTATCAAAGCATGAATTTCAAATAAAAAAAAATAAGTATATAAAATATCTCCATTAAAATTTATCATTTCTTGATATTTCATTGCATTTAATAAAATGTGATTCCAAGTACTACAATTGAAAATGGTTAAGATAAAATTAAAAAAAATTAAATTAGTCTGGGAATTTCAAAGTGAGAAGTTTTGTGGTTACAAACCTTTTCTTGTATTGACAGATAGACATCTTATAAATATCTATCTACATATTTAATTTTTAAACATCATATATAATATACTAGTTCTTTAAACAGTGTATATAAAAAATAATTAAACTCTCATTCAGTGCAAAACTTGCGATTATTTTTGGTTGAACATCAGTATAAACTACTGATGTTCAACCAAAAATATATCGATACAATTGAATATTGCATCAAATTTTTTTTAACTCTTCTCGTTAACAATGTTTTAATGTACAATAACAAAAATGCATTGTTACCCAGATGAGGCAGCTGTTTCTAATCGTTGAAACGGATGTGTCAAGTCGTGCTTCTCAGACATGTAACACTGAGTGCAAAGATCAAAATCGAAACAACGCGTGCACTTCCAACGCATTCCAGAGATACCCTGTTTCCGACACGAATCACAGATAATATTCGGATGCTTTATACCTTGGAACGAGAAGGAAAAAAATTAAAGATTTTGAATATAAAGAATGTATACAATAAAGTTGCTAATACAGACATGTGATTGGTCAAATAAAAAATTAGCTGAAAATTTATTTTAATTTTAGATGATAAATGCATAACTTAACTGTGATTTTTTTCCTTTCATTTAAAACATTATATATAATAATTTTTCACTTTTGTGCTGTAAATTAAACACAAAGGTAATTTATTTTTTATTTTAGAAGTTATTTACTATATTTACCAAGCTGAAATTTCATAATGTTTAGGAAGGGAATAAATCCAAAACATTTTTTAATTCTATAAAAAAATATTGATAAATATACTTTGTTTTCAAGTACTACCCTATATGTAAATAGGGTTCTAAAGTTCCAGCAAAAATTTGGTGGTTATTGAATGAAAACTCTACCAATTATATATTTTTTCAATTTCTGAAAAACTTGATTTTTCGATTTATTCCCTTCTTACGATTCAATAGCCTAAATATATCTATCTGAAACAAAGTATTAATGATTATAATTAAAACCAAACAATTTTTTTTAATGAACAACTGAACATAATCCACTATCTGGCGAGTACAAAAAAAAATATCTTTACTTCACCTAATTACAAATTTTTTCAATGATCACAGAACAAGCCTTAAATAAACTCAAACTCACCCAGCGGTGCATTGTCCAGCGTCCTCAGATCGAACGCCCCCTGGTACCCCACCCTGTAGTTGGTCCTGGATCCGGAGTCCCACTGCACCACGACTGTCTTATCGGGGGAGGTGGTGCTGCCAGGCTTTCCGATCTCCACCACGGTGCCCACGTGCCCCTCCCCATCGTCCTGGTTGCCCCACTTCCAGTTGGGGCCCCTCACCACACGCAGGCCAACCTCCATCAGACGTGCAGGGATGCAGGTGATGCTGAAGCAGATCGGACTATCATGTGAAATCTGAAATTGAGAAAATAGAGTCATTAACAAATGGAACAACTTTATTTTTAATATCACACAGGTCACCCATAAGGCTTATTCCGCATAAAACCTAACCCTTGAATGCATAATGTGTTAGTCATGAGTTACACATGATGAAATTTTTTTTCTAATTGTATTGTTTAGGTAATAAAATATGCATTTTAGACAATGGATCTATTTTTAACTCTATTAACTATAACAGAGAGAGTTGCAGTTTTCAAGTTACAAATTTAAAATTATTTAAGAAAATTATGCTAAGAATTTTTTTATTTTTATTATAATTCTTTTAGCACAAATTTTTTTTATAAAATTAAAAATTGTATGATATAAGGATATTTAAACAATCTTTAGCAATAATAAAAAAATTGAAGCATTGTCTGTTGTAATAAAAAAATTAATGTAAAGCTTAGTTAACTAGGATATAGGCCAAACATGTTAGGACAGTAGGGGATAAAGCAATAATTAAATATCCTTTATTTAAAAATTTAACAATTGAAATATTTTGGCAATACATTTATTATACAAACATAATATAGCCAAAAATATTTCATTAGGATATAGTAAAGTTTAAATGGAAACATGACCTTCAGTCAATATATTAATAAGCAGCTTATATATTTTTATATTTACAATGCAATTTTATATTGCAATGGAATATGCAATAATTATTTAGATATTAAATGGTATTAGGAAAATATTTTGTGTGGTATATTTGAAAAACTTAATTTTTGGCAAAAAATACAAAAATAAAATTCTAACAAATATGAATATAGTTGACACTCTACTTATAAGCTTTATTTAAAAAAAATTAAGAAATGCCTTAAATGATGGTAACATTTTCCCTCATTTTGGAAATGCAAAATTTAATTTTTAAATTTTTATTATTATTATCTACTCCGTTTTTTTTAATCACACTTTAATGTAATATAACAAGGTTGAGATTATTACACTAAACTTATATAATTTATTAGGCAACATCTCATAACCATTTTTTGAAACTTTAGGTTAAAGGTATAAATTTTGAAAATTTATGTTGTATAGTGCATTATGAAGCAATATTTTTATTTTATATGTGGTTTCAAAGTAATTAAACAATAAAAGTGTTTATTTGTCTGTAGGAGTTTAACAATAGATAACGATTTGTCTACTCATTATGACTCCAATTTTTAAACAACAAAGAGATTGAAATGCAATTGATATACAAAAGTATATATGCGTGTTTCACGATAGGAGATTTAAACTGCGGTCCGATAACATTTTTGTTTAGACTCTGTTTATAATGATTTATTATTAGTTTACATGCTTAAAAGACAGTTTTTCCCCTACATAAATCACGGCGCCGAAAGCAAGAAGAGAAAACTCGAAAACTCATAAACGTGTTCAACTGCTTAACAATAATAATCCCAGACGAAAACGAATTTCAAAACCAGGTTTATCGCGCAAGAAAATTGCCAATAGGCGATATGCATCGAGAAGATGAAAGCAACAGCCGCATCGAATGACATAAATCGAAAACGAAACAAAACCACAAAAGACTTTCGTGGGAAGTTCCACTTCATTTTTTTTATTATATATATCCTGGGAACAGGACAAGTAACATCATTTGCCGGTTTCACTTCTATGTCACCCGACAGAAATGGAATAAAAATAAACCGATGTGAACGCACTCGTTCGACAAAGCGATGCTGTCCATAAAAGTGCTTCCTGGCTCCAATGACCGTTCCTATTCCGGTGCTAATGGCACGACTTGTTACATGCACCAAGGTCAAATATGCACGCGACGGAATGGCCCTGGGTCGATCGCAGTACCGATTCGGAATACTAAATGAGGTGGTGCAGGCTACTGACCCAAGACATTGGGTTGCATCGATATGACAGTGAAAGCCACCCAGATGTCGAAGATGGGCGACATTATCATAACATACGAATATTCCGTCGTTTTCGGGGAACCAGGCGCCTTAATTTTAGGAAACTGCGCGATATAACGAAAAACATAATATCCATTATGTATAATATGCACACAATATAATACGGAATTCTGGGAATTAGTTCTCAAAGCGAAAGAAATAAGCCTTTTGTCGTTTCTCTTATTTGACTTTTAATTTTAAAATAGAATTGATGACAGTTTCTGAGTAATTTTTTTTTCATTCAACATATTTTAGAATCTTAAGCGCGATATTTTGTATTTAACCAGAATTGTCTCGATTAGATTCCTCTTTATATTAACAACATTTAAATTCCATTACATATTATCGTATTATTAAACTGTTTTAGCAAAGAGAATTTTCACTGTCTGTGGCAGATACGATATAACCGATAAAAATTACCCACTTGTAATTTTGTATGCAATGACTTAAAAGAAACAGGAGTTAAAAATAAATTTTGAATGAATTGTTATTTTGTTTCTCATGTATGCACTTTATCCTCCCATGCAAATTGTACATCCCATTGTCCCCCAGGTGCAATTTTAAAAATATATGTAGTTACTGAAGAAATGACGACCATTTATTTAAAAAAAAAAAAGAGTAACTTTCTTTGAAAAGTTCTTTAGGTGAGATCAAATACTGAAAAGTTGACGTGGTCAATCTAGCGTTTAAAAACACTTTTAAACCGGAACAGTTCCAAAGCAATGCAATATTTCGTGAAGTTTCCATTTGACCAGACATTTGACTACATAAATTATTCGATGTCACGAAGTGATTAGCTTTCTTTGCAAACACGCAGGTAGGTTAAGTACAGAATTCCTCTAGAATAAAGCTTTTTGAAATTTAATTACAGCTATGTGAATGAAAGGTTTTCGGATGGGTCAAACAGTTGCAGAAAAAAAAGATGCCGCAAAAACTACTAGGAGATAAACAAGAAATGTGATCATATAATGATAACCTCCAGCATGTTTATGAA
Source organism: Troglohyphantes excavatus (assembly GCA_963932185.1). NCBI lineage: Eukaryota > Metazoa > Arthropoda > Arachnida > Araneae > Linyphiidae > Troglohyphantes > Troglohyphantes excavatus. The sequence goes on from OZ010673.1 coordinate 22,061,033, forward strand.
TCGCACTTCCATTAGCGAACCAGTTACTCCTGGTGCGCGAGGTTTAGGTCATTTCAGATTGTGCGGAGAACTATTGCCTCCGGTCTTGTGTTAATAGTATAAAGGCTTTAACTGCTGAAATAGAATTTCAGTAACTCTTCGACTGTACTGATGTTAGAGCTCGTTTTAGAAACGTCTCTCTTCATATTTATTTGAAAATATGATATTCGTATCACTGTATTCTGCGTTTTCTCCTACAAACGGCTGGGTTCACGAATGTTCATTTTGAGGAATACCGGGGCACATTATAAGAGGACGTTATAGATCGCGGGCCTCGGCGGTTTAGGGTTTTACTCTCAGGGTTAAACTGAGAATCCCAAACTAACCATCGCCAATTGACCTTTTCCTCCGTCGCTGGACATACGTAGGAACAACTTCTGTTGCATCATTTGTTTTCTTTTTGAATTATTTTGAAAAGGAATTATAGTATTGAGGAATGGTTTGAGTCAATCAAAGAAGAGATTTTTTTTAATCGGAAATCGGTATACTACATGCCTAATTTCAATATTACAGCTGTCAGATAGTTTGTTTACTTACTGGATTAGATTTACTTGCAGCATGTTAGTTACCGAGAGTAAAACACTCAATTTATATTCTACACAACCAAGAAGTAATTAAAAAAAATAAGGGTTTACTTGTTGCTTACTAATTTAACTTGACGTTTTGATACGGAAGCCTATATATCGTGGAGTAATATTTTCCAGAGTTTGCAGCTTTGGCATGCAGGTCGTTTATTATAACTGCATAAGATTCTAGAGCGATTAACACTCAGCCTTAGCCCAAAAGAAGGTCATATAATATCCCTTTCGTAGCACTTTCTGTATTTTTAAATATCGATCATGAAGCTATTAAAGAAATGTAAAGAACTTGAAATTATTAAGAAATAGATTATGCGCGATCCGGTTTCGTAACAGATTTTATGAATGTCATTTCGTTAGTTTATTACCGCCCTATTTATTAAGTATTTCGATAGTAAGATCGATAGAGATTAAGTTTGAGATATACTTTTTTTTTTTTTTGGCGCTTCTGAAAATAATTTTAAGGATTAAAACTTGTTTTTAACTATAACGAGCTTAACTAACAAACAATGATACAAAGGCACTGAAAACAGAATGTGACATTTGAATTCAAAATAGCTATTCATTTTACTTTTTGAAATTCAATCTTATTTCAAATCAATATATATATAATCGCATCTATTAAAAGCCCAGAGTTTTGCATTTAAGCGGTATGAAAACTTGTATATATTAGTTTTGAAGACATGGGTAGTTTTATTGTAAGCGTGTAGTCCTGCGTTGCTGGGGGTCCCGGTGAAGTATATAGATCTTTGTCTATCTGTTAAATAAATTCAAATGTTTAAGTAAACTATGGACAGTAACTACAGGTCTGACATATACAATTTTTTTTTTATATTAAAGGGAATCTAAATACTTTATCAGATCCCTAGCTACAAAATGGCAACTGCTAGTATTTTCACACCACAGATTACGAGCTGGCTACAGAAAAACTAAAAGATTTTTTGCATTCAAATTGCAGTATTCCTAAGTGGGAGACTGCATGAGAGACCCGGCATAATGATTGTAGATAGCCATCTAATAGATTTTAGTGTGAAAGCGGCTTCGAAGTAGTTTGTACATACTAACTGAAGATAATTACACTGTGGTATGCAAAAATATACAATGCTCTGTGTATGTCACAGAATAAATTTTGAGGGTAAACAAGATTATAAAATGCTCGATAGTCATTATTGAAGTTTATTTTGGAGGTTAAAAGAAAAGTTAAATCACCGTCTCCGATGCTGAAAAGGAAACTGATTACACTCTCAAAGTCGGGAAAAAACCCATGTCTTGTCGACTTTGACAACGGAAACTCGTTAGTATGTTTTACAGCGCGGAACAAACAATTCGCTTTCGCAAATGCACGCTCCATTTTGCTATCACAATGCGAGGAATAAAAAACAAACCCTGTTTTTTCCCCTTCTTTAGAGAACCAAAACAACAAAGGCGAGGTATTTTTAGTAATCTTGACAAAATGTCATTTCAAATGGAATTTGGAAGACTATTGAATCCAGTAGTATGCAGCAACTAAGCAGCCCTCTTTAGGAACAGGTAGATTATAGTAGTTTAAAGATAATACGTTTCCCAAATGATTACAAAAAAAAAATTGCACGTGGGTCAAGGTTTCCACTTAGAATTTGTGTGAAAATAAACATCGACGTGAATCAGCCACTTTCCCTAACTGACTCAAATGACCCGTTTTGAATGTTGTCTGGCTTTACGCACTTCGAAGGCCTTGGCAATATTCAATACAATGAAGGGAAATGTGCTAACATGCATTGTCGATTCTTATATGTCAAAAGTCATGCCATTTCCGCGCAAGCGCAATGGTTAGGACGAATATGGGCTGCTTAGCACGCTTTCTCGCTCGCCATCTGCCAATTTTTCATTTCGAATTGGGAGGCTGCGATTCATTTAACAGACATTCAGTGGTTCGCAGTCATTTGCAGGTACAGAACAATGCATTAAATAAACCACTGCAAAATAAAAACATATACAATTATGCAATATATTTCTTTTATCAAAGCCAGGACCGCACTTAGGGGTGTAAGACGCGTGCCACCGCACGGGACCCCGAGCTCATTTAAGAAAAACGCACAAAATAAGAAGGTTACAGAAAATATGAAATAATCCGTTCTTGCTTTTGACATGAAACGTCTTAAAAATCAGCTACATGAAAAATCATGTTAATAATAGAAGAATACAATGTCCTTCCGGTAATTCGGAGAGTACTGCCGGTATTATTCATCTTTACAATCATATATAGGTTATTTCTTTTGGCAGGACGGCCGGTACTACCACAAGAAAATTCAGAAAGCTAAACTCTGAGTTGGCGGAAAATAAACAGTTTAAAAATTCCAACTGAAAATTCATTCCATGACAAATATCACGACTGACATAAATTTGGTCTCGTTCGATAGAGAATTAGGCTTATATAGATAAAAATAATTTAAAAAAAAAAATCAAAATAATACAGATTTTTTATGTAACGAAGTTGTCGAATAAATATTCCATTCAAATTATATGTAGCCGCATCAAATATTTATAGTTAATAAAATTTCGATTGGCTTTTCAAAAATCTGAAACTTATTCATAAATTTGTGTGGATGTTAAAAAGGGCCCGTTACTAAGTTCGCAACGGGCCCCGCATCTGCTAATAGTGGCGGCGATCAAAGCTCTGCACAGTGGACAATCAAGCAAACTCCATTTCTTTTGAAGACAAGCACTGCATCTCAAACATTGACTTTTAAATTTTTTCAAATTTGACTTTTTTTAAATTTATTTATATAGACATTGAATATTTTTAAACAAACGGGGAAAAAACCCTTAAAGAAATTTTTTCACACACCGGTAAACCGCAGTCGATGACGGCACCGGATGCAATGTTATTGGATTAGAACTTTTTCACGCAGTAAAGTCCGGCAAATTTACCGCCGCCGAAATTGCAGTCGGTGTTGAACTAAACAAATCGGACGCCAGGCCAGCATCCGATTTGTCGAGTTTAGAAAAACAGAGTTGTGCTGAATTTCAATCTAAAGAAAGTTTTAGATCACCAACATACTTTGGTGTTTCCAAGATAACAAAAATAATTTATATTAAAGATTGTGAGAAAATAACTTTTTAAACTCAAGAATATGGTGTCTTTTTCATTTTGAAGAACAGAAGTAAAAAGTAATACTTCGTTATTAAGGTGACACTCAAGTGCAAAGAATTAATAAAATATGATGAAAGCCAAGTGATGTCATACTTTTCAATGGAGTTAGATAAAAAACAAGCTAACGAAAGAAAAGCGTTTTTTTTTTATACGTTTAAGAAGTTCACAGTTCTCGTTCAATTTAAAGAATAATGAATGAAAGAACACGTCGTTATTTTGGTAACTGAATGTCGCCACTCTAGTCAGTCCAAAGGTTAAAACTCATTTTAGAAGAGAATGTATTAGCTAATAGAAATTATAAGGAAATATTTTGACCAGGAGAATCCTTGAACGACCAATCACCTTCAAATTTTTGGTAAAACCTGTGTTTCATCTTTGACTGTTTCCTATTACAATTTAGAAGATTCCTTTTGGCATTCAATACGTCAATAAAATGTGCTTACTGCAAAGTAGTAACACAAAATAAAATCATTATATAAATAACTAAGCATTTAAATAATTGCTCAACTGTGTCGGCGTCCATATAAAAATAACTAGAGTTCAAACGGGTACTTTCACAATTTAAAATGAGCATAAAACACCATTGTCAGTCTTTTACTCCTTTCGGAAATATAACCATTCTTTTATTGGAGTCCCTAAAACATCCCGATATAAACAAATTTAAAAATAAAAATAATAAATATATCTTTTCAGGCATAAAATTTTGTGAAGGTCCAGTAAAATAATAATGATAAAGGGGCACACAGTAAAAAAATAACGACCTTTTCATCTAAAAATACTCCAATTTTGCAATACATTATAGACTAGTAGTTTTGGGAACAGTAGACTTCGCGACCCCCCCTCCAAAAAAAAGCTAAACATTACATGAAACGGAACCACTAAAACGGCCACCATCTTGGAGCGGAATCAAATAATAAATCGCATACTCATCTTAAAACGGAATTTAAAAACAAATCTTAAAAAAAAAACATACGTTTAGTTGTGACTGCCGAAACAAACAGACGAAATGTCGAGTAGAACAGTACCTCTCTGACGAATCAATTATAATTCCTTAACCATCTAATTAAACTTCAAAACAAATTCAAAATTGTTCAATGGGCGACAATAAAAAAATTTAAATCAATCACTTTTTAAAAACTAAACAAGAACACAGGTATGTGCACTAATCTTGCGCAACTGGTAATGGGACGTTAAAAGATCAAAGAGAGATACTTTGTAGTGAAAACCCAAATAGGAATAGTAACCTTGTTATCTGGTGACTTAGGGGAAAATCTCACGTGAAATGTATGTAGATCCTGCACCCTGCATGGCTAGTCAGGCGGCTCGGTATTCAAAACCTTCCTCGTGGAGATAATATCGGGGAATTCCTCCCAGATAATAAACTTCACTTTTCCCAATATTCTTTGGTTTACGCAAAAAGTTTAACTAGCCAGATAGTATCGATTCATTTAGTGGAAGTGGTTATAAAATGGTGAAACAAAGAAGTTAGTAAGTTCTGACATTTAATACTAACAAATTGAATAGGTAAATTCAAATTAGGCGATTTGCGAACCATTTCTTTAAGACTGAGGGTCATATACAAGAGCGAGTTTTTTACTCTGACAGCTGTTGGAAGTGATTAATAAGGTGAAAAAAAATAATCCCATTGGTTGTGTGACAGGGAAAGGAGAAAAGTTATTTAATGACTCTCAGTAAAAAAAATCGCAACAGGTGTAAACGTTCGACGTGTATATTCGTATTATTTCTTAGTATTCAGACAGTAAATAACTACCCGGTATATACAGGCCTTAACAGAGTATTCCTTAAGAGACATTTCATATAATCCAAAGTATACAATGTTTTGAATTTATAAGAATTTATTTTCTAAGTTAAATTGTTTTCTGATAAAAGAAATAATATTAATTGTTCTACAGTTAACATCCTCTTCCTCCTCTACATTTATCTACCTAATATTTTGAAAATGGGAGGGAAAAACGTTAAAGTTGGGTTTTCCCTAAATTATGGCAAACCTATCCTTTCTAAAATAATACATTTAATTATATATAAAAAATAATTCTTAACTATATTGCCCGTTCTAGACCAAAAGGTGGTTCCAAAAAACTCCCAAAAGGTGGTATATGGACCCCCGAGGGTCACAAAGAAAATATTATTAAAATATATTGAACGGCCATTTGTGTCTATATTGAAATTGTCCACATTGAAACATGTACATGCTCAGAAAGTTGATGGACTGCAATTAGCATATATGAAAAAGGGGCTAACAATCTTATATTAGTTTTATTTAGGAGTCCGTGGATTAACCCTCTAACAATTAAGCAAAATTTCGAACCTGTAGGTTTGTTTTCACGGCAGGAAAGTTTAATTGTATTTCCAACACATTCCCTTACAAAAAGAATTTTTTTAATATATATCAGTAGAGAACGTTTTCAAAAGTACTCTTAATGTTTTAAATTAGAAAATTATTTCAAAAAATAATTTTTTATCAATTTTTATATTATGTGTAATACTGAAAAAACTATAGATACGCGAACGGATATACAAGTTTGTAAACGCCAGGTGGTTGCTAATTGGGAACTGCTGTTCCAGACTAACCATGACGGACTATGAACACTAGATTCTTTCATTAAAAGAAATCCCCCCAATCAGTCTAGGGATCGACGATATCCGACTCACAATATGTATACCACCCCCCGAAAACGATGGGCTATAGTAACTATTAATTGGTTTGAATTGAAGCCGCTTTTCCGACCTGACGGATGTCAGTTGAGTTTGGGGGGAGCGTCACGTAAGACGAATCTAGAATCAATAAAATCAATCAGGGAATACCGAGAACGAATGGAGGGTGCGCTGACTCCTTTTCCTTCATTCGGAAGACAAAAGACTCGGGATGCTTCCTTTTCATCAAACGTTCGGAACTCGACAGGTGGAAAGGAGGGATGAAAAATGACGGAATTTCTTTCTCTTGTGAATTCACGGTCATGGTACCCAGAAATTAGTTTGCTGCTTTTGGAAAAAACACACAAAGATATATTTTTTGCTTAACCCTCAGAAATGTATACACATGTCTAAATTAGAAAAGGACTTACGAGCAAGGTGAAAAAAGGACATACAGGTGGAATTTAAAACCTTTTTTACATCAAGGTCGGCACTAAAAGCCTGTTCATCAAATATTAGCTAACATAGAAAATATATTTGGCACGAGATGTACAACATTTATGAAATTGATTGTAGAAAAAGCCATAATTTATATTATTAGTTACGTCACTAATATAAATCGATTACAATTTCGGAAACTCCTCTGTAACAATCATATTTTAGTGAATAGGTGTCATTTTTTTTTAATATTTGTTATTTCCTTTTTAACAACTCTTCTAATGTTGTTCTATCAATCTTTCTCATAATTCGAGAACTGGACAAAATAAAAAATCGACGTTGCACTTGGATATTCCCAAAAAAAAGTTATAATTGTCGTACAACCATTGTCGGCCTTTAAAAATCCTGAATTACAAATTGGCGACGAAGTCACTTTAAATTATACCGATTTGTCGTTGTCGTTATAACGACCATTTCGTATTGGTCCCATTACGGGTCGCTTAACAGGTGGTCTACTGTATTCACTGAGCTAATATAATAATAGACACTGAAGCAAGGGCTAAGCGCGCGCAAAAACTATACACATTTTTGAGCGAAGGTAGGAAAAATACCTAGTCCTTTCACCAGGCACGTAGGTATAAATTTTTCATGGGAGGGGTTCAGTGAATGAGCAACGGATTTCTTTAGGTTACTTATACTCCCCCGCATAGGCAAGGTAGAATGTTTTCTCAAACTTTCTTATGAATTGTATGCATCTGCGAGGCACGGTAAAGTACATTGTCGCTTAATGGAAGTCCCCGCTCCAGTGTTTTTATTATTTTAGCTGAGTGACTGTATTAAAGTAAATTTATATTATAAGTTGTGAGTATAATTATTAAACGACATCAACTTAAACCTAAATTTTTCTTTTTAACCGACTTAAAAGCAACGCCAACCAAAACCGCCAAAGGAGGAAGGTTAACAATTCGAATGTTATGGTTTTTTTTTTAATCTATGTTCGCCCAAGATTTCTGTTCTAATTCAGATATTTGGAAAATTCTTTTTTGCTGGATAGGGGATATCTCACTTGGGTAACTTAAGAAAAAAAAATATCCGCTTATCCGGCATTTAACAATCCGGAATTCTCAATTAACAGGACTATATGAAAGAAAATATTGTCCGATTTGTTTTTGCTGGATAGTAAAAAATTAACTTTTGCAAAAAAATGCCAAAAGTTTAGTTATCTAGCTGTTATATATCCGGAAATATCGATTAACCGACCTTTTTTTAAACAGTCACTCCGGTTTCAAAATATTTTCATTGTTGAATAACAATTGTTCAACACAATGAAACTTAATTCACCCGGCATTCATAAAAACGGAAAATCTCAAAACATACTATATGGGGCGAGGAAAAAACAGTTAGTAACAAATTGAGTATACTGGCGAATAAGAGGGGGGCAAATTCACCAGCGAAATTAAAAAACTAAAAACGGAAAAATAAAATTATCTTAAAAAAAGAAAGGAAGGAAAACCGTCTGTAAGAAAAATGCACTAAAAAGTGAAAAATAATTTTTAATTTTACGAACAATTGAATTATTTAACATTAATATTATATTTAGTAGAACTTTTTGAAAATGGTGCCCATTTACGAAAACCTAACCTAAATTTTATCGCCTATTTCAAAACGTTGTAATAAGTATAAAATTAATATAAATTTTTCAATTTGTTCGAAACATTAAAAATTATTTTTTCACTTTTTAGCGCATTTTTTTTTAAAGTCGGCTTTTCTTTTTTAAAAAGATTAATTTCTTTTGTTTATAATTATTTTTACATAATTAACAAAGTCACTCTATACCGTAAAAGCGGGAAGGGGGGGGGGGGGGGGGGGGGGGGGGGATCTTAAGTAGAGAACAATAAAAGCACGAAAATAATTAGAACTTATAAATAAGAAAATGACGTTAGAAGGTGACAACAGCAACGTTTACGCACCAATAACGAATGACAATTATTACACAATGCAATCCGTGTGGGCATAAGCATAATTGCACCACATAAAGACAATGAAGTTTGTCAACGCGGAAAGGTTGACCTTTCTTCCCTTTCAGTACGTTGGGCCCAAGAAACAGAAAAATAAATCGCAAACCTACGCAAAACAAATTAACATAGCATCGTGTTTCTCCCGAATAAATTTAAAACACTTAAAATAAATTATCGAAAAATAAAATCGATTTCGTGTTAGCTCGGTGGGTATTCGGAAGGAAATATTGAAAGTCTTAGTAATGTTTACATTCAGGAAAGAAGTAAAGATATATGAAATTCCAAGTATTGGGAATATTAAAGCTGAAATTCTTTAGAAATTTGGAACGGAAGCAAAAGATTAAATATGGAAATTTGGTTTAGTTACTAACGTAAACACCCTCCGGTAAATATATAAAAATATAAAGTGGTTTAAGTTTAATATATTGTACAAACTTTTATTAGTAAACACGATAATTTCTTTAATTGTGTTCTTATTGTGATTTTTTATTTCAAATATAGATATAGTTTCAGTTCTGCGAAATATTCAAAAAATTAAAGCTTTATAAAAAAAATGTATGTGAAAAAAAAAATGTTTAAAAATGTATAATTTATTTAGTAATATAACAATTTGTTTCTCATTTGTAAAATTTTATTCCTATAGTAGATGCTATGGTGAGCAAGTTATTTAACAAATTCTTGAAATCATTTCTTATATGTTGCTTTAGCTGGAAAATTGTTGTCCCAGGTTTTTGTAATTTCCGTTATGTAACCTTTGTTACCGATTGTGCGTATTTTATTATTTGTCTCAAGAGGGCAGCAATGGCCAGAAGCGAGACAATTTAGGAGGAAACAAACAATAGCAGTAAGTAAATTTGGAATATATGTTGCGCACAACAGAAACAATCGGATTTAAAACACTATTTTATAGGTGAGTGCTATTAGTCTCTGTAACCTTTCTTACCAATTTTTATTAACTTTATATACAGATTTTGGAAATATCCCAAATCTCTTGTGTAAATTTGGTATCACTATCAGGCAATATGACAAAAAGCGTAATCCGAAAAATAGTTCCTGAAAAAAAATTACATACTGAATGTAACCTATGTTATTTGTAAACGGTATTACGATTTACAAGTAACTGAGGTTACAAAACAGTGACAGAAGTAATTTCATCATAATAGCTTATGTCATGTTAGGCATAAGGGAAATTGAAAAAAAGAGAAAAATCATTTCGGTAAAAGTGGAAAGACAAAAAAGAAATGAAATCTGCCTGTAAATTTAGAATAATCAATATTCACCTGAAAATTTTATTTTGTACTAGTTATAATATTGAAATATTTAATAGAGAGATTCAAATTAGTAATCTTCACTTTATATTTGTTTTGGAAACTGTAATAATAAACTAAGCAGTTTTTAAAATTAAAAAAACTCCAAATTTATTTTCCCATAGATAACTTCAACATCGTAAGAATAGACAATTGCATGGAATAGAACCCAGTAATTTGTTATGACTTTATGGTCAATTGTCAACATGACAAAAAAAAAAGGTGTAGCATAGTATAACTAACGCTTCACAACACAAGTATGCGTTATTAGAGAATTTTTTATTATTATTTATTTTTAGCTTGATATAGCTGAATGCTTGAACGATCGCCTAGAAAGAACTTTGAGAAAGAAAAATTTATTCTTATTCATGCGCTGATGACAGGCAGGCTTAAGTGCAATACATACAGAGAAAGACGTTTTTTAAACAGAAACTAATTTTCATATCGATTGCAGTGTAATTTCAAATAAATACTATAAGGTCAAACATTGTTTTTTTTTAAATATTAAATACAACCTTTTTAAAAGCAAATAGTTAAAATATTTTATTAGCAAAAATTACATCTACTTCAAAGATTTTATTTCTTATTTTTAACGCATTTTCTCAAAGCCATTTAAAAAATACATATATTTAAAATTTTAATTAAGCAAAATGCCTTTACATAATTTTATTGGATTATATCGTATGCATAGGTTGGAATATTCCCCATTAAAAAAATAAGAATTATCAAAATTCCATAATTAAAACAAAGTTATAAACGAACATACGTAAAAAATACAAAAGAGTAGGTGCAATAACTATAATTAGCTGAAAGGTTTAGATGACATGCAAATGTATTGATAAAATTCGAAATATTTAATATTTGTAGATCGTTGAAAACCATGGGGGAATAAAAAAAAATAACTAATAACGCTTTGTTTGTTTATAAAACTCAAAGCTCTTAGGAAAATCTTGAAAATGTTAAAAAATTCATAAAAAAAAATGATCTTGTTTTAAAATTCATTTTCCTCTCTCCCAAAAAACACCAAAAAAAACATTCACACGAGTTATCAAAATTTTGGAGAAAATAATAAACCATCCTTTCTCCTCCCCTTCAAACAATTTCCTTCTTGTTGAAGAAAGCCAGCAATTTACTGGAAGCTCTCCAAGATCAACACTAGCATCCATGAATGCAAAAGCGATCCGTTATCTCTCGAGGGCGAATGAAATTTAATAAGCAGTTCGCAGAAACTCTGGTGCTCCAGCTTTCAGAAGAAAATGCTAATTACGTAAACCGAGAAAAATTGCAGTGTTTATGAGTCTAAAGTGATTGGGTGTCAGACGAAATGATATACAAGTTTTATTTTATATGAATGACAAACCCCAAGAATGCAGAAGAAAAGAAAAATTATTATGAAAATAAAAATGCTTCTTGAAGTTTTATATATTATTTCAAAAAATTACTTACCAGTAGAGTCATAAGACTTTATGAAATTCAAGATATAGTTAGAAAATAATTGGCAGTCGGTTTTGAAAGCTATCTGATTTCTATTTTAACAGAACAAATAATCTTCGAAAACGATCAAAAGAGGAAAAAAAATCATAGGCTGCGAGTTTCCTGCTTTAAAATAAAACTATATACTGAATTTAATTAAACTAACTCAAGGGGTAGGACTTTTTCAAGACGCCTAATTGTAAGAAAATTTGTAACTTTGTATGCCATTCATAAGTTACATATAACTAACATTCCTGGATTCAAACGTAATAAAGTGAAAATCTTATCTTACTAGATCCAGTAGTAATTCTTCGGAAGTCATTAGCGACCGCAAAGTAAAAAAAAAAACCGTAACTATAGAAACCAATCAAATAATGAAATGACTGGAGCATAAAAATGATTTTTTTAAACTTAATAAATTTGTACGTATTCATGAATTAGATGTCCTTCAAAATGGCTAAGTAGACATGGTATTAAATTCTGTCACAAAAGGCACGTCGAACTATAATACAATAAACAAGAAATTATATAAGATTGAGGAAGAAGAAAAAAAAATATGGTATCATGTCTACCCTACGAACAATCAATTTAGTAAATGAGTAACAGCAAAATTCAAGAAGAAAATATATCGCAAAACAACGAGTGAAAAATCGGCTCATTAATGCGAACATTTTGTTGACACTTCGGGGCATGCATATTTTTGCCGTAAAAAACGAGACACTGCCAAATGACATGCGAGATTCGAACAATACATATAAAACAACTACGCAAAGAAAACAACAATGCACTTACACGGTTCAGCTGTCTGGCAGAAGTCCAGATCTGAAAGATCGGACTAACTGCAGATAATAATATTCCGTAAGACAAAAGGAATTTTTAAGAACCGCAACAGAAGTTATTAAGGTCTTCTTCCGAAGCAAAATCTGCTTTGATTCGTTGCGAGGCGACGATAAGGTAAAACTGACGTGCAAAAATATGATAAAGGGGAAAAACGCGACTTTTATCGAAAGGTTTCACTATCGTAATAAGTACAGATAAGTACCGACAAGAAGCAGAATTAATTTAATGAATCCTTTTTTCTGGTTATATCATTGTTATTAAAAATATTTTTTAAATGTGGCGGCTAGTGGCGAAGGGGCCCGGGCGGCGCAGTCAATGTTTTGCTTTTTATACAAAATTTAGACAGAAAATCTTCAAATTTTAATTAATGTTTTACAAGTTACATTGTAGCAACGAGTGATTTCTCCTCACATCTCTTTCTGTAATGGAATAGCCCTATATTTACATATAAACAAAACAAATAAGTTGTGGGAACAGGCGATTTGTAACTCCTGTTGGCTATTCGATTCAAGTTGGACCGAAATTAGCACATAAAAATTTCAATTTGACGATCCGTAATTTTACATCCAGTTGTCATTTTTGATGCCTAACTTTTTTTTTTTTTTAATTTTAGTTTGAACGGCCGTATTTTTACAACCAAATGTCGTCATTTTTACGTGTAATGTTGATTTTCAATAATTTGTTCTTGTACTTTTCAGTAATTTTGTTAGTAAGAAGGTTATATTTTTAGAGAACAAATGGAAACTTGCTTCTAATTTTATGCAAAAGAAGCTTAACTATTACAATTAATATCGTAACAGTTGGCAGCTCAGTTTGAATTATTTTAAAATGACGTAAGAACATTTTGGCAACCCAAAAAAAAATTTGCTTGGTGCCAATGACACCTAACTTCCTCGTTTCGAACCCTGGTAAGAGACAGATGCAAGAAAACTTGTTGTATAAATTCTGAACGGTTCCCATGGAGCCAAAAAAACAGGCCCCACTAATTGTACATCAATTGTAGATTGATTTTACAAATTCAAGGGATTAAATTTTAAATGCAGATAAATTATTTTTCGAAATTCATTTGTGTTCTCAATTCATGTGCTGCATTTGAATATCATTTTGAAGATTAAAAAAATTGTATTTACTAGTGTATAACTGTATATAGGATTGTTCCTTTAAAAAAATATATTTGATTTAAATCTCAAGTTGTTTGAAAGGAAGGACCATAAGATTTTACTTTACCATAAATTTCTCTCTTCTTATGCTTAAATAATTTGCTTGAACCATTTAATGTAACAGTTCAACATTTTAATGCAACAGCCTACAATAAACAGTACAGCGTACCAGGGGGGGGGGGGGGGGGGTGCAGTAATGTGCAATTTTTTTTTTTATTTGTTGACTGAAAAAATATTTTTGTCTTTAATAAGCTTTTGAGGACATTAGAAAAATTGTATATTTATACAGCCTAGCTGTCTTTTATTTGCAATGTAATTATTTTATATTTGATCATTTATTTATCAGGCTATCTGCCAAGGATAGTGGATATATATTAATAGAAGGTGTGCTCGTTCTCGCACTTTTGAAAGTGGGCAAGGAAAGGACATTTTTGACGTCTTTATATATATATATAAATATTGAAACTTTTGAAAGTGGGCAAGGAAAGGACATTTTTGACGTCATTTTTGTTCCGCCTTACTATGGGTTTTTGATCATTCTCATTAGCTGTGTGTTTCAACCATTACTACTTTGGTTCGATCCCCGGTTGGGTAACAACTGGTGATTTAATTTTTAATTAGCAAAATAATGCAAATATCTGTAAATAATTGTATTCGGGTAGCTTCACTACTAATCCGTCCTTGTTTTGTTATGTCCCCGTATTTTACTTGATTGAAATTGTAACTCATTTAATATGTCCAATACAAATGCATTGACCAGATGGTTTCGACCCTCATTTTACTCTTTCAAAATTCATGGACATGCTCTTGTGGCAGGTAATATTATTTTAATATACTTAATTTATTAAGCAAAGCTTTTGCAAATTTTTACATACTAAATGCAATCCTTAAAATATAATTTAAACTCTTAAAATTCAGCAAAAACTAAATAAAATTAGCAAATATTACTTTTAAATAGTTCACAAAAAACTAATAGATACCTCACAAACCATTGGTTCAAATTGGCTGAAATTGATTCCCGGATATTTTAATAACTAAACCACTCTGCAAATCGATTAAAATTGTTTTTTGAAGCAAATTTTAACTGTTTTCTTTTAAATAAATTCAAGATTAGTTAATAACAAGAATTCCTGTTAAATTAAGTTTGCTCTGTAGACTCCTAAAACGACTGTGCAAACGAGAGCATTAGACACGCCCAAAGAAGGCGGGGGTAGGCATCACTATGATGTCAAAAATATCCTTTCCCCGCCCTCCGTCAGAAAGCGCGAGAACGAGCACACCTTATATATATAGTCTTCACTATCCTTGGCTATCTGCATTGTTTAATAGGATGATAATAAAGCATACACTTCAATGATTTTGTTTACAGGGTTACAATTTTGATTACTTTGGCTGTACTATGCATGCCTTGAAAGACATGCAAGAGGTTATGTTGGAAAAATTTAAAAAGTATTAAATTTTTATATTTAGAAATTTTTCCCCAAAGGTCAAATGGAATACTCAAATCGAACTCATCTCCTTCCTTCATAGAAATATTGGATAATAACCCACTTTGAATAGTAAAATCACGGAACTAACAATCAAAAGTTTGTAACTACGATATAAATAAGTCAAATATATATTTTTATAATCACTGACTTAAAAATAAGACTTTATAATAATTTGGTATAAATTAATTTTGTAATAATTTTAGGAATGCACAAATGAAAAAAAAATTCAAGAAGTTCAGATTAAAAAATGCATTTGTCGTTTATGTAAAATTTGTAGGAATGAACTAGATACCGGATATCTGGTGCACATTACAAACAATATACAGTAGACTCTCGATAACTCGAATTTTTCGATATCTCGAAAAAAATCGATTTCCCTGCACCTTCATTACTTATTTAATGTAATTTTATCTCTTTAATTCGAAGTTTTTCGTCGTTATTTTTGATAACTCGAAGTTTCCTCACAACTCAAAATTTTGTTTTCCTCTCAAAACTACGGATTTTGAAGAACCTTTAGTATATATGTAATTGCCACGTTCTTCTATATCAGTTCTCTTTTTTATTGTGCATTATTGAAAGGGGATATGTACAATGGATTCCTACCAGTGCCTCACCCTTTTGTTTGAATGTCGCCAGACTGGATTCCCTTAGCTGTATCCCCTTCTCTTTAACACAGAGTCAGTCCAACAAGGAAGATTAATGATTTATCGTCCCTCAAGCCACCTGGCGTTTTCGGTAAAGTGCGAGTCACTTTCTTGGAATGTTACCGACCGTCCAGAAAGCAACTCACTTAAAATATGAAGACGACACTCGACCCCATTCTCATTTTTGTTTAGGCAATGCACTCTCTATAGCAGCATTTGATGAGAGATCGCTCTCAGAAAAAGAATGATACTGAAGAATGCTAACCTCTTCCAAAGATAACTATGTAAGAGGCTGTATCTTCTATAAAAACTATGCGTGCATTCATTGAATCGAGGCCGGAAATAAAAAACATCAGAGACATTTCAAGCAATTGTGCATTTGGAAAATATAATTGATTTCGAAAAAAATAGAAATACTCACCAAACTCTTTTGGATAGATTTCTTAAATAAAGTCATGTAAGTATACTAGTATTTATTTTTACCAAAACAGCTTTTTTATAGGATTTTCGATATCTCGAAATTTTATACACTTCCCTTCGAGTTTGAGATAACGAGAGTTGTCTGTATCAGATATACAAACTGTTTTTTTTTATGACAAAAACTTCTATTAACAGTTTTTTAAAATGTTCATATTCATACTGATTTTTAAAAGGTCGGAGCTGTACTGTACGATGCGTTTGAAAAAGTAATTTTGAAATATTTCCTAATTGCTGATATAAATTGTACCATAATTAAATGTTAAAACTAGCACCTACTAGAATCAAGAATAAAAAAAAATTATAATATATAACGAATGTCTGCAACATATCTTCTTTACTATTCTCTGTGACCCACCGTGTCTGAAACGCACCCCGTCAGATTTTAACGAAAAAGTTATCACTTCACTCCTTACCCACCTGAATAGCCCAAGAAAAATTCAAGGGAAAATCCGCAGATTGCAGAATACATTAGTAGTATTTTCAGGAAATTACTTAATGTGAAAACAAAAGATAATTGATCGTAACAAAAAAACGTTTTATTCATCCAACACTTTGCTTCTGGATATTGGATAATTACTGGATATCCGTTTCATTCCTAGTATTCGGTCCATATGCCAAATACTTTTAATATTTCACCAATCATCAGCTGAATAGCTGTCATAGAAGTACGGCATGTTATAGAAAAAGTAAAAACAGAATTTGGGAGAAAAAAGTCAGATTTGAAAAATTGTTTGCTTGTAATTATGGTAAATAAAAATCTAGCTGAAAATTAAGTTTGTGTGAAATGTAACTATTTTTTAATCACTTTCAGAAATATGCAGCTTTTTAAACATAAAGAGTATCAGTTAATTTTGAATAACAGGGGAGAAGGAAAGAAGATCATTGTGTGGGCTAGTTTATTTTAAATAATAGGGGGAAAGGGTATCAGTGTGAAATTGTGTTGCGAGTCAGATACTAACTTTTTGTGTTCTTATTTACTTACTTTTTTTTATTATTATTCTAATTTCTTTTATAATATAGGTTAAAAAAATTGACCTAAACAAGGTTTATTAAGGTACTTTGACTACAGTCATAAATTATATTTATGACCTTTAGGGTGAATTTTAGGAAAGTGGAAAATTTGATTTGATATTGAAATTTTTATTATTTTTTTTTTACAGAAAAATGGTTTTGTTTATTTTAATTTCATATTGAATTCCATATAGATTTAATGGTATAACTATTCTATAGTAAATACAAATATTACTAAACTACATATATATTATGAAAATTTTACATCTTAAACTTTTACCTCTGGTACTTGGGCTGTTTACATGAATAAAGAACTGTAAAGGAAGTTGATATTAAGCCTCGAAGTCAATCGGATATTTGGTATTTGGCTAAACCACTATATGTCACATCCAATACTTTTTTATTATACTGTATATAGTGGAAATCACTTTATAATATCGAAATAGAATCAGGAAAATCCGCTTTCATTTCATCTAAGCCAAACAAACGCTCAATATTCTGTTTAACAAAAATTTTAATTTACATTAGCTGAAAAATAAATCTGCAAATTATAACTAATTTATTAGTTTTGGTTATGAATATAAGGAGAGTGGGGTTTCAAACTTTATAAACTCAAAACTTGCACAATATTCCATTCTTTTATCAAAATTTAAATTTATAAAAAAAAATTATAATATGTTTTACATTTTCCATGATTGATAGATTGAATTAATGTCAAACTTAGCTGCACAGTGGTCTAGTATTGCTATGAAGTTTTTTTATTTGTGAATGCAATATTTGTAACATTGTGCTCAAGTTTGAGAAGGGTCTGGTACACAATTAGCTAAACTATTTGTTCCAACCAACTAATTGTATAGCCATTATATTTGACATCACAATTTTGATTTACATATAAAGAGTTCTTTTAATTTTATTACATGTTAACTTTGTACATCTTGATGCATTCAATATTTTTTTAACTAGGCATTATTTATTATTTTAAGAAAATAACTTTTTTTAAATTTTATAAAACGTTCACTTTATTGCAGATTTGTGACATAAACTACATTAAAATTATTAAGCAATAAATCTCAAAATATATGCAATTTAGAAAAATCTCGAGTTTGCAGACGATTAAAATAAAATTCTAAACAAAATATAATTTTCAAACTGAAAGAAATTAAGTCGGAATAATTAAAATAATAAATAGACACCATAATTGCGATTATTTTAATTTTGAACCATATTTCTATAATTAGGTGATGAGATCAACATCGTCAACGTTACAAAAACAAATAAGGATAAAAGTGTAGAAATATTGAAACTAGCACAGACGTTAATCTAATTATTTTCTACACATAAAATCTGACTTTGGTAACACATAAAAATTTCATTTTTATTAAATCTTCGGCAGACAATTAACAATTAGTTTTAATCGAATACATTTGACAGCAGGAGAATTTTTACGAATTCTCTTACCTCCTCCTATGGTGTTTCCATAAATTGAGAATCCTGTCAGCACGATGAACACACATGACTCGGAAAAACACAGAACGGAGAAGTTCATCATTATGCAACATAAGAAGTCATATATATGTGTAGATATGTTGACATTTTTGGGCGTTTAATAACAAACTATTACACCAACAACATAGATGTCTTCGAACAAGATGATTGAACATACGATTTCTGCAGTTGACAGTTACAGAATATTAAACTTATATGTCACAAAAAAAAAATTGGATACAGGATTTGGTTTGTTTTACAAATTTCAAACACACGTTGGGTTGAGTAATGGGCCAATATTTTTCCAAAAAAATTATTTGTATAGATGTATAACTGGCTGTTAGAAGCAGTTGCTTATTCATTTTGTAGGAATATTTTTTTTAATTAATTGGATGAACAATAAATATGTTATGGTACGAATTTCGAATGTCCACGTAGGTCTTGTTGATGTGGAATTTTAAAGAGTGGGGTGCTATTTTAGGGGGTTTGGCTAAACTAGTGTCAAATTGGAACTATATAAGTGTTCAAAGTTCACAATTTAAGATATATATTTACGGAAATACCCGCGAACATTGATTTGTGAATTTGTGTTACAGTCATAGGACAAGAACACTCATGGACAGGAATCCCACTTTTTAAACACCCACATAAATCATTGTGAGGACATGAGATATCCTTGTTCGATTCAACATCCAAGACCGTTGACACAGTAAATCCTTCTATTTTCCTATTTTCTTGGTAGCAAATCGAACCCGTGATCTTCTGATTTCAAGTCCGAAACTATGTTGTTTTGTACTGATTTGACTTCGAGGAGGCTTTTTTTGGGAAATTTTTGATTTCTTATTTATGCTACAAAAAATAAACAACACAACTTCCAATTACACTTGAATGATGTTTATTTTGAATTGTTAAAATTAACTATAGCACTTGATCCAATTTTATTTGTTTATGTACTCGTTTATGCACTTGAACCAATCTTGTATGTCATTGCGGTGACCTTTGCACGTTTAGCGGTGACGGGGACGGGTTACACTCACTACACGTGAAGTAGCTGTCAGAAGGTGACTGCTTTGGAACACACCGCATACAATATTTAAGTAACAAAGATTCCTCATTAAATCTGAAGTGCGTATATTCATCTCTTAAGTTTGGTCTTTTGATTTGAGTCCTGTATTTGTGTACCTTTATACATAGCATTTATTACATTTTCTTAATTTAATCAAATGTTTTTATCTGTATGTATGGAAGTACTCAGTTAAACTTTTTATTTCTTTGGATGTAGAGTTAAATTCCTCTGTTATTTTGATAGAAATCAAGGATGTTCATGGTCAATAGCACTCTTAGCTATTGAAAAAAGTAAAGATAAGTTTTAAAAAAATGTTATGATTATCAGAAGTTTGTACCATACTAATCTTGTGTTTGCTATTGATTTCTAATTTATTTTCAAATTTAATAAGTCTTGGTAGGCAATCAAATTTCTAAGTTTACACCTGCCTGTTGGTGTGGAGTCTGGTTAAAAAAGTTTTTATATCGCTATTGCATTTAGTGGCTTAAACAAGGTGTGGTTAAGGGATTTACATAAATATTTGTCTATATACATACATATGCAGGAAAGTATATATATATATATGTTTGTTTACCTACTTTTGTGCATGTATGTTAAGGTATCAAAAATAATTGTGGTGTTAATTGTCTAATGTTGGTTGATCTGTCATTCCAATCGCATGACTAAACCATTTATTATTTTGATTTATGAGTTTTAAGGTAAAATTCGTATAGTTTTATGAAAAAGGGCAGGGTGCTATTTGAGAAATATTAAATTTTTCTTTGTAAAGTGTTTTTAATGATCCCAGGCTTTTTAATGAGGACACTAAATCAATTTTTGCTAAAATCAGCACAAAATTCCAATTTTTTGGAATTGCTCTATGTTTCGCATAACTGATTGGCTAGTCAAAAATTTTAGAACCTAATTAAAACTGAGAAAATTTTAAGTTTTCTATCTTTCAAATCGGAAAAAACGGTGTGCGAAAATGCGAATTTTTGATAAAACCATAGTTAGCAGTTGATAACCAAATACCTAATTAAATGCAATTAAAACTGAAACAAAGCATGCAGAGAAAAAAAATTCAATCATCAAAGTTGTAATAATTGCATTGTCTTGTTCTCAACGGAAGGAATAACTGATTTTTGCTACTGAAATGACAAGGATGAAAACGGATATTTTCATAAAAAAAGTGTCGTGAATCAGGAATTTGAGGAAGGGCAGAAATTCATTCATAGAAGGGCAGGTGCGTGCAATTTTCAAAGAAAAAGTCATGCAGGGCGAGCCACCCTTTAAAAAACGCCTATAATGAACACTATGTAGTCTATTTGGCAGTTCTAGGTCATTATTTATCATTAGCAGCAAAATTGGTCTTACGAACCCGTTCTTCAACGTTGGGCAGATGCATCATGGATGGGCATTGGTAACTGGCAAAAAAAGAATTGCCTTTGAGGTGTCGTTCAATGCTGAAGGTCATGCTTTCTAATTTTTAAGCAATTTGTACACATTTATATGCTGATGAGTGTGTTTAATAAGTTGAATAAAATAGTAAGCCTTGTGCAAATTTTTAATATGTATATTAAAACAGTACTTCCAGAGCAGTTTCATTTGCTTGTAGACTTATTGTTTCCAGATTTGGTAAAGGTTTACTGTACGGTCACCCTTGGCGACTTTTTCAAAATCTCGCCAAAAGTCGCCATTTTGGCGACTGTTGTCCAATAGGGTTGCTGCAATTCCTTGTCGTTTCGGAGGGGGGGGGTTGCCATTAAAAAAATTTATCGCCAAATGCGGAAAAATCGCGCCAAGGGTGACCGTACAGTAAACCTGACCCCCTGATTTTCCACATATATGTATGAATATTGTACTGTATGTATAGCTAATTTGTATGTTTTGTTTGTACATAGCAAAATGTCTGACCGAAAATTCTTCGTTGGTGGAAACTGGAAAATGAATGGAAATAAGAGTGCAATTGACACTATCATCAAGTTCCTCACGGAGGGTCCTCTAGATCCAAATGCTGGTAATGTGGTTCAGCATTTTCTATATCGCATGCATATTTATATAATATTATATAAAGCTGAGCACAAGGAAATGCTTGTGTCAGTCTAGTTTTGACACAAATTAACATTCAAACGATGTTTTCATTTATAAAAATGTTTTTAACGAGACAAATGGTGGACCAGCAATAAAGTATTCACCTCATAAACAGTGGGTTGTGAGTTTGAATATTAATTTTGATAGTGTAGCAAGCTCATGATTGTAGAGTTGCGACAGCTAATGTATGATGGAATAAATCATTATGTTGTATTTAATATTAAGTTAATCTAATATTCTGTTTATAGTATCACTCATGTTCCTCAATGTTAAATAATAAATTTTTTATAGTTCTGTATGAATGTATAATTTTGCATTGTTTTGTGTGTTTGCACTGATACTGAATTATCTTATAAATAGCTAAACTATCTTTCAATGTGAGGAAAAGTCTTAATTTCTGAGCAAAGCTACTTTTTAAAGTTTATTTGTGCACCTCAAAGCCAGATTTTTTTTAAAATCACAATTAAAAAAATTGTATACAGCTAGTTACAAAACGTTTTATAAACATAGTGAATGGTATAAAGCTTTAACCAACCAATAAATAAACTTTGTAGAAGCTTTTTTCAAATGAAAGTTGTAGTTAGTTTAGTCTAATGCCTTATATTCTACCAGTATTGTCGAAATTGGAATAATTTTTAATTTTATAAAGTATTGCTATTATATTTATTGCTAAATTTTGTCAACTACACATATTTCAATTCACAATAAGGCAATGAAATATTCAAAATGGAAGATCTGAGCATTTAAAAAGTGAATATAATTTTACTAATCGAAAATAATCTTGCCGATTTTAAATTTCACATGTTGGCGGGGATGCTAAAGAAGTACAAAACCCTTAGTAATGCTACTACCGTCGGCTGTAAAAATAGTGGAGCACCGTGACCTCATCAAAAAATTTTCAAAATAGCAAAATGACACAAGTGGGGAAAAATCATTTTTATTCACTTTTAAATGATCCATTTGGCCGAGTCCAAACATTCCAACTATTTCGATCCCAACGAAGTGCAGTGGGAAAGAATTATCACGAAACTCTTGAAAAATCCTGAATGTACCCTGAAAAATGCGGATACCACACTGGTATTTCGATTGGATAACATGTACCCAAGCCTCGCAACAGGTCCCTTTTCTCCCTAAAAGTCCTTCTTGTTACTTGAAGTACAAAAATCCATTTTTTTCAGAATAGGATCCCTTTTTTCCCTTATTTTAGCAAAAATAATTTTGTCCACCCTTTATGACTATAATAACACATTTGTGGATCCTTTCTCCTCCTTGTTTAACCATTTATTTTATTATGTAATGGTCATTACATTCATGTTTGTATATGTGGTAAATCTGATGGGGTGTTGCAACTGTCGAATATCATTAAACCAGAAAAAATCTTGCTGTTTTGTTTTTACAAATGTAATTAATCACATTAGTGTGGAATGTGGGCCTAAATGTAAACTGTCCTTCTAAGACCACTGGATCTTGTTTATGCATTGCATCAAAAACAAATGTAAGATGAAAATTGAATTAATCTTGAAGACAAAAAAATAGCAAGTGAAAGTGTAAATTGGAATTTCATAATTTCCCAGTACCTCGTGTTCTAATTAAGCAAATACTGTTCGATGTACTTTTTATTTGAAAAATAAACTTTTCCTGTGGTAAGTAGGATCCCTGCTAAATTTCAAGAAATTTGGTCAAATTTAAAAAGTTACAAATATTTAAGATTATTGCGAAATTAATTTTAAAAAACATTTTTGCACAAATGTACTAACTTCTTAATAATGCTCGATTTTTTTCAAATTTGGTTGGAATAATGCTTGAAATAGTGGAATGCTATGTAGTTTAAAAAAAAACTGTATTAAATTATTTTTTCCAAATTTTAACTAGGGGCACTGGAAAAAAGAGTGAAAGGAAGTCAAAATGATTCAATGTGTGTTCTTAAACATAGTTTTGTTTCTGCAACAAACTCCCATGCACTCCTCTGCCCGACGTTATGCCATTTATGCACATAAGCTGATTGCACATGGAGTTATGGTGTTGATTCATATATTGCAACACCCTCTACCAACGCGGTACAAAGATCAGAGTGGGGAATAGGTAAAAAATAGACCGGTTCGAAAAGTCACTTTCCTGCACATGATGGTACATTATTTATCCCCATAGGCTGATTCTAAGTGAAGTTATATTGATTTTACACATTTCAATTTTAGGTTGCGACCCTGACCGAAAGCACAGACAGTATATTAAAAAATGATATAGTGTTCAGAAATAGTTTACATATATCAAACATACCATTTAGAGCTTTCTTTCAAATGGATAGAAAATAATAATTTTTTTAAAATTTACATCTCCTTTTACACCTTTGCTTTTTTCCTATAATTTTATTAACATAATGTTTAAAATATTCATAAGATTTAACATTGTTTTAATAATATTAATAGTTTTAAAATGCGATATTTATAATAGTGTTAGTTAACAGAAATTTAATGCGGGCTTAAATTTTGTAGGTCCCTTTTTTTAAGATATTTGGTCCCTTTTTTCCTAGGGACAAATGTAAAAAGTGTTGCGAGCCCTGCATGTACCTGGTCAAGTCCGGATTTACGTTTGGCCACTGGATTGTGGATCCAGGGACCCATCATGTGTTTCAAACGTCGTTCGCTCCCATGGTGTGCTACGAACTGCCAGCTTCCAGTGTCAATTCCCGGTCCCAGCCCAAAACCGTTCGAAGGAATTTACATCCCTACGATCAAATGCTCCACGATCGGTACGTTTTTCAACCCCACTCCACTTACACTATTCTTTCTGGAACAAGATACCTAAAGATGACTGTGAATAAAACACTCTTCTCCGTGGATGTTGATGGAATTGGAATTTGAACCACAGCCCCAAATAGATCAACCCTTGGACTTGACGACACAAAACATTTCCCTCTTGTCAGACAACTGTCATCGGCCATTCAATTTGTAAAACCAATGGATTTATCATTTAAATAAATAAAAATATTTTTGTCCACTTGTGTCGTTTTGCTTTTTTGAAAATTTTTTGATGAGGTCACGGTGCTCCACTATTTTTTCGAACGACTGTATGTGTGTTGGCTTGATACCACTATAACTCAGAAAAAACTTATAAAAGTTGTAGATTGTGTATAGACCTGACCCAAAATAAAAATATATATTTAAAACTTTATAATATTTTAAAAAGATTACAAATTAAAACTGCAATCTTTATAAATATTTAAAAATAAAAATTATTTATACATTTGTGTTTCTAAATTTTTTTGTAGAAGTGGTTGTCGGTTGCCCAACCATATACATAGATTATGTAGTCTCCAAAGCCCCCAAAGCTATTGGTGTAGCAGCACAAAACTGTTATAAAGTTCCTAGTGGTGCTTTTACTGGAGAAATAAGGTATATTTTTCTACTTTATATGTAGTTTTTAGATAATTTTTTTTCTGTGTGTTAGAAATATGTTTACCAATTGCAAAAGTGCTCATAATAAAGTGATAAATAATTTAATGAAACTTAAAAATCAAGTAACCAATAACTAAATTATTTTATTAGACTGAATTTTAGATTTTCACTTAAAAAAACTGTTTTGGTCTTATCTTTAATGGCTATGTATTGCTGTGAGATAAATAGTAATATTCATTGCACATTATTTGATAAAATTAAATATTTAGTGTATCAGTAATGCTAAACATGTCCTTATAAGTGCAGTGCATATGAGCATTTTTAATTACAATATTGTTTAGAGTTTTAGTTTGTTTCATTCATATTCAGAATATGTATTGTCGTTAATAAAGTAATTTTTTATCCTTTTTATTATGCTGTTTACTTTTTAGTGACTTGCATGCTTAAATCTCTAATTATTATAATTTTCTTCTGGCCTTTATTTCAACTTTTTGTATTTCCTATTCTTCATTGTGATTTTTATTGTAAAATGAAAATATATCACAACTCCATTTCTGTCTTCATTAGTCCTGCCATGATCAAAGACGTCGGCGCAGAATGGGCCATCTTAGGACATTCGGAGAGGCGCAATGTTTTCGGAGAAACTGACGAAGTGGGTTTCGAATTTTGCACATTAGTTTGTTATTATTTAAGTTAACAATTTATATTTTTATTATATATGTATTACAATATATTGTTTCATTTATAAAGTCAAATTGTTTGTAGTTTAACAACAAACACACTGTTGTCATCTCTCATATTTACATAAATAAAAATAGCTTGTGACAGGATCAGGACAGGACTATTCAAATCCTGTGAAGGTTAGATGTTCACTGTGCTTTAATAGTCTTATACAAATACAAATACAAATACAAATAATGTCGACCAACTACAGGCTCTAGGCCCAGCAAGGTTGGTCCTGTCAATCCATCATCCTCACGATTCCCCAATGCCGATCCAATTGTTTTTTAAAACCACTCACCCCTGAAGAATTAACAACATACTCAGGCAAACCATTCCATTTGTCAATAACCCTATTAAAAAAATAATGCTTTCTAACATCCCGATTAAGCTGTGACTTGTATAATTTAAATCCATGACCTCTAGTCACATTGGCAATATTAAATTCTAATCCCGCCACATCTCCCAATTTGATAAATTTGAATAACTGAATAAGATCCCCTCTAATCCTTCTCTCCTCGAGTGTATACATATTTAAAGTCCTAAGCCTTTCTTCATAATTCATTCCTGAAGTACCCTGAATCAATTTTGTAGCTCTATGTTGAACCCGTTCTAATAAATCAATATCCTTTTTGAGATAAGGTGACCAGAATTGTACTGCATACTCTAGATGGGGCCTAGTCAAACTCCTATATAGTGGTAAAATTACGTCCTTCGATTTAGATGATACATTTCTTTTAATAAATCCCAGCATTCTATTCGCCTTCTTACTGGCTGTCCCACAATGGTGTCCCCATTTAAAATCCCTACTTACTGAAACGCCAAGATCACTAACAATGTCACTGGCACTAATCTCAGAACTTTGCAGATAATAAGAAGCCTTTTTATTTTTAAGTCCCATGTGCAAGACCTGACATTTTTTAATATTAAATGACATACCCCAACAAACAGCCCATTCGGAAATTTTAGTTAAATCGACCTGCAATTGCTCTACCTGTGATTTAGAACCTCTTGATTTACCTGTGAATTGAACCTCTTGATTTAGTATGGGATAAATGACTTTAGTCTGACCTTTTTAGTAGCTAATTCACATAAAATGTTGTATTGCATATTGTATAAATATAAAATTACCAATTTTGATACTCAGTAAAACTTTACATAAAAAAGTTTGTATTCTATAATATATTTTAGTTGTGTTATATTTAGTTAGAATGTTTGAGCCCTCTAGTTAGAAACCCAGATACATCCACACTTCCGCTAAATCGATTTTAATATTTTTTGCAAGTTTTCAATACATTTTATCATCTTGCAAAGCGGTATTAACCAAAAATGTCTGAATCTAGTCTAAAAATGCCTTCAAAGTCATGCGTTTAGATTCAAAAGTATGTGGCTGTCGATCGTTTTTAGCATCTCCTGTAATATTTATGGAAATGGATCTATCTGGTTTTGAAACTAGAAAGTTTATTTAGTTTAATTATCTAAGCATAAATGTCACATATTTGCTTGTTTATTGTCAGTTTTTCCAGTAATGAACACAATTTTTATGTCCTTTAAATGACTTATGTCAATACATTTTACTAATCTAAAGCAGTAGATATCTTTTAAATACAAGGCTGAATAAAATACTCAATTGATATTTTGTTCTCTACAAATTTTGGAATAAAACATTTTTGATATCCTTGTGAAAGTAAACTAAAAATTAATTTTAATTATAGATAGTTCTGCCTGTTAATATCTAAGGGTTGTAGGATTACAATAAAAATGTAAAATTTTATATAAAACGCTGAAGAATTTAAAAAAAAAAGAGCATTTTTCAAAACATTAACAATTAAAATAATGGGGTGTATGAAGTATTGCAAAACATTACTCTTGATGTCATAATGTTTATTAATTAAAACATAGTAATAAAATGTTATTACTTTTGCAGTTGATAGCTGAGAAAGTCGAGCACGCATTGGCTGAGGGAGTGAAAGTTATTGCATGTGTTGGGGAACTCCTTGAGGAGCGGGAAGCAGGAAAGACCCAAGAAGTGGTGTTTCGCCAAACCAAAGCTATTGCTGGTAATACATTTTTTTTTATGTTAATTTATTTTTATTTATAATAGACTAAATGAAAACACTTGAAATTAATTGCATTAAAATAAACAATTGAAAAATGTAGTTTAATTTTTTTAATTCTAATGTAACTGTATGAAATGGAGATGAGCAACAGATTAAATGTCGCCTGCAGCTAGAATTATGTGTTCTTAAATTGACGGTAATTGCAACCAGCTTGGAATATAAAAGAAACCTGATTTCTTATTTAATTCAATACCTGATTTCTTATTTAATTCGGTCATTTTTATGGTTAGGGAAGATAATTGAAAACTGCTGTGGAGAAATAGTCCAGAACCATTTAAATGGAACGTGGAAATAATGATGTTTCACATTTGTTTCAATTCTATTGTATAACTGATAATTTTAAATAATTATTAAAAAGAGGGCACTTAAGCTTTATGCAGTTAGCAGATACTTGCTTCTTTTAGAATGCAACTATTCCAATATATGTCATTCAACAGACATCTTATTTTTACGAACACTCTTTTAAAAATACATTAAAAACATGATTGATTTGTTGGTTTAATGTCATCTTATGATTTTTCGGTACTTTTATTCTCCACATAAAATAGCCTGCAAATTATATTTGTTTATTTAACCTTTAAAAAACTTTGAGGTTATTTATTATTGAAACAGTTAGCGAATTTGCACTTGGCTGTTGTAATTAATAATATTTATTTGTGTGTTTATAGATAAAGTGTCTGATTGGTCAAAGGTTGTGATTGCTTATGAGCCAGTTTGGGCCATTGGAACTGGAAAAACGGCTACCCCAGATCAGGTAATTTTAAGCAGTTAAAAATTAAGTATTGATACAATTTGTCACTACATTTTATTAAAATATTAGTTTCTTTGTTCATCATTGCTTAATAATTTAATTCATTTTACTTTGATACAAAAGAAGATACTCATAGAAGTAAATATTCTATTAAAAGTATTTTAAAGTAAATGTTTAGAAGGTGTCTCTAACTTCATATACCAGGAAATGCAGATTTGACAAATAAATTTTTTTTCATCTTTAAATAGTAAAATTTCGAATTATTTTAGTAATTGCATTTTAAATTTGTAAGATTATTCATTTGGTGATATAAAACTTTTGGGATATTCTAGATTTTTTTTTATAGTATTGACATGTGAATACACCACTAGAATTTTGGCTTACTTCCTTCCATCATGTGAATTATAATTTACATATATAATATAAATTATTTAATTTTTGCAATATGTTGCAAGATAATGTTTTTTCAGTAAAAAGTCATTTTTACATTAAAAACTGTATTAAAAACACCACATTAATTTAACAATTCCAATTTTCTTTTTTTAAAAATTCAGTATCTGTTTACAATTAGTGCTTTCTAACTATTTTAGTACTTTATAACTTCTAGTTGGAAGTGTAGTTATAATCAAAAATAAATTTGTTTTTATTATCATTGAAAAAAAAATGTATCTGCTCCTTATCGTATGTGATTTAACAGCTTGTGTATTAAAGATTTATTAACATATTTCTGTTTAACATTATTCAGGCTCAAGAAATGCACGAGCAGCTTCGTCAATGGCTAAAACAAAATGTGTCTGACGATGTTGCCAAAAGCACAAGAATAATTTATGGAGGTATTTGCAATTAAATTATTTTTCAAGAACTAGTAATTTCTTTTCAAATTACTAAAGTATATGTTTTAAAATTAAATTTGATAAAAATATCAATTATGAAGTATATACATTTTTAATTGTGTTTGTATTTTTAATCAATAACTAGCTGAAAAACAAGCTAAGCCCTTTGTACTATTAAAAATACAAGTATTGTACTTTTAAATCGTGCAAATTTTTTTAATTCAACTTATGTTTTTACGTTAAGATTTGTTCTAGTTTTTTTTTAAATAATACAATTGGTTTGAATTGTACCAGCTCTATGCAAGTATATTTTGTCAAAATTTAGATTACTGTAAAATAAATCTTTTAATTGAATTATATTTTATATAAAAAAAATATTTCGTGTTCATTCGATTAAAAATGCTATTTTAATGCAAATATATTGTTAATGTGCCATATTTTTAAAGTTTGTTTTTGTGGCTATTTAATATTTAAGAACATTTCTAAAGTAGTCAACATTGCATATCTCACTTTAAACTATTTGCTCAACATATAAAAAAAAATTTCATTGAAATTTAAGCTATTCTTAAAATAAGTGCTTTAAAATGAGTATATGCTTATTATAAGATGTTTTAGATGATTAAATAAACTATATAACATTTAAAAATAATAATGATACAATGGCAAGTAGCTCTGTACTTTTGAATTTTAGTTTATATCTTTGCATTCAAGTTTCACGCAATTGTCATTGGAAAATAATTGTTCACTAGCAAAAGTTAATTTCCTAAAAGTTATTGGCCTCTACTAACTGGCAAGTCTGACCTACCTTCTGTTCAGGTTTATATATAGGATACAAAAACTATATGTTCAGATGTCTTAAAAATGGAGTTATTACAGCTATAAAATGTCTCTTTAAATACCACTTGTGCATCTAAGTTTGAAGCAGATTGTGAGTTTCGATTCTAATTTACTTGGGCATTTATATGAAAACATTTACATTTTATTATTATGCAATTTCATATAACTTTATGTGTTGTATTTTGTAAATTTTAAAACTTTCCATATGTCATAAAATTGGCTTGCATACATATTTCTAATAACATTGTGATAATAATTTGATTATTGAATTCATTTGATATTGAAAAATTGTGTAATGGCAAATTTAGAAACTGCCTAATAATCATAAAAATTCTATAATTTTATAAAGAAAAGCTTAATTTTGTCTTAAGAGTACATTTAAAAAATACTGAAATTCATAAATAAATTCATATAATAACTATAAATTCATGTAACTAATTGCATAACATATATTTCATTTTCTTTTTATTTTATATTAGTTTTAAATTTAGGAAAAAGGAATAATATGCTTATAATTTTTAATTGAAGAAAATCAGTATGGTCCATTTTTAACCAAATTTAAATAACTTCTTATTTAATCTATTTAAATCAACAATTTAAATGAAGTTGTTTAAAAAAATGGGATTAAGGAAGTATAATTGATTTAATTGGCAAACATTAAAAATATTAAGATTGACTTCTACTTTTGTAGACATTAACTTAATATTATTAATTTCGAAGTTAATTTTTTGTGTGTTTAGTTTAAAGTATATACGGTATTGTGTTTGTAAGTTTTAAATTTTATTTTAAAGAACAATTCCCTTTCATAGAATACTTTTTCATTGATACAGGCTATACTTTACCTTATTATAAATTTTCCAATATAAATACAATTACAAGATCTTTGAGAGATTATTTCCAAATGCTAATGAGAAATACTAATTCAAATATGGGAAGTTAATTAAAATTGATTTTAATTTCTCTCTTAGGCTCTGTTACTGCAGGCAGTTGCCAAGAGCTAGCCAAGAAACCTGACGTAGATGGCTTTTTAGTAGGCGGTGCCTCTTTGAAGCCAGACTTTGTGAAAATCATCAATGCCAAACAATAAGACTGATACGAATTATTCCATTGTCTCACTGTTTCTTGTCATGAACGTATCCTATTTTCATTATCTCAAATTATTTAGATTATTTCCAAATTTTTAAATGTTGGTTCTACATATATTTTTATTGGATATTTATTTCTGTTTCTTTCATTGTATAGTTTATAACTAGAAATCTGATTAAGTTTGGGATGACATTTTAATTATGTATTTAAAAATTTTATTCATTTATTAAATTGCTAGCCAAGATGTTTAAAATATGCATGTTAGATTTTACAGTATTTGTTGTTAATTGAATTATACAATTATGTCGTGATCATATTTGAAATTACTAATCTAAAAATAGTCACAATTATATGTTTTACATGTTACAGAATAGAAAAATAAACTTGTGATTATAATTGTACATCTTTTTCTTGTTTTTAATATATGATATTGACACTTATTTACTTTAATTCAAGTTCTGCCTTAGCCTTGTCTTGGATCATAATCAGAGATTTGCAAATTCAATCCTTGTGACTGACTAAACAATCTTCGTATAGAGGGGTCTGGTTTTAAGTTAAACCTGTCGTGGTCCTCATGTTGTTTATGGTGCAAAACCTTTTAGCTAGATCAGGTGTTATCCTTGTTGTCTGACCACGTTTTAAAATTGAAGACATAGGTGCAAGAATAAAGCAGTTCCACTTTTTTCTGATTTTCACTTATTTCTATCAAGAAAAAAAAAATCATCTATCGATTAGTGCAAGAATAAAACAACTCCTCTTAGCGATGCTATATAGATATAAAGGAAAAGTAGGTATACTTACATATTATACAATATATTAAATGTTCATGTCTTCAATTGTGACACAGTGGTTCTAGATATTTTCTTTCGATAGATGCTGAACCATCTCCGAAAGCCCATTGTTTAAGCTGTAGAAATATTCATTCAAACCAACTTGTATACAAAGAATAAACAACAAATGTTTTCCTTTTTTTTATTATAAAATAATTAAGTATGAACTGTACAGATGCAGTAAAAACGATTTTACATTTGTTTCTTGTGTCTCCAGTGCCATCCCATGCACTATTCACCAAAAATAAATTATCCATAAACATGTGTGATGTAAATTTCGAAATTTCCCCTTTTTTTTACCCATTCTTTACCAGACTTTGCATTTCTGTTCGGGATTCATTTTTGTGCCGATTTCACATTGGAATTCTTTTGAAAACTCTGGAAGGTTTGACATTGGGCCAATAACTCTGAAATACAAATATTATACATGATTAGGTTGTAATTGGAAAAAAAATCAAGTTTTTTCTGTGAGAAAGTAAATAAAAAGCGCAATAGACACTTAAAGTTTACAATTTTATTTTTTAACTAGGGTGGTTATTTACCATGTGATACAAGTCACAAAAATCTGAAAATGAACTAAGACCATTTTCCTTTATTAGGCAGCTAGGATCTGGGCAAGTGATGCAAGGACTAGTTCAATAAGTTGCCCAATAAATCGATTAGCGCAAGTGAATATCATTCCACTTAGTGTTCATCCAATTTAGTGTTTTTCCAATTAGTGAATATCATTCCACTTAATGTTATAGCCAATGCGAGTTGCAAACTTTAAATGCTCTTATCTTTGAACTATTTTACTTACTTGCATCACTTGACAGCCAATCTGCACAATTGAAATAAGTTGTATTAAATTGACATTATTTCATTTTATAATTTTGATCAAATGGCACAGTATTTACTGTATAAAGAAGGGCTTATAACAATACAAGACATCAAAGGTTTGTAAATTGTTTTAATATAAGTAGTGTTGGGTATTTATTACACATATTTTCGACCATAGTGGAAAATTAAGCCATATTTCTTGTGTATTTCAATAATTAACTAAAAAAATTTTTTTACATTTCTGCTGTTGATCGCTCTTTTAAAGGGTATAGGATTGAAATAATGAAATATTATTGTTTTAGACCTTTCAATAGGGGGTGAATCAAACAATCAGTAGCTTAAATTTCCGAAGAAACAGAATGAATACCTAATTTTTTTCCCTAACTGCAAAGAAATAGTTTGAGGTAAAAGGAACCATAAGTTACCTTTTTTTCTATCAGATCCCCATGTGGTCTTCAAAGTTTTGAGTTTAAAAACTACTAAACTTATTTTCTAAATTATTAAAGAATGTTGTTAAATTGTAGTTAACCTGGGTAAATTGGAGAGGGAAAAGAGAATGCCTGGATATTCAAGCACCTTTGTTCTGATATGCTTTGAAATTATTGTGCAAAGGTAGTAATTGTGGGAAAAAATTAATTACTATTGAAAAGTCCATATGGTGCCCACTATGATAATTTAAAAGATTTACCCATTGAAAGTATATCTTACCTAAATTGAGGGGGACTGTGTGAACCTGAAATGATCCTTAGTTTCAAAACTTCTGGTCTGTATTTTCCACACCATACCTGAAATAAATATTTATGGTTAAAGTTTTTTGTTAAAGAAATGAACATTTTCCGTTATAATTCGTTAAACATGTTTTTACTCGTAGAAACTTATTTCAATACAACAACTATATAAAATTTCATTCTATGCATTTAGGTTCTAGATTTTTGTTTATAAGTAGCATGATGGCTTTGCAACTGCTTCAAAATTATCAGTCCTGCTGTTAATGATGACATTATTACACATGACTTGATAAATTTGAAGTTAATAATATGAAAGACGCAAACCAATAGATTAAGGAAATTGAATCTTACTAATTTTTTTTCCGTAGATTAGTTTCCGTTAGTTAAAAAAAAAAGCGAAGCTTGCTAGCCATTAATTTCTCTTTACATGAGACCCAATTGGCGCAGCTTAGCCATAACTGGCTCTTGCGCCATAAAACACCAACCAACATGAGACCCAGCTTATTTTAAATTTTCCAAATTGATCAAAAATATTTTTTTTGTAATCTACTTTTTACTAATTCATTGTAAAATAAAAATCCCATAACACGCTGAAATTATTAAAAAGAAATTCCTAACTTAAATGAAACATTTATGAAAAATAAATTTAAAAAAAAAATAAGTTTGCACTGACGCTTTTTTAAAAAACAATTTAAATTTGCGACCTTATTCGGACAGTTGTATTTTTTTCTTAAATGCCCTGCTATTGCGTAAATGGCACATTGCCTATATACAAACTAGTTTTATAAATAAATTAGCTATGTGTTTACTAAAACATCTTTTTTTGACTACACATTCATGTATTTCAAAATCATTGCAGTTTTCAAAAAAATAAATGTAAGATGGTTAAGATAAATTAAAAGGGATACTTTTATAACAAGGAACACTTACGTTAGCGGCACTTATCCAGAACAGCTGATTGGGTGTGTATTTTAGTCCTGGTAACAGTGGTTCCTTGCCGTGATCTTTTACCCAAGAGTGATAGGCCTAGAAAATACAATGTTAAACTCAGATACCAGAAATATTTTATTTTTGTATAATCAAAGAACTTTATTATTAGAAAATATTGGTTTTATTGTAGTTATGTTATTCATAGTACATCGTACATAATTTTGGTATTTGTTATAATCTATTTAAAACTTGGATTTAAAAACAATAACAGATTATTGAAAACCATTCGATCAATTTCTTCTATTCCCAATTTAATTTTGATTATAACTAAAAACCGTGCCCCTCACCCAGATAAGCACACGGTTGAAGTTAAACTTCTTTCGTCCTCATTAACCACGCGAGTATAAATAATCACTTAAAAATTAGGCACAGGACTCGATTCCAGTCCGATAATAGCTATTATCAATACATAGCTTTTTTAATCGAGGAAGATATAGAGTTCAGATCACGTGAATTGTGCCGTGCAAAGCTTTCTCTCCTGCTTCTTTTTCCGGATAGCACAGGCACAATGCTAAATATTTTACAGGTCAATAATTCATTAACTATTTGTTGAAATAAAATAAAACTTTCATAAGATTAAAGCTATTGTCGTGAGTTTTAGGATTTATTGTATATCGATGAAAATTTACCGAGCATACTAACGTTTCATGTTTGATTTTCATATCAAGTTCATTAAGATTCACTAGCCTCGATATAGTTTCGCTAATTTCACTTTAAGAAATGAGTATTGCAATATAGTATTTCTGATGATTTTTTTTTTAATTCTATCTTTTATAGTAAGGGAAACTATAAAAGAATAATATATATATCTAAAATCATATTTACCAAGTACGCTTCTTTCAATCCACCGTTGTCAGCGATATTCTCTCCTTGCGTATTTACTCCATTTAGCTACAAAACAATTTATATAAAATAAAATAATTACGTAAAATAAAAAAATCTATTATGTAACATCGCAATTGTTTATTACCCTCCAATGTAATGTATGAGCCAGGTAGTGTTTTAATTACGTAACTAAAATAGTATCCTTTGACAGTGAGCGGTTTTCTCTGAGACTACTGCATCGATTTAGGATTTAGTTAAAATTTGACATATACATATTTCATGGATTGGCCTCTATAATTTGACAGGGGTGAAAAATTCGAAAGATATAACTTATGTAGGATTTCAATAAACATCAAACTTCAGTGAACCTAACAATATGTTACTAAAATAAATAAAATAATATATATATATAATAAATAAAATTGTTTTCTATCAATTGCTAAAAGAGTGAAATTGAGAATTATTAAACAGCACAATTTGTTGGTTAGATAATGTGTTCATGTATGTATACAAAGTTTTAGAAATAAATATTTTGGAGTTAGGTAACCTCAGGAATCTAACGTCAACACTAAAATTTATGCTATTTTAATAAAATGGATAAATATGCGAACGAATCGTTAATATATTTAACATCTGGAAGAATCTACAATTTTATTTGGGTTTAATGTATATTATTTACCTTATTATTTTTCCTTTGAAATATAAAAAATTAAAATCGATTAAACAAAAAATGCATTTTAGATTTTTTTTATTGATCAATGTTATCAGGGACTCGATAAAATAACAATAATTTCGACGTAGAAGCAATATTCTATCTAGGATAAAAATTAGTGAATAGGTAAGAAAACTCATTTACAGGTTCAATGACATTATAACCCCATACCAAAGATAAATATAACCTTTTGAAGCAACAGAAAACATTTTTTTAATTATATATTTTTAAAAATTCAAAATCTTTATAATTTTTTCACACCTACTTATAAAAATTAGTAGTTTTTATAAATTATTTAAAAAAAGCAATTTTTAACAATTTGAATTATATTTGTGAATTCGGGCTCACTAACATATCTTTTTAGAGATAATTTTCGTGTGATTTTATGTGGAAAGTTCAGATTTGGAAATGAACTCACCTGAAGTCCGTTCTCTGCCGTGTAATTTCCGTACTGTTCGATGATGCATTTGGCTTTCTTTTTGAAAAGTTCGTCGGTAGTATCGGCCCACCAATTCACGTTGTTGCCATCTTTATCGAACTGCCGACCTGAACATCACGAAGAAAAGGATGATAACTTCGTTAGTTAATAGTGTACTTATTATTATCAGGCACGTAGGTAAGGGAGGGGTTTAGGGGGTTCAAACCCCTCCCATTGTAAGTCAAATAGAAAAAATTAAAAACCGAACTACTGTAAAAATCATTAAAATAGGGATTTTTTTTTGGGGGGGGGGGAGGGGGGGGGGTTTAAGGATTGCCCCTCTAAGAGGGACCCCCCCCCCCCCCCCCCAAAAAAAAAAAAGAAACGGATTTCTTTAGGTACCTTATTCCCTCCCTCCCCCCCCCCCCTCGTGAAGGGGGAGAAGATAAGTAAAGAAATCCGTTGCTCAGTCACTGAACCCCCCCCCCCCCCCCCATGACAAATCTATACCTACGTGCCTGATTATTATAAACTAATTTATAAAAAAATGCATATACATTTTGTTACGAATGCTTTATAATAGACAGCGCACTACTTGCATCATTTGGGGTCTAAAGCACAGTATGAAATGAGGGTCCCCTAACTAAAAGTGAAAATTTTTTCAAAACCAATCAAGTAAAGCCGAAAGTGCGTTTAAGCTGAAACTAGAATAGTATGCACTAAATGAAAACTATATATACAAATATATATAGCAAAATAAATTGGTTATATCATAGCATTAAAAGTTTTATTATACTAGGTAAAACAGGTTCTGTTTTCTAAAGAATTAACCCTCTGACGGAGCTGAACTACTTAAGTCGTCCATTGATTTTCAGTTTTTCTATCAATACATATAAACTTTAAGTTCATAAATATTGGATGTAGAAATATTTTTCGTATCTAAAGCGTTGAGGATTTTCTTGGAAGCTATATATATATTCAAATAATTAAAATGAAAAAATATTTATAATATTCATGCATTTAAATATGAAGAAAACTATCTCGCAGAGAAAACAATTTTACAATGTTACCCTTTTTCTATCAGCTCAGATAGTTAATTAAGTTTTATTTATAGAAAATGAAGCACAAGTAAATTTAATTATTTAATAATACAGTACAATAAAAGTCTCAGCTGACAATGTTTCGACATTTTAAAATAAGAGTTTTTTTCAAAAAATTTCAGCGGAACTGCTAATAACATCTTCGAAATCAAATACTAAACATGGTATTGTCCAAATTTAGGGGTCCCCCAAAATTACGGGACCCCAAGCATGTTACTCCTTTTGCCTGTGCTAAAATCAGAACCTGATGCTAGAAATTCATGAAATGGATTTTGTAGTTTTTGGTTTTCGGTGTCTTTTGCTTTTATAAACAAACTAAAATATTACAAAACTAAGTATTTTCGGTATAGAATTCTACTTCATATAATTATTATTTTAATACTTCTCGATTTTTAGGTCATTTTTAGATTTTTTTGCACATCTGCATAATCACAGCTCTCATTTCGAAAAGTAATATTCATTATGGATCCATTATATTGAAATTCATAACTTTTGCTAGACACGAATAACTGTTATTTTATCTATGTAATTTTACACGAGGCTGCGTAAATAGCAATGATAAATAACGACATTTTGAATAAACGCAACTGAGATTTTTCTATCAGAATCTAAAATAGTTTACCTCTGTCATCAAATCCATGGGTAATCTCGTGACCAATAACATAACCAATCGCACCAAAATTCATATAGCTGTAGGAGAAAAGATAATTTACAGTATTATGACTAACTATTTAATATATGAGCATCAGAAAATTTTTAAGGTATTAAAATGTATAATGTATTTCAAAATATATGTCTATACTATACATATGACTTATCAATTATACTTAAGTAGACATTAAAGTAATGAATTGTGCTTTACGAGAATTAGAAGAATTATTATATTATGCGAATAACTTACTGTGGACGATTCTTGTTGAAGAAGGCATTTTGCAAGATGCCAGCTGGGAATTCTGTGAAAAAGTTATAATTAATTATCAATATAAAATACCATAGTAAACTATATATACTTCCCTAATAGTAACACGCCGATATCGTATTCCCACCAGGTGATATTTGTAAAATATAGTTAATTCGGTAGAGCATCGTGTATATCGTAATAGCGATATTAGACGATGCTGACGACATTGACCAAAGAACATCATTATTTAAACAATGTATTAATGCACTTCGTGTAGGCAAATGTTGTACATTTTCAAAAGATATGTACTTGCTTATTAATAATTATTAACCTGAACATAGGCACAAATAGATTAAATTTTTTTTTTAATTCGTTGTCATTGGTAAACGTGCCATCAAATTTGAATACTGTATTGAATTAAAAACCATAGTTCTCCCGTTGTGAGATTAAGTTCGAATCCCGCTCAAGGCCTGGATGTTGATGTGAAATCGTCCCTATTGGTAGTAACGGTGACTTGTACTTACGCGCTTTCTAGAAAGAGGAAACTATTTCCTACTGGTTAATGCTGTTAATTTCGCTTACGATTGAGTAAATGTCCGCCGACTGAAAAAAGATTTTGCGAACGACATTTTCAGAATGCATATATTTTTTCAAAATATCTAACATATGGGAAATAAGATTCATATTCGTTTAACTCCATTAACATATCATCTAAGAATTTAATTTGAAATGAAATTGAAAGTATTTTTTTAAACTTTCTAGTGAGTATTATAATCTTATTTACACAAAAAAAATTAATTTTTATCAACCATATTTTATGTTATACTATTTTTTTTTTTTATGATCTATAATAATTTTTGGATATTAAATAATTAAAGTTACATTTGTGTGGATTTAATCTTTCATTGTTAGCTATAGTTTTTAACGAATGCAGTTTAAATCGTACGAGATATTGCACATTTTTTGAATTATTTATCTTTATAATACAGAACACAAATTAAGAAGTCGGAATATTTTAAATTTACGAACTAAAATTCTAAAATTTCATAGCCAATAAGTTAGTAACATTTAGATATATAACAAATAAAAAGAAAAAAAATATGATTTTAAGTAATTTTTAAAAAAGTATATATTTTAGTAACCAGCAGTTTGTTATTGATTTAAAAGATTAATTTTCTTACCAATGCTGTTTTCTAATGCGTTATAAAAGGCATTCACTACTGCTGCTCTAGCGTGCTTCTTCCACCTATCAAAACAAATACTCTTTAATTAAATGACTAAAAAAATATTTATTAAATTATTTACTTCATAGTTTAATTTAGTGACTTCCAACCTTTAGATGACCATACTGATTCAAAAACTCGGCACAAGTCATAACATTAAAAAAAATACTTATGCACTAAATACGAATTAGGTTCAATATATCTCGTTTATTAAAAACGTACCTATTTCATAAATAAATTATTAATTTAAAAAGTCTACAATTTTTAACGTAATATAACTTATCAAGGTAGAACTCATATTTGGTTAATGACTATAATAATCAAAGCAAGCCCATGAAAGAGTTAAAATGAAGATATTTTTTTCCCTTTATGGCACATAAATTTTTGATTTAGATGTTTTTAGGTTTCCAAAGAAATAAATCTCTAACAACCTTTTTTTATTAAATAAAAGTAAAAGGAAAACACACATGGAATTGAACAATGGTTTCATTGACTACTTAGAATTTATTCTCGTGGACCATGCTTTGGGAACCACTGGCTTAAATAGTAAAATACTTGTTCTACGTACTAGATAAATTTAAATGACTCTCATATAAATAAGTAAGTCTTATGTACAAATTGAATTAAAAAAATCTATGAAATGGGTGCACAATTGGAGTGCACTCTATCATTTAGAAAAGAATTCTCAAAATTGAAGAGTCACACAGTAAATAGTCAGTGTTCCCTCTAGGCGTTTTTTGAAGGGCGGTCAGCCCTGCCTGCCCTTTTTTCATCTTGATAGCGCCCTTATGCCCCTTTTTCAAAAATGCCGCCCTCTATTGAAAAAATTCCGCCCCTCTTGCCCTTTTCAGTCAAGCACAAGTCCTTGCTTCCCTAATTGTCTTTAAAAAAGACATCGATTAAACTTTTTTTTGTGTAAATTGGGATTAAGTTAATTACGACAGTAGAAAAACAAACTCCTTTTTAACTACGCGTGTTGTGCAATCGCGATGATTCCGATATTTCGAGCACGAGGCATTCTACGAATCCTATTGGTTGCATGTGCCCACATATGAAATGCTAAGGTTTTTTTTCTGTGTTTTTTTAAAGAGAAGATGGTTTGGGGCGTATTTGCAAGATTATGCATTTTTTAAACCAAATTTTGGATTTAAGTAGCCTTTTCATCAGTTTTGTAATGAGTCTGAATAGGGCTACTTGCAGATTTGGTTTTTAGGGAAAACATTAATTTTTAAATGTAAAATTCGAGATACGCATTGAACCGTCAACACTAGCCCAAAATGCAGCTCTAGCGCAATGTCAACCAACAAATCGGAACTTTTATTTGGTCACGGGTCCGATATGTCAATGGTGGCCACGCCCACACCAAACTTTTTTTTGAAAGTGCCCTTTTAAAAACAATAAGTGCCTTTTCAAAAACGGGGTGCCCTTTTACTACCAACAGCGCCCTGCCCCTTTTTATTTCTAGAGTGAACACTGAAATAGTTACATAGCTATTCTCGTACCAACATTAAAAAAAAGTGTGCCAAAGTATATGACGTAAGCGAGAAATAATTGAATTGCTTATTAATTTAGTCTATAATTTCAGTAACCAAAGTTGACTTACTCTCCTCTGATGTTAGGCTTGCGGAGTTGAGAGAAGGCGTAGTCCGTCGACCATCTTCTCAGCCTCATGATATTTTCGAAGTAACTGTCATTCGAAATGGTCAACTGCGAACAAAAATAAACCATGTCGCATCAATGAGTAACAGGAATAGTTGTCCATTAGCCTACTATGTCCAAATGAATACTTACATTTTCGTAGAGTCCTAACACCAAAGTATTGTTCAGTAATTCTTGAGGATATCCGATGTAAGGTTTTATTGTCTTGGCCTAA
The DNA here is from genome assembly GCA_963932185.1 of Troglohyphantes excavatus. Lineage (NCBI taxonomy): Eukaryota > Metazoa > Arthropoda > Arachnida > Araneae > Linyphiidae > Troglohyphantes > Troglohyphantes excavatus. The sequence goes on from OZ010673.1 coordinate 22,103,081, forward strand.
GAATAGAATAATAACCTGTGTTAAAATTCAACATCAAGTTTAATGTCACATTTATGTTAGTATTTCTCAAAGACAAACTATAGGCATTGACAGTGCTCATGATAAATAAAATTCAAGGGGCCTGAATGTGGAGAGAATATTGAAAAAGGAAATAATTCTATACTTTCTTCATATATTGTATACTTATATATATAGTATGCCTCTGTATACTACATCCTGCTACTGAAATGCGATTCTGTGCATGAAGCTACAGTTGAAAAGTATAACTATTTCCTATCTGAAGTCAATCAAGTCAGTGTTTGACATCAAGACAATGTGATGTTTTACTTTTTATTAACCTAGATTAAATATAGATTAAAGAAAATAATACATTTTGGTTGAAAATTCCTGATTGCGTTCTTTCGTTTTTCTACACTTTTTAAGACGTCCTGATACATTATGTTTGGTAACAAAATCGAACATTTTAAAAGATGTTGATGCTCGAATTTGGTTGTTTAAAAATTGTCAAAACTACCTCAACAATTAAAAAAAAAAATAGGTGGTCTTTTTATTGGTTTTAGCGTAATCAACTCTGAAATTACTTAAGGGGTACAAAATCATAATTAGAAAAAAATTCTTACGTAATCTATATAAATCCCTATTCGAATTCGAAATTTGTTATCCCTAACGTATTTTAAAATTTTTTAAGCATTACACTTCAAAAGCTCAAGGGACTACTGAATACCGTCTATGATCCCTCTTAATTACTAAAAAATAATATAAGGTGCGTCCAGGTATACGAATATCAAAAACAAAATAAATTACATATTAAGTTAGTAAAACCACATTTTTTTTGGTAATGTATATGTAATTATAATTCAAACATACAACGAAAATAATTCAATTCAAATATTAATTATATCCAGAGTACATTAAAAAATGAAAAGCATGGGTCACACCGCAAGGTACAATTTTTGAACAATGCTTTTTTCCTAATAAGTGTACGAATCCTAATTATTATGCTAAATTTAGAATCATGAGGTGTTCACTGTTCAACCTAAAAAATATAAGGTTTTTAATGCATGAAAAATAAGTGTAAACTTTTTTTAAAAAATGCATGATTTTTGTTAATCCGTTCTACGTTTTAATATTTTCTTATTTTAATGTTTCTAAGTCCTAACTTGTTTCCAATTATCTGATCGTTTTTGACGGGATTTTGATATCTACTTAACAGTGTCATTTGTCGGACAGGTTGGCTACTACTCCATTTGTATTGTTTGAATGTGATTGAAGTACTGTTACTAGAAGAATATCCATTGTTGTGAATATATATTTATTTAGCTGTCGAGTTTTCCTTCTCCAACACCGAATATATTTTTTATTCACAGAAGCAAATCCATTTAACCTAACCAATTTACTCAATTCTATTGTGATTCAAGGTCATAGCATAAGGTTTAAGGAATGTTACAGGAACTTTTATTCTGCCACTATTTGACGGCACGCAGGTTATATTCAATGGACAATAATGCAGGAAGCAACCGTTTCAAAGCGCGGGGAACAAACCAGTAGTGGCGCTAGGAATTGCCCGACGGGGGGGCTAGTCTTCCCCGACAGGGGGGCTAATATCCCCGACGTAAAATACACGTATAAAATTTTCCTAAATAACATGTCGAGGATAAATATTGCGTAACTAAATGATTATAACTAAATGCTTGTAATATTTAATGGGTTATTACTAAAGAATTGCAGAGTTTCAAATATTCTGGACTGCAATCAACAACTATCATTTTTATGTTGGAATAATTACTATTTAACTCGTTTACAGTTTTCGCAAACCTAAAGTATAGTGGGGAAAAGATAAGTAAAAAAAAATGTACAAATCATACCGCTCTGTCATTTAATTTAGTGGTTTTTTTTATTTAAAAACAATGATAAAACATTTATATTTATAAAAGGCAACGGAAATGAGCGATGAGTTATTTCTTATGAAATTCTTTTCATAACATTGAGCTGTAGGTCAATCATGGTTGAAGATGAAAAAGTTTTTAAAAAAATTTTAAGCATTCGTTTATTTCTTCCACGACCTTTTCCAAACAATATATTTATGACTGAGATAACAAATTTAAAAGTCCACAAAAAAATAGGAAGTGTGACATATTTTTTAAAGAAATATTTTAATTTTTCGAAGACATTTTGGATTTGTACTATTTTTGAAAAAATTATATTAAAAAGATTTTTTTTAATACTTAACTTTCTGTGTATCTTAAAATCAATCCAATCTGTTATCCGTAACATTTCACTTTCACCATGATATCGTTTTTTTTTTTTTTTTTACACTTTGAAGCGATTTCGTTCAATTTTAGAAGTAATCTAAATTTTCTATAAATTTTAATGTCGTATGAAACAGTGAGCATATAAAATTAAATGTTTGTTACATAAGAAAAAATGTCGTTTTTAATTTTTTAGTCAGCCTGAAAAATTAAAGCTTAATTGACAATGGAATCGCTGTGTCTAATACATAAAAATCTCATATTTTGACTTTTGTTTAACCTAATAATAATTTAAGAAATATATATTTGTTAAAAATTCAAATTTCTTTAATCAATTCAATCTTATATTTTCATTTTACTTACACTAACATGTTTAAATTACCTAGTAGGACTAATTAAAAATTTAATGGATTTAACGACTGTCCATTCAATGGAAAACTATTTCTGACTACCTAATTGAACCATGGTTGTCCTTTAAAATAGGATCTGATTTCTTCTGAACTGATTTTTTTAGAACAAATATTTCTCAATATATTAATTTTAACGATCCCACATGAAAAACTTATTTCATATTGATATTTTATTATTAAATTACAAATAAATTTAAATTTCACAAAATGTACAGTAATAAAAATTGTAATAAAAATAAAGGTATTTTTTAAACTTCATATAAAAAATGTATTGTTAGAAAAAAGTACCATACTAAATAAATTAAATAGGCAATATAAAAATTGCAATAGTTCTTCGAAATGCAGAAAACATAAAAATCAACAAACGATAGGACTCCGTTCTTAACAAAATAAATAAAATATTATTAAATTGTCATGTACAAATAATTAAAAAAAAAAGCACAATAATTTTTAAGACATCTCACCTTATACGAATTGCATCAAAGTTTGACGGTACTGTAGTTCCCAAATCCACTATATGATAATAGATCCTTGCAGATCGGACACTCACTACTTTACTGCATTTTTACTCTTTTAAAAATTAAAAACAGCAAACTTTATCAAGTTTTTTAAACCTTTCATAAAGAACGAAACTCAGACTGTTCTACTGCTTCGTACAATACAAGTGATTGGTTCGTTTACTGGACCTCCTTTTTCTTAGAAACCTTAAATACTGGTGTACCAACACCTGTCAGCAGTCCTCTCTGTGTCCTATCCTATGCAGATGCGTGACCCCCAAATTCAAAGAGAGCTTGCCAGTGAAAAACCAGCTAAAAGAACAAAAAAACTATAAAATGGAAAAGGGTGTTCTTGAATGAAAATATTTTGCCTTTAGTTCTTTTCCTTTGAAGATGAAGATAACAAGTGACAGATGACAATTTTACCACCTTAATTGCCCTTTAGCGGCATTGCTCCCAATACCTCGGTGGCCGCCTCGGTTCAGCTATAGGGGGCATACTCAGTTTAGTATGCCCCCTAAGGCTGAACTGGATCCGAGTCGAGAGGGGCGTCTTGCCGTCCCTTTGTCAAGAAACACAAGGGGGTCGAGAAACATAGAAGAGGGGGGACCAATGTTCTCACTCGATGAAACTGATTTTATCTTTTGGAGGCATCTGTCTGGTCTGGGAAATAAAGCGACTCTCAGACTGCCGTGGACGGCTAAATTGTTCTTCTATGGTCAAGTGACAATGGTTGCCTCGACAAAAAGTAAAATAAATTTTACGTTTGGAACTAGACTGCGCAAAATCCGATATATTTGTCCACATTCGTTAAAATGAAACTACATGAACATAAAACATGGTAAACTGAGACAGCAATTAAATGACTATTGTTTTTTTTCTGTATTATTGAAGTAATCAATGTTGGATGAAATGTTTTTTTTTTTTGCGTCATGCCAAATTTGTTTCGTAAAGACAATGTACAAAAAATAGTTCAAAACAGAGTTTTTTCCTAATTTTTGACTTGCAGTTGTATAATAAAAAATCTGTTATTTTTTGTTTTTATAATAGGTACAATTTAAGGTAAGGCAGGTCCATTCTACACGAACAAGTAAAACGCGCGTGAGCTTCTCGGTGATTCGAGAACCCATACCGTATGAATTCTCGAATCACCGAGAAGCTCACGCGCGTTTTACTCGTTGACATAAAATGTAGAATTATGTAAAATGGGCCTTAGGCTTTTTTTTTATGACCAGTAAAATGGATGAATCAATACACGTTTATTTAAATAATTTTACAGACGGTAATACCGGAGATACGTATTTTGCTCAGTATCCATGATCAATTGTACAAACGAGAGACGGTATTTTATAAGAGTAAAAATCTTTTTCTTTACATGTAATGTTTTTAAAATCGTATCTGTGTAAAGGGTGCATGCAGGGCGTGGGCAAAGTGAACTTTAACAAAAACATGAACATAACGAAAACTTACGTAACGAAATCATAAGCCTTGAACAGCGTTGGCGTAATTGCATTATCATCTAACTCATACTCGTCTGAGAGCATGCAGAGTTTTTATCGGAACCCAAAAAGTGCTTGAGTTTAGTTTGACGTTACATGCCTTAAGCACAGCGGTCGTTTTGAGAGAGACACTTCCTACCTAATTTTTTATTACTAATTTTTATTGTTTGTTTGTTTGTTGAAATTACTGTATAAAAAGGTTAATTAAAGTTCCTAAACGTAAAAATATCGACAGGATCAAAATTACGATGAGATGTGAAGCCCGACAAACCAATCTTGAAATAAAACGCCACAACCCCCCAAAAGTTCTTAAATTTACTGACTATTACTTTTCAATTAACTGCGTTAAATACCCTTACGTTACATCCAGCCCTCCCAGCAAGCTCATACACGGAGAATATAGTATCTTGGTCGGGAAAAGGGCGAATTTGACAACCATCCGTTTACTAAATCGTTACACACATGCTGAGGATTGAACTCGCGCCCATCGGATGCTTGTCCGAGCCCCTTATTCGGACATAAAAGTCGGGATTTCAATGAACTGTAACATTGTTGGAATTCTGCCTGTCGAGATGACACAGATCCATTTTATTAAAAAAAAATTATTTAATGTTTCACAAAAACTTGTTTTTACAATTAAATTAACACTTATTCCCCGACGAACTTCATAATTCTGCCCGACAGGGGGGCTTGGCTTGCCCGACGGGGGGGCTACAGCCCCCCCCAGCACCCCCAGTGGCGCCACCTCTGGAACAAACGAATTCGTGAGGTTCGAAAACGGTTTCGCACCTTTTCTTTGGCTTGTACTTTGGTTTCTTTGTCCATCCAGTCAATGTCATCTAGGATGCTTTGGAACTCCTTGCTGATGTATTTTACCAATTCCATGGCCTGCAATTAAATTTATTTAAATTAAATTACATTAAGTCGCAGACGCACTGATGAAAAAGATTAAAAAAAAATTAGTTGTTTTCAAGGAAGTTTAGTTTTCCTGTGGTTAGCAAATTATATGGTAAAGTTGTTGTCCATTTTCACTGCACAAATAACTTTAAAATCGACGGAGTGCGCAATGTGTTTGTAACGGGAATTATTTTTTACTGGTGATCTAATAGTGAAAATTTTTGGGACAGCCGATTCTTTGGGTAAACAAAACAGGAATTTCTAAAATCGCCTTACGTATCAATTTAACGCAATTTTAGAATGTCTTGTTTCCTTTAATCTCCGATCGTATGTCCCAAATTTTTTTGACATGGGATCAACAATTTTTCCAGCAATACACATAATCTTAAAATTAATATAAATACTTTATTTTTCAATATTTTTTAAATATGTTTGATCTTATTATAAATTAAAAACTATCTTTTTAATAATAATCAAATTAAAAAAATTTCTAAAAATTTAATTTCAACTCTCCTGTTGAGAAAACCACTTTACACTTTTGATAATTTACTGGCCGCTGAGAAAGTCAAATTACTAGCTTACATTTATAAATTCAACTAATCAAACACTATAACTTGTCTGTTACTCAACAGATAATATAACTTAAGCAAAAAAAATTGAAAATGACATTTAGATGTGCAATCCGAGGCAGTTTAAAGCCCAAGCTACACAAGTGGCCGCTTGGGGCGCCGGACTAAAGAATAAGGCGCCAAATTTTGATGATATTTATAAAATCAATATTAATAAGAAAAAATGCAAACAAACTTTTGAAAGGTTTATTTACTACAATGTGTCAAAAGCAATACATGCTGGTATTGGAACATTTCCTTTTAATGTGTCGAATTTATAATTATTCCAAAAAATTTAAGAGTTTGCCAAGCATCTGACAAAATCCTTTTCTCAAACTTTAAGTAAAATGGTTTATGGGGAAAATCGTATCTAAAGTTATAGGTTCAAAATTAATAAGCATATCTAGATATAGATCAGTAGTCTCTTTGTATCATTCAAGTTCTTTTGAATAGTATTCCTAATTACTTTATAATTTAGTAAGGTTCGTCAAATTGTAATTATTATTAAATATTAAACGCTATATCTAACTTTTCAATTGACTTATGCATATTTCAAACACAAAGCTAATAAACAGGAATACCCTTCCATATATTCATTTATAATATAATTTTCGAAATATTTCGGGGGAGAGAGTGTCAAAATCCAGCTTGCATGTGGTTTAAAAATTTCTTGCGCCCCGTGTCCCTTTTTTAGTGCACTTACCGAGTCCTTGCTCCCCTCCTTAAAGTAATGTCTGACGTAGTAGGAGCTGAGGGCAATCCCGAGGCTGCCCGAAAGGGAAGACAGACACTGCTCCCATCTAGGTTCCTCCTGGCTCTTTCCTGTGATCACGGCACTGTACTCCTGGGCGAGGGCCCGCCACTCTTTGGAGAGCACCGACACCGTCTGTCCGGTCGCACGCCACATCATGTAGTTGGCCAAGACTCTGAAATGCATAACGTGTATTGTATTTTAATGTATTTAGAGATAATAAAGAGGTATTATCTGTAAATAGAGAGTAAAGACGTCTGAAATCTGTCAATCAGGATAATTCAAAACATAAATTGATTGCATAAACAGATTACTGTTTGATGTTAATTTTTTTTGTATGAAGAATTGCACATAAATTATTATGTTAGTTGTCTCTATACTCCAAGTATTGTGTAAAAGGTATACTGTTATCATTGTCTCCTGATGACTAAACAATTGTAGCTTTGTTATTTTACTACTAAATATAAACATGCCATAATTTCAAAGGAAAACCCTTTTCTACTATATATATAGATAACACAGTACACAAGGGTAATATAACTTTGCGCTGGACTGCAAGATTAAAACAACAGCGACATTTAGGTGCAACATTAAAAAAAAAAAAAATCAAAAGCCTAAAACGGTTTTTTCATCGGGACAAATGACAGAAAGGTGTGAGAAGAGCGAAACATCAACAAACGAAAGCTGAAGCTCTAAGAGTTGAAGAGATTGGGGGTGGGGTTCACTGAACAGACACACAACAGACAAAGTCTTACAGCAAATATATTGCTATGTAGAGGTTTCCACATATCTGAAACTTCTTGAATGGTTCCGTTGCTAGCCATGATGAAGAATGGCCGTTTCAGCCTTTTAAAACTATAATCGGCCTATTTTTAAATCAGTGACGCCCGTGGTCGAAAATGTTAGTGAAGCCGAAATCATGTGAATCCCTCCCGTCCCCCGCTTATTTTCCACAACCCATACATGAACGGAAATTCTTTATTATTTACTACTCAAATCAAAGTTTCCTTTCAATTTTTACGAAATGATAACAAACGAAAAAAATAGAAAACACTTACTTATTTTTTAAAATTATAGCAATCCTTTCTTTTAAACATGCGAATTTGTCAATTTTAATATTAACTTAAATAACAAAACAACAGCAGGACCATGTCCTGAAACAACAGCACACAGTAAATTTATCACGAAAACCATTTCCGTTTGGAGATATTCTCGTAAGTTATCGTTTTACCCACCCATCCCAGCGTTTCACGGACGAACCAATCAGCATATCGAATCTCAAGTGCAGCTAAAACAAGAAAATTCATTTCAGCTGTACCTTTTCACAAATGCAGTGCATTAGCATGGGGAGGAATCTCCGTATTACGTAGAGGTTGCTATGGAAACGATGCAGCCGATTCCGAATTTTGCTTTTTAGTTTTGATTGAATGGAGTTTTTCTCCTCCTGAATTGTACATTACGGTAACAGGCTTGCTATTTATAGAAAATTTTGTTTACTACAGCAGAAATTTCATTTTTAATTCTTTTCTTCGTTCAAGAAAATTAGTAAAATATCTGATTTTAGTTTTAAAATACTGAATTTAGGTGCAGCCTGGCTGTACTTGCTGTATTGGACGAGCCGCCACTGTTTTAAATTTACTCGCACCTAATTGCGCGTGTTTGTACGGATTACATAGAACACGCGCCGAATTGCAGTAAATATATATTTATGTATTTTCCCTCATCTAAATTACTTAACGGATATTAATATAAATCATCAGTTACTCTTTATGTTACCTTTTATCCGTGTTAATGATCAAATCGGCAAATCGGATGATGAAGTCCGGAACAGACACGATCAAAGTTTCATTCTCAAGAATAGGATGTTCAAGTAGCCCGTTAAAGTACTTCATCCAATTAATCTATAAAAATAAAAGAATTTTATAATAAAAAAAATCATTAAAAAATACCACAAATAATAAAAATTATTGATAAATATAAAATATTATACGTAGCATATCGTGCTTTAATTTTTCATGCAACCTCATGTTATTAGTATATTACATAATCCCAATATAAAAAATGAACTCTTTATAAATACAAAATCATTGAATGATTTTTTATTGCAATAGCATGCTAAGGCAGAAATTTGAACACTTTAAATATATAAGGGGACGTTCATATGTTATGTCACGCACTTATTGGGGGGGGGGGGGGGTCTGTCTTATGTGAATGAGCGCGACGTGGGAGAGGGAGAAGACGGTTCGTGACGTTTTGTTTTTATGTGTTTGTTTTTAGAAATAATAATAAATCTATGGCTGAATAGGCCTTTCTCTTGAACATAATTAAAAGGGGGTTGGATAGAGAAGGGAGGTCATAAGTCGGTAAATGAAGGTTTATTCAGCTCATGCAGCTTTCATACTATAAAACGTAATTTTAGAAATTTAATTTGCCAAAAACATATGTTTTATCTACTTATGCAGATAAGTTCTATTCATCTATGGACCTGCAACTCAATTGATTTATGTTGAGAGTAGGTCCTCATCCTCACCACAACAATAATTAAAAATGCGATTCCAGAAAAAAATTTGGAAAAAATATTTTTTTTTAAACCTGTATTGTTTGATTTGGGATCATAATTATTATATTTTAGTATAATATTATCATATATATTATTTACTTAGTAAACATCGTTTTTATACCCCTTTAGACGCAACGAATTTTAATACATGTGGTTTCAAAAGAGAATTTCATTGACCATTGACGAATCTTACTTTCATATCACAAATATCAACTTCTTTTTTTTAAATGCGTTTAAAGTAAAACATTTTAACGAGTTTTTGTAAAAAATATATTGATAATCTATGGGTAGACTGTTAAACTTTTTATTTTATTTTTTGGCTCTAACAAATGGGTGTGTGGTGTGTGTGTAGGGGGGGGGGGGGTCGTTCATGCAATAATTATCGCCCGGACATGTTATTATTATTTATTGCAATGACAGTTTATACAAAAATTATGCAGAAAAGACTAGTTGAAGTGACATGGGGGAGACGGAGAGCTGAGGGTTGTTAGTTTATCATGACGCAGTTTGAAATGGGTGAAAGAGGTATAAAAATAGATAAAAACAGCGGGATGCAATACATGAAAGCTATTTAGACATTCGAAGATATAAAAACTTATAAAAAATTAAAATCTAGTATTTTGCCTTGCAAATTTTAGTTATATAGAACTTTTTTAGACTAAAAGTTGTTGTAGTTACACTTACTTGGGGAACAAGCTCTGCTAATTTTTTGACTGTGTATTTGTTGTACAACCGACTGATGTTTCTTCGCTCTTCACGGGGTAGAGAAAACTGTAGGAGAAAAAAAATGAATTAAAGTCTACATAAAACGTAATAACATTTTTAAGAAACTTCAATTGCAAATCTCTATTTACAAAATATTAGTTTTTCTAAGTCAAACAGCTTTAATTAAATAAAAATATGTAATATAAATTGTTATAATGAATAGTGTTTCTTAAAAATTGTGTTAAAAATTTAAATACTAAAAAAAACTAATATTCAAATTTCTGTATTTTTTTATATTGATATATAATTTTGATATAGATTAAATTTTAACAAGAAATAGCTCCTATATTTTTCCTACTAACTTTTAATATAACAGTTTAGCAATTTTTTTTTCCATAAAATTATAGGATTCATGAAGTTTAACTATTTGGTCTTTTCTATTAAATTTATTTGACTTTTTTTTTTCTACTAAAATATAGCATTAATAAAAAACAGCAATATCCGATATAATTTTAAGTTTTTCCACTTTTATTACACTTATTATTTAATTACGTTAGAACTCCAATTATCCAGATCAATTGGGACCAGATAATTGGATAATTCATAATTTTTTTTATTTATTAGTAAAAAAAAGACAGTTTTGTTTTAGTAATGCATTTTAATGACTATCAATTAAAAACAATACTATTAATTAAAAACAATATGATTTATTTTTTTCTTCTAAAAGCTATACGGATCCAGATAATTGGTAATTTGCTTTGTTTGATCCGGAACCTGGAATTCGGATAATTGGAGTTCTGCTGTAACTGCAATTATATAAAAAACGAGTTAACTGTTTTCTGTTAATGATGAATTGTTTGATAACGTTGATCTGCAAGGAGCTAAAAATCAATAAATATTTAAAAAACGTTCAAAACCTTAAAACTTTTTGTTTTGTCGGGAAGCGAAATAAAGAGATACCAAAATTTTTCATTTTCTTTAACATCCCCACAAACCGCATGTATATGTAACTTCTTATACTAACTCACCCACTAAACCGATTTGGGTGAATAATAGTTTGACTGATATACCAAAATCCCAAATAAAAACAACCCAATTCAAATTATCAACCATTTAATTACCCATTATAGGTTACAGTTAGAAATACATGATGGTCACAAATTGCTGGGTGATAGTCATTGATTAGATGTATGGCATTGAGCTTTAATGGCATAGTAAAACATTATATCTGCCCAACTACTTCGCTTAGAGTATAAACAGGTCTTTCAGTTTTAGCAACAACGAACGAAGTCGTTAAAAGCATAGTAAAAATAATGGTTTATTATGTGTAGTTAAACAGTCAAACAATGACCATCACAAAAGAGTTTGTGACACCCTGTAGCACCTATGCTGAACCCCAAGATTAATGAAATATACAAATATATCCAGAAAACATAATTTATATTGGTGTTTCTTATCTACACGATTCAGTTACTCACGTTGGCCAGAGATATCTCGAAGTTGAGGGCCTCCATCAGTTCCTTCTCGGCATTCTGGGGGTCTGCGCCCAGTTTCTTGGCGGCCTTCACCATCAGCTGGAAGTAGGCGGCCGTCGAGGAGTCGTTGAGTCCACGGACCAGGTAGGTGCGGTCGGGCATTCCGAGGGAGGTCTGGTCCAGCTGTCAACACAAATGTACCATTAATTTTTTTGATGACGTTTTGGAATTAACCCACCCTCAGACTGAATTTGAAATGTGTCAATTTTATCTTTAAGTACTTATACTAACAAAAAGTATTTTATGCACCATGCACATGTTTTACAGACCCCCCCCCCCCCACACCCCTTACCTCCAACTCGTATAAAAGGTGTTTAACAAAACTAGGTCTAGGAGGCAATGGCCAGGGTCTGATTTATAAATTCAATACTATAGGTACAACAGCACTGATGGGGCCCCTCTCCTAAAAAATAGCCTCAAACTATAAAAAACGTCGCATATTCCGTTAATTATTCATTTAAAACAAAAAAAATACAACGTTTTTGAAAAAATTACTAAAAATAAAAATTTTTAATAATATTTATTTTCTTCAAATTATACCTACATAACTGTTACACAATTTACGAGTACTTAATTCAAAGTAGGGGCCTCTGAAGACGGGGAATCCTAAACGGAAATAGCCCAATTGCGGCCTTAAGGGAGCCAGGTTACCATATTCTCAAAGAAGAATATAATTGTTTATCGACCAGACAAAAGGTTGCCATGGGCCGCAATTGGAACTTTCCGTCCTAGACCATGCCTAATATGCCTAATGGTAAATGAGATCGTGGCAATGGCATCACACAGTATGAAATTATTATAACGTTTTTAATATTTTTTACATATACGCATAGAATCTGAGAAAGCATCTTGTACTCTTTTACATAAAGAAAAAACACCCAGTCAGAAACAACCATATTTAGCTTTGTATTTATTAACGTTTATAATACATCAAGAAATTTCGAAAGCTTCTTGTATTTTATATAATGAGCGAAATATCTTCGTAAAGAAAGGACGTATTTACCCTCAACTTTATATAATAATAAATAATATATAAAGGGATTGCTAATATATTTTTTTAATAAAAGAAGAAGCGTATTAAGATAACGAGAACATTTCTTTTCATATTTAACGTTCATAATACATAAAATGTTGACGAAAACTTCTTGTATTCAATTGCATAAAGAAAAACCAGTTTGGAATGGTCATACTTCCTTTCCCCTAATATTAAACATTTATACTTTACTGATAATTCCCAGATAATGAAAACATTAAAAATCAGATATAAAATAATCATATGAATTTCATTATAAACTTAAAAATTTAATTCCATGAAATTAAATGATTAATTTAACAGAAAAACGAAGACAACTTTTATAAACAAACCATTCCCAAGGCGCCATCAAACCAGTATTTAATAAGGGAAGATAATGAAGGTCAAACCATAGGAAAGGTTAAACCACAAGGAATTTCCATTTACATTGGTTTTACGTGTATTAGATAGAAGTTTTGAAAATAATGGATTTAAATATCCATGCGAACAGCCACTTTTATGTAAAGGAGAAAAAAAATATCGTGTTTTTAGATAAAAATACTTAGATTTTAATCAATATAAAGATATATTTATTCGTAAACCTTATCATAAAATACTACTACTACAAAAATGCTAAGCTAATCAAGTATGTTTTATTATTAAACATCACACTGAAGTTCTACGATACGAGGTCAGAAAGAAGATTTGATTCCGGGCGTCTGCCAAATCGCCAAACTCATGGGACTACAATAATATTTTATCTATCATTGACGAATTTATTTTTAAATCTATGTTATCCAAATTTAGGATTGTAATACTTTTTTTGGCTGCCTTAAGAAGCTCCGCCAAAAGTACTACCACGAGTAGTAATCATAAATTAAATGTAACAACACTGTTAAAAATGGATACTCATTTCTGAAGAAAATTCCGTCATTTTTGATGAAACAGAGTTGTCTGCGAAATTCTCCGATTAAATATTTCGTCAAACTAAAGTAATTTATTTCGTCAGAAATGAAGATGATTTCAACTCGAACAGGGAATCTCTTGGACCGAAATCACGCGCGCTGTTGATCGAGACAGGAAAATTCGTTCTACATGGCAATATATACTTCTAAGAACTGAAATTAGAATCGAGAATGAGTCGATGCCATCGGAAAAGAATCGGAGTAAATTACTTTTGTTAAAAATTTGACGATTATCGATTCGTCAAAAGTCACGTGATTCACCGATTATCAAAATTGACGTAAATAGCCTTGTCGATCGCAGAATGCTAAAAAAAGGATAGTATTTTTTCAGAGATTGAAGTGACTCACATCGATGATGTGTTTCGTGTTGTTCCTGTAGTCAGCCGTGACCGACAGGTCCATGAGAATGTCGTGGCTGTATCCGAGCTTCCTGAAGCTGATGAGAGTGTCGATCCAGTCGAAGTTGGACCCGTCCCACTTCTCGCCTTCGACCACTGGCCACCCCCCGAGGGACTTCAGGATTTTCTGGAGGGGTTCGCTGCCGGCTGCGTCGATGCTCTCTGAAAGAGCGGAAATCAATTGGGGATTATTCAAAATCCGATTCCGGTAAATCAATGGTTCTCAAAGTTGCAATGACAACTAGCTACTTAGGAAACGTTCATTTATTATGTCGTTCACCCTTGAAAGGGAGGGGGTCTCAGTGTTTGTGTGACGTAGGAAAACTTCGTAGAAAAATATAGGTAGAGTATCGGGCATCGGCGTAGCATGCAAAAGGTGAAAGGTTCAATCCAGGTAGACCGCGCATCACTACAGTGGCGACTCCCGACGAAGAACAAACGCAACGACTCGTGGCGTCCATTCGACTACCGAAATTCACAACTACATTTGCAACTTGCAAACATCATTCGTTTTTTCATCCGACTCACTGAGATGTTACTGTGGTGGTCACGGAGTAAAGAAAAAGTTGGAGATGGTTTGGCGAGATTTCATGAGACGTAAGATTAGCAACCCCAAATTAGGCACAAACAAACCTAGTTTGTAGTGATTTTTCTACGAGGGATGTATTATTTTCAAATTAAGAAAACGCATGCTAAATCTAAAAAAATTACTATTTGTGCAGTTGGGGGATGCAGTGCAAATTCCAAATCGATAACTGATGTATTTCCACTTCATAGATAAATTAAATTATAAAATAAATTACCGCCAAGTACTGGTACAAAGTGGTGCTTTGGAATAGCGCCAAATAGTTCACCAGTACCTACTTTTTAAGCGATTGCTTACTTCGCATTGCAAACTTTTGACTTGATCGCATCTCCTTCTTCTTTACTCCGTGGTGAAGGTCACTTCCTATACCAGTTACCATTCTTTTAGGATACAGTAATTATTTTACTCTAATGGATAGAGTGCCGGCGTAGCATACGCAAGGTTCCGGGTAAGGAGGGGGGGGGGGGGGGGGATATGTACAGAAATATGAAAAATAGGGTGATGCAGTAAATGAACGTTTCCTTTTTATAGTCTCGGATGGCCACTCATTGCTTTCATGCGATTAAGGAAAAGTACTTTTAAGTCTTAAGATTATGTATGCAATTTATATTTTAAAAATATCACGTAATTCTTTTAATTAAATAAGTTCTTATACTTAAATATTTTTTAATATATTTAAGGAAATGTTCATGTTGAGTAAGAAAACTACGTATAAAAAAATATATATTACAGATTATTGTCTAAAGTTTCCAAATTATAAATTATCCATTCAATAAAAGCGCTTCATACTTTGTAAAGTTTCTCATTAAAATAAAGAATTAAAACATTTTTGTGTTAGAATAAGATATCAGCATACAATGAAAAAGTTGCTTTACTTACTTAAATCCATGCACGAGTCGTACATTTGCTTTATCATTCTTATGAAATCTGGTTCAGATCCGTCTAGTTTTTTATCCAGCAAAACTGCAATGAAATAAAATAAAGTTATTCCTATATATTTGATTTTTTTTTGTCAAAATAAATCTTAAAATTAATTAATCATTATGTTAATTGAAAAGCAAGAAATTTTATATTTTTATTCTTTATTAATTTACAAAAAAAATTATTTTCCCAGAATACTTTTTTGGAAATGTCCAAACTTAGTTTCAAAGCTAATTATTTCAAAAATCATGTTTTTGAATTAAATGCAATGTTAGTGAAAGAAAAAGTACAATTTTTATGATTTTTGTTGTTGTATTTATTTGCAAAATAGATAACTAATAAATAATACTAAACTTTATTGAGTCGTTGATACTTTTTTGACGAACTTTAAAATACATAAATAAATTATTTATTTTATTTCAGACATAATTTTTTTTATTTCGCTTTTAGGTTTATTGCACAAATGTATTATAGTTCATATAAAATTGCTTATTTTATTGCAAAATTAAAAAAAAAATTAACTATTCAATTTACTGTCATAAGTTAAATTCAAACCGAGTCTTAGAGTTGGTGACTGGTTATTTTTTTCCCTAATGCAAATATTTTTATTATTCTTAGAAATCTATATTATTTGGATATATAGAGGAACTTTTGCTATTTTGAAAAATAAATAACATTTATCTGGAATAAATTAATGAAAAATTGCATTTAGTAAATTTTTTTTAACATTACCATGAAATAACAAAAATATATTATTATGTGGTATATTAAAAAAATGGACTTTCACAATTAAAGAACTTAAGTCATTGGGAAATGTGGATATAATGAATACTTTTTGTATTTTTCTCTATTTGTTTTCTCGAATATCTACTTTTATACAGTCTGGCTCCGATTAATTGGAGCTGGAGGTTCGTAACACTTTCAAATCTTGTATTAGTGAATCAACAAACACTTTCTAACGAGTTGACCAATCGGCTTGTCTAAACCATGTAATGATTGTGACGGCACAAAGGCCATTTAGCCAGAGTCGAATTATACTACGTTTATTTACTAAAGTAATATGTTTTTCAACAGAAATTAGAACCAGAAAGTTAATACTTCAAATTTTAATATGTCCTTAACTCAAACGTTATATGAAAACACATTTTTAACCTCAATCAAAAAAAGTTTTTTTGTATAATAGAAGTTTGAGAGGTCAATGTATCAAAACACTCTGGTATGTAATATAATTATTTTCCTGCCTGAATCTGTGGAGAGTTGTTCGAAAGTTTAAGTATGCGCTTATAAATAATATCGCCACTTGCACATAAAAGGAAATAAATAGCTCGCTGTTTACTTCTTTTTCTACAATCACAAAGAGTTGTATTCATTATGTAAATAAATTATCTTTGTGAAGCATTCTCTCATGTTGGACTGCATCACCATTTAGTGAGCATCGTATCCCAAGCGAAAAGAAATAAAACTTTTGCTGCGAAAGCGTATTTCGTTGTTATTCATATGCTTTGTTAAACCTTTGTGCTTTTGAATACTCATAATTGAAGACATTGCTATTTCCACGTTCCAGCTTAATAATAAAATATACAATATAAGCAATATAGGGAATTTCAAATAATGTTTTCTTTTCCAAATTCGCACTGAGCTAAAATAATATAAACACTGGAGAGAGGACTAAGTGTGCACGACCACTTTACATATTTTGAGCAAATATAGAAAAAATTGAGCCTTAAAGTAGAAAAAATAGTCCTTTTGCATATGTTTGTGTAGATTTAAAAATACATTCAGGCTTTCAAAAACACATTAAAGGCTTTGACATATTTATTTTCTTACTTACAAGGAAAATACAAATATTAATTAATTAATCAAATAATCAAGACCGACGCAACACGACAACAATAGCCAAGGTATAATGTTTCCTAAACCTTTCTTTCAAATAGTATGCATCCGTGCGGCACGGTAAAGTGCATTGTCGCTCAGTGGGAGCCCTCAATCCAATGCTTATATTATTTTAACTCAGTGTCAAAATCATTTCAATTTTCTACTCCAGGATAAAACAGATTAATTTTTACCAATAACGCGAAATGCTTTTTAGAAAAAAATAAAACTTAGAAAAAAAATACAACCAAGCAGAGGTTAAACTACTGACTTTAAACGAATATTATAAATTAGTTTTAACTGTACGATAGTTTGAATAATTTTTAAGTCTTATAGCATTTCATATAATCTTATTCATATGGATTTTCAAAGAATAATAATAAAACAATTAAGTATATATATATATATATATATATATATATATATATATATATATATATATATATATATATATATATATATATATATATATATATATATATATATATATATATATATATATATATATATATATATATATATATATATATATATATATATATATATATATATATATATATATATATATATATATATATATATATATATATATATATATATATATATATATATATATATATATATAGGCTTTTAAATCGCACCTAAAGCAAAGGTTATAATTTTGTAAAAAAAGAGGTATTTTTAAGAATTTAAAAACTAGGCACAGTGTTGGAGGAACTGGAGATCCCGTGAAAGTGAAATCCTTTCTGAGATCATCAGTGGGGTCTTCTTGAGAGCATTGCGTACCTCTCAGTTTCAGATTCAAGTCGTCCTGCACTTCGGAGAACACGGACACTGACGACCTGTCTTCCGAGATGGCGTGCTTGTTGAGCCATCCCCCGCAAGCGAACTGGTAGAAGTTGTCGCAGGGATCGGTATTCTCGTCCAGGTTGGTAAGGATGTCAGCAGCTAACAGAAAATTAAGAATTCAAAGTTGAACGAGCCTCGTTTACACATTATGCAATCAAAAAATACAGTGTATTTAACTTGAAAAAATTAGGTGCGCCTGTAGCCAAACGGATTTTACGTAAAATGTCAATTCGGCAGGTTTGGTTTGGTTTTTTGTTAATTAACGTCGCACTAGAGCTGCACAGTGGGCTATTGGCGACGGTTCGGGGTCAATCTTGAAGGAAAGACCCGGGAACACATACACATTCACACACACATTCATACATGCACCTCGTTATTTTAGAACCATGGTCAGATGACGAGGAAACACCTGAACTGGCATCCAACGCCTTCAATAGACGTCGACACTTTGGACCCCGACCAGATGTATCGTGCACCAGTCCCGTATACACGCCAGTATAATTTGTTTGATATTCTGGACGACTTTCTAGTATTTTTGTAGCGTCAATTCGGCAGATTAAAGAAATAGGAATCCGTCACTAACAAAAACTTCGCCAATAGAAGGAAGATAAACAAGCCTTTTGTATGATGCAGCGTGCCCCATCCGTACATTCATTCTTCATTATCATATTGTCCAACCACTGGCAGCCTAAAATGAAGACCAAATCGAAGTCAATCGTGCTGTTTGTACATCGTGGCAACGTCACAGGAGATGAAGAGTGAACAATGGCGAACCTTTCCTAAGCTTTTGTATTAACTTTCAATGAGTTATGAATGTGGTTTTTCTGCTTCCTGGTTTTTAATTGTGTTTCTACTTTAAACTATTTAATATTAGCTTATTAATATGAATTATAAATAATTTGAATTTTATGGTATGAATTATTTTAAATAGTATGCGCTTATCTGGAGAGTGGTACAAGTCACAAAAACCGAAAATGAACTAATACGGTTTTCCCTTACAGGAAAGCTAGGTCTATTATTGGCCGAAGTGGTATGGCTCCTAGTTCAATAGGTGAATCAATAATTAGTTAAATGTCGTGTCCACTCAACATTGCAGCCAAGGCGAGTTGCAAATTTAAACGCTCTTATCGCGGAACTCTGTACGACTTTGCAGTCAAGCCGCCCATATGTAGAATAATTTTAATGATTTGAATCATTGATTTAATATTTTTTCCTAATTCACGCACCATTTAAGATATACTTCGTAGGCTTTTATTCCCTAGCTCTTATCTTCATACGCAAACCCATATCTACCGGAGAAGAAAAAAAAACCACGCCCACACACTCATAGTAAATATTAAAAATTAGTACTGTACAAACATAACAAAAAAGATTTTTATGTCTTCTGTTATTGCCCAAAATCCACACACAAAAAAAAAATCTGGGTTCCCTAAATCACTCTTATTATACAGCCCTTGTCAACCGCAGCGCGCACCTCAGTGTGGTAAGAAAGACAAGGTTAGGGTGAGATTGGCGCAGGTTGACCGATAAGAAGCAGAGCTCACCTGCTCTGACGCATCCGGGTGAAAGACAGAGGTTGGCGGGGGCATCTGTCATGTTGGGGGACACCAGCCGGTCTGAGTTGGATGGCACGTAGATGGCCTGTCTTGTGTCTGGAAAAGAAAAGTACCTGTAGACATTTGAATGGACGAATCGCAATGTTTATTTTTCTTCTTATTTACCAAAATAGGAAAGATAACCGTGTAATCCATCAAACCATTCATTGCAGCTGAAATCATAATCGTGAAATTTTATACTTTCTCTCCAAGTAGTCGAAAATAGGATAGATCAGTTTTTCCTCCTAGATTTTCGTCCCCCTAGCAACCGGAATTTATGATTAAAGGGATAAGTGGATGAAGGAGGTATGTAACAAAAAGTGCGTTTTGTGATGTTTGACATTAAAGTTTTAATTGCGTATTGTGTTGTGGTTACATACCTCCTTAATGACACTAGTATATCTGTTGATAAGGCTTCTACAGTGCTGCTTGCTGTCAGTGTAAAAAAAGCAGTCCAACTCGTATCTCCTTCGCCCATGGCAATAGCTCATTTAAAAATTTTGCATATCTCTTTCATCTACTTACCTCTTCAATTAAACGAATCAATTAATAAAAGGCCCCTAACGAAATTATAATAATTTCTAAAATATAATGAGGACATTCATGAAACTAGTTTTATCCTAAATAAATCCATTGATTTCTAGAAAACGGCAAGTTCTGAAACTTTCCGTTTTCCAATGTTTTACATTTGTAAAACGTTTCAACATGGAGTATTTTATTTATGATTTTTGCATTATGTGTATTGCTGGGGACTGGCTATACGCGGACTGATATACACATCGCTATACCTCAGAAGGGCTAAACTATCGCAAATAATTAGGTAGGCTATGTCAATCGAGACGGCTGTATAACACAACATTGGGTTAGGTTTCAAAACTAATTTATAATTAACCATGAGACAAAATTGTAAATTAAAGTATTATCACTTCCCCATTGTGAAGAAATGAAACAAGAAGTTTGTAAAAAAGAATTTGATGCAGCCGATTGCCATCCAAATAGAACAACACTATATATATATATATATATATATATATATATATATATATATATATATATATATATATATATATATATATATATATATATATATATATATATATATATATATATATATATATATATATATATACGCCATTTCACAATATTTGTTCAATATAATTGTTTAGGGTAAAATATAAAAGTTATCTCTTTATAATGAATGAAAATTATATTTACTTCGAAGCAGAGGAAACAGCTTTACAATTTCAAAAATCGTGGTGGGTTAAAAATAAAAACAAAACAAGTTGTTCCCCGTTCTATTTCTAAGTAGATTTTAATTAACATTGTTTTCAATTTAAAAAGAATTTGGTAAGTATGACAGTAAGTTAGAACATCCTTTTCCTTGTCAAAGTCAACATTGCGCAATGTTATGCTAGATACACAACAATATTATTTTAATTAATAAACCTGTGCAAACCCAACTTACACAGAAATAACAACAACTTTTGAAGAATATCCATTTCTAAAAAATCGCGAAAAGGTGTGCAACTGGGATGGTTTTAAAATTAAGCTATTACGAAATAAAAATAAAAAGGTAAACATTAGTTAAGAAAATAATTATTAGAGGCGCGTGTTCAATTTTTTTTATAACTACATAAATTGTTATTTGCTTGTTCTGCAACAATGATAATGTAATTGTATGGTGTGGATCTTAACGGTTAAGTATTGTTCAGCTATAACAATTGTTAGTTGAAAATGCATATTCTTAACAAAAGACTTTACATTTTATAGTTTTATTGTTTAACCTTCGTTTTAAGAAAATCAGAGAACGTGAGAATTTATGCAATTGCTTTTCAATTCTGAACAAACGTTATTTTAATAGCATTCAGAAGAATTTCAAAGCATTTTTTTTTAATAATAAAATATTTTTTTTTTAAAAAATAAAGCAAATTTAATAAAAAATGCGTTAAAAATAAAAACTATTGTTTTAATTTTTTTATACAGACGTTGTTTGAGACTTAATATTAATCTAATTCCTATTTCCACAATGGTGATACTATGTAAATAGGTAGGTGTATTATGGAATCGACAATTTTATATAACCTGATATTATATTTGACACTTATATACCTTATTTTGGCGCCAATGAGGCATAAAATTAATATTATTTAAAGAGTATTCAAATAGTTAAAAATATGAATACATATGTTAAGATATCAGAAAAATGAACAATGCTATGACAGCCGAATTAAAAAACAAGAGTAGATAAACATGTCAGTAGTGTAATTTGACGGGTACCAAGACGAGGTGCTGTGCGGATTTTGGTGGATTTCTGTGGATTTTGGCGGATCTTGGTGGTGCTGTGCGGATTTTGGCGGTGCTCTGTGGATTTTGGTGGTGCTGCTGGCGGATCAGGGCGGATCTCGTCTGTCAAGCCGCGGGGGCGTGGCCTAATGGAGATGACCTCAACCAATCAGGTGTCAGTAAGTGACGTCACACGCAGGGGGCATGGGAACAGGTGCTGATGACTCATCGCCGCCGATGGGCATGTCACACCGTGTCTCAACGTGTATGTACAGGAACGGACCAATCAGCGTCTTGTTTGAGGATGACCTCATGAACAACCAATCAGGTGTCAGTAAGTGACGTCACACGCTGTCGGGGCAAGCAGAACTAGTTCTGCTTGTAACCGCAAGGCGGCGCTGCATGTAGGGGAACGGACCAATCAGATGCTTGCTTAAGGATGAGCCAATCACAGGCCAGAAGAGGGGCTAATTCTTCTCCGTCGTCGGTATAAAAGCGGATGTCCGAGCCTAGCTCTGACATTCTCTCAGTAGAACCTGCTCTTGCGACTACTCTAGTTTAGCTTAGCTTTGTTTAAAATGACTTCTTTAAAACGAAAAGCTGATTCTGATAATATGATTGAAGATATTCCACCAAGAACCTTCCGCCTTGGAGACGATATTTTCGTTTCCTGCAGTTTTTTCAACAAGCGAGTTCTGATTCATATTCGTCGATACAAGAAATGTGGAGAAAAGTACTATCCTTCGACTGATGGAGTTACGTTATCGCCATCCCAATTCTCGATTCTCCTTGGATGCGAGCCTCTCAAGACAAAGTGCTTTAGAGAGAACCCTTTTGTGGACTATTTTATTGAGAACCCATTCAAGCCAGCAAGCGATCCTGTGTCCATTTTATCGGAAACTCAACTCAGCATTAAAGATGAAGACGACGACAAAGAAATACTTTTTGAGCTGCTTGATTCCAGTATGAAGTTAAAAAGTGAAATTACGTGCCGAAGCGGTAGAACCTATACAAGGGATGTAACTGTCACCAATGACCAATGGGAAAAGCTGTTTTCGATCGGCGACTCTGTTATGAGTTCTGCACTGCGGGAAAAGTATCGTCGTGCTTCCTTTAAACAACTTTATGAACTGGTGGCCAAAACGTCTATTCCATACCATGCTCCTGTTTGTGCTTCCATGGATGAAGTCCAAAGTTCTCTGACTTATATGGTAAAGTCCGCTTTTTACGATGTTATCTCACAAAGAAATGAATTGGTGAATCCACTACATACTTTAGACGAAACTCTATTGGCCGAAAATACAGTGAAACGTTTTCATGCAGCTGTTATGGATTTAAGACCTTATTATGTAGCGGAAGCATTTCATGAAAAATTATGTCAATTTCCATTTAATCCTGTACCTAATCATAGTGTGTTAAGTTTTGTAACCATACCATTTTTGAACTCTGTGAATATTTCAAATATGATTGAAATCGCTCAAGAAGCATTTTGTAGATTTTCTACTTAAATAAATATTGTTTTATCATTCATTTCGTCTTCTTTTTATTTATTGTATTGCAAACATTAGTTTTAAAAAAATATTATTTATAATATTAATTATAGCATAAAACAAGGAAAAATATATAGTTTTGTATTAAATGTTCGTACCAACTTAAAGGAATAGTACTTTCCGAGAAGCCTTTGGTTCACTCTCGTGGTCCTGATCTGTTTCTGTTAGATATGTATAAATAGTTCAACATAGTTTTTTCAAATTCATTTATGTGTTAGTCTTCGTGAAGTAAACATGAATTTTAATGCTGCTTATAGAGATCCTAGACATTCGGATAGTTTTGGAGGGGTCAATGCACTGAAACGGTCATTTAATGGAAGTGTAAAGGACGTAAAACATTGGTTATCTCAGAAAGATTCCTATAGTCTGCATAAACCTATCCGTCACAAGTTTCTGCGTAATCGAGTGTTAGTAGGTAACATAAACGAACAATTTCAAGTTGATTTAGTGGATATGCAATCGCTTGCAAAATTGAATAGAGGTTATAAGTATATACTAACATGCATTGACATTTTTTCTAAATTTGCATGGGCCATACCTTTAAAAGATAAAACAGGAAAAAGTGTGAAAAGTGCTTTGGAGACTATTTTCAAGGAAAAAACACCCCGTTTACTTCAATCTGATTCCGGAACAGAACTGACAAATGCTCTCGTTCAAAATTACTTAAAAAAGTTGAATATTAAATTCTTTACTACTAAAAATGAAACGAAAGCCAGCATAATTGAAAGATTTAATCGGACTTTGAAAACCAAGATGTGGAAATACTTTACAGAATTTAACACTAAAAAGTATATAGGCGTAATTCCTGATTTCATGCATAGCTACAACCATAGCTGGCATCGAAGCATTAAAATGACCCCAGCTTCTGTAAATTCAGATAATAAAAATGAAGTTTTAGAAAACTTATATGGAAATCTCAAAACTTTAAAAAGAAAACCGCCCATACTTAAAGTTGGAGATACGGTACGCATTAGCAGACAAAAGCTACACTTTGAAAAAGGTTATGAACAAAATTGGAGTCGTGAAATTTTTACTGTAAACCAAATTATTCTTAGAATACCGACTGTGTACAAGTTAAAAGATCTGTCTGGAGAAGAAATTGAAGGTACTTTTTATGAAGCAGAGTTACAGAAAGTGATTGATTCTGGTTTTTATCCAGTGGAAAAAGTTATCAAGAAAAGGAAAAAACAAGGAGGTGTCATCGAATACTTTGTAAAATTCTTAGGATATCCTGAAAAATTTAATGCGTGGGTTACAGATGTTAAAATACTATAAATAGATCTACTTTCTTAGTATTGCGTTCAGTACCCATCATGAGTTTCTACGTGACGTTAGTTTCGGATAGCAGTCTGCAGTTTTTTCCTACAAACAAAATTTCTCATTTTATAACTCAGCTGCCAAGTCCAATTAATTTAAATGGAGAATGGGAAATTGGTTTGTCAGAAATCATTTATCCACATTCTTGGTATAATGTCAATGCGGCAAACAATACATTTACTTACGATTATGGCGATGGAAAACTGATAAAGAAACACATTGACGCTGGAAATTATGAAAACCTATATGATTTAGTATCCACCCTACAATTAACTCTTCCGAAAAATCCTTCCAAGTTTACTTTTTCTTACAACAAAACGACAAAGCGTGCTAAAATTGATGCTGTTCAAGGTACTTCTCTGTATCTTGAGAAACTTGGTCCTCTTTTAGGTTTTAAACCCAATACAATGATTCGAGGAAGTATGAAAAGTGAAATTCAAGCTGACGCTCAAGCAGGCCTTTCTTTTTTCTACGTCTATACGGACCTGGTTTCACCACAAATAGTAGGGGACGTGTATGCACCTCTTTTGAGAATCATCAGAGTAAAGGGACAAGACGGTGACACGATTAGTCAATATTATGATAGACCTCAGTACTTACCAGTGAGTCAACGCTCCTTTCAAACCATTAATATAGAATTGAGATTAAATTCAGGGGGCTTTGTACCCTTTGAAAAAGGAAAAGTCTTAATCGTATTACATTTTCGATTGAGACAAATTCTATAAATACACGAACATCGGACTGCTTGTTTCATTTAAACTTTAGAAGTCAAGATGAGAGTACCTTACGTGTGCTGCACAAAAAAATTCGAAGAACATTATGCCTCTCAGACAGGTGAAGGCCTACCTTATTATAAGGGAGTCTCTTTTCAAAAAGGCTATGGATTAGGAACTGTATTTCGTCGATTATTTAGAACGGCTTTCCCATTCTTGGTGAAAGGTGCCAAAACCATTGGTAAAGAAGCTATACGAGCCGGGTCACGAGTCGCATCGGATGTGTTATCTGGACAAAATCTGAAAGAAGCAGTCAAGACAAGAACAAAAGAAAGTGGGAGAAATATAGCTCAGAAAGCTGTTGATAGAATCCAATCTATGGTGGGTAAGGGAAAGTATAAAAGAAAGCGTAAAACACGAAATGGAATCATTTCATCTAAGAAGCGCAAGGTGATAGGACGTGATATTTTTGATCCGTAATGGCGTATTTACTCAAAGATTCCCCAGAATGTGTAAAAAATGAGTTGGAACTTTTCCATCTGCCAGGGACTCAAACTGTCATTCAGAGTGGACAGTGGATAGAATTTCATCCCCTCTCCAACGTTTTTGACGGCGGACCAGTAGAATTCCATATTTCCGGTAGCGGCGAAGATTATGTTGATCTTAGTCAAACTCAACTTTACGTTAAAGCAAAGATTTTGAAGAACGATGGTACTCCTATGGCTGAAGCAGCAAATATTGGCCCTGTAAATTTATTTTTACATTCCTTATTTTCGCAAGTGGACATTACATTGAACGATCGGCTAGTTTCAAATTCCAGTAATACATACGGATATGAAGCCTATTTACGAACCCTTTTATCTCATGGTCAAGACAGTAAGGCATCGCAACTCACATCAGAATTATTTTATAAAGATTCAGATGATGGCTTGAAGAAACGTTCTGATTTCTTTAAAGAAAGTGCATCCGTAGATATGATTGGATGTATCCACAGTGATTTATTTCATCAAGAAAGACTATTGTTAAATTTAGTGGACTTAAAAATTAAATTGATACGAAGTAAACCTGAATTTTGCTTGCAAGGATCTGAAGGATTTAAAGTAGTATTGGATAAAATTTCTTTATTTGTACGAAAAGTTCGTGTAAGTCCTGGAGTTATTTTAGGACACGCAAAAGCTTTAGAGAAGGGGACAGCAAAATACCCCATCAACAGGGTGCTATGTAAAGCTTATTCCATACCGAAAGGAAACATGTCCATTGTTCAAGATAGTGTATTTATTGGTCAAATGCCGAAGCGAGTCATCATTGGATGCGTGGATAACGAAGCCTTTCATGGATCTTTTACCAAGTCACCTTTCCATTTCGAGCATTTTGACTTAAATTTCATAGGAATATATATTGATGGTCAACCCGTTCCTCACAATCCATTAGAGCTCAATTTTGCTCAAAATAGCTTTATAAGAGCTTATCAAAGTCTATTCTTGGGCACTGGAAAAATAGGGGAAGATAGAGGTTCCTTTATATCCAGAGAAGAGTACACAGATGGTAATGTCATTTATGCGTTTGATTTGTCCCCAGACCTATGTGCTGGAGATCATTTGAATCTTATCAAACACAGTAATTTAAGATTAGAAATTAAGTATAGTAAGCCGCTCCCACAGACTGTATGCGTCATTGTGTTCGCAGAATTCGAAAATTTAATTGAGATAAGCAAGACAAGAAATATCCTGTTTGACTTTGGAAATTGAATGAAGATGAATGGACAACAACTCTTTCACATTCTATCGCACGACACTGCGACGTCACCTTTTTTCAAAGGAGTCTTCGCGAAGAATACCCTCCCACCTTTACAAAGCAACTCGTGTGCTATAGTAAATACCGATGACTTCTCTCAACCTGGTTCTCATTGGTTAGCATTGTTTTCAAGTACTCAGAAAAAATTAGAGTTTTATGATTCCTACGGAATGTCTCCTGATTTCTACGGAATCGATACATCTTACTATTCCAACATAGAATGGAATTCCATTGTTTTACAATCTCTTACATCCAACGTGTGCGGACACTATTGTATTTATTTTTTAGTGAAGCGATGTCAAGGTCATTCTATGTACTCTATAGTGGATCACCTGTATATTACCAATGTATCAGATTTTCAAGTGTATCAATTTGTAAAAAAGAAATATGCTGTAAGATTAGTTTTTATAAAATAAATTTATTTGATTTGTATTCCTTGCGTTCTGTCATGTTTTCTTGAAGTGATTTCATTACTTTTAGGTACACCATTTTTAACTAAAAGTTTTTCTTAAAGTTAATTACACACAACTTTTTTTTTATAGAATAATATTATATTTTCCTAAAGTTTTAATATTTTTTACATTTCTTTTTATCCTAAAGTTTTTTTTTTTTTTCCATTTCTTTTTATCCTAAAGTTTTTTTTTTTTTCCATTTTCTTTTTAAAGTTTACTTATACATATTTTTTATTCTATTTTTTTTTTTTTTTTTTTTCACTTATAAGATTTTTTTTTTTTTTTACTATTTTTTTTTTAAAACTTTTTTCTTTTAAATTTTTTTTTTTTTTTTTTTTTTTTTTTTTTTTTTTTAAACTTTTTTTTTTATATATATTTTTTCTTTTTTTTTTAATATTTATTTTTTTACATTTTTCTTTTTAAAGTTTATTTTTACTATTTTTTTTTTATTCTTAAGTTTTATTTTTACATTTTTTTTTTTATATATATATATATATTTTTTTTATTCTAAAGTTTTTTTTTGTTTTTGCATTTTTACTTATAAATTATTTATTTTTTCTCGTACTAATTTTATTTTTTCTATATATTTTTCGAATTCATATGTAACTTTTATATTTATTGAAAAAAGATAACCTGTAAAGTAAAAATAATAAAGGACAACAAGATACAGCAACATCATTTATTGAAAAACTAAAAATGGCTCCATTTGTTTCTGCGGGCATACATATGTAGCGCTATTTGGTATTTATTCACACACTAGACAAACATTTACAAGAAATGAAGAACAAGTTCGTCAATCCTATCTGACTTAACAAAACAATGCTAAGAAAACCAAAGTACGAATGTCGAACGACTTGTTGTTGTTCTTCTCCAAACGGAACGGAGCGGCGTTGAGTTGCATCTCTCCTTCTTCCTTCCGACGCGCGTCGGATAATATTTTAATCGAGTTGGTTTGGTTTGATTGAACGACGCCGCATCAGAGCTACACTCTGGGTCATTGACGACGGACGTTTCGGCGTCGGTATTTTTGCGTTACTGGTGTTGTAACACCGCTACAGGGACTCCCCCTCCAGTGTTAACGTAGACCTTTTGGATCCACGCGAAAACGCACCTTCCTGCCGGATCGGGTTGTTGTTACTGGAGCTTGTGGTTTATCCACCGTTGGTGCTTGCATTTCTTCAGATGGGATGAACGCTGGCTTTAGCCTATCGATACTAATGAAAGATGATTTATCCTTGATTTGCAACTTAAATAACTTGTCCGACTTTGACAAAATTTTGTAAGGCCCTTGATAAGGTGATTGTAGTCCACGGCGAACTCCGTCGTGACGAACGAAAACATGAGTGCAATTTCGAAGATCTTTATGAATAAAAACTTTTTCTCGAGTATGATTGGATGCTGGTACTGGTCGAATGTTGTGCATGAGATGTTGTAGTTTACCAACAAATGTAGTCGGGTCAGTCTTGGTTTTATTTTCTGTAAAAAATTCACCGGGCAACTTGATGTCGGTTCCGTAAGTTAGTTGTGCTGGGGTAGCGTTCAGATCTTCTCTGTAGGTGGCTCGCCATCCCATCAATACGGTTGGAAGTGCGTCAGCCCATCCTTGGTCAGCATGGCACTTGATTGAGGACTTCAGGCTTCTGTGAATTCTCTCGATCATTCCGTTGGCGGACGGTCTGTATGGCGAGGTTCGAAGAGTCTCCACGCCCAGTAGTGCAGCCAGGGATTTGAATAGTGCTGATTCGAACTGCCTACCTTGATCCGTGGTTATCCTTGATGGAGTTCCGAAACGACATATCCAATTTTCGTACAAGGTACGTGCAACTGTTTCAGCAGTGATGTTTTCGATTGGGTACGCTTCGGGCCATCTTGTGAATCGGTCAATACAAGTTAGACAATAAGAATATCCTCTTGATGGTGGTAGTCTTCCAACAATGTCGATGTGGATGTGTTCGAACCTTTCAGAGGGAAGCTGGAAAGATCCTAAAGGTGATGTTATGTGTCTTGAGACCTTATTGCGCTGGCAATCTATACAGGATCTAGCCCAAGTTGTGACATCTTTCCTCATTGACGGCCAAACAAATTTTGTGCTCAGCAGTTTCTGTGTTGATCTAATTCCTGGATGAGATATTCGGTGGAATGAGTTAAAAACGATCTTGCGGAAACTGCTGGGTACGAATGGTCGAAGTATTCCTGTGGAGGTGTCACAATACAAATTCGAATCTTGATAGTGCATGGGTTGGAGTTTCAGGCTCGTCTTTTCTGGATAAGACAGTAATTCCTGTAACTCTGTATCCGTTTTCTGAGATTCGGCCATCTTTTTGTAGTCGATTGGAGTAGGGGTTTCGATTGTCGAAATTCTTGATAGGGTGTCTGCCACTATATTTTCTTCACCTTTTATGTGTCGTATGTCGGTGGTGAATTGACCAATAAAATCTAAATGTCTCAGTTGTCGAGGGCTTGCTTTTTCAGGTTTTTGCTGAAAAGCGTAAGTAAGAGGTTTGTGATCAGTGAAGATAATGAAATGGCGTCCTTCCAACATGTGGCGGAAATGCTTAATGGCTGCGTACACTGCGAGTAGCTCTCGATCATAGGCACTGTACTTCTTTTCTGCATTGGATAGCTGTTTGGAAAAGAATGCCAGTGGTTGTAATCCATCGGCAGAACTTTGTTGCAGCACCCCTCCGATTGCTGTCTCGGATGCGTCGACTGCCAAAGAGATGTTTTCTGACGACGACGGGTGGGCTAATGTAGTTGCAACCGCTAAATCATCTTTGCTCTTTTGAAATGCCATTTCTGCTTCCTCCGTCCAAATTACGAGTCTTTTGTCCTTTTTCTTGGCACCCTGTAGATAGTGAAATAATGGAGCTTGAATGGAAGAAGCATGAGGTAAGAAACGCCTGTAGAAATTCATCATTGCCAAAAATCTTCTCATTTCTTGAATTGTGCATGGTTTGGGAAAATTTACTATTGAGGACACTTTATCAGCAATTGGTTGAGTTCCCTTGCTTGTAATCTTGTATCCAAGAAAATTGACTTCTGATTGACCAAAATTACACTTTGAAGGGTTGATGCGTATTCCGTAGTCTTGAAATCTTTGGAAAATAATACGCAGATGGTTGATGTGATCCTCTTCATTTTTAGATGATACAAGGACATCATCTATGTAGGGCATGCAGAAATCGAGATCTTGTAAAATGGAATGGATGAATCTTTGGAACGTTTGTGCAGCATTGCATAGGCCAAAACTCATAAATGGAAATTCGAAAAGTCCAAATGGTGTGATGACAGCCGTTTTCTGTATATCTTCCTCTCTTACTGGTATGTGATGGTAGGCTCTAAAAAGGTCGATCGTGGAAAAGATGGTTTTTCCTTCGAGCTGTTGGGTCACATCTTGTATGTGAGGTATCGGATACCTGTCTGGTTTCGTAATTGCATTAAGCCTTCTGTAATCCCCACATGGTCTCCAGTCTCCATTTTTCTTGGGAACCATGTGTAATGGAGATGCCCAGTTACTTTTTGAAGTTCGGCATATTCCTTTATCGATCATATACTGGAATTCTTTTTTGGCAATGATCAACTTTTCAGGTGTGAGTCTTCTTGCCCTTGAGAAGACTGGTGGTCCATTTGTTTCGATATAATGCTCAACTTGATGTTTGATTGTGGGATTGTTTTCTACTTGGGTTATTTCAGGAAATTGTAGTAAAAGATCTTTGTAGGGCGAATCTTGTGCAAGGACCGTGATTGTGGCACATGGTGAAGCAATCGCTGGAGCTTCTGTTTTTCTACTGGTTTTCGTGTCGATTAAACAGCCATTTTTCATGTCGACGAGCAAACTGAAGTGTTTTAAGAAATCGGCTCCAATGATCGGATGAGTCACTGATGCGATCACGAAAGGCCAAGTATAAGCTCTTCGTAAGTTGAGGTCTAGTGTAAGGAGCTTTTCACCAAAGGTGGAAATACTTGTTCCGTTGGCGGCAAACAGCTTTAGTTTTGCAGGAGGACGATTTTTCTCTTGGAAACTTCGGGGTGTTACTGAGATTTCCGCCCCTGTATCTATTAAGAAACGTAGTCCTGTCGATTTATCAGTCAAAAACAGCCTTTTAGGTTGCCCATGTTCGCCTGTGGCCGCAAGCGAAGGCCCATCTAGTTTTCCTGGTCTTGTTTACAGGGTTTGTTGCAATTTTTTGCATTGCTTCCAAACTTGTAGTGATACCAGCAAATTCCAGCACTAGGGTCGAATCTGCTTCGTGAACTGGAACGACTTTTTGAGAATCTTCCACGAGACTGATTTCGGGATTGCCTTCTCCAAGATGGTCTGGTATCCTGGAGGTCTTCGATAGCTTTGGAGAGATTTTCAACTTGCAAACGAAGCGTGTAGCAGTCATTGCATCGGTTTTCAGACTTTTCTATCAAGTGGATGGATGACGTGTCTGTAACTTCTTGCACCTTGTCAGCCATCTTAGCCAACACGTCTAAATCTCCGGAGCTAACTGCTAAGATCTGTTGCACAGCTGTGGGCAAACGCTGTAACCATAGGTTCCTCAGGAGATCTTCAGGCACTTTTGGAGACAGGTCTCGCATCTTACGAAGGAGTTGTGTTGGTCGATCATCTCCCAGTTGAAGCTCCTGTAGAAGTAGTTTCAGCCGATGTGTTTCGGAATCTTGAAACTGCTCTATTAGACGAATCTTTAGTGCTTCGTACTTCCGGTCTTTAGGTGGGTTCAAGATAATGTCGCTAATCTGTGCTATGACATCCGTTTCTATGGCAGCTACCACGTGATGGTATTTCGTTTCATCTACGTTGATCCCAGCTATGACGAACTGGCTCTCAATTTGTGCAAAATATAATTTAGGATTTTGCTTCCAGAATGGAGGTGCTTTGAACGCAACACGAGATACAGCCGGTGTCATTTCTGTAGCTGTAGCTGAGGTAACAGGCTTACTTGCATTATTTTCGGTTTCGGTTGGACCATCTGGATTATTTTTGTCCTTCTCGTCTGCCATAATGTCCGACGTCCGGGGTCACCACTTTGTAGCGCTATTTGGTATTTATTCACACACTAGACAAACATTTACAAGAAATGAAGAACAAGTTCGTCAATCCTATCTGACTTAACAAAACAATGCTAAGAAAACCAAAGTACGAATGTCGAACGACTTGTTGTTGTTCTTCTCCAAACGGAACGGAGCGGCGTTGAGTTGCATCTCTCCTTCTTCCTTCCGACGCGCGTCGGATAATATTTTAATCGAGTTGGTTTGGTTTGATTGAACGACGCCGCATCAGAGCTACACTCTGGGTCATTGACGACGGACGTTTCGGCGTCGGTATTTTTGCGTTACTGGTGTTGTAACACCGCTACACATAGAAGGTTTTACAATGTTATTTTCTCTATACAATTTTCTTTTTACATCCAACATGGAAGGAAAATGTAAATCTCGTAAAGCATTTAAGAATACAGCTTGTCCGACAGGAACTTTTTTCCTATTACGAAGAAAGTCATTCACCAGCATGACAATATTAGTGTGTGGGATAACTTTATCTTGGTAAATAATTTCACCTTTGTCCGTCCATTTGAATCCATTTTGATTTTTCAAAAACTGTAAAATGTCTATAGCCGTCTTTCTGTGTCGAATAGGCACGGTATGCATAACTGCATCTTCAAAGGTATCTTCTTTCTTCACATCTTGCAACGTCTTTTTATCTGGATCTGGAGGTGGTTTTCCAAGCTGGTCGTAATTTTCCAAGGTTTTAAGGTACCGAGAAGCTTTTTCACTTTCTGTGAGATTGGTATTCTGAAGGGTATTTGTTATTTCTTGATCAAAAGAGTTTGGTTCACGAGGAATTTCTTGGGATTGTTTGTCGATCAGGGTGTACTTTTGTAGGGCTTGCAAGTAGAGAGATGCTTTGTCGCTTTCCGCGAGTTGTTTATTCTGAAGAATACTTGTCATTTTTCGATCCAGTTCAGAGAGATGTTCCATTAATTGTGCCCTGTCTTCAGGTATCAAGATAAACTTTTTACTGTGCTCCATGAATCAATGAGCTGATGATTGAAATAGCTGCAGGTAATAAGACTGAAAGAAAACCGTCTCCTTTTTGAACAAGTAGCTTTCTTTTTTTATACAAAGGAACCTTTTTGTCTGAAAGCTTTCGTAAGCACGTCTTATGCTTAGAAAGACTATTTATTTGGCTGTTAGTGAGAGGTACGTTTCCGTGAAGTACGTTCAAGACGCATTCACACAAAGACTTGATAATACTATTGGGAACTTTTTGAACGATTTGCTTCGGATTTTTACTTTTCGAGATCACTTTCAGGAGCTCTAAGGTCTGCTCCGTACACGTAGACATCTTCACATCGAATGATAGTAGTCACTGTTGACAGCTCTATTTAAAGCCACTCTGCAAAATTTTCCGTATGCAGTTGCTTTTACCAATGCACAATGGATAAAGTCAGGAGGATGCACCGAACAGGATGCATGCGTTGGCATCAGGTATTCAACTTTTGGACAGTTGAAATCTTCTAAGTTATAGCACTTGCGTCTAGTCAACACTTCTAAAAAATGTTGCTTTTGTATTCCCTTGACGTAAATATCGGAAAATACTTCGAACAAAAGATATAAAATACTTTGAAATTTAAAATAAGGTAAAGATCCTTCTCTCCAATCCATACAATGAATGTTTCTTGTTACCCAAGAAAACTGATTTCTCTGCGTAAGGGATAATTCTTCAAACGGTGACGGAGGCTGAAAATACCATACGCCCCACAAATGATTGTCTTTCACGGCGTAAAATGCTAGTTCTTTGACGACAAATAGTCCCGACGGAAGCAGAAACCCTTCAAAATCAATCACGGCTGACATCCTTCCAGTGTGAGAGACGAAATACAAATGAAGTTAGCGAGGTTGATACACGTAATATATATCTCCAGGAAACATCCCCGTGCGCATGCGTAGAGAATCCTCTGTATTACTTTTCAGATCAACGAATAAATAACCGTACGGCTTCGAAGTAGCATCTTCATAACACTCTTGAAAAAACTTCACTTTTCTCGGATATAGTTGTCGTCCTAAATGCATGACTTGGGATTGGTCTCTTCGGTTCTTAAACAGCGCCAGGTAATGTGCATTCAAAGAAATTTCTCGCATTTCTTTTCCCTTATGAAACACATTTTGTACTATAAAGATGATACTGATATTTCGGTGGTGTGACATTTTAGTAAACATCTTTGTCAATTGAGCATCGTTTCCAAGCTCACTCATTAAATCGTCTACTACAATCAATGCATCTGAATATTGATTTAAATTTGAAGGCAAGCCTTCATGAAATGAAATGTTTGGGATTTCTGCATATAACTTTTGAAATATTCCATAGCACCATACCATCGTTTTAGGAAAGGGTAGTATCATTCTATTTTCGATCATTTTTTTCACGAAATGTGTTTTGCCACTACCTGTGGGACCTGCAACTATCATAGTAAACGGATGTTTCAGTCGTAAAATATCCATACTGAATGATGAACTTTGGAGATGCTCTTCTTATTTATAGATGATCTTCTTCTGATGAACTCACATGTCGGCTAGTGAGTAATGTCCAAATGGTAGAGTGCTCACGCGATCCTCTAAGATGTGTCTCTTCTGATCATATGGGGAAAGGGCCAACTTATTCGAAGTAATGGTGAATATGTCATGCTGCTTGGATCGTATGAGATTCATGCTGGTCACAAGTTCTTGGTGTTGAAACAGGCACTTTGTATAATCTTCAAATTTGATTTTTTGCTGGATGGTAGCCTTCTTAATCCCCTTCAGCTTCTTGGTGATATTGTCATGGCCTATTTTGAAGGCATACATCTTGGATCTGAGTCCCACGAATTCAGTCATGATTTCTCCTTTGGTCTCATCTTTCATCTTCCCGATAACTTTTTTGTTGACGAGAGGAAAACCGAAAATATTGTTGGCAGGATAATCCGATGTATCGTACAGGTCCATGTCTTCCTTCATATCTTTGTAAACATCGTCGGTGTGAATATTGTAGATCAGGCTATCCGTATCCATGTAGAGGAGTTTCAGTCGATCAGTTGAATATTTCGGTAACATCTTGGAGTAGTGGAAGTCATACATGAGCGTCTTGGATAAATCCAATATAGCCATTCCAATCGTAATTGGCTTATTGAATTTCAGTACGGTCCGCCGCATATGGAACGCTGCTAAAGTTTCGGAGAAGATGGTGCGATCTTGAAAGTTGGAGCGAGCAATCCATTTCTCAGCTGTTTTCTCGTTCCCGACCAACTTGATGTCCACTCGGCGTCGGATATTCTCCATCGTTTTTCCGAAAATCGAATTGTTCATGAGTTTGAAGAAATTTTTCTCAAACTCATTCGTAGCAGAGGTGCGCAGTTGGGTATTGACATCAATATAAGTCTTTAGCCATGGTGATTGACTGAACTGTAAAATTCTATGCACGGCTGTCACTTGAAGTCCTTGTTCTACGTAGAGTTGTAAATTTCGGTAATGTACGACATATCGTTCTTTCTTATGCAAAGTTGTCAGCAACCTCTTCTCTTTACAACTGGGTGGAGCTAATGTTTCTGGAGCAAGTGGCAGATCAGCATGTAGATCGTGTAGATGGGCTGGATACTCTAAATCCACTTCTAGGATGTAGCCAAGTGCACTGTCCGAAGGGGTTTGTAAGACATCCATCGTCGGGTTAATCCATGTGTAATTACCTAACGGTAAGTATTGGGACATAGCCCAGCCATACAAATTATTAGCATCTAAATATAATAGATAATTGGAAGGCTGAGACTTGTCATAGTTTGGCATATATGGGTTATTTGCCTTTGCATAACGGTGAGAACATTGCGAGATTCCTCCACGGATACCATTTTCGACAAACAATAGCATGTCATAATCCGTGAGCAGCTCCAGTCGAATTGACGTCTTCTTCAGCATAGCATCCCAAGAGAGTCCGGGGGCGGTATAATACCACACAGGATCCAAGCCATAGGTTTTCATGCAGACATCTCTAAAGCTTTCGAAAATGTCAGCTAACTGTAACACATCCGTTTTCACGTACAAATCCGCATACTCGCCCAAATTGCTTAACTGGAATGCATCCTACACTCCTTGAGCATGTTGGTAATCTTCCATGGTGATGTGCGATTCGTTCAGGCGGTTATAAAAGGCATCACGGGGTGGTAGCTCGGTTTCCTTGAACTTGTCTGGATGATTGACGTAATCATATGGAAATACTCCTTTACGCAGCAGGAGAGAAACATGAGAGGAGGGAAAGTGCGCCTGCACATGTTTGAACTGGTCTTTTGAGAGATTTTTGGCCAGTTGATCTAGACTACTCGCCATGAATCGAAAGGAATCGATAAACCGTAGACTAAGTCCCTTGCCGATCTGCTTCGAGAATGAGATGTATTTTTCCGTGTTTTCTGGGATGACTGTGATGTTGAAATCGTCTCCTCCCAAGCACTTCACGAATAAATGGCTGTCGTATCCGGATAAGTTGTGAAATACCACTGGGATAAAGTCTGGAGTTCTGGCCTTCAGGTTGCAGGTATTACAAGCGGTTCCTCGAAACTTCTTCGATTGATGATCATGGTCCTTGACCTTGTAATTCTTCTGGGTGAATTCCTTCTTGCACATGTAGCAGTGTGTTGCTTTCCGAAATGCTTCCAACTCCGCTTTGGTTAAGGGGTCCATTGGTAAAGGAGCTCTGTACACTTGCTGTATTTCCAAGGCTTCTAGCTTCATCCGCTCCATAAAAACTTGATCTGCATTCGGTCCTCGGTACACGTAAGGGGCTTTGAAGAGTCCTGTGGTCGACACTATGTAGTAACAGAAGCTGACAGCTTCATGTTTTTGGTAGGCTTCACTGTACGACTTATCAGGGTTCGGCTGACAAGATTCTATCGGTCGGGTAATGCATTCAAAGTCAGCATAGATCACGAATGGGACTTTCATGGTATGTTTGATGTTTTTGAAAACCACCCATTTGTCTTCCGGCATGATGACTCGAACGGCCTCGTGCTGATTACAACTCAGCTGATGACGGTGGAGAATAGGCTCTGTTGTGAAAAATTGTAAACAACGGCGGCATATGAACATTTTTTGCCTTCCGTTTTGAATGCTGTTTTGAAACGAGTCGGGATAAGTCCTTGATCCAGGCATAATGAGCATGTGTGTCGGTCTTGAGGTATATCAAATCAATGTGCGGGTCCTTTTCTTCTGTGGTGATCATCAGCGGATATACTTGATAATCCTCCGTGAGTCCATATATGTTGATGGATAGATTATTCATCTTCCCAAATTTGGGAATATCTTGAATTTTAACAGGAAATTCAATACCTGTAAAGTTGAGAGTGTCCACATACGCTGCATAATGATGTGTTCGGTATGCACACTGTTTATAGTCTTCCACTGGATGGAGAGCGGAGAGGATGGCCCACATGAAGCAGCGGTTGTCGTTGTTCTGGACATTGATGATAGCCTGCTTGCGTTTGATGGCTTCGGGAAGTTCGATGTATGTAGATCCGCGCAGAGGGTTGTATTTGCTGGTTCGTACCTCCAATTCATGTATCCGTTCCAGGGTCCACCCAGATTCCTTGCCTTCGAAATCTTCGGCTTCTTTGAGTAGTCTCTCCATAGTTTGTAAATATAGGGCTTCAATATCGGTAGAGGGAAGAACGATCTCATTCTTGGTTTTGAAGCACTTTTCCTCGCTTAAAATACCATCGGCAGCAACTTTTTGGTAGCGGCAGATGAGCCTACAATTCACCTTCACTTCAAATTGGAACAGGGCAGATGCGACGATGTGCACAAAGTCTTCCTCTTTAGAAATCAGGAACGGTTTCAAGTCTTTGTACTCCTCGGTGTTGAATAAATGCACATTCTGTACACGGTTCTTCAAAGCAGACTGTCGCGTAGAAGAGGGTAGAGTCGAGGGTCCTGGTTGAGCAGAGGGTGCTGGTAGAGTCGAGGGTCCTGGTCGAGTAGAGGGTGCTGGTCGAGTAGAGGGTGCTGGTCGAGTAGAGGGTCCTGGTAGAGTCGAGAGTCCCGGTAGAGTCGAGGGTCCTGGTAGAGATGTATCTTCACTGGTCCGACGTCGTTTTAGAAGTACAGATGGTTCTGTATCTGCAGGCCGCTTGTGTGTTTTCAGGTGTCTGGTCAGGACATCGCTTCGGGAAAATACCTTAGAACACCGAGAACACGGAAATTGCATTCCTCCATGCTTATTCCGTTGATGTCGAATCAAATTACATTTTCTAGTAAAATGCATATCACATTCCGCACACGTCAATTCCTTGTCTTGACTTAAATCCAATTGAGTTGCTGTTAAATCTCCAAAATCCATGAGCGCCATCACTTCATCATTCAACGGCAATGTCGAATTCTCGAAAACGTCTTCAATATCCATTTTAAACAAAGCTAAGCTAAACTAGAGTAGTCGCAAGAGCAGGTTCTACTGAGAGAATGTCAGAGCTAGGCTCGGACATCCGCTTTTATACCGACGACGGAGAAGAATTAGCCCCTCTTCTGGCCTGTGATTGGTTCTTCATGATGTCATCCTTAAGCAAGCATCTGATTGGTCCGTTCCCCTACATGCAGCGCCGCCTTGCGGTTACAAGCAGAACTAGTTCTGCTTGCCCCGACAGCGTGTGACGTCACTTACTGACACCTGATTGGTTGTTCATGAGGTCATCCTCAAACAAGACTCTGATTGGTCCATCCCTGTACAAACACGGTGTGACACGTTGAGACACGGTGTGACATGCCCCCTGCGTGTGACGTCACTTACTGACACCTGATTGGTTGAGGTCATCTCCATTAGGCCACGCCCCCGCGGCTTGACAGACGAGATCCGCCCTGATCCGCCAGCAGCACCACCAAAATCCACAGAGCACCGCCAAAATCCGCACAGCACCACCAAGATCCGCCAAAATCCACAGAAATCCACCAAAATCCGCACAGCACCTCGTCTTGGTACCCGTCAAATTACACTACTCATGTCAAATGACATTTTTGAAAAAAAAATTGAGATTTCCTGGTGAAAGGAATACATTATAGTCTGTTTTAGAATGTGTTCATTTATTCTGCTAATTCTTCAAAATAAAGCGATTTTCAGATGAGACAGATGTGATGTGCTCGTTACCGTGCTGTTTATCTTATAAATTTTAAAGCTGATTTTCTTAAATTCACTAAATTGTCCCTTAATATGTTCCAGATTTCAATTGTTTGTACTATATTGAGTATTGATATAACTTCGATATTTTTATAGAATTGCCCCGAACACAGACTAACGATATAGTTTAAAATTGATATGGTGTTGTATTTGAGGAGCTATTTTATTGTTATTGGTGAAATCTGATAAATGTGTGTTACAGAGGGCTTAAATATAAAGAAAATTGATTTTCCTAATTACCTTTTTCGTCATTTATATAAATTGAAATGCCATGTGAAAATACCGAATACCAAGAAGAGTTGAAAGACGGTTCAAGAAATATTTATGACACTAATCATAAAATTTGTTTTCCTTGGCGTCTTAATTTGCAAAAATATTTTTAAGGCGATTTTTCAACTTGGATCAGATTTTTTATATTTGAAATTGTTTAACTTTGTTAACTTAAAAAAAACTACATTGTTTTCACTAGGGTGAAAAAATTCGAAATTTGGAGGAAATGACTGGTTCGCAGGGTCAAGAGCGCGTTTTTCGATAATAAAATAAATCCAAGCTATATAATCTCATTAAAGTAATAAACAGGTAGAAAAAAAAGTAATAAACGAATCGTGAGGTACAAATAGATTAATATAATTTAATTAAAACTTAAAACTAGAAAAATGTATAATGTTAACAATAATATTTTCAATTTAAATTCATTTATATTTTTCAAATTTTCGCTCAAATTCGGCGCCCTTCTTAGTCTGAAGCCTCAAGCTGCCTCTTGGGACTTAAACCATCTTTGCGAATTTGAGACAAACTGATTTTTAGAATTAACAGTGGTTGATGTGGAAAATTTCTTTTTCTGGAAACCAAATAAGAACAAAATATTCTTTTAGGTATATATTTTGCAGGAGAGCTACTGAAAGTGGTGCACATTCATTCGAATGTCTCCCTGTTCATATTACAAACGATCTTCGAAAGTGCATGCATTTAATATTTCTCGAGTATTCTCTCACCCATGTTCTTCTGGTAGAGGTATCCGAAGACGGCGAGGGCAGCTCCCATGACAGCCAGCATGAGGATGGTGGTGACTGTCACGAAGCACAGCGTCCTCTCCAGCTTCGTGCGACGGTTCCACCATGGCGGGTTTCTGGAAGGAACAAACAATGCACAATTTTAGGATAGCATCACTTGGCACTTCTAAAAGAGATAGTGAGAGTTTGGCTGGTCGCATACTGGCAACTATTGGACATGCAATTAAACTGTTTAGTATTGGAAAACTCAAATTGTATCCGCTCACTTAACAACTCTTCCAGTGGCGGCCCGTGGTCGAAAATGTTAGTGCAGCCGAAATCATGTAATTCCCCCCCATGGCAACGATGCAGCCGATTTCGTACTTCGCTTTTTGGCTGCAGTTTTGATTGAATGGAGTTTTTTCCTCTCCTGAATTTGTGCATTACGGAAACAGGTTTGCTATTTATCGGAGATTTTGTTTACTTAGAGTTGAAATTTCATCTTCATTTCCAATTATAATTTTTATTTAAGAAAATTAGTAAAATATATAATTTTAGTTTTAAAATACACTAATAAAATTAGGTACAGCCCGGCTGTACTTTCTGTAGTGCACGAACCGCCACTGAACTCTTCAATTGGAAAGAAATATCCTTCGCGCTAACAGCTATGACAAATAATCGCCAATTTGACAATTTTGAATTTAATGTGGTAGTACGAATTTGACGATTTTTCACTTTCAGTTTAGCGATTGCGACCTGGTAGTTCGGCGTTTAAGGCAATTCTATAACCAAAAGCAGTTGCCGTGCAATTTTTTAATGGCCCAGTTTATTAAAAGTTGCTATGCAATTGTTGCTAGTGCACGGTCAGCCTAACAGAAATAAACAACGTACATGATTTCATAAGTCTACATTATTTAATGCTTAATGATACAAACTTCTAAACTTTTGTGTTGACATTACAAATGACGTGAAACGTCTTTAAGAATCTGAGGGATGTGAACGTGTATGCTCGTTCGCGTATCTCCAGTTTTCAAAGCAATACATATAATTTCAAATCTCATAAAAAAAAATCTCATTTAAATCACTTTCAAATTTAAAATGTTGGGGGAATTTTTGAAATCATTCTGTACTAAAATAATTAAACAAATAATTTTTTGAAAAAATGAAGTTGTTGGAAATATAAATTAAACTCCCTTGCAGAAAAATAACTTAAATATTCAATCTCTTTGCCCCCCTACACAGTGTTTAAATAAGCTAAATAGGGTGTGAGGATAGAAACAACTTGTTATGCTTTTAGGGTGATCTACTCTGAAAATGGAACTTCGTGATCACAATAGACATGAATTCTGTCTCGTTCAGTAGGAAATTGGATGCTTCGCCGAATATGTGTAAAATCTTGAAATAAAGAAAAGATCGTATGGGACGTGGAAGGAGTCCGTGGCGTCAGACGGAATAGCTTCTTTGTGTTTATCATTCTTTTGTTAGTTAAGTTTTAATTGGCGAACAATTATTTCTATAAACTGCTGGAATTACGATTCACCCAAAAAACTTCTGACCTTGTTCCGCAAACAGCAAAATCCGATTTGTTTTTCTTTTATTAGGTAGAGATTGTTAAACAATACACCAATACTTACTAACAGACCTCGAATAGTGTTAAACTATGTTGATATTATAAAAGTAAATTAATAATTAGCGTAACAACATTAAATAAAAATCTAATATACATATACATATATGAGAATAATTAAAATTCAGAGATAAATAAACTTCATTACCTAATATTCAAATGTTCTAAACTTGAAATAGCGGAGGTTTTTTTTCTGAATATTTTTTTAATGTGCTTCGTAAAGTACTGAGGTAATGCTTCATGATCAATAAATCGATTACAGAACTCAAGTATTACATTCATACTGAAAAGGATTAATCAACATTGATCAATTCTTGAAAAGTAATGAGTTACGAAAACGTTTCTAAGAATAGGATCGATTAAAATTCGAAAAATAAATAAATTTTTATCGCTTTTATGATATTATTTTAATCATTTAAGTACATTTGTCGTTTTTGCATTTGATGCAAGTCAAATTTAAAGAAATATTTATACTTGAAGTCACATTTTTAAAATTCCAGAATACTACTAATCTATATAAAATGTTTAAATTGTTATTTTCAAATAGGTCGGTGTCATTTAATAAATATTCGCTCAATAATGATTATTATTATTTTATGTATCAATTATTTGCATTGTTAATTTTAATAAATTATAAAGATTTAAAGCTATATGAAGAGTATAATTCTAGAACTAACCTTGTCATTGTCAGCTGTTTTATAAATATCAATAAAATTATCATAATTTTGAATAAGATAAGTCGTGGATTATTTTATTATTAAAATTTATCATTAAAAATTATCATACTTAAAACGGAAAGTTCCAATTGCGACCCATGGCAACCTTTTGTCTGTGCGATAAACAAAAATTTTCTTCTTTGAGAATATGGTAAACCCGACTCCCTTCGGCCGCAATTGGGCTATTGCCATTTAAAAAAAA